>JAXCHB010000188.1:6832500-8032500 GCA_036926305.1 Uropetala carovei
GTGCAGGACAGTTATCCAGCAGAAGTAGAGGTTTTTCATCCAGGTTTAGTGAACGTAGGTAACTCTGTACCGATGACACAAAATCGTCGTTGAACCACAACATGAAAATATCACAAGTCATCCAGGCATTCTTACTGCTTTTATAAATGATAGGCAAAGATGTCATGTTAATGTGCTTGAAACATCGAGGACTTTGGCTAGCGGCGCATAACGGTAAAATTTGAACCAAGTTGTTTATGAAGAAAATAAATGGAATAATTTTGGGAGACATGACTAGACTCGCAGTCCAAATTTGTGGTTTAGTGATGTGCGTTATAACGGAGTTTTACTGTATTTATATACTGACATGGCTAAAAAAATAAATATGCAATTCTTCATTATTTTTACTATAAAATGCATTCCATTTGAACATTTTATCACCAATAGTTTATGTGGAAGTTACTGAAATCCAAACAGCATCATAAAACATATATAAAAGACAGTGTCACTTTGTCCCTTTGTCATGTAATGCTTTTTGAAGATTAATATCTCGCAAACGACTGAACCGAAATTTATGAAATTTTAAGGATAGCATTTTATATAATAATAGCCATCATCCGTTGGTTGGTTGGTTGATCACGCTATGCAAACGCTAATAACTCGAGAAATAATAATGATAGAAACTCGAAATTTGGTAGAGATGCTTGATTAACACTTTTTCAGGTGATGACGAATTTAAATCGCGAAAAAATTCCTTGGTTCATCTCCAAGAGAGGCATTTCCTTTTCCCATTACTTACCATGTGAAATGCGATTTTTCGACATGCAGGCTTTTATTCATTTGGAAATTAAAATTAGAAGAAATTAACAGATGACCTTCGGATTTTAACCATTTTGAAGAAAAATTTATGAAGTTTCTTATTCTGTTCGTCTTTTTTCGCCTACAGTTCGAAATATTCCATATTAAACGTTTAATTTGCATATTTTGTGGAAATCTCGCCATTTTAACGTGATGTTGCTATGTCGACCATTTTCATTGTTAGCTTCAATACGAGAGAGAGAGAGGAAGGAAGGGGAGAGATTGGCGTGTTTTGTGGAAAATAAGTATATTTACGTAAATATAAAAAATTTTAAGTATCAACAGTGTCATTTTAGAAAAATTGGAAATAAAAAGCATTCTTAAATTAAATTCTTTGTAAATCATACGTGCTTACGAATTTATATTGTTATTCCTCGAATTAATTTCGTAACAATGGCCGAAGTTTGGAAACGAATATAAATTAAAATTCAATTAAAATTAAAAGGACATTTAAAACTGTTTACAGTCAATTTTCGAAGAAACAACAGTGAATCTTTTAATGGATTGATTTGTTTTTATAAAAGGAATTTTGGTGCTTATTTAATACAGAGTAAGTTCTAAGGCTTATAATCCATTTAAATCTAATAACAGTGGCTATTATAGTTTAAAGAAAGAACTTTATTTATTCACTTTACAGAATTAATTAATTTTAGGCTAGCACTGCCTATTATGAAAGGAGTTACTTTGGAATTTACAGTATGTAAAGTGGAAGTTGTACTGAATTGACTCAAGTATATATATTTCAAAGCAAAAATCAATTTAAAACTATTGAAAATTGTTGTTTCGGAAACTGAGAAGTCCAGAGTGGTGAGCGGATGCTAAACGATATTAAGGTACATTTTATTCCAAAATCTATTTAAAGTATTATCAGAGGCAATTGAAGATTGAACAAATTTTTTTGTTACCGGAATTCTGCTTATTTCATGAAATTGAAATGCTAAAGCATTAATCCATTAAAATCTGTTAAGAGTGGTTATTTTAGTTGAAAGAAATATATGTACATGGTAGGTACTTTTATTCACTTTTTAGAACGAATGAATTCTAGGTTAACATTCTATATTATAAAAGGATTTTCTTTGGAATTTGTGGTTATTGAATCAAGTTCTCTTCTAAGTTTGAAATCCATTTAAAACTGGTGAAAGTGGTTGTTTCGGAAAATGAGAAGCCAGACGATAAATGATATTGAGGTACATTATATTCCAAAATCTATTTAAAGTATTATCAGAGGCAATTGAAGATTGTACCAATTTTTTGGAACCGGAATTCTGCTTATTTAATGAAATTGAAATCCTAATGCTATAATCAATTTAAAACTAATAACAATGGCTATTTTAGTAGAAAGAAAGGTAGTTTTATTCACAAGGAATTCCTGTGAGATTTTAATTAATTAATTAAAATAGACTTATAATATAGAAATATTCGATGGTTAAAACAGTGCACAATTTTATTCTTGCGATTTTTACATGTTGCATTGACGAAAATTTAGATTCATTAAACCCATTGAAATTCAATGGGCACTTATGCTAGTTATGATATAATAACAAAACGTTTTAATGTATCAAGCTCAAGATGAAAGACCCGGGTTTAACTCACGGGGATAATTTTCATTTCCAATAAGTTAACACAAAATCTGCTTTATGACATGCAAGCTTTCATTCTTTTTTAGATAAAAATGACAAAGAATTGACCTACAATCTTCGGATATGAACCATTTTTAAGAAAGCAATATGAAGTTTGTTATTCTGTTCATCTTTTTCTGCCTACAGTTCGAAATTTCTCAATGTAAATGTTTAATTCACACAGTTTGAGAAAATCTTGCCAATTTAATGGAATGTTGCCTTGCCTACCAATTCCATTGTTAGACCTCTATATCATCATATTGTTAATTCAATCCTTATGGGTGTAAATGTGCTTTGAATGCTTTTAATATGAGAGGGAGGGGGAGAGAGAGGGGGAGAGAGAGGGGGAGAGAGAGGGGGAGAGAGAGGGGGAGAGAGAGGGGGAGAGAGAGGGGGAGAGAGAGGGGGAGAGAGAGGGGGGAGGGGGGAAGAGGGTGAGGGGAGAGAGGGGGAGGGATATAGAGGGTGTGAGAGGGGGAGGGGGGAGAGAGAGGGAAAGAAAGGCAACTATTTTAAGTTTAACTAAAGATAGCCCGTTAAAAACATAATACTAACTAGAAATGTTGTATATGACGAAATATTTCATATGTAAAAGTGTGATATTATTTTAAATGAAAACAATAATAATCTATCTATAATTCTTCCATTGATATTTCAACAGGCATTACACTAGTAATAATATAAAATTAAAATTCTACAGAAAATATGATATGATTATTGCAAATCACTTCTTGTTTTTTGTTTATGAAAATCAATTCACAAAAAAATAAAGAAATTCATGCAGTAGATTTTATTTTTCATATTATGGTAATCTATCTATCTATACATATCTATAAAAAAAGTGTTTGTATGTATATATGTATGTAGGTATGTATGCAGGTATGTTTTTTTATAGCTCAGCAACTACAGCATGTAGAAACAAGAGGAAGATATCATTTAACCGGAATAAAGAGTTAAGTGGTGTAGTCAGGTTTTTATATCGATTTGATGGACCTTTCTAATTTTAAAAATATTTTCTTTTTCATTTTCTCCATTTGAATAACATAGGGATGAGTGCACTTTATTTTTCATTTGAATTTTAAAATTACTTAGAAACATGGTATGAACTTGAAATTTGGATGGGTCTATGCAGGGAAAAACAAAGTTTATTTTTATTGAAGACAGAATCCCAATCCTGATCGAGTTAGCGTAAAAATGCATTTAGAATCAGAAAAATATGTGATTTTATCAATTTTATGACAATACCAATTATAAGCTATCATGACAACTCCTACTGTCGCAGAAGTAGAGAGTCTTATGCATTTATATGGGAAAAATATTAATGTAAAATCGTTTTTCAATTTCTGTGCGCAGTTTGATTTGTTAACATTGCAATAAAATATTTGTTGATTTTATTGGAAATATTACTAATAAATAGTTTTTAATGATATTTTTGTGTGGCGTAGAGTTCTCCAAAGCAAAGTTTTTTAAAAAACTACAAAGTAACATAAATAATTAGACGCAGAGTTTCCACAAATTGTGATTGGATAAATCGTTTCATTGTTTCCAAAGTATTGTTGATATAAACAACGGCCTTGGTAGAGGGGTGGTTAGTATGTCTAGCTCCCACTGCAAGGGTCGCGGGTCGAATCCTGCCGAGGGCATGGTCGTTTCTGCTTGTCATAAAAAAAATGTATTACAACACATGTAATTGGGGAAACTTGTTTGTGTTAAATAAATGATTATCATTATTATTATAAACAATTTTCTCGTAACAGAACTCATGAACGAGAGAATTGAGCTAATGGTCGGAGGATAATATTCACTCTGTATTTCTTAAACATTCTATTTTCTTTTTTGTCTTTTGTTAAATTAATTAATTTCGTTTGTTCCTTTGTTCATCCATTTTCTGTAGATTATTGTGTTCTTGCTGGTTTTGCTTATAGTTTTCGTTTCGAAGATATCGGCACAAAACTTTGCATAGGTATATAATTTTACCCTGCGGGTAACATAGGCTATATGGCGATAAATCATTTGGGGGAAGGGACAGCTTAATACAATAATTATTTTCTCATAAATTTACACTTAATTTTCGATTTTTCACAGAGCAAGATTTTCTTCATTCATCTAAATAGGTAAATGCGGACCTGTTTCTTCACTTTTGCTTTATTGGATAGTTAAAACTGTGTACTATGTTATTCTTGCGATGTTTACATGTTACACAGTCAAAGTCTAAGATTCACTAAATCCGTTGAAAATCAACGGGCACTTCTGCTAGTCTTTTATAATATTTTGTTAATTATTTAAATTAAAATCAATAAAAGAATTTAAAAGTCTTACCTGCCAGTTTGATTGATCGTATAATTTAACAGCAACTTCATCACCCTCCAAAGCTCTATTACGGTCTATGATACCATCAATGAGCACATCTTTAGCATCTTCATCATCCTACATAAATCATAAATTCATTACTTCACATAAATAATTATGAATACTTTGCAATTATACATTTAGCTTTACTATGAAAACCACATTTATCCCTATATGAGATACACTTTTTTCCAAATTTCATTTACAATATGAAGTTGCAATTTTATGTGAAGACTTAACCCTTTATAGGTTACTGGTACAATAGTGTACCACTTCTTTAAATTGAAACTTTCTTTGGTTAATATAATATGATATTTAGATAGTGTACCACTTCTTTAAATTGAAACTTTCTTTGGTTAATATAATATGATATTTAGCAGTTACAAATGAAAACAAAGTTTGATTTTCATTCCTTGACTTCTTGCCCTATATAGGGTTAAAACAATCAATAAATTAATACAGGTCATTCCCGACATACGACTCTATTGTGTTCCTGAAAATCACATCGTAAGTCGAATATCAATTTCCCATAGACTTACATATTATAAATTGAGATATGTTCCAGGACCTTGAAATAATATGTTACAAACCTTATTACGGCTACAAATTATAGTTTAAGAACCAATGAGTGATATACAGTAAACTCCCTGTTATTCTGCACTCATGCAACTGGAATTCTTAAGCAATCAGCATCCCCTGCATCTCGATTTTATATTACGGCTAGTTCGAATTTATACCGATAAAATTGACGTTTTCAGCAGTCACAATGCACGATTGTGGATGTTTCTTGAGCTCGGTGTTTGTGTTAAATAAAATATTTCACACACCCATTTTAAATGCCTCCTAAAACTCCAATATGCGGTAAAGGTAAAAAATCTGATGTGGCCAACACATGACTTTCTCCATATTTGGGGTATAGATATTTAAATTATCATGAATAGCATTATAAGGCAAAATTATTATTTCGTATCGTAAAAGAAAACAGTCGTCTTTATTGCTGTAAATTATATTTTGAATATGTCTACAGAATTCACCACTACATGGTGGTGGTGCTGTATACTGGATATTACGAAAAAGTTAAATGGTTAAATGGTTCTATGAAAATTTGTTTCAAACAAAACTTGGAAGAAATATTATTCTCTACAATTTTGGTCCTCATGAAGATTACCAATAATGACGTTTTTAAGGAGATATTTGACGGAAACCGAAAAAACCGATTATTTATAAATAATTCCTAAACAATAACTGCTATGGAAAATTGTTTGAAATAAAAGATGTAGGGAATTATATTTTCTACATTTTTTGTAATGATCAATGTATACAATAATCAGATATTATCGGAGAAATATCGCAGAAACCGAATTGGGTTTCGAATAAACCTCGACTTTTGGTTAACTGGTATTGTCCAAAAACTAATCAGTTCTTTGTGCTCATGCTAAAGTGTTATATATGAAATTTGGTATTAATATGACAGGTACTTTTTGAGTTAGAGCGCCCACAATCACATCAATCCATCATCCACACACACACACATACATACATACATACATCATTCCAAAAATAGTCTAAACGTGTTCAAGGGACCTCAAAACATGTATTTCCGTTGAAATCTCGAAGTCAATTTTTTTCATGATCACAATACCTTCCCTATACTATGTATGGAGAAAGTAAAAAAGGAAATGGGTTGTGCTAACCTTAACCCAGAAACTTGATATAAGAAAACATTTAGAGTAAGACGAGAACTGCAATGCTTTAATTTAAGAGTTCAATGTCGGTTCTTCCACTATTTATGACATTAAGGCACAGAAATCACAGTTAATGAAATTCGTTATGTCTTCTGCCTAGAAGAGTTAAATATCGGCACACTCTTCATAAGCTGAAGCTTGAGCAACTGAATATTGATATTTATGAATGGTTTTCTATAAAATGTTAAAAGGAAGCCCCTATTTTTGGATCAATGTTGATTGAAAAGGCCAAAGAATTTTATGAACAAGTGGAGATTAGTGAACCGTGTGCATTTTCAGATGGAGGCCAACACGTTTTAAGATAAGATGTCTAGATGTTTCGGGTGATAAAAAATCAGCCGACCAAGAAGCTGCAGATAAATTTTGTTAATATTTTCAAACATTAGTTAAGGAATATATGTATAACTATCCAACATGTTTAATTGCATTATTTTAATATTTACTAACTGCACTGTATGTAATGGTGTCATGAATGTATGTCACTATTCAGTTCTCTTTTGTTTAATATCAATTTGCCTCAAGAATTTCTGCTAATACACTGTGTTGGGTGTGGATAATTTCTCTCCTTTTCTTGGACAAGGAAACAATTTTTTTGTTGGATAATTCTAAAGCTTGGACGACGTTAACCCTTACCTCACATTGTTATTAGAACAAAAGAGAAGTTAATAGCGATAGGCATATGATTAATTCCATAGGACATAATGCAGGTATTAAATATTAAAATATTGCAATTAAACGTTTTGAATAATTGTATACAGTAAAACTCGTTTATAACGATCAAGCCTAAAACGAAATCTCGGCTATAATGAATAAATGTCTCGGTCCCTTGAACTTCTCCATATGGGCTTTGGTTAAATTTCTCGGATGTAACGAACACGCATTTTACGAATTCTCGGCTGTAACGAACAAATGTTTGGTCCCGTGGCAAAAAATGCCCCATATATAACGAATTTTGGCGAGCAGAGCAATAAGTAATGAATAGTTTCAGCCCGTTTACCACGCACTTGTTCGTAGAGGTCTCCTTCCTCCATCTACCCCTTCCATACGAATTTACATGCTCCCTTTGTTTTGAAATTGATATTAAAAATGTGAAATGTTTATGTAAATTAATGACCATAACAATAATATTAATTGACAATTTAAAAAATCGTATGTAATAGCAGTCGAACATTTCACATGCCGCGAAGTTGATAAGCATGTCTTTGCATATGTAAGTACGGCAATGAAGTCGACTCACTGCAAATACAGTAAAAGCTGTGTTATTCGGCTATCTTGGGGATTGTGGAAAGCCGATTAGGAAAAATATCCGGTTAGGTCAGCGTTTTTCGATTTTGACATGGCAAATTTAGCAATAACCATACAAAATTGGCCTTAGGTTCACTATCGTACTCCCCAAACATAACTATGCATGGGGTTTGCATTTTCCATTTTAATTCTTCCACACGTAGTTAGATATAGACACTATTTACCCATTCTTATTTAATATGTTGCTACGCTTACATGCAAAACAAAAAGACTATTGAAAAGTTTAGGGCATCCGGGAAGTTTGGGGATTACGGCAGTGATCCTGTTCCCAAAATTGAATTTATTGGATTATATCTTTCTTATTTATCTTTATTTACTCTATTAGAAAAGGACGAAATTATTTAATTCTTCTGAACATTTCTGTGAAAACCAGTCATATAATATTTTATCCAGTTCCTCAATTTTTGGCTTCTGAAGCGTATGATGTTTATTAATTGATTTACTCGTCTCAGAAGATGATGCAAATTTCATTAATTTAGCCTTATGAGCCTTGATATCATAGAGCATGGAAGATCCGATGTTGAATTCTTTTGCTATGGCTGCTCTATTTTTTCCTTTTTCAATTCGTTTGATCAGCTCCAGCTTTTGTGTTAGCATTAAACCAACCTTTTCTCTCCTGTTCCTTGCTTTTAGGTATTTATTTTGATGCCATATTCAATGGATTGGTAATTTTTTAAATAATAAAAAACGATAAAACTGGAAATTGTAGAAGTACACCAAAACATCTAGACAATGCAAATGGCTTAAGTAACCAAAAACGCCATGCTTACTCGGCAGCCACAGAAGTATACGGAGTAAATACATAATATATACATCTTATATTTTAAGAAATTTTAAAGTGCTTGTAATGTGTTTGTTTGGTCCCTGGACTAGTTTAATCACCAGAAAATTTGTTTGTTTGTCCCATCATCCAATCTTATGCTTCTTTCTCCCAAATTAGCCTACCCAATCCTATTCTGCAGATCCTACACCTAAAAAGCATCATTTATCTGCTTAGTAGCACCCTTGCCTGATGTTTAGTGAGGTACACCACAACCTCAACATAGGCATGAATAGTCACAGGAACAAAGTCACCTAAAAACATGACTCTGTTCTATTCATTTACAAGCTGGCATTGTCAAAATAACAAAATATATAACTGAAGATTTAAAAAATTGTAAATGGGATAGTAAGAGCTGATATTATACACAAAAGTGTTCCTACAGAGTATAATAATAATACCTTATAGATAGGGAGAAAATTCAAGAACAAGCACTTCAAAAACACTTGACACAGGTATCAGCAATAGCCACAAGAATGTTATAACAAGTTAAGATACCATTGCTAAAGTAAGAGATGAAAGCACATTTTCTTAAAAATATTCAGGATTCTGGTTCGTCTCCCCTTTTGAGAAGGGGACAACCTGTCATGAGGAATGAAGATCCTCGATAGACCTTCTCATATGCGAAAACTTCACTCCTCTAGCTTTAGTTGTTTAGCTATGATACCATTTCAAAATTTTGGATTCTGCATCTAATCCAAAAATTTAATGTAATACTTTTGAATCAAATTATAGTAAAACCCGTTATTTCGATCCCAGATAATTCAAAATATAGATGATGCTTGATTTATGTCATAGATGCATTCCTGAGGATTATAGCGTAAATCGAAAGTGATTTTCCAATAGCTTACATGTAAATTATGGGAGTCGCATTCCCAAACTTGGGCAAATTATTTAGTTAGTTTTAGTTTAGTTTTCTGCAATGTTTTAAATACACTGAAATATTATAGGAAAGGAGATTCACATGTATAAAATTGAAGAAAAATTATGAATACCAGCGTATTCGTTGAGCTCATAGGTTTCCCTCTGATTGCGAGCATCGTGAGACTTCTATAAATATTTTTCTATACAGAACTTAGCTGGTGTTCATTCTAGTATATGTTAACTTCAACTGCCTAAACTAACATTCTTCTTTCACTGCATTGTTTTCAAGGCATGCTTAGGAATATCGAATGTTGGGCCTATAGAATCTTCTAGAGTAAACAAAGCTGATATGAAACCATCATAAATTTCACTTCATAGTGTCTTCATGTTGAAATGAAAGTTTGTCTCGTCATAAAGTTAGAGAATTGAAAGCATACGAGTGCAAAAATACTCCCGTTAAAAGAAAATGAGATAACAAGAAAAAAATTACCAAACACGCAATAAAAATAGAGGTGCAGAATTAAACAATGAAGGCAAGGCCAAACATTATTTTATTAAAACACATGTAATGAAATCAGACACTAAAAAATTATTTATGCAAAATATAACTAAAGCATGCAATATTCTGGTTGTCCAGTGTACATGGGACAACTGCAACAACAAGTTCGGTTGGATGTTATATCTTCATTATAAATGGCGTTAAAATGAAAGCATGTATATTGATTTGGCATATAACGAGCATCACCTGTATGGTGTAATTCGAAGATAAGATCAGTCCCCAGCCAACACCATAGGATAGTTTTTGGTACGGATTATTCGAAATACGCCTACAATGAAATTCAAAGTCATGATCTGGTCCAGTGACTCACGAAAAGTTCATTTAATTCAAAATCTCAATCCTGTGTAAGCTGAAGGTTCTAGTGCACGCACCATCACATCATGTTTTTGCTCCCCATTTCTTGCACACGAAATACATATAGCATCCCAAACAGGTAACTTTTACTTATTTAATAGCAGGATGACCAAACTTCCCATTTTCGCTGGGACAGTCCCATTTTTTTTATCAAAAAAGCCATTTTGTACCATTTTGAAGCCCATCACAAATAAAATGTAGATTATCTGATAGTATAGCAGACATTCCTAGCAGAAATGTAGGATTCTTGGAAACATGGAGGTTATCAAACGAACAACAAATGTTAATTACAGTAGCAATTGTCAAGTTAGGAAACCTCAGGGTCATTGATAAATTTGAGGTGGCAAACCTGGTCTCCACGTATAATGTCCTGCCAGGGTTTAACCTAACTTATTCCCTTCGAGTTTCGACAAAAATGACGCTAGTCGGATTCTCTTTTGATTGTTAGCTTTGTCCTAGTCTGACATGCTCCAGACTATAACAAAAGTTCATATTTGCCTTTTTCACTATAGATCGTGATATGGACAGATTAACCATTAAAAAAATCATGCTAAAATTTTGTCCCGTTTTTTCTTACAACGACAGGAAATGTACCATTTTTACCTCATTGGAATAATGTCACACTATTTAATAGTCAACGTGAAATACGAGTTGCAGATGATGCAAAAAAATGTATCACCTTATCCTTGCATCACTGTGAATGGTCACATTCTCAGTCGGATAGCAAAATTCAAGAACTAAGCTGAAATGAACAGAAGTTGCAAGAACTCCTATTATCTCAATCCTCATGCTTTCTCAAACCTGGGAAAGGTTTTTCTCATGAGAATGTGATATACTCCAGAAAATACCATGTATAGTAGTAATGAAAGCTTATGACACATAGATGCGCATAGAGTCACGAGATTTAGGAGAGGGCGGTTGCGGAGGGAGTAGCTTGAGGAGAAGTGAAACACAGCTCTGCAGGATTGCTAACTCGAGAATTGGAGTGAACTTATGAGCTGATGCAAAATGAAATTCAGTCTCTTAAGACACGCGATTGATCAGTATTAAAAAGTGGGGAATTTATAAATTTTAAGAGGCAGAAATGAAAAAATTATTTCCGTAAACATTTATGTATACTACATGCAAAGCAACATAGACAGCGTACAATACAATGTAAGTGACTGAGCTGCTTTTCTGTATTACATCTTATGTTAGCTATACCAAACAAAGTCACAAATACTGAAAATACATAAATAATACTTTTTCATATTTTATTATTATTGCATTGTCATTTAGTACATAAAACTCATAAAAAATCGTAAAACAGACATACATGATACCGGATCAGGCATATCTCTAAATAATATACTATGTTGTAACATTTCATATAATTCAAATGACCACGGCAGTCAATGCGTCTTAACCACCACCACTTCATATAACGTATAAATTCAGAATCATTTTAGTTATGTTACATAAACTATAATGAATAACAAAACAGCAATCAGAACAATGATCACAAATAACGAGAATCAATAATGGAAAAACATGATAACAAAACAGAAATCAGAACTAAGATAACAAATAAAAATAAGTAATAACGGAAAAGTGAACAAGCAGCAATATCAGCAAATGAACAAAAAAAGAAATAACGAACAGGCAATTATAAAACAATTAAAAGTGCAGTGGCACTAAGGTTGGCAGCGAAACCATGTGACAACAGTCTACAGTCTCAATGACTGTTTCGGTCGCAGCATTAGTAACCTCACCCCCCCGCTCAGTTCGCTTTTTGAGAATGGACTACCCTATACTCAAATTCGTCTACTGCGCATGTGCCATAAGCTTTCAATGTAATAAATAAAAGAGGATGTCTGTCTGTTCGTTTGTGGCAGCCATAACTCATCAGAGAATAAAGTTAGGAGCTTGAAATTTTGACAGCAGCTTCAGGTTGATCATGGGAGTTGCAGTGCTGAATATAATTCAAATCAGCCTAAGGGGTCATGACCCCGGAGGTCACGGATCGGTCGGTCAAAATTTCAGTTTCTTGAGGATATCTCAGCAACCATTGGACCTATTTTGATAAATCCTACACCATTATCAATGTTTTGATGATATACATTTTCTAGCTGAAAATGGACAAAATCAGTCCACTGGGTCGAAAGGTCTTAATGTAATGGTAGGTTCAAATTTTGGTTTTTTGAGTATATCTCAGCAACGAACTGAAATAGGTTTAAAAATATAAATTTTTCATGTTATTTATGTAAAACATAATTTTCGCATTTATGGCATTATTGAAGTATAAAAATTTACTAACATTCCATATCTTACGTAAAATTGTTGAATTGTTGTTTAAATTTTTGTTTATTCCATTGAAATATTTGTTGTTTTTAATTGAATTATCTTCTAATCTAACATATAAAGGAGAATGTTTGTAAGTTTGTTCGCTTTGAATGCTTTTAATACGAGATAGGGAGGGAGAGAGATGGATGGTAACGGAGGGGGGAGATGGAGAGAGGGAATTAGAGGGAAGGGGTGGAGAGAGGGAGGGGGAGAGAGGGAGAGGGAGGGGGAGAGATGGAGGGGGAGAAGGGAAGGAGAGGGTGGAAGGGAGGGGGAGGGAGTTTATACGTTATTTTCCTAAGATTTTATTCCTTCATTCTTCTAAATAGAAAAATGTGGAGGTTTTCTTCATTTTTGCTTTATTCGATGGGTATAACTGTGTACTATCTTATTCTTGTGATGTTTACATGTTACATGGTCAAAGTTTTAGATTCACTAAATCTGTTGAAATTCAACGGGCACTCCTGCTAGTAACACTATAATACTGATTTCTGTTACTGAACCAATCTTTAATAACCTAGTGGTTTTACCAAGTGATTAGCTGAAAAAATATTAAGAACCGGCTCTCTAAAAAGAAAGTACAGTAGAAGCTGTGTTATCCGGCTATCTTTGGGATTGTGGATAGCCGGTTTGGAGAAATAGCCGGTTAGGGGAGCGTTTTTTGATTTTGACATAGCAAATTTAGCAATAACAAAACAAAAGAGGGCTTAGGTTCACTATCGTACTCCCCAAATGCTTCTTCTAGCGGCAGACAACATAACAATGCCAAGGGTTGCATTTTCCATTTTATTTCTTCCACACATAGTTAGATATAAATATCTACGCATTCTAATTTCATACATTGCCATGCTTACTTGGGAAACAAAAGACCACTGAAAAGTTTTGGGCGTCCAGGAAGAAAAGGACGAAATTATTTGATTTTTTTATTTTCTCCTTACTGTCATAACTGTAACTACAGTCAATACGATAACAACAACCTTTTCAAATTATAAAACACAATATGGAAACATCTAGACCAGTGGTCTTCAAGGTGGGCGATAGCGCCCACCAGTGGGCATTTTTGGATTTTTGGTGGGCGTTAAAGAACTCACCAAATGCTTTTCTAATTTTTACACTGAAAAATAAAATTCTATAAAAAAGCTTAATGATACGCATACAAATTTTGTACAACTATTTTATGTAAAACTATTACAGTTTGTTTGTTGTTAACTATAGTATCATATCATACTATACTAGCGACAATGTATCCATGCTGCGGTAAAATCAAAAGGCCCATGGGGGTGGTCGGAGTCTCTCGCAGAAGTAGCAAAGCATTTAAGTTTAATTTTATCAAATATATAAAATCAAATTTTTAAACACTGTTATTACCACTGAGACTGTATTCGGTAATCTCATCTAAGGACAATCCCACTAGTATTAGGGTTACCATACGTCCGGATTTTCTTCAAATTTACCGAGATTTTAGCAAATAAAACCCATTTTTTTCTGGTTATGCCCATCAAAATCTTAACACTATAGACTTAAGCAATAAGATACCTTGATTTTTAAAAAAATATTCTACATTTTAGGTTTAAAATTAAATTTGTCCGGGTTTTATTATCAGAATATGGTAATCCTAACTAGTATGTGCCATTTAGGAAAGAAATGCTGAAAAGCGGCCAGTGGTTTAAAATTCCCAACGGGATACCTTAACTCAGATATTTGATACATTATATGGGGAATGCAACGAAATGAAAGAGAAACGATATTAAGAGATACTAACTATACTCTCTCTTCCCACGGACACTCATTGATTGCAAAAATGTTATTTCGGTATTCATTGACAAATTGGATTTATTCAGAAAAAACATCCCGCAAAAAGAATTTTACCAGTTTCCGGAACTACACAACATCAAAGATGATCTTACAGCCGAAGACATAGACAAGTTTGCAGACAACCTTTCCGTCATTAGAATTGATGACTCGTTCTCGAGATGTAATAGACTTGAAAGTGGATGCCTGGATGGTGACTCCGTTCATCACAAATGTGTGTGATGTGGATATTGAATACCAAGAGGAGATAATAGAATTAATTCATGATGATGAGTGTAAAGCCAATTTCAACCAAGGTGGATATGTACAACTTTGGCAGAACAAGAAAATGCCCTCTCTGTATTCACGCTTGTGGAAGAAAATATCGTTGCTCTTGTTAGCTTTCCCAACTTCATATGTAGTCGAGAAGGGATTCAGTGCAGTCGACAATCTCCTGTCCAAAAAAAGAAACCGCTTACAAATACATAACAGAAAGAGGAGATCTTCGAATGACCCTTACAGACTTTAAGCCAGACATTGATTCCGTGGTTTGTAGGCACCAAACATAAAGTATGCATTGAAATGTATGCCAAATGCTTATTTTAACATTGTTTTGGGATTAATAAACATAATTAAATTTTGTCTTTTTAAACATTTATTTTATTAAAAACTTTACTATTAAGTTGATACGGTAGGTGGGCTTAGTGGCGTAGTGAAGGGGGGCAGGGGGGTGCAGCTACCCGGGTGCCGAGTGCAGGGGGACGAAAAAATATCAAATTATCACCCGTCGGGTCGCGGTGCGATTTGAACCCCCCCCTCCTCCTCCCCCCTTCTGTAAATCGCTTTGCTACGGTCGCGGTGTGATTTGAACCCCCCCCCCCCTCCTCCCCCCTCTGTAAATTGCTTTGCTACTGGGGGAGCAAAATTATCCTCTGCCCCGGGTGCCAGAAACCCTCAATACGCCACTGGGTGGGCAGTGAACTTATTTCAAAGTACAACATATGATAAAAGTGGGCGGTGACTCAAGAAAGGTTGAAGACCACTGATCTAGACAATGCAAATGACTGACGAAATCAAAAATGCCGTGCGTCACACCATACTCCATATGTAACTCGGCAGCCCCAGAAGTACGTGGAGTAAATACGTAATAAATATCTAATATTTTAGAAAATTTTAAAGTGGAAGTTGTGGTATTACACTAATACAATTCATACAAAAACTTATAAAACGTTAATAAAAAAGGATAAAATACAAAAAGAATTATATTTGTGTAATTGGTGCCGCATAAGGATGGCCGGTTTCTAAATAGCCGGATAGCACAGCTTTTAATTGCATTTGTGAAAAGTCAAGTTTCTAAATCATTCCGGTTACTAGATAGTCGGATAATAACTTCTACTGTAGTAAGGAAATTTGGATAAGGGTGGCAGGATGCCTACATGCCAGGGGCACCAGATCGCTCTAGTTAAGTCATGGTTTCTTAACCTATATGTCACGACCCAAATTTGGGTCGCCAAGCTGTTTTCATTGGGTCGCGAAACATTTTCACAATTTCATGATTCTACTTACTAAGTACACTACTTCACAAAGTGTATTAAAAGTTAGATACAGGCAGTCCTCGACATCCGTACAATTTGCTCTTTCGTACATTATGGTACATTATAAATTCTCGCCCCTAACCCGCCTTTCGTATGCCAAATTCGGACTTTCGTACGTCAGCTGACGATCAAACATTTTGGGCTATCGCATAATGGTGCTGTCTGTCAGCCAACCCAACACTTTTAATAAATTAAAGTATGCTACGTAATAATATACGTATTGTTTGTAAGATTTGAAATTTGACAAGATTAATACCACTGTAAAGTCGGTTAATAATCAATAAATTATTATTATTATTCGGTCTCGGCAACGTTACCATCTTTGTTTGTACGTACAGCAGTGTTATTTTGTTTGTGCATTTTACACGTATTATTTTATAAACATGAGTGATAAACGGAAAACTGTAAGTGCTAATACAAGTGGAAAGAAATGTAGGGCTCATAAAGTGAACACGATTGGGACAAAGATGGAAATAATTAGGCATGCTGAAAGCGGTGAATCTTTAGCTTCAATCGGACGCTCATTGGACTTAAGCCGGTTAGGTGTGTGTTCAATTGTGAAGGAGAAGAAATAAAATAAAGAATATGTACAAAATACTGGAAATGTAAAATTTGAGATATTGTGATTGTGAAGTTGCTTGGCTTTCTCGTGAATGACAATTGAACTCAGCGGGACTTTCTTGCGAGTAATAAAAATTTCTTGAGAAAAAAGAATAATAAAAAACAAATAACGATAAATTATAATAAAAAAGATAATAATTAGTGATGTACCGGGTGCCCGGCAATTACCCGGTACCTGGCATACACGGCCATTTTTTCAGTACCCGGAAATTACCCGGACCCGGTGCTGGGTACCTACTGGGTCCCTCATGAGCAAAAACAGATAACAATAAAAACAAATTAAATGGAACTTAATATTTTACTTTTACTTTTTAGCCTGCAAGAAACATTCAGAGAAATGATATTTTAATTATAATACAATTTTAAAAACCGATTACTCTAACAAAAGTCAAACTGAACCATGAAATAACATTTTACATAATATGCATAATTATACTTAACGACCGGTTAAGAGTACCAGATTGTAAAATCTTATAAACCTTATAAAATTTTAAAGAATTAAAAAGAATGAAATAAAAGTGCAGTCAAAATTTTAATAATTAAATTTCAGCAATGGGAGATTATGATGAAGAAACAATAGTTTTTCTGCATTTCGCAGGAGTTTATTCCTTCGCTCTTGGTATATGATTCCCGCCTCGCTAAACATCCTTTCACTGGGTATGCTGCTTGGAGGTGATGACAAGTAACATCTGGCCAATTTTGACAGTTCAGGAAAGATAGCTAGCTAGCTGCATTTTTTACCCACCAAGTTAAAGGATTTTCTTTATGAGGGATGTTAGGACTTTTAAGAAAATTTTCAAATTGCCTTTCTTCTTTAGAATAAGACGTATGATCGTCAGTACGAAATTCTTATTGTTTGCTTTCATTTTCAAACAAAATTTCATTTATGCAAGCCCGCACATCTTGAACCAAATTGGTTCAACCTACCCGGCCAGGTAATTTTTCTTTCCTTCCCTGGGTACCCGGTACATCACTAATAATAATCAATTACACTATGTGTGAGATAACCTTAGGATAATACAAGGGAACAAGAATCCAAGTCAGCATAGATTGACATCTCCAAACCACCTTTTGTACACTGAATTCGGACTTTCGTGAGTCAGCGAAACGATGAACGAATATTTCGAGTGGTGCTGGTTGCCAGGTTGCCAGCCACCAGTTTCCACCACATCGCCATCTTTGTCTGTACAGCAGTGTTTATTTGTGCAATTATTTAAATATTTTATTGCATTTTGCCCTATCTCTGTATATTATAAAATCGACGATTGTGTCTAAAAGGCCCTTAATCAAAAAACTAAACATTTACACCATAATTAGAGATTTTATAATATTTTTTGGCTCTCTGGAAAAGGAACCCCCCCCCCCCCCCCTATAATACGTAAATCTATGTTCGATATCCATACATTCGACTTCCGTACACGTTTTCAGGAACCCATTATGTACGGATGTCGTGGACTGCCTGTACTACTATTTTTACTTTCTCCGTATACATAGTACGTATAGAGAAAGTATTGTTTTCATGAAAAAAATCAAATTCGAGATTTCAACAGAAATACACGTTTTGAGGTCCCCTGAACACGCTTTGATCGTTTTCTCGATGATGTCTGTGTGTGTGTGTGTCCGTATGCATGTGACAGAAATTTTGTGTGAGCTCTAACTCAAAAACTATTCACCAGATCAGCATGAAATTCAATATTTGTGATTTTTATGTATATTCTTAAGATTTGAAAAGATTTTGATAACAATCGATCTAATGGAAGTAGCGGTTTACTACTGTCAAATTTTAGTTTTTCTTAAATATTTTGCTTAAAACAGAATTTTTGTTAACATATATGTACAGGAAGTCCCCTACTCTCTGAAAACGTGTACGAAAGTTGAATGTACGAAAGTCAAATGTACAAAAGTCTAACAATAGACTTACATATTATAATGGGGGCTCCATTCCAAGAGAACCAAAAATATTATAAAATCTCTAATTATGGTATAAATGTTTAGCTTTTTGAGCAGAGGCCTTTTAGACACAACCGTCGACGATATATTTCCAGCATTTCGTACATGTTCTTTAATTTTGTTCTTTTCCTTCTCAATTGAATACACAATCGACTGGCCTAAGACCAATGAGTGACCGACTGAGGCTAAAGATTCGCCGCTTCATTCATAAATTCATATCTTTGGTCATTTGTAGGAAAATTTTATCTTATTTTAGATCTTTAAGCCTTTATATAAGTGCATATGCATGGAAATTACTGAGGACAACAATACCGGTAACCATGGAATCTTATTATTGAAATGTTAAAAAAATTACCAAAATTAGAGTATAAATTCAAAATATGAGCAAATTCGAATGAGATCCAGTATTCTAATGTAAGAATAACAATCGTCATTCATTTTGGCATGTTTTAGCATAAATTTTGCATCGATAACTTAATTTTAAGATATTTTAAAGAGTAAAAGGGTGAAAGACTTCAAACCAAAGAAGTGATTTTTACGTTACCTTATGGGAAACAACATTCATCCTCTGGAGTCAAACCCGTGACGTATTTCGAAATATTTTTAGTCTTAACATAAAGATTCATTAACACTGAAATCCTGAGAAATTTTAGGCTTCTAAGTTTATTTCTACTCGAGTTATTTACAAAATTAGAGCATTCTGCCAATGCATGATGATGACCATTACGATTTTATAATATAAAGAGATAGGGCAAAATGCAATAAATTATTTAAATAATTGCACAAATAAACACTGCTTCCGAAACTGTTGGCCAGCAGGCAGCAGCACCACCATGCAATAACTTGAAATGATGGTTTGTCATTTTGCTGACGTACGAAAGTCCGAATTTGGCATACAAAAGGCAGTTCAGGGATGTCAATGTATAATGTACGAAAGTGCATGTTGTACGAAAGTCGAGGACAGCCTGTACAATATTAAAAACATTACACACATCTTAGATTACATATATTACATATACTATTACATACCATACTTTAAGGTTAGTTTTGTCTTCAGAAATTTAAAGCTGCTAGGTCACTTTCTAGAAACTCATCAATGGAGTAGAATGATTTAGATTTCAGCCAAGAAGCCATTACTCTTTTGAATTTTATTATATTTATGCATTTTGCTTCATTTGGTAATTTATTAAAAGTGTTGGCTTGGCTGACTATGTGATAGCTTGAAATGTTTGTTCGTCAGCTGATGTACAAAAGTCCGAATTCGGCATATGAAAGGCAGTTTAGGGGTGAGAATGTATAATGTATGAAAGTGCAAGTTGTACGAAAGTCAAATGTAGGAAAGTCGAGGACTGCTTGTATATAAAAGTTGTAGCTATTATTTTTTTCTAAAACTTTTCTTTGAACTAAATTTTCATATGATAAATATTTCAAGAGAAATTCAATTTTCTTCAAAATTGACAGTTGGTGGGCAGCTTGCGCGCAAGGTAATGACAACAATTGAATTGCTAGTGCTGAAGCATGTCAGTTGAACTGTTCCTATCGTTGTATTTATTTGATTTTAGTTGACAACTTATGTATGGAGAAAGTCGTGTTGGACACATCAATTTATTTTTTTGTAAATGTAGTCACTACAATGTAGTCACTACATTGTAATAACTACATTGTAGCAACCATGTTTGGCTAACGTCGGCTCGGCCGTAGTGTTATAAATAAATTACTTAAAAAAAGGTTTTTTAAGTAATTTATTTTATCTTTTTAGTATCAAGCAATAAAATTTTACATTCTTCCATGGTTTCTATAAGTAAGGGTAAAGTTAATATAAAAGTTATTGATAACAACACAATGGAAATAACAACAAACCAAAAGAAACGAAAAAGACAAATTGATCATAAATTCATAAAGTGTAAAACTCAAACAATGTGAAAGAATATTTTGTAAACAATATTTCAAGGGTAATTATTTGTTTTAATTCTCTCTCCAATTAGGATGTGAAAAGCTGTTATTCTAATGTATTTTGATGCAGTCTGTTTGAATCTGATCTACTTGTCCTCAGGGAAACCAATATTTGGCACTTAAAACATTAAAAACAAACTAAGAAAATGAGAAATTATGAAAAAAAAACTCTTTATTTACAAGGAACCGAGGATAATAACCATTTCAAGTTATACGAGGTGCTACCCAAAAGTTCCCAAAATGTATCTGAAAAAAAAGTAGACTTGTCAAAAGTCCTAATCACCACCGCCCCCTTCAAAGTAGTCCCCTTAGGAGCATACACAATGATCCCAACGTTTCTGCCACGATCGGAAGCTGTCCTGGAAGTCCTTTTGTGTCAGCATCTTCAGCACCTCCTGCGATTCGGCCTGGATCTCCTCTATGGTGTCAAATCTTCACCCCTTCAACTTGATTTTCATCTTGGGGAAGAGGAAGAAGTCACAGGGAGCTAAATCAGGCGAGTAAGGGGGGTGAGGGATGGCCGCCATGTTTTTGGAGGCCAAAAACTGCTGCACAGCCAGAGCGGTATGTGTGGGCACATTGTCGTGATGGAGCACCCAGTTGTTCCTGCGCCATTTCTCTGGCCACTTTTGCCTCATGTCCTCCCTAAGCCGCCTCAGGACTAGGGTTGCCAACCTCTGGCTTTGGGACCGGAGATCTCCGGGCCATCGCCATAATCTCCGGTCTAGTAGCTCAAATCACTGGTTCACTTTCGTTTGCACTTGGAAGCACTTTGTTTTTACTTTTCTGCGTTTTAAAAATTATTTGAATTAAAATATTTTTCGCTTTAATTTCGTTTGTATTTTGTTTTATTTATATTGCTCAACCTGCTCTGAGGTTTTCCCATAACTCATATATCCAAGTTCTCGTCGTCTTGCGATATTTTCATAATTGTTTTATCTATATTTACTTTCTACTTGAACTTCTTGAGTATTTGTTGCTCGTCCATACTACAAACTGCTTTATTTCTGGATCGACAACATAACACAACCGACTGTAAGGCACCGCAAAATATGTGAAAATCACTAGAGGAGTTATGGAATAGTGTACTTTATTTTTACTCTGTCTTTTCTTCAATTTTACTATTTCTTGGTTGTGGATATTTGATAACTGCTTCGGGCTGAGATTTAAATGGAATGAAGGATTATGTAGCTTTTAACTTTAATAAACGAACTCCTGCATTCATTATTTGTGTTACAAATTTCAGCAAATAATTAAAAACTAGTTAGGAAGTAGCATTTCGTGTTTATAATAATTTAATTGTTTAAGCATTTAGTTATTTTTTATCGTTCGGTTTTACAATTGTTTTCAAATCTGAATAATTTGGATATCTTAAACTTAATGCACTGGTATATATCTTATTTGAACTTTACATAATACTCCAATTTTCTATTATATTATCCATGTTTACTTTCATGTATCATATATTTAGAAGAATTTTTTTTCAGTTGGAGATTACTTGGTCACCAAAATGATAAATTTTTCACTTGTGCCAAATTTTTATAAACCCTTTTCCCTAAACTATTAACATGGAGTCAGAAAAGAAGAAGTAAAAAAACGTCAAGTAATGATAGTGATGAGAACATTTTTCCAAAACCCTTCTTTCCGAGTTTTTTCAAACCTCCTTTTTACAGAAACTTTTTTCCAAAAATCCTTTTTACCGAGACTTTTTTCTAAAACCCCTTTATTCCAAGACTTTATCCTAAAACTTTTTTCCGAGTATTTTTCGCAAAATAAAAACTCATTTTTTCCGAGACTTTTTCCAAATCTTCTTTTTCTCGAGACTTTTTCCCAAAACTTATTTTTTCAGAAAATTTTTTACAATACTTCATTTTTCTGAAACTTTTTTCCAAAAATCCACTTTTCTGAGACATTTTTCCTAAACACCTTCTTTCCTAGACTTTTTCCAAAACAACTTTTTTTCATAGTGATGAAAATATTCTTATTTTTCTTTTGAAAAACAATACTTAAAGGAATGTTATTGAAATGCACTGAAATGTACGATTTATTTGTAAAAACATGTTCATTATCGAAATGCATTGAAATGTACGATTTATTGGTTAAAAAAAGTTCGAAAATATAAATTATTTTCATACTGAAAAAAGTTATATGCATTTATAACCATATATAATACACACCCTAACTTTCTGCCAACTATTTTGAGAAAAAATGCGTATTATAATTGGAAAATTACTGTAAATCTTGGCGAAGAAGATTGCCATAAGAGTATTTGGAATTTTATTTGTGATCAAGCAGATGAAGTAAATCCACATCTTACATTAAGTGAATGTTACTTACATTTTGTCCACCAATTTATGTATTTATTAACACAATTTGCCCTCCTAGTTGAAAAAATGATATAACTAGCACAGAAGTACATAATATAATGGTAGAACTTTTACACAAACTAGAGTGTAGAAAGAGTGATAAGTTTTTTCATCAAAAGTAAATGAAGTTTGCTTGAATTAAATCCAAGTGAGAGAAATAAGTTCACCGAAGAAGCCCTGATTGACTATACCAGAGCAATAGATTATTTGAAAAAATTGTATGATTTTGAAAATTCACCCATGAAGTATTTCTCAGCTTTGAACCTAAAATCTGATGTACTGGAGTATGCTAAAGTTGTCCAAGCAGTCATAACTGCAAATACGTATTACATTAAATAATGATATGCTGTATGATGACGTTTGTAATCTTCTATTAAAGATCTACAAATTCCAGTTGACAGAAAGTGGGTGCTTATTTTTAAAAAGATTGAGATGACTGAATTCCCAAGTTATTATCATTTGTCTTATCAACTCCCATTAGTAATACATATGCAGAAAGTTTTTTCTATAATGAACAATACGTGCAGTGATGAGAGAAATAAAATGAGTATTGATCTCGTAAAAGCTGAATTAATGGTTAAGCTTAATTTTGACATGTCTTGCTTCAGCTTTTCAGAATATATATTGAAAAAGAAACAGAATGATGTTCTAAAAGCAGCCATGAGAAAGAAAAAATATGAATTTAAGAATAAAAACTCCTAATTTTATTTTAAGGTTTTTTTACTTTCTCCATACGTAGTAACGGGAAAGTATTGTATTCATGAAAAAAATCGACTTAGAGATTTCAATGGAAATACATGTTTTGAGGTCCCTAGAACACTTTTAGACTATTTTCGGAATGATATCTGTGTGTGTGTGTATGTTATTGTGGGCGCTCTAACTCAAAAAGTACGTGCCATATCGTTACCAAACTTCATATATAACACTTTGATATGAGCACAAAGAACTGATTAGTTTTTGGACAATACCGGTTAACCGGAAGTCGAGGTTTATTCGAAACCCGATTCGGTTTTTGCGATATTTCTTCGTTAAAACATCATTATTGTATATACAATTCTATACAAATGTTATAGAGAATGTAATTTCCTAGAGTTTTCATTTGAAACAATTTTCCAGAGGAGTTATTCTTTAGGAGTTATTTATAAATAACCGGTTTTTCGGTTTCCGTTAAATATCTCCTTAAAAACATCGTTATTGGTAATCTTCGTAAGGACCAAAGTTGTAGAGAAAAATATTTCTTCCAAGTTTTGTTTGAAACTAATTTTCGTAGAACTACCCATTTCGGATATATGTATTTCCCTTTATCTTAATACCAGTGTACAGCGCCAACACCATGTAGCGGTGAATTCTGTAAACATTCAAAATATACGTAATTTACGGCAACAAGGACGTGTCTTCTTTTATGATACGAAATAATAATTTTGCCTAGTAATATTATTCATAATAATTTAAATATCTATACCCCAAATATGGAGAAAGTCATGTGTTGGCCACATCAGATTTTTAACATTATAACATTAGTATAAAGAACTGATTAGTCTTTCTTTTGTGATATTCAACACCAGGTATTTTTTTATGGCCAACCATCGTCCGCTTCAAAAAATGTAAAATAGTAAGGTATGGCCTCTTAACTTTTTATAAGAGTAATATTGAAAATATATTAACATTAACAATTATTTATAGCATTAATTGATATTTGTACAACAAAATACATTTACTCCGTATTTTTGTGCACTGTCATAATTAAAAAATCTGATGTGGCCAACACATGACTTTCTCTATATTTGGGGTATAGTTCTTTAAATTATTATGAATAGCATTACAGGTAGGCCTCGATTTACGATGCTTTATTATACGCCGTTTCACATTAACGCCCTTTTAAAATTATAAAGAAAAAAATTAAAAAATTTTTAAAAAAATACATGGTGATTCAAAAGTAGCTTGACAACTTTGAATGCATGTATATTTTTATTAATAGGCATAACTTACTATTTTAAAACATGAGATTGCAGCAAAACAGAATCACTTATGGTGGTGGTATGTAGAATTACGACTGGCAGGCTTGTTGTGTTCTGCTACAGTGTTACGTTTTAAAGCAGCTTGTATCGCCTATCTATAAAAATATACTTCCATCGAAAGTTGTAAAGCTACTTTAGAATCACTCTGTATATAAAAAGAAAATTTGAAAATGCAAGCGTAAACGCAGCAGAGGAAATAGATAGCTATGCGACGGTAGTGTCGGCGTCACTTACTTACTTCTCGTCCGCTAGTGTGCACGTGTTGTGACCTGTGCCTTACATTTTAATACTTTCTTGTGTTCATTAGTGCCTTATTACTTTAAATAAATTGTGCACCCATGTCTTCTAAGCGGAGTGGTGAATCTGTGCCTGCACATGTTAAATAAAGCTGCAAATCTCTAACGACTGAAGTGAAACTGGACGTTATTCATCGCATGGAATCTGGTGAGCGGC
The DNA here is from genome assembly GCA_036926305.1 of Uropetala carovei. Lineage (NCBI taxonomy): Eukaryota > Metazoa > Arthropoda > Insecta > Odonata > Petaluridae > Uropetala > Uropetala carovei. The sequence goes on from JAXCHB010000188.1 coordinate 6,858,022, forward strand.
GTTCAGAGGTGTGCAAGGCCTTAAACTTAGCACCTTCTACTGTTACGACCATTATGAATAATGCTGAGAAAATCAAGCAATCACAAAGAGCAATTATTAATGTAAGTGTTTCTAGAACAACTTATTCAAGGAGTGAGATAATGGAGAAGATGGAGAAGTTATTAGTGCTGTGGATAGACGATTTAAAGCAAAATAACATTCCTGTAACACAGGCAGTGGTTATGGACAAGGCTAGAAGCTTGTTCAAAGAAATTAATGAGGAATTGGGAGGGACTGAATCATTTTCGGCTAGCAGGGGCTGGTTTTTCCAGTTCAAAAACCGGACCAGAATTTACAATGTGAAAATTACTGGTGAGGCGGCTAGCGCCGACATTGCAGGTGCTGAGGAATATCCGCTCATATTCCAAAAGTTAATGGACGGAGACAGTTACGCCCCTGACTTGGTCTTTAATGTTGATGAAACGGGGCAATACTGGAAGAAGATGCCTGGTAGGACGTACATAGCCTGTGAAGAGAGGTCTGCCCCTGGTTTTAAGGCTGCAAAAGATCGACTTACATTACTTCTGGGTGGTAATGCATCAGGCACGTTTAAGTTAAAGCCGATGTTAGTGTACCATTCCGAGAATCCACGTGTTATGAAGGGCATTGTGAAGACTCGACTTCCTGTTTTCTGGCACTCTAATAAGAAGGCGTGGGTGACCCAAACCCTTTTTAGTGAATGGTACACTTAGTACTTTTGTCCAGAGGTGGCCCAATTTTGTGCAGCAAACAACTTGCCCAACAACATTGTTTTAGTCCTCGACAATGCTCCAGGTCATCCAGCCAACCTTGAAGATATTAGTAACGACGTTCTGAATGTGAAGGTCATTTATTTGCCACCCAACACCTCCTCACTGTTGCAGCCAATGGATCAGGGTGTTATTGCGACCTTCAAGGCGTACTATTTACGTACGACCCTCAAAGGGATTGTTGAGGCAGTGCAGGCATCTGACTCAGTGACTGTGAGGGACTACTGGAGGTCCTACAGCATCCTTAAGGCCATTAGTAACATTGCTACAGCGTGGAAAGAAGTGTCACAATTATGAATGAATGGCGTTTGGAGGAAACTGTGGCCTGATGCGGTGTCTTACTTTCTTGAGTTTGAGCCAATTTCAGCTGTGGTTGAAGATGTCACTCGGATGGCTGAGGATGTTGGCCTTGACAAGGTTGACATAGATGATGTCAGTGAGTTGCTATAAAGCCATGGTGAGCCTCTTTCAAAGGAGGACTTAGAGGAGCTGGCTGCACAACAGGCTAAACAGAACTCTAAGGAGGAAGGGGAAGAGCAGGAGATTGTACCAATTAGAAGCCTCACCACAAAGACACTTCAATCAGCTTTGGCACAAATACAAACAGGCTGTGAAACTCTATGTGATAATGACCCAGACTGGGAATGCAGCTCTTCCATCCAAAGAGCTGTTACTAACATATTGAAGCCCTACTATAATATGTTAGAAGAGAGAAAGAGAAATACTCAGCAGACGTCATTACTGCAGTTCTTTTGTAAGGACAAAGGACCTGCAGAACCACTCGACCCAGACGACCCTCCACCAGGCCCATCCCATTAATCCACCACCACTGTCAAAGAACATAACAAAGGGGGCAGACAGTGGCATTACTACATACTCCAAAGATGGCTCTACAGGACCGATGTAGTAAGTTAAATTTTTATTTTATTACTTAGATTTTATCTAAAAATATTATTTATATCTCACAATTACAAAATAAAAACAAATATTTAAATAAAAAGCATTTATATTAATTCTTATGGTTCAATTTTCTTAGTGAAGGAACCTATCTCATTCAAATACATTATAATTATTCCTCGATTTACGCCGCTTCAGCTAACGACCCTGAGGTGGTGGAACGTAACCCCGGCATAAATCGGGGTCTACCTGTATAAGGCAAAATTATTATTTCCTATCGTAACAGAATACAGTCGTCCTTATTGCTGTAAATTAGGCATATTTTGAATATGTTTACAGAATTCACTGCTAAATGGTGGTGGGGCTGTATACTAGAAAAAGGAATATATCTCCGAAACGGATGGTTCTACGAAAATTTGCTCCAAAAAAAACTTGCAAGAAATACTATTCTCTACAACTTCGGTACTTACGAAGAATACCAATAACGACGTTTTTAAGGAGATATTTGACGGAAACCGAAAAAACCGATTATTTATAAATAATTCCTAAACAATAACTCTTATGGAAAATTGTTTCAAATGAAAGTTGTAGGAAATTACATTCTCTATAACTGTTGTATAGAATTGTATATACAATAATGATGTTTTAACGAAGAAATATCGCAAAAATAGAATCAGGTTTCGAATAGACCTCGACTTTCTGTTAACCGTTTTTGTCCAAAAACTAATCAGCTCTTTCTGCTCATGCTAAAGTGTTATATATGAAATTTGGTATCGATATGGCAAGTACTTTTTGAGTTAGAGCACCCACAATCACATACATCCACACACACAGAGACATCATTCCGAAAATAATCTAAACGTATTCTAGGAACCTCAAAACGTGTATTTCTGTTGTAATCTCGAAGTATATTTTTTACTTTCTCCATACGTAGTAATGGGAAAGTATTGTATTCATGAAAAAAATCGACTTCTAGATTTCAACGGAAATATACGTTTTGAGGTCCCTAGAAGACATTTAGACTATTTTTGGAATGATGTCTGTGTGTGTGTATGTTATTGTGGGCGCTCTAACTAAAAACGTACGTGCCATATCGTTACCAAACTTCATATATAACACTTTAACATGAGCACAAAGAACGGATAAGTTTTTGGACAATAACGGGTAACCGAAAGTCGAGGTTTATTCGAAACCCGATTTGGTTTTTGCGATATTTCTTCATTAAAACATTATTATTTTATTTACAATTCTATACAAAAGTTATAGAGAATGTAATTTCCTACAACTTTCATTTGAAACAATTTTCTATTATAGTTATTGTTTAGGAGGTATTTATAAATAACCGGTTTTTCGGTTTTCTCCTTAAAAACATCGTTATGGGTAATCTTCGTGAGAACCAAAGCTGTAGAGAATAATATTTCTTCCAAGTTTTGTTTGAACAAATTTTCGTAGAACCAACCATTTCCGAAATATTTTGCCTTTTACTTTCTCCATACGTAGTAATGGGAAATTATTGTGATCACAAAAAAAATCGGCCTCAAGATTTCAACGGAAATACACATTTTGAGGACCCTAGAAAACGTTTAGACTATTTTCGGATTGATGTCTCTGTGTGTGTGTGTGTGATTGTGGGCACTCTAACTCAAAGGTACCTGTCATATCGTTACCGAACTTCACATATAAAACTTTGCATTGAGGACAAAGAACTGATTAGTTTTTGAACAATAATGTTTCACCAGAAGTCGAGGTTTATTTGAAACCCAAATCGGTTTTTGCGATATTTCTCCGTTAAAACATCATTATTTTAGAAACAATTCTATACAAAGGTTATAGAGAATGTAATTTCCTACAGTTTTTATTTGAAACAATTTTCTATTGGAGTTATTGTTTAGGAGTTATTTATAAATAACCGGTTTTTTGGTTTCCGTCAAATATCTCCTTAAAAACATCGTTATTGGTAATCTTCGTAAAGACCAAAGTTGTGGAGAATAATATTTCTTCCAAGTTTTGTTTGAAAAAAATTTTCGTAGATATTTTCGGTGATATTTTGATTTATCTTAATACCAGCATACAGCGCCTGCACCATGTAGCGGTGAATTCTGTAAACATATTCAAAATATACGTAATTTATGGTAATATGGACGACTGTATTCTTTTACGATATGAGATAATAATATTGCCTAATAATGCTCTTCATAATAATTTAAATATCTCTACCCCAAATATGGAGAAAGTCATGTTTTTGCCACATCAGATTTTCTTTAATATATGCATGCCCCTCTGTACATCGAAGTTGTTCGGAGAGCTCCGAAAGACCTTTGAAAGTAGTTCTAGCCGTCTTAAAAAGTTGTGGTAGCTTCTGAATCGGTAGGCACCGAGCATCGACTTAATTCTTATCGCTCTGAATGACTCAGGAATAGTCTACAAGTGTATGCCTGCTTTTGACTCTTTAACCGTGGACAGGTTTGCTCGAAGGTATTAGCCTCCTCAGGCGAACCTCTAACCTTCCACCTCATCCTGCTCTCACTACCAACCTTCGTCCCCCTCCCCTTCTCATTACCAACTTTCGAAAACGAATGATGCGCATTAGCAAGAATAAATTTCTACATTCAAAAGTTATGTACTATAACAGTGGATCTATGTCAGTGGTGTCCAATACGGTCGCCACATGTGGCGTATCGACTATAGACGTGAGATGAACTGATTCTCTGCTTACTCTACTAAAGTAGTTGCCGCTTGTTATTATCAATGGTTATTCTTATCAGCCTGTTATTGTAATCAAACGCGGAATTCCAAAACCAGATCTAATTTAAGATAATTTGCCATTTAATGCTATCAGCCGCTTGCTATAATCATTTATATGTAACTCAGTATGATCACATAAAGCGAAACACACTGTACTACATTGTAGTGGTTGTAGAAAAATAATGTAAAATGTCATTTTTAAAAATAATAAATAATATAAAATATATTATATCATTCTAGCGCCCTCGTATAAAGTCCTATTTATAAATATAACATTGCATTTTGTATAATGTGGCAAAAACAGTATTGCATTTGTCACAATTGTGGCAAGCATGAAAATTATATTGGACACAACTGCTATAGACCAGGGGTCGGTAGCCTATGTCACGCACGCCAAAAGTTACACGCGAGGTGATTTTGAATGGCAAGCGAAAGAAGAAATGACAAAGAAGATAAATAGGTCATATTCTATATATTTATTACAAGTATTTAGAACTAACGTTATACTTTGCAGTAAGAGTAATTCTTCATCTATAAACTCTGCTTCTAATTCTGTAACACTGTTTTTATATAATTCATATGCCTTCCGTCTCGTGTTCTCTATCGCCGCCTATATGACTGAATGAATGCAAAATACGGAAATTCAGACTGATACGTACAAATGTACACCATTTACATTGTGATCCTTCTTTAATTAAACCAACTCAACTAATAGAAAATGATCATTCAGTTTTATTAAAATTTATTACTGGCACGCAAGACCATATATTGACGTGAATTTGGCACGCCACTTGTGCAACCACTTCTCTAGACCTTTCATATCCCACTGTATACAGTACTTATGTGCGAGAAATTAATTCAGATTATTGTCTCCGCCCTCCTAATTCTGCCGCGACATGTGGTCTCCTGGTTTACGTAAAGGTTGAACCTGCCTTTCTCCAGCAGCCTCGACTTATCGAGCCTTTTTGACCAGAGCTTGTAGAATAGTTCCTATGAGCCTCTCCTCGCGTTCCTGAAATGGAATAGGTATAGGAACATTTTATCGGGTACGTCACAATAGCCGGGGCCCGGTTACTTGGGTTGGTTCTATTGCGAGCTAGAGATATTTATCTAACCACTGAAAATCAGCCTTCGCACATGCGCCGCGAGCGTTTTTTTTTTGCCGCCATCTTAGCCCATCAGTCAAACTTTGCCTTCATAGACGGACGGCCGTGTTCTTTCTCTATAGTGCCCATAAGTACATCTTGTTTGGAAGTGACCGATTTTTGTATTCCTGAAGGTAAATTCATAATCTGGGACCTCATCAGCGAACCTTAGTGCCTACTGGAAAAGTGTTTGTGAGCAGAATTTGCCAGATTCGTACGCCGTTGGAATCATCAAAGGTAAGAGGTCATTTCATCTAAATTCTCCTGAAGTGTAATGATGTAGTTGCATGACTTCATTTAATTGGTAAACATTTTTATGGTGCTGTGGATTAGATCCCTTTTTTCAATGGATGGGAATTATAATGTAGTGTAGAAATTTGTATTTTCGTCGAAGTTAAATGTGTCACATTTCAATGGGAAAGGAGATGCCATTAAGCAATCTATTTTTCATCTTCGCAATCCCATTCATGCAAATATTCTGATTAATAAGATACGCGCATTAAAATCTATCAGTAGCTTTTATCCCGAGCATTCATTACAATAGTAGCTGATATTATTGCCCACAAACCAAACACCAGTTCCGGTTTAAGCTTCTTCGAGGTACATATCAATTGTATTTAATGGACCCAAACGTATATTCGATCATCCTAAAAGTATGTTCGCGTACGCTACTAAACAGGCGTCGTTTTCAGTTCTTAGTTTTACAAAAGTGTGATAAAATCTGGATGAGTAGAATGTCACCTTCCAGGCTTTACACCAGGGCTTCCCAACGCGGTGCCTGCGAGCGCCATGGCGCCCGCCAAGGTTCGCTGTGATGCCCGCCAAGGTGTGTTCAGGTGTCCTTAAAAATTGCAGCTCATACGAATGATAGTGTTTAGCGGTCACAGAATACTGGAAAGTACCAATCTAAAAAGACTTGGGGACTTTGTATTATAGGATTTACATACTATGTCATTTAATGTATTTCATGATTTTTCTCGCAGTTTTTTTCATCAATTCACCAACCTCTCGGAAGTGGCTCATTGTATCATTTACCTTTAACCTTTATTGTAATCTATCTCACCCCTTTTGTGAACAGTCATCATTCTTTTCTTCCTTGTTGATTAAGGAATGTCACTTCATGTTTGCCCTCTAGTCACATTTTTCTGTTCATGGATTTATTAAAAACACCGATTAGTACTTTTCTTATAAAACTAGTGTAATTCCCGTCGAAATATCAGCAGAAGAGTTATAGATAGATTATTAATATTTGCATTTAAAATAATTAATAGCATACTATTACATATGAAATATTTCATCATATACTACATTTCTAGTGAATACTCTGTTGTCGTTTAGTGAATGCCTTTGGGTTTTATTTTTGGTCATAAAATTCTGATATTCTTCTCCCACCTTGTTCTCGTCAATGCTACATATAATTGTCGGTGTGCAAAGACAGGGAAATAATTGTATTTATACATATATAACGTAGGGAAAATAATGGGTATAATATTTACATTAACAAATAAATGTGCCACTCGAATATTAACAGCTAGCAAAAATATATTGTGATAGAATGCGTTCAGTATTAGCTAACTGACAAAACATTTTCAAGTGGTCTAATTAGATTTCGCTGTTGGCCATCTTGCGTTCCTTACAGAGCGACGTTTTTATTATAGAGAATATTCGAAACGCTGTATGTTCGCATTATACAGGGCGATTTTTTTATTCGAGGACGTTGAAAAATCGCGTCAGACAACATGCTGAGGAGAGCACGTATATGCAATCAGCAATGTGGTGCTCATTTTCGACATTTGCTGTAATTTTTTTAAAAATTACATCAAATTATGTTCATAAACATTTTAACAATTCTCTCCGTTTAGTATTCTTAGATATAGCGATTTTGCAGGGTGCTCGAAAAAAACATCAGCCCGTATAATCTCGCTACTTTGTAATTTTTGTTTTATGGTTTTTTAGAATAAAATTTAAAACTTACAGCTACGAGCTATAAGTGTTGAGTGGAAGGGGAGGGGGAGAGAGGACACTGGCGCCCGTCGCCTTTGCTGTTAAACCGAAGGCGTCCTTGCCAACGTAAAGGTTGGCAAACCCTGCTTTACACCGTTCAGCGGTTCACGGCTCCATTTACCCCCACTCCTCTCCCCTTACCCCATCCCCTCCATTTCTACCCCTACCCTATCCTCCCTTCCTCCCCTCTCCACTCACGTTGTTTTTACTTTCTCCATACGTAGTAATGGGAAAGTATTGTGATCAAGCAAAAAATCGACTTCGAGATTTTATCGGAAATACACGTTTTGAGGTCCCTAGAACACGTTTATACTATTTTAGGATTGATGTCTGTGTGTGCGTGTGTATGTGATTGTGGGCGCTCTAACTCAAAAAGTACTTGCTATATCATTACCAAATTTCAAATATAACAATTTAGCATAAGCAAAAAGGACTGATTAGTTTTTGGAAAATAACGGTTAACCGGATGTCGAGGTTTATTCGAAACCCGATTCGGTTTTTGCTATATTTCTCCTTTAAAAAATCATTATTGTATATGCAAATGTTATAGGGAATTTAATTTCCTACAACTTTTATTTCAAACAATTTTCCATAGCAGTTATTGTTTAGGAATTATTTATAAATAATCGGTTTTTTCGGTTTCTGTCAAATACCATCTTAAAAATGTCGTAATTGGTTATCTTCATGAGGACCAAAGTTGTAGAGAATAATATTTCTTTCATGTTATGTTTGAAACAAATTTACGTAGAATCATCCATTTCGGATATATTTTGCTTTTTCTTAATTTCCAGTAGCAGTTAATTCTGTAAACATTTTCAAAATATAATTTATGGCAATAAGAATGACTGTATTATTTTACGATACGAATTAATAATTTTGCCTTATAATGCTATTCATAATAATTTTAATAACTATACCCCAAATATGGAGAAAGTCATGTGTTGGCCACATCAGATTTTTTATTATTAAAGATCTTAATGTATAAGAAACAACATTACTTTGTTAAAATTATATAAAAATGCATTTCTTTCTATACTAAAATGAGTTTTTATTATTCATTCGAGAAGCTCTTGTTCTATTTATTTAAAAGATAAGAAACAGACTATTATAGTGTATAATGTATATATTTTCATGTTTTTTGTTCCATTTGAATAGTAGATTAATTGAGATTCTGCCTCTCTACAACCATAATATTTTTCATTCACTTAACCTTTTTTTATTTTAAATTGGTGATGTTCTTCCAATTTTGTTAGATAGTGATATTTAAAAAATAAATGCATGATGATTTTAAATCATATATCCTAAAATCAGGGGTGCCTTTAAGAGTATTAAATATATTTATCATTAGACTTTATCTGCTCGGGTTTCTTCTTAAGTCTCAAGGTTTCAAACAATCTCAGGTTCATGAAGATCTTAACAACCCTAAACACAACCCCTGGGTTGCATTTGGTTTAAAATAGGCAACCCTCAACACAATCTCCGGTTCATGAAGATCTAAAAGTTGGGAACCCTACACAGGACGTCGCAGTAGAACTTCACATTGACGGTCTGACCTGGAGGGACGAATTCCTTGGGAATAATCCTGTCAATGTCGAAAAAGCAGATCAGCATTGACTTAACAATGTTTTTGACTTGCTGCACTTTCTTCAGTCGGGGTGAAGATGGACTCTTCCACTGGGACGATTACTATTTTATTTCAGGGTCATACCCATAAACCCAACTTTCATCACCAGTTACGACCTTAGAAAGGAAGTCTGGGTCATTTCTGACCTGCTGCTGAAGTTCCACGCAGACTTCCAGCCGATGTTGCTTCTGGTCATCAGACAGCAGCCTTGGCACGAATTTTGCAGCAATCCGCCTCATGCTGAGTTCGTCCGACAAAATGCGCTGGCATGTCCCATATGACTATCCGACAATGTTTCAAACGTCATGGATCGTTCGCCTACAGTCCTCGAGGATAGCCTCATGCACTTTTTCAACATTTTCCGGCATTGTGCCGGTTGAAGGTTGTCCAGGACGTGTGTCATCATCAACTGACATTTGACAATTTTTAAACCGGTTAAACCAGTCGTAGGTTTGTGTCTGACCCAAAGCGTCAACACCAAATGCTTGTTTAAGCATTTTGTGAGTTGCCATCTCACTCTTGCCAAGTTTGAAGCAAAACTTGACGCACACACGCTGCTCCTTCACGTCCACCATTTCAACGAAAAACAAATTGCAAAATGACACAAACACAACGTTATAAAAACAGGTAGGACAAAAGAATGCGTGCACTCAGCGTGAAGCCATGTCGCACAATGGTTCACAAAGGATACATGCAGCGCTACCAAGTGCCACTAGTCTGTACTACAACCGGTTCCTGCGCGACGTTCAACTTTTGGGAACTTTTGGGTAGCACCTCGTATTTTTTTGAAAAAACTACCTAATTAAAATTTGATGTGAAATGTGGCAATTATCTTAGTCATTGCTAGTACTTTTAAGGCGTTTAAATTACAAATTTTATCTCTAACTAATTTCTGATTTGACTAAAAATGTTAACATTCACTAGTATGATTTAGCATAATTAAAAGTGTAAGAAAGTTAAAACCTCTATAACAAACCAAAACAAACGAGTCAAGACAACCAAGTAACAACTTTTACGAGTGTTGGTATACTTATTTATACATAAGAAATCGTTAACTTACTTGCTGTTATGTCCACTTGCTCTTTTGTCATACAACCCTGTCATATATACGCAGCAGTATAGAGTATAGATGAGTGATAATCTTTCGGCACGCGGTTGAACGAGTTTTCTTCGTGGCATAAAAGAGTAACTTGAAATGTACATACTGGGAAATTCGGGATATTCACTGGAGCTTTTTTACTTTCTCATATATGAAGTATATTGAGAAAGTATTGTAATTGCGAAAAAATTCGATCTTGAGATTTTGATGGAAATATACATTTTAGGCATTGCTGAGTCCAAAAAAGTGGTTTTCGCCATACTGTCTGTCTGTCTGTTACTGGCTCTACAGCCTAAATGGTAGAGCAAAAATGAATGAAATCTCTTACTTTGGCATTTCATCATACCTAATAGAAGCTGTGAAAAAATGGTTGACATTGCTCAATAATTAAGGGAAGTTAATTCTGTATGGTTACTTGAGTTTATGTCTGAAATAATACTACATAGTTCATATTTCTCAAAAAAAATGAATCTAATTGTAAGGCTAGTTTATTCTTGGCAACTTTAACAACAATATGATTTTCTTGAAAACGGTTGTAACGATTTTGATCAAATTTCGTACAGTTACTTGAGTTTACGTCTACATAGTTCATATTTATCGAAAAATGAATAGAGGGCTAGTTTATTCTTCAGCAACTTTAATAACAATTGGATTTTTGAAAAAACGGCTCATACGATTTTCATCAAATTTCGTAGTTATTTATCATAAAGACCCGGGTATAGGACACACCAGTGTATAGGACGCAGGGAGGTTTTCAACGTCAAATTTTGAGAATTTTCTGTTCCCGTGTATAGGACGCAGGGTGGTTTTCCGCGTCAAATTCTGAGAATTTTCTATGTTCTTGTGTACCTATAGGACGCAAGAAGGTTTTATCTTGAAATTCTAGGAATAAACAATAAGTCGCAATAAAAGATTCATATCCATTCTATTAAATGAGTTCCTTCGAATAAGTATGCTTTCTACTGAGTATGATCTGAAAAGTGAATTTACCGAAGTATTTGTAATACTAGATTTACCTATATTGAAACTACATATTACAGGACACTGTAAAACACTTTGGAAAGCAATGTAGAAGATATAATGTAGCAGATTTTCATGACACCTATCCAATTGAAATAAAAAAAACTCGGTAAAAATTTTTTCGATCGTCTGTGAAACTTGCAGTAAAAATAAAATATCATGAGTTTAAAGAAGTTATTTATTTCAATTATTGATAAAGATTTCTCCAAAGTTTCATCCCTTAATATTTACTATAATTTTCATGGTGCTTCCAAACGACGCTTCAGCCGAAATAGAAGGTTGAGAGCCATCTAGAAACAAAATGTGCTACTGTGGGCGGGTATGGTTATTCTTCTGTTGAGTTCCCGCAGTTACCTATTTTACGTTTTAAAGATTAAAAATCACATTGAACTACTTTGCGAAACCCAGCTGATTCTCAGATAAGTTTGTTCAAGTAAAACGAGCTTACATTCCTACTTTACAAATGACAGCATGGATTATAAATCACCTACTAATGGATATTATTTTTACCCTTATCTATGATAGAAAAAATGAAAGTCAAGAGACAAAGTTATGATGCTAAATATAAATTGAGAGTGTGTCAGTATGCTAAAGAACATGGTAATAGAGCGGCTGAACGTGAATTTGGGCCCAGTGAATGTCTTATAAGAAAATGGAGAAAGGCTGAAGAAACGATAAAAAATATGGGGAAGACCAAAAAGGCGAATTGAGGTAGTAAAGCAAACCATCCTAAAATGGAAGAATGCCTGCTGAAATGGATAAGAGATACGAGAAGGGACTGCTTGGGTGTTAGCACATCAGCTGCACAAGCTTTGAGATCATCCAAAGAATTAAACATTAAAAACTTCAAAGTGTCTATGCATTGGTGTCATCGTTTCTACAAAAGATGCAATTTATCAATCTGCCGATGCACTACAATAAGTCAACATTTACTCGAAGATTATGAGGAGAAATTAATTGCATATCAGTCATATATAATAGAATTAAGAAAGAAATTCAACTTTCCACTTAGTCAAATAGGCAACACCGACCAAACACCATTGACATTTGATATGCCGTCTGATACAACGATTAATGAGAGAGGTGCAAGAACCGTCACGATGAGAAGCACGGGAAATGAAAAGAATCGTTTCACTGTCATGGTTGCCTGTATGGTTGATGGGACGAAACTGCCTCCGTATGTAGTTATCAAAAGAAAAACAATGCTGAAATGCGAATTTCCCAGTGGCATCATAGTCCGAGTGCAACAGCAAGGTTGGTTTGATGAAAACATTACCAATGACTGGATCGAGACTGTTTGGAAGAGAAGGCCTGGTGGAATGCATCAAAGCTCTCCCTTGGTCTTAGACGCATTCCAATGTCACACACGTCCCGAAGTAAAAAAGAAACTCCTTGAAATGAAGACAAAATTGGTGATTATCCCAGGGGGAATGATATCGATCCTGCAGCCTATAGACGTTGCAGTTAATAAGCCGTTTAAATCAGCACTGAAGAAGAAGTGGGCCGATTGGATGGTGAATGGCACACACACATTCACCAAAGGTGGACTCATTCGTAAAGTGGATATAAAAACAATCTGTCAGTGGATCGTGGAAGCATGGCATGAATTCCCCTCAGAAACAATAATTAAAGGATTAAAAAAATGTTGCATAAGTAATGCTTTAGATGGAAGTGAAGACGACGTATTATGGGAAGATGATAAAAACAACCGCATGACTACCGCAGAATTAGAAGCAGACGAATCTGAGGCTTCAAAAACAAATGAAGTCTACAACGAGTTCCAGATTACAGATGACGACTCAGATGATGGCAAATTTCTAGGATCTTAGGGAAATTGTTTGAAAAGTTTGATTTATTTTCTTGATTGAAGTTTTTCTTTCAATGGACAGACATTTGATATTTAAATTTTAGCAATTTTATTTTATATTTGTATTTCATTTTAACTGAAGACTTCGTACAGAAAAAACGAAAAATATTAAAAATCCATATCTGAGTATAAGTGGCTAATAAAGCCGAAATATCTTGTACTTACAATACTTATTTGTAAAAGTGAAATCTTTTTTTCATATTAAAAAGTTTTATTTTAATTAAAACACTTTGATGTTTAATAAATATTAGTTTTCACCAGTTTATTTTTCATTTTTCATCGTACATTGGTAGAGAGAAAAACATGAAATATTATGTACCCATGTATAAGACGCATCTTACATTTTAGCTTCGAAAATTTGGAAAAAAAGTGCATCCTATATGCAGATCTTTACAGTAAGTTGATATTTATAATGATTCTACATAGTTCATATTTTTCATAAGATAATTAAACAACTCATATGTATATGAGAAAGTTTGTATGTACAATGTATGTTGTACCGATTTTTACTTTCTCATATACGAAGTATATTGAAAAAGTACTGTTATCGCAAAAAAATATGACCTCAAGATTTTTATGGAAATATACGTTTAAGGTGTCGCTGAATCCGAAAAAGAATTCTCCGGAATACGGAACATTGAAAAGCGTGCTCAAATATGCTCGCTTGCGTTGGACTAGGCCCTGCCGACTGGGTTATCTGAGAGATAAAGGATACTATTGTCTTCTAGAAGGTTTCAGCTTCGTAAACATCATGTAAGGGTACATTATTATCCACCCACAAAGCTAACAAAGCTTGCCTGCATAGTCATCATTTCGAGCTGTTATCATTTTCCCTTAGTGTATCTTTAGATGGGATCTGATATAGAGCGACGCGAGGCGTGCCAAGGCTAGCTAAATTGAGAATATTTCCCATGCAACTCAGACAAAGTATTCATTAGAGGCAGATTGTAAATATTTTTGAAGGCAGTGGGCAAAAAGGCTGTGGACATATAAGAGTGGACATAAAGGCAGTGGACATGATGACTGTGGACATAAGGCAGTGGACATAATGACTGTGGAGGTATATTACGGTGGACGTAAAGACTGTGGACATAAGGGCAGTGGACATAAAAGAGTGGACATGAAGACTGTGGACATATCATCAGTGGATCCTTTGGAGGTATGGAAAAAAATAGAAATCCCTGAGCACTTTCTACTGTTCTCAAAAAGATCCAAAAAGTACTACAAAAGTAATCAAAGGTAGTACAGAAGGCGAAACAGTAGTACTGTACTACCAAAAGTAATACATCTGGTTGTATAAATATGCGTACTCTTCATAGACTTCGACGTCTTTTGCGAATATCAAAATAGACGCAAGCATAATGCAGAGAATTTACTATTGATACACAAAATTTATATAACCTTTCATAAATCCTCTTGTAAGACGCGTACGCGCTTTTTTCACCAGCACCCGTTTCGGGAAAATGGTGTGCGGGGTACACGAGTAAATATGGTAAGCAATATTCAAGGTAAAAATTCTGACGTCTTGCACACATCAGCCCCCATAACATTGATTCTTATGGAAAAAACGGTTTCAATTTACGTTTATTTGTTTACACTGTGATTTTCAGGAACTCATCCTCGACGTAAATCAGGGTATTATTGTACTTGCAAAGATACAATTGAGAAAACTGGATGGAATACAAATAATATTATCATCCTGTCGGCATAACATCCTGTCGACAAAACATCCTGTCGGAAAAACATCTGTCAGAAAAATGTCTGTTGGCAAAACGTCCGACCATAACAATAATTACATCCATAATAACTTATACCATCATTACAGAGAGAAAATGCTACCTTCTTCAGTATGGTACATACTTACCAATTTACTACTCAATCAAAATAGGTTTCACAAAGAGCTCAATATAATTAAACAAATCACCACAGAACATGGTTACCAAACACAAATCATAAGACTATTATTACAAAACAAAAAGTCTTAAGAAAAACATTTTAACTTCCGTATTCTCCTCTGTTAACTAAAGGACTAAAGAAAATATTTAAGAATGCCAACTGTTCTTTATTTTCACCCACCCATAAAATCCACCTTTTCCTCCCCACCATCTCTTTCCTCACACACAAAAACAATGAAATGACTAGTGCAGGCATTCTTTTAGAATCTATTTTCAGTGAATTACCACTGAAGATGGCTGCTTTGTAACTGAAATGTGAAACGTGTTCGAATCTCGAATAGTCGAATGTCAAATGCCGTTTTTCCATATACTTGCATGTTATAATCGGGGGATACGTTCCTGCATCTCAGGAAAAAATTATTGTCTCTCCTCTCGTTATATAAAGATAAAATAACATTACTAATATGTTAATACAACAATATAAAATTATGAATAAGTTAAATAATAAATATTTTAAATGTATAACTTATTTTTTCCACTAAAAAGGAAAAAATAAATTTTTTTTTGGTACTTCAAAGATGGATGTATGCAATATGTTGTGCAGACAGCCCGGTCCGGATCGCGTAAGTCGGATAACATACCTGCATACATCATTATATACATACAACTATTTACCACAGCGAAATTAATATTAAAGTTATTAAAAAAGCAGCGCTTACTGGACTTGGTTTATTAATTGAGAAGTTGGAAGATTTTAGTTGGAAGAAGAGGAGCTATTAGGTGGGGGCCTGTTTATTGTTGTTATCAAATTACCTGAATTTATCGCCTTCTAGAATTTTCTTCTTCTGTTTCACATAAGTGCTAATATTTGAACGACACATTCCCAACGATTGTGCGATTTCAGTATGGCTTTCACCTTTCTCAATACGCTTTAAAATTTCTAATTTCAATTCATAACCATGAGTCTTATGCACTCTTTTATTTGATTCACTTACATTATCACTATTACATTTCCTTTTAGATGCCATGTCAAGTGATAAATTTATAAATAAATCAATAAAATAAATAAATTTAAATAAAAGATTAACAGAAAAAAGAATGAAATCAGCACAAATTCAAACAATTAGAGCAGATATAACTACATCTACACCAAAACCAAACCTCGCGTGGTTGGTCGGAACCAATTACTCCGCAAAAATTATTCCGCATAAAGTAGTTCCCAATTCGATCGGATGGGTTGAAATCTCCAATTAATTGAACCTCAAACGTTCGAAACTCGGGAGTTGCCTGTTATTTCCTAAGTTCATATTCTTGATTTTTTTCCAGTCTTTTGTGAAGCTCAATAATCCTTTGTTGAACAGATAGAATTGTTTACATAAAAAATAACAATATATCATTCCTAAGGAAATGTAGCTATCTAAGATTACAATTGATTAATGTAAATATAATACTTGAATGAAAACTGCAAAAGAAATAAATAAACATTACATTAGATTC
Organism: Uropetala carovei; assembly: GCA_036926305.1. Classification (NCBI taxonomy): domain Eukaryota; kingdom Metazoa; phylum Arthropoda; class Insecta; order Odonata; family Petaluridae; genus Uropetala; species Uropetala carovei. Next base: position 6,874,603 of record JAXCHB010000188.1, read on the forward strand.
ATCACCATGCACTAATTATCAGCAGCTTTTGACAAAAAGTGTGCAATTCTTACAATGAAGTTAATGTACAGGTGGTCCTGCTTAACACGAGAGATACGTTCCTAAAGAGTCGTGCTAAGCGAATGCATAAATACTATAAGAAACTATGTAAAAGGTTAGCGTTAAGACCATCCCCTATGGGTATGCCGAAATAGTCCTCCATGAAGCTTCTCCAGTGTCTAGCTGTGTCCTTCTAGTACAGGTTAGAGCCCATGGATAGTGTTTTCTTCCTTTTGCTGAGAAAACCCGGCCGGGTAGGTTGAACCAATTTGGTTCAAGATGTGTGGGCTTGCTTAAATGAAATTCTGTTTGCAAATGAAAGCAAACAAGAAGAATTTCGTACTGACGATCATACGTCTTATTCTAAAGAAGAAAGGCAATTTGAAAATTTTCTTAAATGTCCTAACATCCCTCATAAAGAAAATCCTTTAACTTGGTGGGCAAAAAATGCAGCTATCTTTCCTGAACTGCCAAAACTGGCCAGATGTTACTTGTCATCACCTCCAAGCAGCATACCCAGTGAAAGGATGTTTAGCGAGGCGGGAATCATATACGAAGAGTGGAGGAATAAACTCCTTCCGCGAAATGAGGAAAAACTATTGTTTCTTTATCATAATTTCCCATTAATTAAAGAAGGTCGCAGACTACAGCGAGATGGATTAATTAAAACATACCGTATATACCCGAATATAAGACGACTCTGATTATAAGACGACCTCCCCATTTTTAACTCCTAATGAAAGGAAAAAATTTATTATGCACACGATGACAGAAGTTTATTATACCATTGAGTAATGAACATTGAACCAATTGAAATATGCAATTTTGATTGGAATTTTCAATTGAATATTTTGGAACAAATATTTGGCACAAATGTTATTAACTGGTTCTCTAAATTTTTATGACATCCTTCCTTAGGCCCATGAAATGCTTTCCGATTTGAACTTACACACTTGAGCATTTCCTGCGATTTTTTCCACCACCGCACATTTTCCTCGGTGATCCCAAACCTTCTTGCTGCTGCACAATTGTTAGTTTCATCAGCATATTTCGCCACTAAAAGTTTAAAATTTGCATCATAACTATTATGCATGAGTTCGATATTTGTGAAGGTGTAGAATCACTCTTCTCAACGTGGTCAACCATATTTTCACGTAAAACTGGATAGTTAATAATCACGAAGACTTTAATTCACATGGAATTTACTACAGTCATAGATGGTTCACTTTGTCTGCAGTCAACACACTATGATATCATGACAGGATCAAATTACATATGTTGGTGCAAAATCTTTCACCCATTCAACCTACTACTACTACAGGCAGTCCTCGTTTTCATATGTTCGACTTTCGTACATCAGCTGACGAACAAACATTTCGGGCTATCGCATAGTGGCGCTATCTGTCACAAGCCAACACTTTTAATAAATTACCAAATGAAGCAAAATGCATAAATATAATAAAATTCAAAAGAGTATTTGTATTTGAATACATTTGAATCGATTCATTCTCTACTACTACTTTTAATAATCGATTGTATCAAATGATTTTAGGAATCGAATCTCTGTATTGGTGACCGCAGTAAAATAGAGAAAGAGTTGGAAAAATTAACTTCAGTGAAAGTGAGACTTAAACAAGTTAAAAAGACGAAAAAAGTATCAGAAAATAAAGTCTTTTTTAAGTTCCGTGGTAGAATCGGGAAAAAAAAATTGAACGGAGGTTGCCTAACTAGCAGGGGCTAATTCCCCAAATACAGCAGACCGCGTCTTTCTTGGGGTTACATTCCTGAAAACCTCTGCGAAACTCCACCAATAATAAATGATGCGTAAAACGCAAAGCTTAAGCGTTTGAACTATGTCAAACCTGAGCAAATAACCCAATGATCCTGAATCGGAAGGGCCCTTTCCCCTCGGGACTTCCCTGTCGTAATAAAGACAGAAGGCTCCTGAACGGTGATGCCAGCTTATATTCTGTAACTTTTCACGTGCGAAGGGACACAAAAGTGTGGGAGGATTGCATCCTAAAAATATTTAAAGTATATACAAGACACGTACACGTGTCTTATATATATATATATATATATATATATATATATATATATATATATATATATATATATACACGTACGTGTGTCTCTTATATATATATATATATATGTCAGAAAACACTACACCACTCTCCAACTTCCTCCTCGGGGAGGCACACCCGAAATAACACAACACGTCCAAGGGACTCCAACTTTATTTAAACCCGAATTACACCAGCATTCTGCTCTCCAGCAGAAGCTCTTCCACGAGCCAACACACGGCCCACACTACTACGAGTCCCGTCACACACTCTTCTCTCTCGCGTCACGTGATCTCTTAGTACTCTCCTTCTCCGTCTCGCTTCTGGTAGCACTTCTCGTGGCGGTCGTCCTCGCTTGCGTAACAGTCGGCCTTTCCTGACATCGGGGCCGTCCTCGGTCCCGGTCCGGTCTGCCTCCGGTTGAACTGCTCCTCTGGCGCTCGCGCCGTTCTCCATCCGCTTCTCGTCTTCTTTCCCTCTGCTGTCCGCGGCCTGGTCGTCATCTCCCTCGTCCTGGCTCTCGTCGGCCTGGTCGTCATCTCCTACTTCGCCTTGGGGGGGCTTACACCAGGGTTTCATTCGGTCTGCACTAAACACGGAATTGAACGCTCGCTGAGTCCTCTTTGCCCCTGGTATATCCATGAGAGAATACCTATCTCGCGCTAGCACTTCTGAGACAAGATACGGACCCTTAAATTTCGGAGCTAATTTTCGCGAACACCCTGTCGCTTGCGCTTCTCGTTCTACGATGACTAAATCTCCCTTTTGGTACACTCTCGGCACCTTATGTCTTTGATCGTAACGCTCCTTCTGTTTTTTCTGCGTCTCTGATATCTTTACTAACGCTTTTTCCCTTGCTTCGCCTAAGGTCTCTCTAGTCTCATCGAGCTCGCTTTCTTGCAACGCCAATATAACACGGTTTTGCAATGAATTCCTTGGGTTATAAGCAAACAATAGCTCATAAGCGCTCTTCTCAGTAGTTTTATTTGACATAGAATTCATGGCGAATTGGATGTTTCTCAAATTCGTGTCCCAGTCGCCTCCATCCTCTTGTGCATACATAGTGGATATGGCGTTTGTAATGGATGCGTTTGATCGCTCTACTTGTCCATTTGCTCGAGGGGTAGCAGTCGCATTCTTTATATGCTTTATCTGGTTTCTTTCGCATAATTCTTCAAATTCCTTCGCTGTAAATGCCGTATCTCGATCTGTAATTAAACGCTCAGGACACCCAAATAAGCTCGTAATCTCACTGATAGCTTCGCACACTGGTTTGGTTTTTGTGGTTTTCACTGCCTTTAGTAGGATGAACTTTGTAAAGTTGTCTTGATACACGAGAACATACTCGTTGCCCCTTTTACTCCTTGGGAATGGCCCTAAGTGGTCCACGTGAACTGTGTGAAATGGGATGGCTACACGCTCTAAACTGTGCAACTGCCCCTCTTTTTTACCTCCCGGTCTCTTATGATAAGCACACTCAATGCAAGCTGCAATATATTTCTTTACCCTTCTTCTCATCTTCGGAAACCAAAAATATCTCTTCACGTGTTCTAGGGTTTTCTCTTCTGCGTAATGTCCCATGTCATCATGACTTCCCTTTAGAATGCGCCAAATAGAGTTCGTAGGCACAACCCAACGGACCCCACCGTCTACCTTTCTACAGATACGGTTGTCTTTCAGCACATAGTCTGTGTGGATCTGCCTATCCTCATTGGCGACCGCAGGTTGCTGTAAGGTACGATGTATTTTCTGGATAGCTACATCCTGCAGCTGCATCGTTAGTAACCAATCATCCTGATTTATTCGCAACGTGAAGATTTTCAAGTCTGCTGTATCCGGTTCCTCGGAATCTCCCACGGGATTTCGACTGAGGGCATCAACGTGACTCATGTTGCGTCCTGGTCGGTACTCGATCGTGAAATCATACTCTTGTAATCGAAGCCACCACCTCGCTATCCGCGGTAACAATTCTTTCTTGGACATGGTGGTCTTTAAAGCATTACAGTCAGTAACAACTTTGAAGGGTCTGTTCAATAAATACATTCGAAATTTGTCTACGGCTTCAACTACTGCCAACGCTTCTAGCTCATAACTGTGATAGTTCTTCTCTAGATCTGTCGTCTGTCGGCTATAATATGCCACAGGTTTTTGAGATTCTCCTTCTCGACGCTGTAAGATAATCCCCGCTAGTCCATTCTTACTGGCGTCAGTGTGAACTTCATGTTCGGCATTTACATCAAACAACGCAAGTGCCGGACGCTCGATTAATCTTTTCTTCAGCTCTTGAAATGCGTTTTCTTGTTTCTCTGTCCACTCGAATGCCGTATCTTTCTTCGTCAAGAGCGTTAACGGCTTGCTTAACGTAGCGAATCCTAATACAAATCTTCTAAAGAAGCTCGTCAAACCAATAAATTGTCGCACTTCGTGAACATTCTCCGGCCTTCGAAATTCTTTAACTGCCTGAATTTTTCTCTCGCCTGGTCGGTTCCCATCTTTGGTTATTTCAAAGCCCAAATAGTCTACTTTAGTTTTGAAAAATTCACATTTTGATACTTTTAGCGCTAGCCCCAATTTCTTCAGTACTTGCAACAGTCTTTCTAATCTCTCTAACCCTTCCTTCACCGTTTTGCTGGGTATCAACAGATCATCCATATAGACTAAGACCTCTCCTGGTTTTGTCATTCGCACTACCCTTTTCATCACTTGATTAAACACTGCAGGTGCGTTTACTACTCCGAAAGGCATTTTTGTGAACTCGTACAGTCCACTTGAGGTGACAAAAGCTGTCAAGGGTCTCGTCTCTGGGGCTACAGGGATTTGATAGTATCCCGACGCCAAGTCTAAAATGGTAAAATAACTGTTTCCTGCAAGCGCGTCTAATTGTTCCTCAATGGCTGGCATGGGGAATTTTATTTTTTTCGTCTTCAAATTCAATGCTCTGTAATCGACGCACAGCCGGTCTTCTCCGTTAGCTTTCTTTACTAACAATGCTGGGCTTGCGTATTCTGATGTCGACTCCTGCACGATACCCATTTTCATTAACTCATCGACTGCCTTTTGCATAGTCGCTCTTTGGGCGTACGGTAGGCGATACGGTCTTAAATTCACAGGGTGGTTATCCAACAATTCTATCTCGAAACTGGCAGACTCTACTGTACCCAGTTCACTCAAATTTTTCGCAAAACATTCTCGATACTCATTCACCATTTCGTATACCGCATCCTTCTCCTCTTCAGACAGGTCGTTATTCAAATTTATTTCTTCCATTTCTATCCCGGCCCTCTCTTTGACATTCCGAACTTTGGCTTCGAAGTTACTTTCTTCCTCCTGCCCATCAGTCTCTCTCCTAATTACAAGTTTCTGATAGCTCTTCTCAACTCGAATCCCCGATTGGTCTAGGGCGCTTCGTCCTAGAATTATGGCATCGTCTTGCGAACAGTTTGGGACCACAAGCACTTCTACCTCAATGCTTACGTCGTCCACAACAAGGGTTAACTGTTTGGAGCCTATTACGTTACTTTTCCCACAGCCGAATCCAATCAGACTTTTTTGACTCGCAAAGTATTCTACACCTAGCTGTTCAGCGACATCTTGCCTCATGGTCACAACATCGCTCCCTAAATCAATGAACCCAACAACTTGTTCATCATTAACCTTTATCCATTTATAATATTCGTCTTTAATTTGGTCGTTCGGCACCGAAATTCTTTGGACTCGCCTTTTCATTTCCAAATTCTGTCTATTAACTTGGGTTCCCTGAGGGCATTCCTTCATCATGTGTCCCTCTTTATTGCATCGGAAACATCGCCTGCTCTGCTGTCGTTCTGGGCAATCCTTAGCCATGTGTCCCTGGCCGTTACAATTATAACACCTCGCCTGCGTTGTCTGCTTATTTCTCCTCACCACATTACCTTCGTTTGGCGGTTCAATTGGGACACTATAACGGTTAGCTAAAAACTGTCTTTCACCTAATCTCGCTCTTTCTGTAATACTTTCATAGCGCTTTATCTTGAGCAGTAACCCTTCAACATCTTTGAACTCACACAAAGCCAGCGACCTTACTAATTCCTTGTCACCTAAGCCGTTCAAAATGTATTTAATCAAGGATTCTTTATCTATGTCACCTCGTCGCGCTATCGCTTTCATGGCATACACGTATGACTCATAGGTTTCGTCGCGCTGCTTCTTCCTCTTCGTGAGATTCATGTGGACATCGGCCTGATCAGCTGTTGATGGGAAGCTATAAAGTAACCTTTCTTTAAAAGTCTCCCAAGAATACACTTCTTCCGCGACACTATTTAACCACAATTTAGCTACTCCTTTCAGCTTATTCACCGCATGAGTAAGCAATACGGAATTGTCCCACGAATACGCGGAAGCGACCCCTTCCACTCGCCGCACCCACTGTTCGGCGGTAAATCCTAAGGTCGTCGACGCGTCAAACTCGGGCAACAATCTTTCCGCCATGTCTCGGTGAGCAACTACAGTTGTCGCCATCGTACTACAATGTCCCGCTTCCATTATTTCTCTTTCGCGGTCTAACAACGCGCGCTCTCTCTCCAGCAACTGTCTTTCTCGTCGTAGAATCTCACGTTCAATGTCGTTATCGCTCGCCCTAGGCACTAAGTGGTTCTTTGGTCGGGTCACAGAGGGCGTCGACATCGCTCTCGGTAGCTCAGGAAAGCTCGCTGCTCGCGTCAAGAACGCCTCGCTTACTCCTGTTCCCGCCACTGGATACGTCATTTCCGGTTCCCCACTAAACGCCATGCGGTCGCTTTTTTTTCGCTAATTTCGCTTTTTTTAGGTCTGTTTCGACGCTCACAACCCTAGTTATACTTGGGGTATTGTTCACTCGGGAATCACTTTTCTTTCACGTACTTACGGAGGGGTACAGTCTTCATCGGCAAACAGTCGGCTCTCTCACGACGTGCTCCTTTCCGAAAACTGGTTTTTGATCTTCTTATCCTTATCTGATCCCGATCCCGCCGCTGCTCTGTCAGAAAACACTACACCACTCTCCAACTTCCTCCTCGGGGAGGCACACCCGAAATAACACAACACGTCCAAGGGACTCCAACTTTATTTAAACCCGAATTACACCAGCATTCTGCTCTCCAGCAGAAGCTCTTCCACGAGCCAACACACGGCCCACACTACTACGAGTCCCGTCACACACTCTTCTCTCTCGCGTCACGTGATCTCTTAGTACTCTCCTTCTCCGTCTCGCTTCTGGTAGCACTTCTCGTGGCGGTCGTCCTCGCTTGCGTAACATATATATATATATATACTTTTAAAAAATAGATACTGTATCGATTTTTTTAAATTACGTAAATATTTTTACATATCAGAATACCGTAACAACATTTTTCAGGCCTGACTATGAGAGAAAATGCGAGGAAAACACGATTCATTCCATATATAGAACATTTCGCACAGCCTTTTCCGTGATTTTTTCTGCGAAAGATCGAAACATAAGACCGCGAAAGACAAAACTGGTCGCAAATGTGGAACCGCAAAAGATCAAAACACGCGAAAGATAAAGGCACGAAAGACGAGGTCTGCCTGTATTTCGATTATAGCTATTCGATTCTTCCCATCTCTACCTATCTCTGCCTTCTGCTCCTCTGTCAGTCAAACTATTAGGCACCACGCGATTATAAGATGACTAGCGATTTTTTGGTCATAAAAACTGGAACAAAACCTTGTCTTATATTCAGATATATATGGTAAGTACTCCTTAACCGTACAAAGTGAGAATATTTAGAGACAAAATAAACAATGAAAAAGGGTAAACAAAAACCGGGTAAGGAAGGAATCAAAGGAAAGAAAAACAAAAGTAACACTTACAGGTTTACGAGGGAAGAAAGCCTCGCTGGTGGCCTGGTGTCACACGTTCGTGCACTCATTTCCTCCCCAAAGGAAAAAAAATTTTCCGTCAGGAGAACAATCACTCAAACACGCACTCAAACTACAAAAGGAAACAATAAAAAAGAATGGGAAACCTAGTACACATTCACTCCTAAAGAAATCGCAAAACCGGGAATCTCTAAATATTCAAGGGACGCTAATACGTATTTCGGATGCAAAGCGCCCATCCTCAGAGAGAGATGTTGAATGAAGGTCTGGTGTGTGGTTTGAAAGTGTTAATGGAGAAGTGTTTATGTGAAAGTGAAAGGAGGGGGAAGGATGGACCATTAGACTGTAAAGAGGGGAATGCGGGAGAGGGCCAAAATCGTTGTTCATAAAGGTTCCTTCGTATTTTGTGACATATAAAATATCCATTTGGCTAAATAAAGAGTACAGATTATGGCCCCTTATGCAGAACTCAAACATTAAGAACAACATTCACTTTAAATCTAATTAAAGATTTAAACCTCAATCACCACGAGATTTTAGTCTCTATTGCTGTTGTTTCCCTTTTTCTCAACGTTCCTTTCGAACAGGGGTTCTTAACCTTTTTTGTGCCATAGACCCCTTTCGTAGTCTGGTGAAGGCCACGGACCCCTTCTCAGAATAATGTTTTAAATGCATAAAATAAAATACATAGGATTACAAAGGAAACCAATTATATTGAAATGCAGTTATCAAAACATTTTCTTAAACAAATTTATGATATAGTAATATATGTGTTTCTTTCTTAACGCATTAAATAACAATACATTTAAAATATAGGAAAGTTAAAGTTAAATTTTATTTCGGTTCAGCAGTTCGGTTCAGTTTGCAGCTTTGTTTCAAAGACATGTCAATGTGAAGGCTGCTGTTGTTTATCTTGAATAAGAACATTAAACTGTGGGGTGGTATTTGACAAGGCAACACGCATGTCATGTTGGACATCCAATCAATTTCGATTTTTTGTTTTGATGGTTACAAGTGTTGAAAATCCCGATTCGCAAAGATATATTGTTGCAAATGGAATTAAAGCTTTACAAGGTGAGGATAGGCTTCTCTCAAGGAACACCAGAATTCTCCAAGGCTTTTTGAGTTAAACTCCAATTGTAGTAAGTTTTTTGTCCTAAGATCAATGAGTTCATCTTTGGCTAGGTCAACATCTTCGCTACAGTTTATATCAGAAAGAAAATGATTGCGGATCCATGGTTCAACTTTAATGCCATGAAGATAGAAATAGCTTTTGAAAGAGTTCTGAAGTGTTTCCAAGTGTTCGCAGATTTCTCTTTTCAAAGAAATTGACAGAGAATTTTGTAACTTAACTCCATCTTGGTAAAGGACTTCCTCCAGCATTTGAAAGTTTGCAGGCATGCCGGCCTCTACTCTCTTCTTCCATATCGGTAGCTTAGCCAAGAAAGCTTGTAATATTTCAGTTGCATCCATAATGGTGACTTCAGGACCTTGAATGGAAAGATTTATCTCATTCATATGGTGAAAAATATCTGCCAGGTAAGCCAACCCATGGATAAAATCCTTTCTTTCAAAATGTTCCAAGAGTGGGTTTTCTTTTTCTTTCAGAAAAAGTGAAACTTCTGCCTTAGTTCAAACAAGCGCTTCATGACTTGTCCTCTTGAAAGCCAGCGAACTTCTGTGTGGTAGAGAAGCACTTCATATTCTGCTCCCATTTCTTGACAAAATCTTTTTAAAATGCAATGATTCAGAGACCTGCTTCTGATAAAGTTGATAAAAATTTTTATGGCTGTTGACAAAACTTCTTTCAGGGTTGTTGCAAGAGTCTTCGTTGCCAGTGCATGTCTGCGTAAAAAGCAATGAGTGACGACGACCTGAGGAGCTTCCTTTTTCACTAAAGTAGCAAAACCAGATGTATAACCAAGCATCGCAGGAGCTCCATCTGTGCAAAGAGAATGAAGCTTTTCTTTCCAGTCAAAGTTTCGTTTGTAAAAAAAACTTTTTACCATTTTCAAAATGTCGACGGCCTTTGTAGTTTCCAAAAGGGACTCACAAAATAAGAATTCTTCTTTGATGGCATCAGCATGCAGATAGTGAACAAAAACAAGAAGCTGGCTACATTGAGAAATGTCTGTAGTTTCATCCAGTTGCATACTGAAGGGGAATGGCGAGGCTGCCAATTCTTCGATGACCTGCTTCAAAATGTTAAAAGAAATACCAACTATTCTAGAAAGTATCACATCATTTGACAAGGGAACCGCTTCCAGTTTTTTCCTCTGTTCCAGTGTGGAGCTTTTTTTGTTTGGCAATCCGGTAAGCAACTTTATAGGATGCTTCAAGAAAAGGCTTTTGTGAAATGGTAAATCCAAGTTTTGGAAGTGTCCCCACTTTTTCGAATTGAGATTTTTTCACACAAAAAAAACCCGCACCTTTAGATGCATTTTCGGGATGGACAGACGTGAGGTGCTCTTTCAGTTTTGCTGGCTTCATACTTCCGTTCGCAAGAAGTTTTCTGCACAAAAACACTGTGGCTTTTGAGTCCTGTCATGTTCATTAATGCAAGTGAAACCAAATAATATATAATCTTCATCATACCTCCTTTTCTTCGACATTTCAACTTAAATTGGGTCTGTAAAAAAAAAATAGCTAAAATAAAATATGTGATTCAATTGACTTTTTTTGGAACTCAATTTTTTGAATGGTTTTTAAGTAATTTGTTTGATATATCTGCATATAAATAAGTAATTTGTATGTTAATTAAGTAAAGTGTACAATATTCAAGAAATTTATACGACAAGTAAGTAAAATAAGGCAGGTTTTACAATTTATCGAAAGTTTTAATACTTTTAATGGCTTTTAGCCCTCGGACAGACATGCGGATTACAGCAGTAGATTAGGAGTCGTGTCCTGTTATCTCAACCGTCAGACGTGTCTGAGCTTGCCTGGTCTACTCTTGTAGCCTGCACACCTATCTGTGTTACAAGAGTCCTCCTTACGGAGAGTTACGAATTGTCATTTGAACTGTCCAGTTTTGTAAAACTTTAACAAACGATGAAAACGACTCATCTCCTTCCACGTATTGATCAACAAACAATTGTAGATAGGGAATACTGGGAAGTAATGCAATCTCTGGGCAACCAATGTGAGAACACGCGACTTCACCATTTGGTGGCTGAACGACTACTAGGTGCAGAGTTGCCCGATAGTTTGTCAGCTACATCGCGTGATCGTCTGTAGACAACAAGACTGCGATCACATGCGATCTAGTGGCGGGTCTAATAACTACCGTAATTTTGAAGTACTGATAAGCATAAACGATATTTCAAGATATCTGCAATAACTATAATGTGATATGAAAACATCTGTTCTATTGGTGACCACAGGTACAGCTATTACTACTGTGGCTTATTGCATACATTCATAATTGAAGGAAATGCTAGATTTCAGTTAGAGGTTAGTGAAAATAAAGATAATAAGTAATTTTTTTCTCATCCAAGCTCACGGACCCCCTGAAATCTTTCCACGGACCCCAGGTTAAGAACCCCTGCTTTAGAAGAAACTATGAAATTTCTAGAAACATGGCCCAAGTAACAGGGATTACATACACCTAACACGCCTTTTCATTAAACAGAACTTTGGGGAGGAAATGAGAGCATGAACCTGTGACACCAGGCCACCAGCGAGGGTTGTTTTCCCTGTAAACCTGTGTTATTTTTGTTTTTCTTTCCTTCAATTCCTTTCTTACCCGGTTACTGTTTACCCTTTTTTCATTATTTTGTCTCTAAATATTCTCACTTTGTACGGTTAAGGAGTACTTATGGTTTAAATAATATCCCATTCTTGAAATTTAATTATTAAAATTTTGACTGCACTTTTATTTCATTCTTTATTTAGAAGAATTTATAAAGTTTATAAGAATTTACAATCTGGTACTCTTAACCGGTCGTTAAGTATAATTATGCATATTATGTAAAATGTAATTTCATGGTTCAGTTTAACTTTTGTTAGAGTAATCGGTTTTTAAAATTGTATTATAATTAAAATATCATTTCTCTGAATGTTTCTTGCAGGCTAAAAAGTAAAAGTAAAATATTAAGTTGCATTTAATTTGTTTTTATCGTTATCCTTTTTTGCTCATGAGGGACCCAGTACCTGGCACCGGATCCTAGCGCCTGGTGTCCGTGTAATTTCTGGGTACTGAAAAAATGGCAGGGTATGCCGGGTAATTGCCGGGCACCTGGTACATCACTAGATGAAAGTGATACCAGTGAAGATTTGGAGGATGTTTATATAAACACTGATGTAAGTGACAGTGAATCTGAGAGAGAAATTGAATTACCATATCTGCCCGAATAGAAGCCGACCCCCCAAAACATTCCACAATTTTTTGGCAAAAATGTAAATTTCGTAGATTTTATGTTGAAATGTGCCGGGCATTCATGCACATCTTAGAATACATTATTCGAGATCGAAGAAATGTGTGGGAAATGGTTTAGTTGTTGACATTTTGAAATATTACTCCAATTAATAATTTTTTGTTGCTGAATAATGTACCACATTCAGTGACAATAATTTCATTCATCTTCATTTTCACAAAAGGTCAAATATAGTAACAGCGATCTCGCCAAGACATATTTTCATCCAAGTCTATTTCTAATGAAATTAGCATATATATTGCCTTAAGAAACTGCATCTTTATAATTATAGACGTTCCATGTAAAGTTTTACCAAAATTCAAACAGTTGAGCGTTCAAAGCCGTCAACGCATTTTGCATAATCGTCTATTTACGCAAGTGATCTCACCAAGATATTTTTTATCAAAGTCTATTTTCTATGAAATTAGCATATATATTGCCTTAAGAAACTGCATCTTTATAATTATAGACATTCCATGTAAAGTTTTACCAAAATTCAAACAGTTGAGCGTTCAAGGCCGTCAACGCATTTTGCGTAATCGTCAATTTACGCAAGCGATCTCACCAAGATATTTTTATATATATTCATCGTAGGTTAAATATTTACTTTACGAAAAATATAGTACTATCATTTGAACGCGAAGGCAATGAGAGACTTTGAGATTTAACCATAACCCAAATTTTCCTCGTACTCGCATTTAAGCCGAGGGGTGATTTTTTCATGATAAATTTTGACAAAAAACATCGGCTTGTATTCGGGCAAATACGGTATTTGAAAAAATCTATTTCCCAGAATTAAATACTCAAACAGGGTGCGTTCTTTGAATAAAAAGTACCCACTCAAGTGGTTAATGGGCATTTTACGTACGTTTTTATAAATAAAATGTAATAACCAATACAGTGTAAATACAATACAATGAATAAACAGTACACATCAGACGTAAATAAAGTATAAACCCGGCAACATGCGCTAGTTCTGCAGGTCTTTGAGATTTTTTACTATAAATTATCTAATATTTTAAGAATAAATATAAATTAATATATACGTTCCAATAATGGCAATATTTTTTAAATGTTTTCACATAATGGATCATCTTGCAACTCATGTTAAAACGGGAGCTTCTTCGGGTAAAGTGAACAGGTTCTCCCATTGATAAATCGTGCTAAAGTGAATTTCATGTTAAGCAAACTCGTGTTAAGCGGGGACTACCTGTAGACTATATTACAAAATCATTTCAGTAATCCTCTATAACACCTGAATGTTTCTTATAACTTATCAATTTAAAAAAAATTAAGAAAACAGACTTACAGCAGGAGTAATGTATGACTTTTGATAATTTCTTGGATTGATCCGAATAATGCCCTGAAATGGTAAATAATCACATATTACACAATGAAAATGTAAAAAAAGAGATTCCATTGATTAATACAGAATTTATATCAAAAATATTTTAATATTATTTCAATGCTTGGGATTGATATATTAACATAGATACCATATCACAATAAAAGATTCCAAAATGTTCAAGAAACACACGAAAATAAGAACAATGATTTTTTTAAAATTCAAGGATCTCAAACTCACAGCACATAAAGATAGTTTATAATACATAGCCCAAACTCAAATATACTTCTAATAAAATATTTCTTGTTAATCATTGCAAATAGTAATATAAGAAATTTAGGAAATCAGCCTTGCAAAAATAACAATCAGTTTATTGGTCATTCTCATAGATAAAAACTGTGTATGGGTGAAGACAATTTTCCTTCTCGTAGAAGGGAGAGTAAATATCCAAAGAATATGAAAATGTGTGAGGAATGGAAAAGGATGAAATGCAGTCAGCTGATTAGCTGGAGAACTATCGTGCGGCTTGTGCACTCACGAGTCCATTTCTCTAAATGAAACCACTCCTTTATATAAGACCATAATAAACAAACATAGATGAAAATGCACTCATTAAATCAATGGTTTCAAGTGCAGTGCCAAATCAGATGGGGTGAGATCTGGATCGTATGCTGGATGAGGGAGAAGCTCAAATTGCAGTTTTCAAACTGTTTCAATGGTCGCAGCTGCTGTATGAGCTCGAGCATTGTCATGATTCAAAACAACTCCTTTTGACAGCAATCATCTGCATTTACTGCAAATAGCAAGTTTCAACTCCTCTTCAAGCATAGCATAATACTGTGTGGTGTTGACAGTCTGACCACAATCCTGGTAGTATTTGAGGATAGGCCCATTAAAGTCCCAAAACAACTTCAACATCACTTTGCCAGGAGAAGGCACACATTTGAATTTCTTGGTCCTGGGCAATGATGTGTGTTTCCACTCTATGCTTTGATGTTTGCTAACAGGCTCACAGTGGTGCACAAATGTATCATCGCCTGTGACAATATGCTGCAGAAAAGCCTTTCCTTCTTCATGATATCACTGCAAAAAGCACGTGCACATTTCCACACATGACCGTTTGTACAGATTTTGTGATACCCGAGGTTATCGTGTAGGATGGAATATTTAGATCCAACTTGTTGGCTATATCAGTGACAGTAATGTCCGTCCTCTTCAACTAGTGCAGGGATGGCAAATGCATGGCATGTGTGCCAGAAGTGGCATGCTTGCAATTGTACTTGGCACACAGAAGCTTGTATATTCTGTAGAAAATATGACGTATCTTAGAGAAAGAGTTAACTAATGGCAAGCGAAAAAAAATTCTGATGGTTTACATTACTTTCTTGGCATGCAAGACAAAAATCCCTGAATTAGAACATCCACTCCTTCAACATTGTATGCCGTTTGTTAAGTGGTTGGATGGCCTGAGCAGTCTTCATCAACAACATTTGTTCTGTCACTGTGGAACCTTTCCACCCACTGGTACACCTTTCATTGCATAATACAGTATTCTCCATATTGTGCTAACATTCTTCTGTGAATCTCAGATGGTTTTATCCCCTCTAACCTAAAAAATCAAACTGCTCAACAATGGTGCAATCCAAAAGCGGAGCCAACATGCTTACACTGTGATTGAACGAAACTAACTAAATATAACGGCTACCCCATGACATGCCTAGACTTGTCTAAGTATGTAGCATGTACAATATTCACAAGATTGCTGTCTGACAAATTGCCAGGATTTTCAAATTGCATGGTCATTTGTGCTTGTCATAGAAATGTATTACAACACATGTAATTGGGGTAACCTGTTTGTGTTAAATAAATGATTATTATTTATTATTAAAAAGGGAAATATTTTAATTTCACGGTCGCCTTCAGGGGTGGACTGGCTCAGTGGGAAAGGACGATAGGCATAAATGCTCCCATTGAATGCCACCTCTCTCCCACTTGAGAAGTTTCTGGATTTCCCTGGAGGTTAGGTTACTCAAGTTTATGTAAACATATGTAGCAGGAGATATATCTTTAGAAAAGTTTGGCCAACATTTATGTCTCCCCATCTATATCATGGGCTCAGACATTGGTAATATTAATCCAAAACATCAGGTTGGCTGTCCTTACACTTTGGAATTTAATGGGCAAAACCCTCATGACTGCAGAACTAGTTAGTGTATCGGTAGCCAGGTATTCAGTAAAGAAATGCAAGTGAAGGCACGAAGGTCTCTTTTGTCGGTGTCAGGAAGATGCAGTAGCAGTGACTAAGTAAGTAATCTCCTTACATATTTTGCTATTCCCAGCACGAAAAGGAGGGGTGGGAGCTGGTTGTAGATAATTCATTAACACGAATTCTTATCTTTGTGTGTATATGGGGACATTGTGTTCCGCTTTTTTGCTGTTAAAAATTAAATAAAGACTCTTGAAGTTTATTTCTACTACTGTGAATTTTAAATAAACTATAATAGCATAATAAATACATGACTAATAAGACATTAATTATTCCTCCCACGCTATTGTGTCTCCGCTTTTTAAACTAGAAGAGTTGCTAAATAAAGTGAAAAGATCCAGAAATTGGTAACAGTGCTCATGAGACTTCCTTCGCTTATACCAATGGTGCCCAAACTTTTCTACATGGCGGGCCACATCAGTGGAAGTTGTCAATTATTTGGCAAGCCGGATTAAAGTTTTAATTGGAAGTTATCTATACATTCTGATGTGTCATTTTAGTGAAAATTAAGTCGAAATGAGGTTTTATGGTAAACATTCTCAATGTTAAAAGTTTTATTTTCGAAATTTTCATGAAAATTTATGAATCTGTGTTTTCAAATTTTTGGATTGCATTTTCATCATGGTTTTGCAGGACACATAAAAATCCTTCATGAGCCCGAGGTTGTGCACTACTGCTTTATATGATGAAAGTCACGAGGAGTGAAACTTTAGGTAAGCAATGTGACTTCTTAGTTGTTCTAGCACCATTGGAGTTTCTGTTTTAGCGTGCAGTGGTTGGCTCTTATTACCTATGTACTCTAGTTAAACAATGATGGTTTGCATTAATAGCCCAGAAAGTTAGACAGCTGTCATTAATTTTTTTGGATTCTATCTCTAAATTTAAACCTCTTATTTTCTTTAACTTTCTTTGCGAAGCCTTTATCTTAATCATGTATCTTTCTTTGACGTTCACTACTTTCTCTTGTTCTGCAGTCCCCAATACAGCAAAAAGTAAATCACACTTGGGTCTATTCTTACTGGGATGGGAACCAAATTCTATACTTCCCATTAGTTTAATTACTTTCCATTTGTGAAGATGAAGAAGATGAAATAGTATATTCTAAATAGATTACCAAATTGCCTTGAATCGTTTATGTTAATGTCGTGCAAGAAAGGCATACTCTGCAAAAATAACCAATGAGCAAGTCATTAACGAGTTAACATCAAAAAGCAACTATAAAAATTTTTAACATAAAAAACCTCAACAGAGGGCTGTTCTCAACAAATTTCTCAAGCTATTTTGGTAGCCATTCCACCTCTGGTCACCTTACATGGACACACAATCATACATTACAACAAAGTAAATGTAGTGAGAGACGAGACAAAATTATTTTTACCAATAAGAATTCCGGATTCAAATCCTTTGTGGTGGGAGACACAATAGCAATTCTAAAAAGTGTTTGTCGAGTGGCCAGTAAATATATGCCTGTTTACGTGTCCAGCATGTCCTATCTATTTGCATATAGTTGGCGTAGGTGATGTGCTTACAAAGCTTTCTTTAACTGAAATCACTTGAGTTTTGTGAAATAAATTTGTTTTGTGAAACAAATTTAGTAAGTAATATTTATTTTTATAATGACTAGTGAGTTTAGTGTTAATTTCACGATGCATCTTTATTGGCGTGCATTTAAACTAGGATGCCAGTAAAAAGGCCAGCGGTTTCCAAACTTTAAAAATCTGCATCCCCCTCCAAGAAAAATGTCCTTGCGCCCCCTTATATGTCATATATATGGACAATGATATGCTACTGCTACTTGAAAGCTAGAATTCAATGACTCCACATTGTAGGTCTCACAACTGTGAGTTAAAACGACAGTAAATACAATGTGAAGTATCTTGGCAACCCAGGGGGTTGCACACCACAGTTTGGAAACCACCATATTATGCCATGTTTTTTTAAATTATGGCATTCACTTGACCCCTTTTAAAAACCATTCTTAAAAATGTTGCTATATAGTAGAGAAGTATCATGAAATTGACACTTTAAAATAATTCATAGATTTTTTTGTGAGTTTTATTAAAATGAGATTAATATTAAATATTCTTCCCCAGACAACTCCTGTGTGAAGAATCATGGCTCAACGTAGAAAATGTAAATTTAACAGTGATTTGCAGAAAGAGTACAATTTCATTAAGAAAATAAAACTTGAAGATGATTACAAAATGCAATGTACTATTTGCAGAACACCATTTTTAGTAGCACACGGCGGTCGATTTGACATTAAGGATCATGTGAAATCCAATAAATACTAGAGGACTCTGAATGCAGTAAGCTCAAGCCAAACTTTACTGTCATTTTTTAAGAAATGGGAAATGGAGAAAGATGATTTTTTTAGCTGTAAAAGAAGCTACCCATGCATTTCATACAATCATGCACAAACACTGTTTTCGATCCATAGACTGTACTTCCCAGCTAATAAAAGCAATGCATGAGAAAATATTCAGTTGTGCCCATACAAAAACTGAAGCCATTATTTTAAACATCATTTTCCCAATGATAGAGGAAGAACTCAAAACTGATTTAAATGAATGCAATTTTATATCATTATTTACTGATACCTCCAATCACAAGGATGCTACATTGTAGAGTAATATTACAGATAATTTGGAGCCTAATGCAGAAAGGTTAGCAATCCCTGTCATAGAGGGGTTTCCCCAAATTCAAGTATTCCACGTCTCCCATTCTTGAGTAGGAATTGACGTCAACTGTTTGTTTTCACAATATGTTTACAGAACTCAAGAGTATCCTCACCTCCGAGGGTGGAAACAGAAAATTCTCAAGAGAGAGGCGTTAGGTTTCATTCAATAGGTGCGATCCTCCTCTCAGGCACACAACTTGCAACAACGATGATTTGGGTATCTCTCACTCTGCAAAATTTGTCTTTCTCAGGAAGAACTAATCTGCGGTGTAAATTCGAGAAAGTGTACCGAATAGGTCAGAGAGTGCATCTTGGATTGGAAGACTGTGACTTTCAAATGAAGATGCGATCGCCAGTACAAGTCCAGGTACACGGTGGGTGGAAAGTTATTAAATACATTTATACCTGTATACCTCGCAAGCAAAACCTACAACACGTTTGTATCTTTATTTCTCTCAAATAAAACCTACACGGAGACTCACTCAACACTTACATAATTTATCGATTCAAAGGGTAAATGGGAGAACCGCCGACAATCTGTTGACTGCCTTTTGATTTTCGGCGCCCCGATGCCTTGCTTACCTAGCATACCCCCTACGGCTGGCCCTGATTATAAGGCTTGGTCGACCTGATAGTCAGGGGGTTTAAATACAAAAAATCCTATTTTAAAAAAGTCTCGAATGAAAATTTCCCGAGACTCGAGACATGAAATCCCCCACCCTCTTCCCTAGAGCATAACATAATTTATGGATGATCCCATACAAATTGGGTTAGTTCCCCCAAACTACAAAAAAAAACTCAATTTTTTAAATTTTAGAAGTTTACGTAAGCAGGCCGTACAAAATGCCGTAGCTGGCCACAGGTTGTGCACCACTGCTCTAGCTTAACAAGCGTCCTGTTCGTAATATATTCCATTTCATACACTGTCGGTAATTGAATGTCCAATAGTGCAAAATGTACTTGAAATGACAAAATCAATAAATTATTTTATTTTCTAAATTTTTTACAACTGGCTTGCAAATTCAGTGAAAAATTAACAACCGGCTCGCACGAACCGGCTTCAGCTCATCACTGTGTACAGATATGTATTGCTTGAAATGGAATGTACAGTAAACTTCGTGTTATCCGGCATGCTCGGGGAATTGGGTTTTCTGGTTAACTGAATATTCAGGTTGCTTGAGAGTTATATTCGATAGGCCTTAATAATGCATTTGGAAACCAAAATATGGAACAGATACAAAACTATACATATACCTTGGAATTTCTAACCCATAGAATTGATATTCTACTAACAATTATTCTTAAATAATTTCTTGACATTCAAGTAATGAAATTGAAATATACAAGTATTCAATACACTTAATAGCAATATTTTAATAATTACTAGCTACATTACACCCAGCAGTTTCTCGTATGCCAATCGCTATTAGATTCTTTTTTGTTTTAATGACAACAGGAGGTAAGAATTAATTTAGTCCAACCATTAGAATTTTCCAACAACAAAAAGGAATTATCCTCCTACAACTCAAAGTATTAGCAGAAATTTTTGAGGAAAATTGATATTAAACGAAAGACGAACTTGAGTAAAGTAGTGTATAAATAAGCAATTCCAAGACGAAAGATTCTGCATCTAAGCCCAAAATAATAATGCAGCCTTAAAATACAGTAATAAACTATAATAATGCATAAAATTGTCTCACTCTTAAAACATTCTTATTTAGGAGGTTTGATAAAAGAACGGAAACCTATGACACTACGCCTATGTAGTTCTTTTTACTGCTGTAAGGTGTTGCCATCTACGAACCAGATTATAAACTTTATGTGGGAAAAAAATGTCAATTTACGTCTTTTATTTTTTATTAACAATAAAATTGGACTCGAGAGAATAACAAGTAGAATAATACTTGAACTAGCCAGAGTTGAGTGTGGTAAACATCTCCAAAACAAACCGGTCTCATCAGCATTATAAATCTGATCAGGGGTTAGGTCATGTTCCTTAACTAATGTTTCAAAAAATTTATCAGCAGCTTCTTGGTCACCCGATATTTTATCACCCGAAATATCTAGACATGTGATCATTAAAACGTGTAAACTATCCATCTGAAAATGCACACGGTTCATTAATGTTCATTTGTTCATAAAAATCTTTGGTCTTTTCAATCAACATTCGTTCAGAAATAGGGGCTCTTTCGGAACGCTTTATAGAAAACCATTCATACACAGCAATATCCAATTGCTCAAGTTTTGGCTTATGAAGAGTGTGCCGATATTCAATTCCTCTAGTAGTCTCAGAAGACGTAACAAATTTCAATAACTGTGATTTCTGTGCCTTAATGTCATAAATAGTTGAAAAACCGACATTGAACTCTTTCATTAAAACATTGCGATTCTCACCTTTCTCTAAACGTTTAATGATATTAAGTTTCTGGGTCAAGGTTAGTACAATCTGTTTCCTTTTATCACCTTTAGCGCATATTGCAGTTTTAGGAGGCATTTAAAAAGGGTGAATGAAATATTTCATTTAACACAAACACTGATTCCAAAAAACATACCGTATATACCCAAATATAAGACGACTCTGATTATAAGACGACCCACCATTTTGAACTACTAATAAAAGGAAAAAATTTATTATGCACACCATGACAGAGGTTTATTATACCATTGACTAATAAACATTGAGCCAATTGAAATAAGCAATTTTGTAGTGTTAGTTGGCATATACAGTTGCTTTCTATCAACGACTGATTTTACCCTATTATAAAGGCGACGTTAATGCAAGCGTTTATTTAGATTATCAATGAAGAGAAGATAACAATAATGCTTTTCTTTCGTCTATCTGAAGGTTTAATTGGCCTTAAATGAATCGGAGGCAACAATGAGAGTCTCCTTGGCAAGGCCCGGAATGAATACGAAAAATCAGCAAAATTTCGAAAATCAATGTGTATTTCTGAAAAATTCGACTGCATAATGTGTAAACATTGCAAGAATAAGATAGTATAGAGCTTTAGCTGTCGAATAAAGCGAAAAAGAAGAAAATCGGTCCATATTTATGTATTTTGATGAATTAAGGAAAAAAACCTTGCACTCTGAAAAATCGAAAATCCCGTGTAAACTTATGGAAAAATATAATTGTCTCCTGGATTCGAACCCGGGACACTTTAGCAAACGAAAATATATTTCCAGGGTCAGTAGAAACAAAACGCCGACGAACGGTTCTCGAGAAATACGCCGATATAATTACTTCATACTCACGGACGCACGCAGCTTCACTACGCGCTTAATATATAGGATAAAATTCAAAAGAGTATTTGTATTCGAATACATTTGAATCGATTCATTTTCTACTACTACATTCAATAATCGATTGTTTTGATTGATTTAAAGAATTGAATATTTCGATTATACTCTGCATTCGGTTCCTCTGTCAGTCAAACTATTACACACCGTGTGATTATAAGACAACTAGCGATTTTTAGGTCATAAAAATTGGAACAAAACCTCATCTTATATTCAGGTATATACGGTACATAATTGCATATTGTGACTGCCAACACGAACGCCAAATTTATTTGAATTAGCGGTGTTCATTTAAGACAAACACTGATTCCAAAAAACATGCATAATTGCGTATTGTGACTGCCAATGCTAATGCCAAATTTATTCAAATTAGCGGTACCATTCCGAAATAGACGTAAAAAATTGCAGAAAGTGCCAATATTAGCAGTAACATTCAGAACTAGATGAAATTTTTAAAAAAATGGAGAGGCCGGAGATGCCGGTTGCTTGAGAATTCCGGTTGCTTGAGTGCAGGATAACTGGAAATTTACTGTATTATGAAGCGGAACGCATGTCCTGGTAGTGGAACTGAAAGCAGTGAACGTGAAATAACTGATAGAACATTTACAATTGAGTTAAATTTTGATTTTTTTCTTATGTACTACGGTGAAGAAAAGTAATGAAAATTTTTTATATTATTTTTAATAAATTAAGTTAACAAAACGATATTACTAAATGTTTGAGGAGATGCAAGAATATTATTGACACATGGGATGGAGCAGAACACCGCTCCAGTGGGTTCTAGTCTATCCGAGCATTGTTTATGAGTATATTCCAGATACCGTAAATTCCAGATGACCGGCTATCTCATATCCCAACCTTGCTGGATAAAAGGTTCTATACTGTACTATGTTAAACCCAAAAATAACAGTAAGAAAGCATTTCTTATACACTACGAAAATTGACAAAATAAATAATTGCTAAATTCTTTATTTAAACGATTATGGGCACATTTACAGTGCAAATCTTCAACCAGTGATTGGTAATTGGACGTGTAACTCAAAACTGAGAGGCGTAAACAATCTTTAAGATGTTCACTGGTGAGTGAATTTCTGGTTTTCAATTTAATTAGGTTCATATTAATAATATTGATTCACATAAATAAGTGGAAGGAAAATATACTTATAAAAGAAATGCAAGTTATTTATATTTAAACGTTTTTCAGATGAAGCAAGTTTCCAAAAATTTGAATCATTGTATCTTGCTTTTGAAACTACCGACAGTCCTCGACCTACGATGTTCCGACTAATGATGCTCCGGACTTACGACATTTACTAATTAAGGAACGTGCTCCAGAATTAAGGTGCTGCTCCACAGTTACGACACCTGGCTGGCTACCTGGGCCGAAATGACGATTGATGCCTTAAGCTCAATTCAGGCTACAATTTATACGGCAAGTAAAGACACAACATGCAAAACATGCTAAAATGTAATTTAACACAACTTCACAAGAAAACCCATCAAGTCATTGCATTCTTAAATCCCTTCTTCATGAGTTATTAGATTTTGGACAAAAAAGGACATTCAGAGTGATCCCATGTATGATGCAAACTCACAGAGTTCAAAGGGAAGGAAGTAGCATCAGTGAAACATCTTATATTTTAAGAAATTTTAAAGTGGAAGTTGTGGTATTACACATATACAATTCACACAAAAATTCATAAAAAAAGAAAAAGAAATACAAAATGAATTGTATTTGTGTAATTGCCGGTATCTAAGGCTGGCCGGTTCTAAATAGCCGGATAGCACAGCTTTTACTGTATGTGTATACGTGTTATATGGGATGTATAGGAAAAAAACCATTTTTCTCGTATATAACGTAGTCACGCTTATAACGAAGCAATGAGTCGGTCCCCTCAAATACGTATTAAACGAGTTTTACTGTATTTATATTTTTTATCTATATTACTAAACTCCTATTTCTGGTTGTCTCTCTCTCTATCTTTAATGCTCTATACCTCAGCCATTTTTAATCTCTGGAAATTTCAGCCCTCTAAGTTTATTTTTTAACAAGGTATTCAACTAATTTTAATTTATTAAAAACCAAACATACATCCCTTATAAAATATATTCATTAAACTCATACAAAAAACATAGTACCGTTAAACAAATCTAAATCCAATAAGTACATGATAGGAACAAAGAAATAGTGAGCAAATGCGAAATGGGGGGAGGGGGGTTGGCGAGCGGCAGCAAGCATGGGGGTCGCCCACTAATAAAATACTAAAAGAAATGATGAGGTTACATTTTTTTATTATTGTAATATTATCTTGTTTCATAAGGTTAATTCCTCCCTATTATGAATTTTTCACTACGGTAACTTCATCACAAAGAGTATTGAAGTACAGTAAACCCTCGATCTAACGGACCTCGATTTAGCGGACTTCAGATTTTCACAGACAAAATCTGCTGGATCCGAGTTTGTTAGAATTTCAGGCAATAACAGACTTCGCCCCAAACAACTGGGCATTATTTGGCGAATCAGTCTGGACAATGTAGTACACTGTAGTATGCAGTGTACAATATACAGTTGACTCAAACAAAGTGGCTATCTCAGCCTGTTTGAGTCCTCTCTGTGTGTAAAGTGTTACGTTGCTATACTTCATTAATTTCGATGCTCAAACAACAGTTCGAAGCGAATAACGCTTTTCTTTTGTCTATTTGAAGGTTTAATTGGCCTTAAATGAATCGGAGGCAACAATGAGAGCCTCCTTGGAACACCAGGAATGAGTACAAATAATCTGCAAAATTTTGAAAAGAATGCATATTACTGAAAACTTCGACCGTGTAAAATGTAAACATCACAAGAGTAAGATAGTATAGAGTTTTAGCTGTCGAGTAAAGCAAAAACAAAGAAAATCGGTCCATATTTATGTATTTTGATGAATGAAGGAAAAAAACTTTGCACTATGAAAAATCGAATATCCCGTGTAAACTTATGTGAAAATAAAATTGCCTTCTTGATTCGAACCTGGGACACTTTAGCAAACAAAAATATTTTTCCAGAGACCTCATAGCTAGTAGAAACAAAATGCCCTTCACCACATATCTTTACTTTTTTTTTGAAATATAAGTACTCCTTAACTGTACAAAGTGTGAATATTTAGAGACGAAATACATGGTAAATTAAACAGGGTAAGGATAGAAACACAGGAAAAAAACAAGAATTACACGTACAGGTTTACGGGGAAAAAATCCTCGCTGGTGTCTTGGTGTCAAACGTTCATGCACACATTCCCTCCAAAAGGAGAAAAAATCCTGTCAGAAGAAAACTCACTCACACAAGCACTCAAACAACAAACGGGAAACAATAAAGAAAAAGAAAAAACAAAAAAACAGGGAAACCATGCACTCATTTACTCCTAAAGAAACTACGGTTTTCAGAACAATCATTCATGCATGCACTCACTTAAAAATGGGAATCTTTAAATATTCACAGGGACACTGATACGTATTTCGGGCACAATGCACCCATCATCAAAGAGTAATGTGGAATGAAGATCTGGCGTGTGGTTTGAAAATGTTATCGAAGGAGTGTTTGTGTTAAAGTGAAAGGAGGGGGAAGCGTTCACCGTTAAACTGTAGAGAGGGAGATGGGGGAGAGGGTCGAAATCGTTATTCATAACGGTTTCTTTGTATTCTTCAATGAGCAAACTTTCGTAGGCGTGCAGTTTGTAATCTTTATGTACCGATTTTAACAGTGAT
This sequence comes from Uropetala carovei, assembly GCA_036926305.1. Classification (NCBI taxonomy): domain Eukaryota; kingdom Metazoa; phylum Arthropoda; class Insecta; order Odonata; family Petaluridae; genus Uropetala; species Uropetala carovei. The sequence continues at coordinate 6,900,314 of JAXCHB010000188.1, forward strand.
AAATTTTCAATGGTGATGGGATGGTTGTATTCTTGTATGTGAGATGCTACACTGGAATTGATAAACCTACTATATTTAAAATGTGCAATGTGTTCCTTAAAACGAGTTTCCAATTTACGTTTTGTCTGCCCGATGTAAATTTTGTCACAACCACTGCAAGAAATTTTATAAATACCTTATTTCTGTAAAGGTGGTATGGTGTCTTTTGGATTGTGGAGGAGGTTGGCAAGTTTATTTTGGTTAACTTGTACCGTTATAAAACCGTGTTTGGAAAAAATGTTGCATAGTTTGTTTGTGGTTCTTGGGGCGAAATGAATTTTAATATATTTTGAATTGGCTGCAGATGTGTTTGTGAGGGTTGTGTGTGTTTTGAGATAGAGTGTGTGCTTATGTTTTCGTAGTATGTTCGAACTATGTTTGTGTCATAGCCATTCAGTGTAGCAACATTTTTTATGTGAGTCAGTTTTTTTGAATATCTGTTTTGGAAAGTGGTATATGTAGAAGCCTATGTATCATGGAATGGAAAGCTGCTAACTTATGTGAAATGTGGTGGTTTGAATCATAAGGTATGTATATGTCTGTATGTGTAGGTTTTCGGTATATGTTAAATTTTAGTTTGTTGTCTTGTCTTTTTACTAGTAGGTTAAGGAAGAGAAGGCAGATGTCTTTTTCTTCCTCATGTGTAAATTTTATGGCTCCATATTGTTTGTTTAAATTTTCCAAAAAATTGGTGATGTTGTCTTTTGACGTGTCAAAGATAGTGAAAATGTCATCAATGTATCTAAATAATGTTTTTGGGAAGTAGGTGAAGGTGTCTTTACATTGTTGTTCGAAATTTTTCATGAATAGGTTAGCTAAGAATGGAGAGAGAGGATTTCCCATAGTTGTGCCATGGGTTTGTTGGTATATATTATTGTTTACTTTGAAGAAGTTCTGTTTCATGCAGACGCATGACAAGTGTATGTAATCCTTGACTGTTACTTGGGGAAGATTTTGTTACTTGAGCTAGGTTTCTAGAAATTTCATGGTTTCTTCTATTGGGAAGTTAGGAAAAAAGAAAACAACACCGAAGGAGACTAAAATATCATGGTCATTGAGGTTTAAATCTTTAATTTAATTGATGAAGTGGATATTATTCTTAATGTTTGTGTTGTTTATTTAGCCAATGAGATATTTTATATGTTAGAGAGTTCATTCCCCCTATTAGTCCGTTAAATCGAGGAAATATTGTACCTAAAGTAATTTAGTAATCTAATGAAAAAATACTTAAATCTACTCTTTAACCGTACAATGTAAAATATTTAGAGACGATACAAACGGTAAAATTAACCAGGGTAATGAAAGAAAAACAGAGAAATAAACAAAAAAATTTACAGTTACAGGTTTACGAAGATAACTCCTCGCTGGTGACCTGGTGTCATATGTTCATGCGCTCATTCCCTCCCAAAAGAACTAATCCTGTCAGAAGAACACTCACTCACACACGCACTCAAACAACAGATGGGAAACTATAAAAATTCTAAGGGAACACTAGCACTCATTCACTCCCAAAAGAACTAAAATTTGTACGGTTAAGGAGTTCTTAATTTTTTAAATATCCATCTCGCCATAGTCTCCAACACTTTTTAAATTATTTTAATATTATCCCTTTATGTTAGGTAACAGATAATGTAACCGAGCTGAACAGTTAATATTCCTTTCTCAATATTTGTTAAAGCTGTAATATTAATTTACCATTTTCCTACATTTTCTACGTTAAAATCCTCTATGCTATGAAATTTGCTATTGCAACTTCATCACAAAATGAACTGACTGTACCTAAAGATAATTTTTTAATATAATGACAAATACTTAAATGTCCTATACTTATTATAAAATGTCTTGAAAGAACAAATTAAAATTTTACATTAAGCTAAACAGATAACCTAAAAATGATAAAAAATGGATATGTTAAAGCTTTTACATTTTAAACATGTAGGAAGAGAACAAATGTTCTCAATAGTAGTTAAAGTTGTAATATTAATTTACTAACATAACAAAAAACTTCAATTTCGTATACTTACTTTAAAATTGTTTTAATATTATCCGTTCACATTAGATAAACAGATAACGTAACCTACGTAAAGTTTGTATTCCTCAACAATGAAATCCTGAAACTGATTGGCTGGCCAGTCAACAAATAAAAACGCCGCTGAGCGTGACGGAGGTTGAAAATTATTATTAGATATTTATCTTTGCCTGAGTACAATATTACAGGTTATTTTATAAAAGTATATTATCTGACTGTTGGGACAGGAATGTATTCCAAATTTTTAACATTGCTCTAATGGGAAGCAACGCTTCGACTTATGATGCGAGTTTCAGGAATGTATTATGTCCTAAGTGCAAGGACTGCCTGTATATCATTTTGCAACATAATTATTTCATTTTCCAGATCTGTTCCATCCACGTTGAACATATTCTGTTTTGCTAGAATTCTCTTCAATCTCAATTTCGGCGAAAAAATGTTACAATGTATCCATGTATGATATTTTGACGTTAATTTAAGTTTAAAATTTGTATTCAATTCTTACGTGCAGAAAATGAAGTAAAAGAACAATTCTGTGATAAATATAACAGTTTCTTGCAGTCATAGTCTATAACCCTTATTTAGTGTTTACAATGATTTAGTGTAAAAAAATTTAATCCACCAGAGAAACATGAAATAGGGGTTTCACTGTATGCTGCATTGGATTAGAACAGGAAACAAACTAGTCTTACTCCTCTACTGATATTTACTCCACTGGTCTCCGCATTCTCCAACCTGACCTTTACAACTTGATTCAGATATAGATTCCTGATCAGTCTCCTGTCTTTCCAGTCTACACCTATATCCTTTAATATCCTCATCAGCAGTACCCAATTTACTCTATCAAAGGCCTTCTGCCAGTAGACGAAACATATGCAGCAATCTTGGCTGTACTCTATTGCCCTTTCTAATAAGATTCTCACTACACCGATAGCATCTCTGGTTCCTCGTCCTTTTCTGAAGCCTAGCATTTCTTTGGCCTTTTTCTCTAGTCTTTTATTAAGAATCCTCGTGATGATCTTCGAAGTGTGTGACAGTAGGGATATCGTTCTGTAGTCTTTACACTGCAATGCCTTTGGCTTCTTCTTTAGAGGGATCATTGTTACTTCTAGTACGCAATGCAAGTATCCAATTATCTTACAAGAGGAGGCTCACCTCTTCGGGTGACGGATTTCCTTAAAAATTGGTAGGTAGGTAGTCCTCAACTCCACAACCACGAATAACCCCCCTTTTGGGCATATATATCCAGAAAGTTAGCAACAAAATGGATTTATAATTTTCGATTTCGTGGTTAGCATGGTATAGACCTATTTTGCAGCAGAGCTTCATGTTGTAGCGGTGGCCCAGCTGTAACGTCGTGAGAAGGTCGTGGGTTCGATCCCAAGTCGGGTGTTATTTTTTTCTGACTTATTATGGTGTGATTGTTTTGTTTATTTTTTCAGCGCCTTTTTTATAAATGCTGATGTTTTATAAATTTTTAATCCACTTTTGCATAATTTTGTTTTTTTGTATCTTTTTCCGAATTTCTGTTTTCCTTCTTTTTTTGGTTTTCATTTTGTCCTCTGCCGTTTTAATAATACTATTTATCCTGTAGAATTTTCTTCTTTGGAATGACTTGGGTGGAATGAATCATAAAAACAATGAAAACAACTTTCTTTTACAACGACAGCACCTCGAAAAGCACTGCTCTCCACTGAAGCACTTACTCTTCATCACCTCTTCAGGAAATATAACTTGGTTGACGATGCAAAAAATGTCCGTTTTTGGTTAGCCGTGATGCATACCACGCGTACAAAATCATAGGTTTAAAAACATGCGAAGACAATTGGTGGTGAATCAAGGAATGAATTTTAATCATGTCCATCCGGGTCGTAATATCACGATTTTCTCGTAAGAGTACTGGTGCAATCAGTAGCCTTGAAATGAAATTTTTCAACTGTCGGTAAAAATAAACATCACAAGGCTGGCACGTCGGTGTACATTTTGGAGGAATTACCTTGACAGCACGTCAGCTGCTGGTTTTCGTCCATGAAGCCCTCGTCGTAAAGGGCCTGATTTGTTTGGCCGGACCAGGAATCAATGACCAAAAGGAATTTTTTGCTTCCCATGTACGGCTTGATCACGTTATCCAAGTATGACTCGTACGTGCTTGTGTGCCTTTTCCTGACTTGGTCGATGTCACAAATATATTTTTAAAGCATGCCACTGCTTCCTCTACGTCGCGCTTTACTTTAGGGCCAAAATTTCCGTTTGGCTCCTGAAGGCAAAGGCATAACAAAGGGAGTAGTTCGCCGGATGTCAACCCATACTGCGCGGTGTATGAGTGAGTCATCTTATTAAGCTGACTCACATAAACCTCCATGCTTTTCTCTCCCCTGTGAGACAGCATTCTCCTGATTTGCACTCCGTATTCACAACCCGTTTGATCAGTGTTTAGCACAAAATCAGGCTCAAATTGGGGGATCAACTTTTGAAGCTGCTCCAAGAAAAGGATTGCAGAATATATTATATATTCGGCAGTTGCTCTTTCTGTTCACAAAACATATGTTGTAATGTGGCGTTGGTGAATGTTATGATTCATTTTGAATCTTTTCACCCATGTCAGGTAAAATGCACACAAGCACATACGAGTCATACTTGGATAACGTTTTTTTTCCATAGTTTTTATGATTCATTCCACCCAAGTCATTGCAAAGAAGAAAATGCTACAGAATAAATAGTATTATTAAAACGGTAGAGGATAAAATGAAAACCAAAAAAGAAGGAAAACAGTAAATCGGGAAAAGGTCAAAAAAAAACAAAATTATGTAAAAGAGGATTAAAAATTTATAAAACATCAGCATTTATAAAAAAAGGTGCTGAAAAAATAAACAAAACAATCACATCATAATAAGTCAGAAAAAAATAATACCTGACTTGGGATCGAACCCACGACCTTGGGTATGGCAACTCACAACGTTACAGTTGGGCCACCACTATAACATGAAGCTCTACTGCAAAATAGGTCTATACCTTGCTAACCACGAAATCGAAAATTATAAATCCATTTTGTTGCTAACTTTCTGGATATATATGCCCAAAAGGGGGGTTATTCGTGGTTGTGGAGTTGAGGACTACCTACCTACCAATTTTTAAGGAAATCCATCACCCGAAGAGGTGAGCCTCCCCTTGTTAGTTATAGTTTGTTTTTCTACTTAAATGGATAACTAAGCAGACGCTTCTTGACTATATTGCTCATTGCAATCCAATGTTCAACCATCGGTGCTTCTTGATTATGTCATTCATCATCATAGATGCCCCTTGTTTTCGTGTTTCACTCTTCATAATCTGATACTTTTCTTTCTATTCTACTATGTATTATTGGGATGTGCCGTGGGCAATCTCAATTAGTTGTCGGTCAAGCAATGATTTGTGTGGCAGAGGGTCTAGGAATGTTCACTTCACAGAAAATTCTCTGCCAAGGGTAATTCATCATTGAAGGAAATTCATTGCCCTGTATGGATCATCCCGTTAACAAAGTCTGCATTAAAAATACATTCACACCTGATATCTTATTATTTTTAAATATCCTCTGATAACTTTATTCCTTTGGAAGAACATTACACCAAAAGAGCAACATGCTAACAGAAAGTTATAAGGACATGTAATCAACCTGTAGAGACTTGATAAACAATTTCCGTGGTTAACATTTAACAAGGGATCATAATATAAGAATCCGCATGCAATATGGCAATTAAAAACATAATGATTTTACAAACAAAAAATGTAAGATTCCATTATTCAATAGATGAAAGAAGGTTCAATTACTTTCATCAATCGTTATAAACGCTTCCTGAATAATATTCAGTATCTATTTACGTTGCTATCCATAAACATCGATTGTTTCGTTGCTTAAACAAAAGTGCAAAGCGAATAACGCTAAACTTTCGTCTATTTGTAAGCTTCATTGATGCTAACTGAATCAGAAATAACAATGACGGCTGCCTTGGCAACACCCGGAAAGAGTACGAAAAATCCACAAAATTTCTAAACAAATAGCGTATTTCTGAAAACTTCGACCGTGTAACATGTAAACTTCGCAGGAATTAGATAGTAGTTTCATTCGTTGAATAAAGCAAAAACGAAACAAATCGGTCCATATTTACGTATTTTGATGCTTGAAGGAAGAATACCTTGCAAGTCAAGAAATGGATTCATATGTGTTATCTTATAGAAAAATGTTAATCCCTTATATTGGCAGTACTGATTAATCCCAGTTGACCAAACCTTGACCATTCACTAACTTAGGATGTAAGGAAGAATCGTACTAAATTTGGTTATTCAAGCTTTTATCGTTTAGGAGGAGTTCCATGAACAAACCAACAAACATACCCTTCAAAATATATTATAGTAGATAGAACTGCATTATGAAAAATTAAATGAAATATGACTGTTACATTGGCCATGACGCTAAAGTGAATATTATTTATATCACAAGATGCAAAGGTTAACAAAGTATTTATGTCTAATAGAAAAAACATAAATTTCTACATTAAATATTTGATAATTTTTATCCTAGGTATTTGGCACATGGAGGAAGTACTCAATCCTTAGACTGGGAGTATTTTATTACGAAGTCAACCACCCAGAAGGTGTTGAAGGAAACTTGCCATGCACTTCAGAAAGCTCTCTCCTATATATTTTAGTATAGTTTATGATTTTATGTATGAATATAATTATATATATATACCGTATCTGCCCGAATAGAAGCCGACCCCGGATTTAAGCAGACCCCCCAAAAATTTCCACAATTTTTTTGGCAAAAACGTACATTTCATAGATTTTATGCTGAAGTGTGCCAGGCATACATGCACATCTTAGAATACAATATTGAAGATCAAAGAAATGTGTGGGAAATGGTTTAGTTGTTGACATTTTGAAATATTACTCCAATTAATAATTTATTCAAAAAAGGTCAAATATAGTAACACTGATCCCGCCAAGATATTTTTCATCCAAGTCTATTTCCAATGAAATTAGCAGTTACATTGCCTTAAGAAATTGCATTTTTATAATTACACCAGCCCCTCAACATCCGCGAGTTCAGGTATTTGCAAGGTAGCCATAAAATTTCATTATTTCAAAAAGGCAACCGTTCTCAATTTATAAAATTAAAATTAGACAGTCAACAATCCCATGAGCTGTGTGACTATCCAAAATATTACTAATCTTGCGATAAAAGCGCTTAGAATTCTTGTAATCAATAAGGTATTAATTGATGCAAGTAGAATCTAAGTAGTTGGTGTTAACCGTATAAATACTTGAGGACAGTAGATGTTAACCTTCCAAAAATGCAACTCATAACGTCCTACCTACAATAAGCTATAATTCCGAAAATTGGAATCATTCTGTTACATAGTATGCACTATGTATGTACATACAAAGTTACAAAACCGCGCCACGGAGTCGAACGCTACGCCACCACCATTCCCCACCTCCAGGGCATTTTCATTCTTGCCTGCATTTCGCTCAGACTGTGTCGCTCTTACATACTTTTCATCAGCTTTTGCGCTTTGATTTACTTACCGTATTTACTCGTGTAAGCCGCGGACCTTTTTTCCCAAAACACCGGTGAAAAAAGGGGGTGCGCGTCTTACACGAATTCTTTTATTTGCCGCTCACCTTTTTTCCTAAAATGTCGTGTCGGTAAACAAATATACGTTATGCTAGCACCCATGCCGCATCTATTATTCTATTTCTAAATTGCGGTGTATTTAGTCATTTTCATTCATTGTATAAAAATTTTGAGTTTTAAGTTTATTAACGGGTGCTCCGCAAACTCGACGAAGTCGTCACGGAGGCCACGGCGCATGCGCGACCAGTTTAGGTTGGTGGGGGTTTTGTGCTCACGGCAGACGACGCCTACCATGTTCAGATACGGCATGCATCCTTTATTCACTGATACGTCTATGAAAGTCATGGCCGCCGTGATGATCATTGAATGATCACCGATCATAATTTTAGTTCGCAAAAAAATGACGACTGCTATGGAAGCGATCAGTGACCATATGGCTGGAAAATTACGTACAGCAGAATGATCGGTGATCGCCCCCGGAGCGATTTCTACCGATCGTGACTAATATGATGACAAAACAGTTAAGTGTTTAACAAAAGAGGACTACCGAGGAGATTTCTGCTAGTACCGATATAAAGAGATCACCCAATAAATTCGTCACATAGGAGTGTGAAGATGCTTAACTTGAGCGTAGCATTTTTGAGAAATAGGAATTGGTGATTTAAAAAACCCTTTTTCGGCTCAAATAAAATTTTTCCCCTATAGCAGGCCCAAAAGCCAGGGTGCGCGGGTTACACGAGTAAATACGGTATTACTGTAATTTTTAATTTAATAACTACGATTTTTACTTAACAATGTTTTCAAAAAGAAAATCATCTGTTAAAAGTGAATCAAGTACAGTAAAACTCGTTTAATACGTATTTGAGGGGACCGACTCATTGCTTCGTTATAAGCGTGACTACGTTATACACGAGAAAAATGGTTTTTGGCCTATACATCCCATATAACACGTATACACATACAGTAATAGCTGTGCTATCCGGCTATTTAGAACCGGCCAGCCTTAGATACCGGCAATTACACAAATACAATTCATTTTGTATTTCTTTTTCTTTTTTTATGAATTTTTGTGTGAATGGTATATGTGTAATACCACAACTTCCACTTTAAAATTTCATAAAATATAAGATGTATATATTACGTATTTACTCCGCATACTTCTGTGGCTGCCGAGTAAGCATGGCGTTTTTGGTTACGTAAGCCATTTGCATTGTCTAGATGTACTTCTACAATTTCCAGTTTTATCGCTTTTTATTATTTAAAAAATTACCCATCCATTGAATATGGCATAAAAATAAATACCTAAAAGCAAGAAACAGGAGAGAAAAGGTTGGTTTAACGCTAACACAAAAGCTGGAGCTGATCAAACGAATTGAAAAAGGAAAAAAATAGAGCAGCCATAACAAAAGAATTCAACATCGGATCTTCCACGCTCTGCGATATCAAGGCTAAATTAATGAAATTTGTGTCATCTTCTGAGACAAGTAAATCAATTAATAAACGTCATACACTTCATAAGTCAAAAATGAAGGAACTGGATAAAATATTATATGACTGGTTTTCACAGAAATGATCAGAAGAATTAAATAATTTCGTCCTTTTCTAATAGAGTAAATAAAGATAAATGAGAAAGATATAATCCAATAAATTAAATTTTGGGAACAGGTTCACTGCCGTAATCCCCAAACTTCCCGGACGTCCTAATCTTTTCAATAATCTTTTTGTTTTGCATGTAAGCATAGCAACGTATTAAATAAGAATGGGTAAATAGTGTCTATATCTAACTACGTGTGGAAGAATTAAAATGGAAAATGCAAACCCCATGCATAGTTATGTTTGGGGAGTACGATAGTGAACCTAAGCCCAGTTTTGTTTAGTTATTGCTAAATTTGCGTTGTCAAAATCGAAAATCGTTCCCCTAACCGGATATTTCTCCTAATCGGCTTTCCACAATGCCCAAGATAGCCGGATAACACAGCTTTTACTGTATATGCAGTGAGTCGACTTCAATGCCGTACTTAAATATGTAAAGAGATGCTTATCAACTTCGCGGCATGTAAAATGTTCGACTGCTATTACATACGATTTTTTAAATGGTCAATTAATATTATTATTATGGTCATTAATTTACATAAACATTTCACATTTTTAATATCAATTTCAAAACAAAGGGAGCGTGAAAATTCGTATGGAAGGGGTAGATGGAGGAAGGGGACCTCTACGAACAAGTGCGCGGTAAACGGGCGGAAACTTCATTACCTATCGCTCTGCTCGCCAAAATTCGTTATATATGGGGCATTTTTTGCCACGGGACCAAACATTTGTTCGTTACAGCCGAGAATTCGTAAAATGCGTGTTCGTTACATCCGAGAAATTTAACCAATGCCCTTATGGAGAAGTTCAAGGGACCGAGACATTTCTTCGTTATAGCCGAGATTTCGTTTTAGGCGTGATCGTTATAAACGAGTTTTACTGTATAAAGAGATCAAAGAATATATACTATATAATACGTATTACGTATTACTACGTTTTCATTTTGTTTTAACTTTTCTAGTTTTTTCGTAAGTTTATTTTTAGCCTATGAACTTTAATTTTAGGTTTAGTGTTGAGCACAAAGCAGTGTGAATGTTGAATATTAAGTTTGGGTAGTATAATCAGAGCAAAATTCTTATTCGCGAATTTCAACATTCGCGAGGTTATTGGGAACGTATCCCTCGCGAATGTTGAGGGGCTGGTGTATACATGTTCCATGTAAAGTATTACCGAAATTCAAACAGTTAAACATTCAAAGCCGTCAATGCATTTTGTGTAATCGTCTATTTACGCAAGTGATCTCGCCAAGATATTTTTTCATCCAAGTCTATTTCCAATGAAATTAGCATATTTATTGCTTTAAGAAACTGCATTTTTATAATTATACACGTTCCATGTAAAAGTTTTACCGAAATTCAAACAGCTGAGCGTTCAAAGCCATCAACGCATTTTGCGTAATCGTCAATTTACGCAAGCGATCACGCCAAGATATTTTTTATATATATTCATCGTAGGTCAAATATTTACTTTAGGAAAAATATAGTACTATCATTTGAATGTGAAGGCAATGAGAGACTTCGAGATTTAACCATAACCCAAATTTTCCTTGGACTCACATTTAAGCCGAGGTGTGATTTTTTCATGATAAATTTTGACAAAAAACATCGGCTTGTGTGTGTGTGTGTGTGTGTATATATATATATATAATACACACACACACAGTGCTTTTTTTCTAGAAAAATAGGTGGGTATACTGCGCTTTCTAAAAAAAGGGTGTGTATTTTAGCAATTTGTGGTTAAGCAACACATTAAAGGTCATTTTTTTCATTTTGGAACCTACTTGTTACGTAGTAGATTTTTGTGAGAGGTGGCGAAATTTGGAATAAAGTAAAATATTGAATGTATTAATTCTACTTCTATTTATTAATTAGGAAAGTTAAACAAAAGTTTTAAGTAATTAATAATGTGAATATTAAACAAACATTTTGGTAAAAGTTTTATAATAAACTCCAAATCTGACTCATGCCTTCAGGAGGTTCAATGTCTCGATTTCTCTCTTTTCTATTTGTGTCTATTGCTGAATGATGTCCAAGAAGCAACCAAGATTCGATGAATATTGTTGGATCAAACAGTCTTAGAGGAGGCCCAACAATCTTGATGAACATCACTGCTGATGTTGTTTTAGTGGACAACGAAGATCTTGAAGGGGTTACAATAAGGTTCATCTGTGAAAAATCCCTTTCACATTCACTTGAAGATATTGGAATCATATCTAGATTGTGTATTAATTGAAATAATCCGTCTGGAATTCTTTTTTCCTATAGGTATTCTCGGAAACTCTGTATCATCTCCCTTTCATTCAAACAAAGTCTTCTAGACAAATTTCTTATTTCTGCCTCCCCAAACATCAAATGATTTTGAACTTCTTCTGGCCACTGTTTCGGATCTAGCACTATAGATATTTTCAGATTTTCATAAAATGAAATAGGACAGTGGTGGGTCCTCTTTTTTATCTTTTTTGTATATAGGAACCCCTGGAAAATGAGACATTCGGCGGCAGTGGTGGCTTTTTCATAATATGGTCCAGGATATATTTGTCTCTCTTCAAATACTTGAGCAAGACGTTTAATCATTTTATTTGCACAATACAAATTTATGTTGCGATCATGCAATTTCAGACTTAGCTCAGAAAGCTCTTGAAGTGCATCACACATCAGATCTAAAATAAACTCCACTGTTGTAATTTTCTTCAGCAATCCTTCATACATACATCTGTCTTTTTTTGTAAACTCCACTGTTGTAATTTTCTTCAACAATCCTTCATACATATATCTGTCTTTTTTGTCTTTGGATGAATCATCCTTAGCAATTGTAAAATGATGCACCAATGCTTTTTAATCCCGCCAAACTGCAGAAACTGAACGAAAACTGGATGCTACCCAATGAGTGCTTAGTATTCGTCCAATTTTCAAAGTTGCATTTCCAGTGAATTAGCACAGGCTTGCAATTCTCGACTATTTTTTGGTGATGCATGGTAGAGGACATATAACTTGTCAATAAATGCCTTGAACCTGTTAATTCCAGGAATTGTTTTGACAGCATCGTGGACGGCTAATTCCAGTCTATGATTGGCACAGTGCCATACAATTATTGACGGAAATTTTTCTTTCAATAATTTCTTAACTCCACCACGAGATCCAAGCATTACCGCTGCACCATCACAAGCAACAGAAACTAAATAATCATTCAGGTATTCTTCTGTCAATCCGATAGATTGAAGATGGCAAATCAAAGCGGATAAAAAATCCCAGTCGCCATTACATCATCTAATTCTATCAACTCAATAAATAAATTAACTGGTGGTCATTTCACAACCAGAAATCATTACACAGATATACAAGATTAATGTAGACTTTTGATTAAGGGATGTTGCTTCATCAATGATTAATGATATTTTTGATTTGGAAGTTATGATTTTGCGGACCAAGTTTGTTCTCATTTCCTTGCTAATGTGATTGATAATGTTGATACAAGCATTTTCAGAGTGAAGTATTCTTCCCATATCAACACCATTAAGTTCTTGCAAGTCAATTTCCATTTCAAAATTATTGAATGATTGATTACTTTTTGCAACTTTGCAGGCTGTGCAAAATATGGCAGTAACCTCTTTTTGGCATGAAAGGGATTTCAGGCAAACCTTCTCTAGCGTTTATTTACTTGCCTCTTCCAATATCTTCATGGCAGTTTTGTGACCAGCACTTTCTTTGTGTTTAAATATCTTGGTCCGTAAAGATGTTAACTGCTGTTCTCGAGTTGTACTAAAATGGGTAACTTCATTATTGACCCATTCCTTTGATATCTTCATACCCATTTTTGCCTCAATTCCAAGCGTTTGACCTTTATGGCAAGCACCACAACCAAGTTTTCTGTTTTTTGTACATAACCAAACGTTTTTTTCACAGAAATCATTCTTTTTCTCTAAAGTCCAACAAGAAGGCCACGTATTTTCCACTTGTTCATTTGCCTTAGTAGAAAATGGCGATGTCGAAACTGCAATTGATTCAGACGTATCAATTATTTCTTCTGTATTGTCAGTTATCTTCCTTTTCGACATGGGCATTAAAAAATCCGTTATTTTATTCATTTTATAAAGATATAAAGTGTCCTGAAAAAAGTCAAGATAATACAATTTCTTTCACAATAATGCTCCACGAACAGCCAAATACGGTTTTACACAACTTTTTCACCCGCAACTAGTCAAGCCGGGACACGAATGTCGAAAGTCTACTGCGACATAGAGAAGATATTGTAATGATATTCACACACGATCAGAACACAAATGCTAGCACACTGTTCCCTCTCGCTCACTCTGTGTTCCGCCGATTTTTCCTGCTACCCTGCGCTACCCTTTGCAAGGATTCCTAAGGGTCAGTGACCTCCCAATCCTGCTGCCATCTAGGTTACCGCGACAATATCTATGGCATGCGCTGTTCCCTTCTTTCTTTTTCCATTCATGCAACACAGATTGAAACATAGACAAATAAATATTAACTTACAAGAATACGTAACAGGGGAACTAAAAACTCGCAATTTTCGAAAAATACTTTTTTTGTTAAATATTAACACGAAATTTCTTTCTTAAAATTTAGGATAAAACCAAAATAATATTTAAAAAATCGGTACAACATACATTGTACAAACATTCTCATACATGGGTACTAATGTGTCGTTTAGTTTTCTTTAGAAAATGAAAATCGTACGAGCCTGTTTTTAGAAAATCCAATTTTTGTTAAGGTTGCCCAAGAGTAACTAGCCTTGTATTCATACATTGAGAAAAATGAATATGTAGTATTATTGTAGATGTATACTCAAGTAACTGTACGAAATTTGATCAAAATTGTTAGAGACGTTTTTGAGAAAATCAAATCATTGTTAAAGTTGCCTAGAATAAACTAGCCTTATGTTCATTTTTTGAGAAATATGAACTATACAATGTTATTGAAGACGTAAACTCAAGTACCTGTACAAAATTTGATGAAAATCGTTAGAGCAGTTTTTGAAAAAATTGGATTGTCGTTAAAAATGCATCAAATAAATTACTCTTAATTATCGATCAATGTCAATGATTTCAATGTATACTCTGCTCAGTACGATAAAATGCCTAAGTACGAGATTTCATAAATTTTCACTCTACCGTCCAGGCTCCAGCACCAGTAACAGACAGACAGACAGCACTGCGAAAAGAACTTTTTCGGATTCAGCGACACCTAAAACGCATATTTCCATAAAAATCTCGAGATCGAATTTTTTCGCGAAAACAATACTTTCTCGATACTTCGTGTGAGAAAGTAAAAAAGGTGGGGATATGCCGTATCCCCCCGTAAACCCCAAAAAAAACTGTGTGTGTGTATATTAATATATATACTAGAAATATGTGCTTGCATTCTGCTAGCATTTTCACAATTTAGAATTATTCCCAATCAATTATGTACAAAATCATATAACCGTGTCAAATTTCAAGTTTGTTGAACATTTAGAAATTAGTGTAAATTTATAGTTTATATCGGAAAAAAGTGGTAATTTTTCTGGGTGGCAACAATAAGCTTCCTAGGCAACCAGCTTAATGCTTTCACATGGGAAAGCTTCTAATGGGAATCAGATGCTTATATTTTAATGCCTTTAATGTTAAACTATGCCTAATGAAGGAAATCCGACATTGTAGTAATCCCCATTTTTGGAGCTCTTCTGCCCCAGTATTGCTCCATACGAAAACAAAAATGATGAGGCACCTCCATATGAACTACAGACTTGAAATATGACACCAATATAGAAATTTCATTGCAACAGAAGATAAAATTAAAAAATTGCAAAAATTTCAATTTCTAAGGGGCAGTGTTGCCCCATTTCCACCCCATACGAGTGTGAAAATGATACGGAAATTCTTAATGAGATACAAACATGAAATTTGGCAGAATTATGGGTTTTCAGTTAAAACAGAAAGATGAAATCCGATATCGTACAAATTAAAAGTCTTACCGACTGTTGTGCCCAGGGATGTGATCCGGTACGATACTAAACATATAGTTTCCGACTGGCACGGTATGAAACGTATTCCTTTCAATAAAGTTTCGGATCGGCAGGGTACAAAATAGCGGATAGTAAAGTTTCAGTCCTTGGTCCAATAACAAGTTTTTTAGTTTCGTTCCGGAACTTTGAAAATGTATAGTTTCGAATTTTTCGTTCTCTCCTTTTGCACGGCGTGAAACCTCATGGTCATTGCTGGATGACACATTAAGAGCGATAGGCACGTGCCACGTATAATCTAAAGTTACAGATGCGTGCCTTTGAAAGGAATGAATACATACAGGTCGAATTCGAAGCCCTTTTGGCAAGGCCGGATCTACCATGAAGCAGCCGCTTCAGACTCCACTTTTAAAGGGGCCCCATTTTCGTTTTTTGTCGACGTTTCAGGGAGGGAGAGGCCCATTTTAACAGTTGCGTTTCAAGACCCGAAATATGTAGATCCGCCCTTCTGCCTTTTGGTCAAAAGAACATCACGCATCGCCCATTCAAATAAACACAATAATATGTGAAGATGGAGCTCTGCGAGAACGGCGACATTGGGCATCGGAAGAATTGTTGCGATTATATTGTTTAAATGCGGTTAGTCCGTCATATGAAACTGGGAAAGTTCTTTGCATCCTTGCCACCACAGCAATCAGTGATCTCTTCGCGTCTGCACAATGGGTCGAACTATACTGGAATTCATCCAGCGATATTATGATTACGATGAAGAGGCTCAAGTATTCAAATGCAAAATAGAGGGTTGCACGGCTGTACGAAAGGTGAGTAACATTTGCTATACTATAGTTGTGATTTTGGTTTTATCAAAGATGCATTACGCTTTCGGTTTGTCCGTCCATCTGTTTGTCTGTTAACAGCATACACACACACACATATGTATGTATGTATGTAGAATAAGTATAAATGTCGTTCAGCCACGATAATGGCTTCCTCATGCATTTTCAATTTTTCAGTACGAAAGTAGCGTCAATGTTCCTTTTAGAGTCTTAGTTATACGTAACTTCTTCCTAAAGAACGGGGTTGGTCACATTTTCGTGGGAATGTCTATTAAAAACTTGGATGTAAGTCAAAACAAAACAACCTTGGGCGAATAAAAAAGATAGGGAATACGTGGTATATCCCTGTTTACCCTGGTATAGAGAGATTCGTAATTAAAAATTTTCATTAAGGGTCTCTACCCTGGTCACACTGTTGCTGCGGATGCAGATGAAAATGAAAAACCAATAACCCAAATCATACTTAAATAACCGATCCGAAAATATAAATTAAAGAGAAGCGGTACGACCCGAAACTAAATGCATTATTTCGTGCAGAAAATAAAGTGCCTTTTCGGACCGGCAGTCATATCGTGCCTCATATTTCGTGCCTGTTTCGGATCGGTTTCAGTTTAGTGTATGAGGTCCGAAACCTTTAAGTATCGGACTTTATAGCGTAATTTCGTACCGGATCACAACCCTGGTTTTGGCACATAATTGTCCTATGCGACTAATAAAATTATAATGCACTTCTAAATGAGCTACAAAGTGAAATTTGATACTAAACTTTAAAATGCTTGCAGAATGCAAGCACACATTAACTACTATACACACACACGCACGCACGCAGGCACGCACACAACCACATATATATGATATTTATATCCATAATATATAGACGCTTTTTACACATGATATATATATATATTAGTTAATGTGTGCTTGCATTCTGCAAGCATTTTAAAGTTTAGCATATTTACAATTTAAAATTAATCCCAATGAATTTTGTACAAAATCATATAACTGTATCAAATTTCAACTTTGTAGCTCATTTAGAAGTGCATTATAATTTTATTAGTCCCATAGGACAATTATGTGGCAAAACAGTCGGTAAGACTTTTAATTTGTACGATATCGGATTTCATCTTTGTTTTAACTAAAAACCCATAATTCTGCCAAATTTCATGTTTGTATCTCATTAAGAATTTCCGTATCATTTTCACACTCGTATGGAAATTGAAATTTTTGCAATTTTTTTATTTTATCTTCGGTTGCAATGAAATTTCTATATTGGTGTCATATTTCAAGTCTGTAGTTCATATGGAGGAGCCTCATCATTTTTGTTTTCGTATGGAGCAATACTGGGGGAAACAGGAAGAGAAATTTGAAGATGTTTATTTATTCGGATGTTAAGATTTCGTAAATGTTAAAAAATTGACTAATCTTTATATACCTTCGGTCAAACTATAAAGCTGAAAATTAAGGAATTCTGCTTCCGTTGCAATTATATTTGAAAATTTTTAGAAAAGTTTATTATTATGGCTGTTGCAAATTCATGAAGTTTAAACAATGAAATTTCCTCGACATACACCCCAGACCACTGCTGTGGTTGAGGTATACCGTCAATATTTTCCTTCATTGGACCCGCCTCACTCCAATCCTTTTTACAGCATCTCTCTTCCCACCCCACGCTCTCCTTCACCCACCACTCCTCCCCCACCAGCATCACCTTCTTGGATGTGGACCTCTCCATCCGAGAGAACCAAATCCACACCAAAGTGCATTTAAAACCTTCCAACCGCCTTAAATATCTCCACTTCCACAGCTGCCACCCCCTCCACACCAAAACTTCAATCCCCTACGCCCTAGCCCGCTGAGGAAGGAGAATCTACTCGGACAGAGACTCCCTTTGCGAGCACTGCTCTGTTCTCGAAAATGCTCTCCTCCAACGCGGATACCCGCCGGACCTGATTCGTGACCAAAGCCGACGGGCTGTCGCACTCAGCACCCCTGACCTACACTGCAACCGCCCTGCACCCCAGACTCTACCCCCCAACTCTCCCTAATCACCACCTTCTATCCCGGCATACATAATACCCTAAAAAGCATCATAAAGGCAGCCCACCCAATCCTCACTTCCTCCCCCAACCAGGTGCTTCCTTCCCCACACCCCCAATCCTCTGCTTCCGCAGACCTCCCAACCTTGCCAACATATATATATATATATATAGTAGTTAATGTGTGCTTGCATTCTGCAAGCATTTTTAAAGTTTAGCATATTTACAATTTAAAATTATTCCCAATGAATTTTGTACAATATCATATAACTGTATCAAATTTCAACTTTGTAGCTCATTTAGAAGTGCATCAGAATTTTATTCGTCGCATAGGACAATTATTTGGCAAAACTATCGCTAACATTTCCAATTTAACGATATTGGATTTTGTCTTTCTATTGTAACTAAAAACCCATAATTCTGCCAAATTTCATGTTTGTATCTCATTACGAATTGCAGTATCACTTTCACACTGGTATGGGTCATATATAGGGCAAAACCGCCCTTAAAATTTGGAATTTTTGCGGTGTTTTATTTTATCTTCGGTTGCAAGAAAATTTTTATGACCAGGCCATATTTCAAGTCTCTACGTAATTATGGAGCTGCTTCATAATTTTCATTCTCGTATGGAGCAATACTGGGGCAAAACAGCCCCAAAAATAGGGATTATTACATTATCGGAATACCTTCATTAGGCATAGTTTAACATTAAAGGCATTAAAATATATGCCTCTGATTAGCATTAAAAGCTTATCCATATGAAAGCATTAAGCCTGTTGCTAGGAAGCCTATTGTTAGACCAAGTAAAATTATCACTTTTATGCGATAAAAACTAACAATTTACACTAATTCGCCTCGGATTTAAATTCGGCCTTCAAAATAAGAAACTACAATTTATATCCTATCCGACAGTTTAACTCTCGAGTTCGTATCTTGATGGGAAGTAATTTTAAAATGCAAATATAAAAACCTCTGCACCAATTTACATGCTTTCTTATGGGCAAAAAATGGGGCAAAAAGGGGCCAAAATAGCCCCTCAAAATAGCAATTTCGCCATTTTCGGATTTTTTCCTTCGGTTGTGACCAAAAACCTATAATCCCACAAAATTTCAAGTTTCTAGCACACAAATTCAAATTATTCCCAATCGATGTTGTACATAATCATATAACCATGTCAGATTTAGAGTTTGTTGCTCATTTAGAAGTGCCTTATAATTTTAATCCTCGTATGAGGCAATAATGGAACAAAACAGTCCCTATCATTTTGAATTATTAAACACTCAGATTTTTTCCAACTGTTGTAACTAAAAACCCATAATTCTGCCAAATTTCAAGTTTGTATCTCATTAAGAAGTGCCTTATAATTATCACACTCGTATGGGGCCAAAAAGGGCAAAACCACACATAAAAATAGAAATTTTTGCAATTTTATCTTAGTTTGCCGTGAAAATTCTATAATCGTGACAAGTTTCAAGTCTCTAGGTCCTATAATATATAGATGCTTCTTACACATGATATATCATATATATAGGAGGATACAAAATTATGAGGCACTACCAGATGTGCCAGAAACTTGAAATTTGGTAGGATTATAGGTTTTTGGTCACAACCGAAGGAAAAAATCCGAAACTGTCGAAATTACTATTTTGAAGGGCTATTTGGCCCCTTTCTGCCCCATTTTTTGCCCATAAGAAAACATGTAAATTGGTGTAGAGGTTTTTATATTTGCATTTTAAAATTACTTCCCGTCAAGATACAAACTCGAGACTTAAACTGCCGGATAGGATATAAATTGTAGTTTCTTATTTTTGAAGACGGAATGCAAATCCGAGTAGAATTATCGTAATTTTATAGTTTTTATCGCAAAATATAGCTAATTTATCTAGGTCTAACAATAGGTTTCCTTGGTAACAAGCTCTATCCTTTCATATGGGTAAGCTTTTAATGGGAATCAGAGGCTTATATTTTAATGCTCTTAATGTTAAACTACACCTAATGAAGGAAATATGATATTGATATTATCCTAATTTTTGGGCCTGTTTTGCCCCATTACTGCCCCATTCGAGAACAAAAAAGACGATGCAGCTGCATAGGAGCCAGAGAGTTGAAATTTGGCACGGTTATAGAATTTTCATGGCAAACTAAGATAAAATTCTAAAATTGAAAAAATTCCATTTTTTAATGGGTGGTTTTGCCCCTTTTCGGACCCATACAACTGTGATAATTATAAGGCACTTCTTAATGAGATACAAACTTGAAAATTGGCAGAATTATGGGTTTTTAGTTACAACAGATGGAAAAAATCTTAGAATGTAAAAATTCATAATGTTAAGGGCTGTTTTTCTCCATTATTGCCCTATACGAGGATTAAAATTATATGGCATTTCTAAATGAGCTACTAACTCCAAATTTGACACGGTTATATGATTATGTACAACATCGATTGGGAATAATTTGAATTTGTAAAAATGCTAAAATTTGAAAATGCTTGCAGAATGCAAGCACATAACAACTAGTATATATATATATATATATATATATCATATATATATATATATATATAGGAGGATACTAAATTATGAGGCACTTCCAGAGGCGCCAGAAACTTGAAATTTGGTATGATTATAGGTTTTTGGTCACAACCGAAGGAAAAAATCCGAAACTGGCAAAATTCATATTTTGAGGGGCTATTTTGTCCCCTTTTTGCCCATAAGAAAGCATGTAAATTGGTGCAGAGGTTTTCATATTTACATTTTAAAATTACTTCCCATCAAGATACGAACTCGAGACTTAAACTGTCAGATAGGATATGAATTGTAGTTTCTTAATTTTGAAGACGGAATGCAAATCCGAGTAGAATTAGCATAATTTTATAGTTTTCATCGCAAAAAATTGCTAATTTTTCTGGGTCTAACAATAGGTTTCCTAGGTAACAAGCTCTATCCTTTCATATGGGTAAGCTTTTAATGGGAATCAGAGGCTTATATTTTATTGCCTTTAATGTTAAACTACACCTAATGAAGGAATTCCGATATTGTAGTAATCACCATTTTTGGAGCTCTTTTGTCCCAGTATTGCACTATACCAGGCATGTCAATCTCGAAGAAGCATAAGGGCTGCATTGAAATGATGGGTATTACAGAAGGGCCGCATTAAGATTAGGGTTGATTAATGAGGGCCAGGACACCAATATAAACTTTATCTATAAGATTGGTCACCTGTTTTACTAGGTATTAAAAACAATGAGTTAGAAACCACGTTCTGTTGTATTTCAACAACTAAGACAAAATCTCCTGTCCTTATCATAAAATAAAGTATTTATATAAAATCTCGAACGATTTAGCTAAGAGAAAAATTAGCGTTTGGGTCGCAGTAAGATAGAGAAAGGGCCACCGGTTTGACATGCCTGCTCTATACGATAACAAAAATGATGAGGCAGCTCCATATGACCAAGAAACTTGAAATTTACCACGATTATGGAAATGTTTTTGCAACCGAAGATAAAGTCAAACACTAGAAAAAATTCAAATTTTTAGTCGTGTTTTGCCCCATTTTTACCCACTACGAGTGTGAATATTATAAGGCACTTCTTTATGAGATACAAACTTGAAATTTGACACGGTTATATGGTTTCGGACATAATCGATTAGGAATAATTCGAAATCGTAAAAATGCTAATAATTAAAAATGCTTGCATAATGCATTCACATATTATAAACATATAAAGAAACGTTTCATGGTTGAGTTACATATAAATGTGCTACAATGCCGAAATTTTTCCTAATGGTAGATCTTACCAAGTAACAAAAACAGGATTATTGAAATTTGAAGAAGTTTATTTTTTGGGCCGTAAAAAATTCATAAATGTTAAAAAAATTTACTAATGCTTATGCACTTTTATTATAGCTAGGGAGCTGAATAGTTTGAGAAATTAGGGAATGCTATTACAGCGGTAAATAATATTGAAGAATAAAGTTTATTATTGTGGATGTTAAAAATTCATCATTTTTAAACAATTGATTTTATATAACTACACATTTATCGGTGCTACATCGATGAAATTTTGCAGAAATGTGAGGTATTCGTAACTAATGATGAAAAACTATAGAAGTTTTACAATTATAAATTTTAGGTGTTGTTTTTATTCCAATATTGTCCATAATGTAAAACATTAATCGTCGCAGAGGTGCAAACTACTCTTTATATTAGGATGAGACAAGACGCTTGCAGAATGCAAGCTCACATTAACTAGTATATATCTATAATATATAGATGCTTCTTACACATGATATATATATATTGTGGCGGTACAGGTTCAACCTGTAGCACTGTTGGCCACATTAAAGCCTTGGTTGCAAAATTGAATAGGATTTTGGGCGCGCCGAAGACGAAGGAGAAATCGACGTCAGCTTGACCTTCCAGGTTCGTGGCCTGCGAGTCACGTTGCCTGAAGGGGGAGGTGGAAGAGGCATTGCATCACCCGCGCCCTATATAAGAAGGCGTCTCCGACGCCTAAAGGAAGCTACTTCTCCAGGATCGCGAGAGGGCAACGGTCGAGTCAGTGCCAGCTGTGCGAGAAAGTTATTTAAAGTGATTAATTCTGCTGAAATATGTTTTTAACTGGCGCCCATGGTATATTGTTAACTCTATGGTAGTCAGTGCCAGCTGTGCGAGAAAGTTATTTAAAGTGATTAAATCGGGTGTGAAATTTAAACAATAGTTGGTCGTCCACGAACTGTTTCTGTGCACTTGCGACACGCTCGGCTCCGAACGAAAAAAAATTAAAAGCGAAAAAATTCACCTTTTCGGCTACAATATATTATATACTAGTTAATATGTGCTTGCATTCTGCAAGCAATTTCATATTTTTGCATTTTTACAAATTCAAATTATTCCCTATCGATGTTGTACATAATCATATAACCATGTCAGATTTGGAGTTTGTTGCTCATTTAGAAGTGCCTTATAATTTTAATCCTCGTATGGGGCAATAATGGAGTAAAACAGCCCCTAACATTTTGAATTATTACACACTCAGATTTTTTCCATCTGTTGTAACTAAAAACCAATAATTCTGCGAAATTTCTAGTTTGTATCTCATTAAGAAATGCCTTATAATTATCACTCTCGCATGGGGCCGAAAAGGGGCAAAACCACACATTAAAAATTCCAATTTTTGCAATTTTTTAATTTTATCTTAGTTTGCCATGAAAATTCTATAATCGTGCCAAAGTTCAAGTCTTTAGGTGCTATGCAGCTGCCTCGCATTTTCTGTTCTCGCATGGGGCAGAAAAGGGGCAAAACCGCCCCTTAAAATGAGATTTTTAGTAATTTTATGATTTTATCTTAGGTTGCAATGAAATTTCTATAACCGTGCCAAATTTCAAGTCTCTGTGTCATACGCAGCTGCATCGCCTTTTTTGTTGTGTGACAAAACAGCCCCAAAAATGAGGATTATATCAATATCAGATTTCCTTCATTAGGTGTAGTTTAACATTAACAGTATTAAAATATAAGCCTCTGATTCCCATTAAAAGCTTACCCATATGAAAGGATAGAGCCTGTTACCAAGGAAACCTAATGTTAGACCAAGAAAAATTACCCCTTTTTTGCTATAAAACCTATAAATTTACGTTAATTCTACTCGGATTTGAATTCTGTCTTCAAAAATAAGAAACTACAATTTATATCCTATCCTACAGTTTAAGAAACGAGTTCGTATCTTGACGGGAAGTAATTTTAAAATGTAAATATAAAAACCCCTACACCAATTTACATGTATTCTTATGGGGAAAAAATGGGGCAAAAAGGGGCCAAAATAGCCCTTCAAAATAGTAATTTCGACAGTTTCGGATTTTTTCCTTCGGTTGTGACAAAAAACCTATAATCCTACCAAATTTCAAGTTTCTGCCACATCTGGAAGTGCCTCATAATTTTGTATCCTCATATATATATATATATATATATATGATATATATATCATGTGTAAGAAGCATCTATATATTATAGATATACTAGTTGTTATGTGCTTGCATTCTGCAAGCATTTTCAAATTTTAGCATTTTTAAAAATTCAAATTATTCCCAATCGATGTTCTACAGAATCATATAACCGTATCCAATTTGGAGTTTGTTGCTCATTTAGAAGTGCCTTATAATTTTAATCCTCGTATGGAGCAATAATGGAGCAAAACAGCTCCTAACATTAAGAATTATTACAGTCTCAGTTTTTTTCCATCTGTTGTAACTAAAAACCCATAATTCTGCCAAATTTCAAGTTTTATCTCATTAAGAAGTGCCTTATAATTATCACACCCGTATGGGGCCGAAAAAGGGCAAAACCAACATTAAAAATAGGAACTTGGCAATTTTACAATTTTATCTTAGTTTGCCATGAAAATTGTATAATCGTGCCAAATTTCAAGTCTCTGGGTCCTATGCAGTTGCATCGCCTTTTTTGTTCTCGAATGGGGCAATAATGGGGCAAAACAGCCCCATAAATGAGGATTATATCAATATCGGATTTCCTTCATTAGGTGTAGTTTAACATTAACAGCATTAAAATATAAGCCTCTGATTCCAATTAAAAGCTTACCCATATGAAAGGATAGAGCTTGTTACCAAGGAAACCTATTGTTAGACCCAGAAAAATTAGCAATTTTTTGCGATAAAAACTATAAAATTACGCTAATTCTACTCGGATTTGCATTCCGTCTTCAAAAATAAGAAACTACAATTTATATCCTATCCGACAGTTTAAGTCTCGAGTTTGTGTCTTGACGGGAAGTAATTTTAAAATGCAAATATAAAAACCTCTACACCAATTTACATGTTTTCTTATGGGCAAAAAATGGGGCAAAGAGGGCCCAAAATAGCCCTTCAAAATAGTAATTTCGACAGTTTCGGATTTTTTCCTTCGGTTGTGACCAAAAATCTATAATCCTACCAAATTTCCAGTTTCTGGCACATCTGGAAGTGCCTCATAATTTTGAACCTCCTATATATATATCATGTGTAAGAAGCATCTATATATTATAGATATATCATGTGTAAGAAGCGTCTATATATTAGAGATATCATGTGTAAGAAGCATCTATAATATATAGATGCTTCTTACACATGATATCTATAATATATAGATGCTTCTTACACATGATATATATATCATATATATAGGAGGATACAAAATTATGAGGCACTTCCAGATGTGCCAGAAACTTGAAATTTGGTAGGATTATAGGTTTTTGGTCACAACCGAAGGAAAAAATCCGAAACTGTCAAAATTACTACGAACTCGAGTCTAAAACTGTCGGATAGGATATAAATTGTAGTTTCATATTTTCCAACTGTTGTAACTAAAAACCCATAATTCTGCCAAATTTCAAGTTTGTATCTCATTAAGAACTGCCTTATAATTATCACACTCGTATGGGGCCAAAAAGGGCAAAACCACACATAAAAATAGAAATTTTTGCAATTTTATCTTAGTTTGCCGTGAAAATTCTATAATCGTGCCATATTTCAAGTCTCTAGGTCCTATGCAGCTACCTCACATTTTTTGTTCTCGCATGGGTTTGAAAAGGGCAAAACCGCCCTTTAAAAATGAGAATTTTTGTAATTTTATAATTTCATCTTAGGTTGCAATGAAATTTCTATAACCGTGCCAAATTTCAAGTCTCTGGGTCCTATGCAGTTGCATCGCCTTTTTTGTTCTCGAATGGGGCAATAATGGGGCAAAACAGCCCCAAAAATGAGGATTATATCGATATCGGATTTCCTTCATTAGGTGTAGTTTGACATTAACAGCATTAAAATATAAGCCTCTGATTCCCATTGAAAGCTTACCCATATGAAATGATTGAGCTTGTTACCAAGGAAACCTATTGTTAGACCCAGAAAAATTAGCAATTTTTTGCGATAAAAACTATAAAATTAAGCTAATTCTACTCGGATTTGCATTCCGTCTTCAAAAATTAGAAACTACAATTTATATCCTATCCGACAGTTTAAGTCTCGAGTTTGTATCTTGATGGGAAGTAATTTTAAAATGCAAATATAAAAAGCTCTACACCAATTTACATGTTTTCTTATGGGCAAAAAATGGGGCAAAAAGGGGCCAAAATAGTCCTTCAAAATAGTAATTTCGATAGTTTCGGATTTTTTCCTTCGGTTGTGACCAAAAACCTATAATCCTACCAAATTTCAAGCTTCTGGCACATCTGGAAGTGCCTCATAATTTTGTATCCTCCTATATATATGATATATCATGTGTAAGAAGCATCTATATACCGTATTCACCTGAATCTAAGACGACCTTTTTTTCCAAATTTTCAGCTGTAAATATCAAGAGTCGTCTTACATTCGGATACAAAGTATATTTAAGCATTTAATAAGTGGTTTTTACAACAAATGGTATATTAGAGTAAACAATTCACAACAGCAAATTCAAGTACGTACATAAAGACGTGAAATAAACAAATAGTAATAACAATAAGAAAAACATGACGGGAATAATAATTATTTAGACATAATCATCGTCGACGATCATAACACAGACGTACTTTCACCTTGCACGTAATGCCAACCGCAATGTTAAAACAAATGAGAGCGGAAATCATTGGGATTCCCCTTTCAAACGACGCACCGCGATTCACTAAGTGTGACAGTAACTTTGAGTTGTGCATTCTTGATTTAAATGCACAACCCTTAAGTTAAAATGACAGATCATGTTGAAGTACGTGGCACGAGTGCAAAGGGAAAGTTAACAAAGGAATTAGACGGAGCTAAGATACAAATTTTAAGCTGATCGTGATAAATTACGCCGAAAAAACTAATAACTGTGATGCGAGTAGAAAGTTCGGTGTATCTGAGGCAAATGTGCGTGGATGGAAACTCTCAAAACAGGAACTAGAAAATGCCAAAGCCACAAGGAAGTCGCTCAGTGGTCCAAAATTAGGCCGATTTCATGGCATTGAAGAAGAAGTAGTCAAGTTTGTGCGCACCATGAGGAAGAACGGTATGCCTGTTTCGACTGAAAGTATTATACTTAAAGCTAATGAAATTACTAGAGGACTTAATATATCATTGCAAGAATTCAAGGCCAGCAGAAGTTGGTGCGTGAGAATGATGCGACGAAATAATTTTTCTTTACGGCGACGAAATAATTTTTCTTTACGGCGACGAACTTCGCTGTGTCAGAAATTGTCAAAGACTATGTTGAAAAACTTCTCGCTTACCAGAAATACGTAATTGGACTTAGAAAAACCAATAATTACCTTTTGAGCCAAATAGGAAATGCCGATGAAACTCCGGTTTTCTTCTACATGCCATCTAATTATACTGTGAACGAAAAAGGTGCGAAGTCCGTCCTAATTAAAACTACAGGCAACGAAAAAATGCGAGTCACGGTAATGTTGGCGGTTTTAGCAGATGGGACTAAATTACCACCATATGTGATTCTAAAGCGGAAAACAATGCCTAAGAAACATTTGCCAAGTGGAATAATAGGTGTCAAGAAAAGGGGTGGATGACTAAAGAACTAATGAGAGATTGGTTACATGTGGTGTGGAATAGACAGCCAGGAGCTTTACTGAAACAAAGAGCAATGCTTTCACTGGATGAATTCAAGGACACATCTCCTGAAATTAAAAACATAATGAGTGCGATGAATATTGATCTTATTGTAATACCTGGAGGAATGACATCGCAACTTCAAGTTTTAGATGTTGCTGTCAATAAGTGTTTTAAAAATAATTTAAAGGTTTTGTATTCTGAGTGGTTACAGGGTGGAACTCACACTTTAACACCAAAAGGAAATCTTAAGAAACCTGAAGTTGCAATGCTCTGCCAATGGATCAAGGCATCGTGGCAACAAATAAATGCAAAAGTAATAGTGAAAGGATTTAAGAAATGCTGCTTATCTAATGCCATGGATGGGAATGAGGATGATGTTTTGTGGGAGACTGATGATGAAGTTGAGAGTGATAAAGATAATGAGCAGAGGAAAATAGTGAAGGTTGCATAGACAGTGATGATGACTAACACAATAAAATGATTTTATGCAGCACTTGGATTGAAATGTTTTTTTGTTGTCCTGAAATGAGTGTATTCTTTCAATGTATTTACTTTATTTTTAATGTTATCTTAAAATGAATGCTACCATTTAATTTGTTTGAAAACCTGAATGGTTCTATTTGTGATGTGATCTTATGATTTTAAAAAGTTAAAAGACAATGACATTCAAGAAAAGTATAAGAGAAAATAAATATTTCACAAGATTTATAATTTTTGTAGTCATGAAGGTCAATTTGAGCTTTTTTCTCTTTTGGAATCATCAAAATGGGGGGTCGTCTTAGATTCAGGGTCGTCTTGGATTCGGGTGAATACGGTACTATAGATATATATATATCATATATATAGGAGGATAGAAAATTATGAGGCACTTCCAGATGTGCCAGAAACTTGAAATTTGGTAGGATTATAGGTTTTTGGTCACAACCGAAGGAAAAAATCCGAAACTGTTGAAATTCCTATTTTGAGGGGCTATTTTGGTCCCTTTTTGCCCCATTTTTTCCCCATAAGAGAACATGTAAATTGGTGTAGAGGTTTTTATATTTGCATTTGAAAATTACTTCCCTTCAAGATACGAACTCGAGACTTAATCTGTCGGATAGCATATAAATTGTAGTTTCATATTTTTGAAGACAGAATTCAAATCCGAGTAGAATTAGCGTAAATTTATAGCTCTTGTCGCAAAAAAGTGGTAATTTTTCAGGGTCCAACAATAGGCTTCCTAGCAACAGCCTTAATGCTTTCATATGGGTAAGCTTTTAATGGAAATCAGAGGCATATATTTTAATGCCTTCAATTTTAAACTATGCCTAATGAAGGAATTCCGATATTGTAATAATCTCCATTTTTGAGCTGTTTTGCCCCAGTATTGCTCCATACGAGAACGAAAATTATGAGGTAGCTCCATATGACGTAGAGACTTGAAATTTGGCCTGGTTATAAAAATTTTATTGCAACCGAAGATAAAATAAAACACTGGGAAAATTCTAAATTTTATGGGCGGTTTTCCCCTATATATGACCCATACTGGTGTGAAAATGATATGACAATTCCTAATGAGATACAAACATGAAATTTAGCAGAATTATGGGTATTTACTTACAACAGAAAGACGAAATCCAATATAGTTAAAATTCGAAATCTTAGCTACTGTTTTGCCAAATCATTGTCCTATGCGACGAATAAAATTATAATGCACTTCTAAATGAGCTACAAAGTTGAAATTTGATACAGTTATATGAGTTTGGACAAAATTCATTGAGAATAATTTTAAATTGCAAATATGCTAAACTTTAAAAATGCTTGCAGAATGCAAGCAAACATTAACTAGTCTATAATATATAGATGCTTCTTCCACATGATATATATATCATTCTATATCGACTCTTCTTACAGAGGATATACGATATAGGATATATATAGTAGGATACTAATGTCTGGCCCAAACTATAATAGCTGGAGTGCTGGAATTTAATACCGACGTGAATAAAAAAAAATAATCGGAGGAAAAATTGCAAAATTACAACAATGTGCATTACTTTGGCCGCTAATAATTATAAACCATTTTACTAACAGTTCATGGTTTAGGTATTTCTAAATGTGCTATCAAGCTGAAATTTTTTCTACCTGTAGAATTTGCCAAATAATGAAAACAGGAATATAGAAATTTGAAAATTCTTATTCGTTCGGCCGTAATAAATTCTCAAATGTTTAATAAATTGACTAAAGTTTATGAACTTTCTGAAGATCCAGGAAGCTGAAAATTTTAAGAGGGTTAGGAAATAATGTCCCGGTGGTAAATAACATTGAAATTTTTAGAAATATTTATTGCTGTGTCTGTTAAAAATTAAAAAATTTAAACAATGAAATTCATATAAATGCACTTCTAGAGGAGCTACATTGATGAATTTCGCATAAATGTGAGGTATTCGTAACAAAAGATAAAAACCTATAAATGTATTATAATTATAACTTTTAGGGGTTGTTTATACCCCAATATTCTCGAAACTGAAAAGCACGTAATTCGGAGCCAAGATGCGAACTTATGCATTGAAAGTAATTTTTAGGCTTTTATTTTAACTTTCAGGTGAAAGATGATGCTTGTAGAATGCAAGCACACGTTCACTAGTATATATATATCTATAATATATAGACGCTTCTTACACATGATATATATATATTATATATATATATACTAGCTTTTCGTACCCGGCTTCGCCCGGGTGCATTTCGGACTGCAAATAGTTATACTTTTTCCCGCTTAGAAGACAGCATGAGAAAATGATACATACTAAAACTTCTCCTCTCCTATCTGTAAACTACATTAGGAGTCTTGAAATAAAGTGGAAAGAACACGAAACGAACCAATACGAAAACTACAAAAACCACCATGAAAAAAGAAATGAATTAAACGCTAACCAATACCTGGTAGAAAAGGATGTAAACCGACAAATAAATAATCCTGGAACATAAATTAAGAGTACAACCAAAGAATATAAGTTCAATGTAAAAACCACCAAGAAAAAAGAAATGAATTAAACTGTAACCAATAGCCGGCATAAAAGGTGTAAACCGACAAATAGGTAATCAAGGAACAAAAATCAAGAGCACAACCAAAGAATATAAACATAGACTACAAAATGAACAACTAAGAACGAAAACAAAGAAAACAAACAAAGAACACAAAAAATGGACACGAAACGAAAGCAAATGAAAACAACAAACTAACCAAAACCAACCAACGAATAATCTCCTAAACCTCAATGTCTCTGATGATGGCGACTGACGCTTTCTATTCAGTTGCTAAATAAACAACCAACAATCACAAAATAGCGTGTCGTAGTGATGAGTAAATATTGATTACGAGGAATATGAGTTTTTATGTCAACATAATAACAGGAGAACCTAAATAAGAATACCTATTATTACTCTAAATAGATATAAAATTATTGATCTTAATTGTGTTTTCCATCGTAATTAATTGAATAATAGATTGAGATATTCGAACGAATCGATTTTAAATAATGTAGTAAAATGTTTTATTTTTCTAACGTAATTAATTACGTGAGTGTATCGGTAGTGTTTACATTTTACCCATGGAACCGCAGACACCAATTCTTAATTTTAGTTCAGAAGACATAATAAAGTTCAACAAAAGTATTATTCAAATAAAATCATTCGAAATTCACTGCGTTACTTGTTCAAAATGTTAATCTAATTTAGTTCTCGTATTAAAATAACAATTAATTTTAGAAGAAATTGCTAAATATTGGCCACCAGAAATTAAAATGTGATTGTTTTTTCTATTGTTATCTATAACAAATCATTTAAATCTTAATTGGTTTCTTTTAATGTTCTTAAATTTTAAAACATGATTTAAATGGTATTTGTTTCGTATTTATATTTTTAAGTTGGGCTCCCCGTTAATATGTACGTAAGTGACGAAACCATGCAAATGTATCTGCCAACGCTGAAATAAATTGTATTGTTATTATTATATTATGTATTTACCATCCATCCAATTTACGTAAATGAATATAGGTACGGCCGCAATTAGTTACAGTGGAGGGGCAGCACTAATTGTACTGGCAAGTACTGCTATCTACCAGCCAGTTTGCATAACTAACTGATGAGACCGTCCGGTCAGGCCGCGACAAAGACATCAAGCCTTTTCTTATATATATATATATATATATATATATAGGAGGATACAAAATTATGAGGCACTTCCAGATATGCCAGAAACTTGAAATTTGCTAGGATTATATGTTTTTGGTCACAACCGAAGGAAAAAATCCGAAACTGCCGTAATTCCTATTTTGAAGGGCTATTTTGGCCCCTTCTTGCCCCATTTTTTCCCCATAAGAAAATATGTAAATTGGTGTAGAGGTTTTTATATTTGCATTTTAAAATTACTTTCCGTCAAGATATGAACTCGAGACTTAAAGTGTCGGATAGGATATAATTTGTAGTCTCTTATTTTTGATGAATGAATTCAAATCCGAGTAGAATTAGCGTAATTTTATAGTTTTTATCGCAAAAAATTGCTAATTTTTCTGGATCTAACAATAGGCTTCCTTGGTAACAAGCTCAATCCTTTCATTTGGGTAAGCTTTTAATGGGAATCAAAGGCTTATATTTTAATGCCATTTATGTTAAACTATGCCTAGTGAAGGAAATCCGATATTTATATAATTCCAATTTTTGGCGCTTTTTTGCCCCAGTATTGCTACATACGAGAAAAAAATGATGAGGCAGCTCCATATAACCTAGACACTTGAAATTTTGCACAAATATATAAATTTCGTTGTAACCGAAGATAAAATAATAAATTGCAAAAATTCCAATTTTTAGGTGCGAACATTTTGCAGTTTAGGTATTTCTACATGAGTTACAATGCTGAAATTTTTTCTAACGGTAGAAATTACCAAATAACGAAAATGGGATTATAGAAATTTGAAAATTTTTATTCCTTCGGCTGTAGCAAATTCTTAAATATTAAACAATTTTACTAATGTTTATGTACTTTCTGAAGGTGCAGGAAGATGAAAATTTTAACCTAGGGATGGAATTATGCTCCGGTGGTAATTAACATTAAAATTTTTAGAAAGGTTTATTATTGTGGCTGTTAAAAATTCATAAAATTTATACAATTAAATTCTTATAAATGCATTTCTAGAGGTGCTACATCAATGATATTTTGCACAAATATGAGGTATTCAAAACGGATGATGAGAACCTATACGTTTATAATTATACATTTTAGGGGTTGTTTTTACTCAAATATTATCCAAAAAATACATGTAATTAGGTGCACAGGTGCAAAATTATGCGTTTGAAAAGTAATTGTCGGCTTTTATAAAAATTTCATTGCAACCGAAGATAAATAAAATACTGCGAAAATTCGAAATTTTAAAGGCAGTTTTCCCCATTTATGGCCCATACCAGTGTGAAAATTATACTGCAATTCTAAAAGAGATGCAAACATGAAATTTGGCAGAATTATGGGTTTGTTGTTACAACAAATACAGGAAATCTGATATCGTAAAAATTCTAAATCTCAGCGACTGTTTTGCCACATAACTGCCCTATGGGATGAATAAAATTATGTTCTTCTACATGATAGGGTTATATGATTTTGTACAAAATTGATTCTTGCAGAATGCAAGCACACATTAAGTAGTGTGTGTGTGTGTGTGTGTGTGTGTGTGTATATATATATATATATATATATATATATATATATATATATATATATATATATAAATTATATACATACATAAAATCATAAAATGTAAATATATTTTCATGGAATAAAGATTGATAAAAGCAGATTTAAACAAAACAATTTAATTTTTATAAAGATACATTACTTCCAACAATTTCCTTTTAGCCTCATTCCTTTGTTTGCCATTCAATCTTTTTAAGCTTACAAAGAGGCTTTTGTAAAAACGTTCATCCTCATCATCATCAATCTGTCTTCTTCTTTTCTCTTCTAAAAAAGAGCCAAATTTCGACAATGAGGATGCTATGGCAGACTCTAAATCCATGCCTCTTTTCCTTTTCTGTGGGTGAAATTCATCCGGGCTAGGCAGATTAGAGGTGGAAGGTATTGGACTGGGAATATTACAGAAGGAGGTGGAAGGAGTTGGAATGGAAATATTACAGGAAGAGGTGGAAGGAGTTGGACTGGGAAGAAGAAGAGGAAGAATTTGGAATAGATATGTACAACGGAGAAGCAGTGAGGATAGAGTCAGTTGAGATGGTAGGGATAGAAACTGAAGCCTCTTCATTTTTGCAGTTATCAAATGTTCTGAAATGCAGAAAAGAAATAGGTGTAACCATTTTTTGAAATTTATTTATAACAGATATCTAATGAGGTTTAATGTATTTAATACTCAAGAAAAATAGAAAAATATAATTTGTAATTTTACTCCTTCAAATGAAGTTTTAGATTCAAAACATATCTTTCCATAGAGTAAACCAAACATTGCTAAAGCAAACAATTGTGATTTTTATTACATTAACCCATTCAATGTGGCATGACTGGAATTCCAGTCATGGTGGTTCAATCGAATGGCGGCATGACTGGAATTCCAGTCATAGCGCTACATCTGGTTATAGAGGTCCTGGTAAGGGACCGCCAGCGGAATGAGTTTCCTATGCATCTCCAGCCATCAGTTTGACCCTAACCAGCACTTGAGGAAAGTCCGTTTTGCAATTGGTAGATTTTCTTCGGATTTTCGACTTTTTCTTTTTTTGGGTACGTACTCACTCTGATTTTCCTATAGTGATTGAGAATTAGTTTTATTATGAAGTAAAGGTTATTTTATTTTCTTTCCAGTTCCTTTTTATATATAAGAAAATTCATTTGTACATCGTTAATTTTTTTTGACGATTTGCGTGTTTTTCCTCTAATAATTTGTGTATCGGTAAGTACTTGATCCGAATTACCATCACTGAATGAAAATTGGTCATTTTATTATCGATTAAAGGTTGTTTTCTTTTCTTTCCAGGTCCTTTTTATATTTTAAGAAAATTCATTTGTATATTATTACTTTTTTTGACGATTTGCGTATATTTTCTGTAATAACTTGTTGTATCGGTAAGTACTCGATCCGAATTATCTTCAGTGAATAAAAATTAGTTGTTTTATTAACGATTAAAGGTTGTTTTCTTTTCTTTCGAGGTCTTTCTTATATTTTAAGAAAATTCATTTGTATATTACTATTATTTTTCGACAATTTGCGTATTTTTCCTGTAATAACTTGTTGTATCGGTAAGTACTCTATCCAAATTATCTTCAGTGAATAAAAATTTGTTGTTTTATTATCGATTAAAGGTTGTTTTCTTTTATTTACAGGACCTTTCATATTTTTAGATATTTTATTTTTAATAGTTATTAATTTACTTGTACAACTTACTGTTTTTCATGGAATCATTTGTTGTGTCGGTACGTATATACGTATATGTACGTATATTATATATATATATATATATATATATATATATATATATATATATGTTATTTGTGTGTTTATTTCTTCTGTAAAATTTTTGTAGATATGTATATATTTACCATGTAAATGTACATAAGTAAAAATTTTAATGTATCTGCATTATGTGAATAAATTTTAATGTACCCAATAACTTGAGTTTTAATGCAGAATGAAGCGCATGAATGACTGATTCAAATCTTTCATTCCCATATGATTACTCAAGGGTGAGATATTCACCGGAAAAATAAGAAACTTTCTTTAAGTCTTTTTTCCAGTAAATCAAATTTTATACAATGCAATGAAAATAGAAAAACTGAGGAGGCCATAATTTTATAAGAAATTTTTTTAAATTTAAACTTCTGTGGTTCATTGACATGAATTTTTCAAGCATGACATTTTTGCCTTTGTGTGACCATTACCCTTCGAAAAGGTTTCAGACAAAGAGTAATAGCAGGTACTTGGGAAAGGGGAAGGAAGGAATTCCTGCGGTGAATGCAAGGGTTGAAGCCCAGAGGCGTTGCTGAAAGTTCGGGGATGGGGAGCAGGGAACACTTAAGGGCCTCCCACTGAATATAAACATCTGTTGTGAATGACATGGTTGGGCACTGAACGACCAGACGGGAAACGGACTATAAGGAAGGAAAATTATTGAGTATATTCTTAGGAATCAGTTCTTCAACGACGAAAAAATGGTGCGGGAAAAAAAAAAAATATATATATATACACACACAATAAAGCATAAGTTAGTACTAACTAGTATACGCTGGCGTCAAATGTATATGCTCTTTCTGTCAGAAAATAATAGGTGATTTTATCTAAATTCATATAACTAGGTAAAAAAGTAAAAATCTAGCAATCAGAAGAATATCCTGATAGATAGGTAAACCCGCATTACAGATAAGTCCTATCGGGTGACTGATGACTGGAATTCACGTCATTTCTTTAAAAAATCATTAAAACTATATTTTTGCATTTTTTCGTTAAATTTTTTCATATCTTCATTTGTTGCACCAAGTTCTACTGGAAATGTAAGAAAACTGGATTCAGTCACCGGCAAAGAACTCGGATTTTCAGTGCCGCGTTGAATCGGTTAATACTGAAATTTTACAGTATTCTTTCTTTTACATTTTCCTTATTTTTATATAAGCTTGTAGAATGTTTCTTTTTTGAGGTGCACACTGCAGTATCATATGTAATATTATAGTTTTATTTGACATTTACTTACTTCCTGGTCTTAATAAATGATTGAAGCCACATCATGGACTCCAAAAGGGGCCAATACCCATCTTGAGGAACATTGGTTGCCTGATAAAGTATATCAGATTTATAAGTAACAGAAATTCTCACTACATTATACTTTCATCAAATAATGTTTATAATATTTACATACACAAATGTTGTATACATTAATACGCAAATAATGTGGGTACATTTAAAAAATATTACCGTATCTGCCCGAATACAACCCGATGTTTTTTGTCAAAATCTATCATGAAAAAATCACCCCTCGGCTTAAATGCGACTCTGAGGAAAATTTGGGTTATGGTTAAATCTCGAAGTCTCGCATTGCCTTCGCTTTCAAATGATAGTACTATATTTTTCGTAAAGTAAATATTTGACCTACGATGAATATATATAAAAATATCTTGGCGAGATCGCTTGCGTAAATTGACGATTAAGCAAAATGCGTTGACGGCTTTGAATGCTCAACTGTTTGAATTTCGGTAAAACTTTACATGGAACGTGAATAATTATAAAAATGCAATTTCTTACGGCATTGTATATGCTAATTTCATTGGAAATAGACTTGGATATAAAAATATCTTGGCGAGATCGCTTGCGTAAATTGACGATTACGCAAAATGCGTTGACGGCTTTGAATGCTCAACTGTTTGAATTTCGGTAAAACTTTACATGGAACGTGAATAATTATAAAAATGCAATTTCTTACGGCATTGTATATGCTAATTTCATTGGAAATAGACTTGGATATAAAAATATCTTGGCGAGATCGCTTGCGTAAATTGACGATTAAGCAAAAAATGCGTTGACGGCTTTGAACGCTCAACTGTTTGAATTTCGGTAAAACTTTACATGGAACGTGTATAATTATAAAAATGCAGTTTCTTAAGGCAATATATATGCTAATTTCATTGGAAATAGACTTGGATAAAAAGATATCTTGGCGAGATCGCTTGCGTAAATTGACGATTACGCAAAATGCGTTGACGGCTTTGAATCCTCAACTGTTTGAATTTTGGTAAAACTTTACATGGAATGTCTATAATTATAAAAATGCAATTTCTTAAGGCAGTGTAAATGCTAATTTCATTGGAAATAGACTTGGATGAAAAATTTCTTGACGAGATCGTTGTTAGTATATTTGACCTTTTGTGAAAATGAAGATGAATGAAATTATTGTCACTGAATGTGGAACATTATTCAACGATGGAAAATTATTAATTGGAGTAATATTTCAAAATGTCAACAACTAAACCATTTCCCACACATTTCTTCGATCTCGAATAATGTATTCTAAGATGTGCATGAATGCCTGGCACACTTCAGCATAAAATCTATGAAATTTACGTTTTTGCCAAAAAATTGTGGAAATTTTTGGGGGGTCGCCTTAAATCCGGGGTCTGCTTCTATTCGGGCAGATACGGTACTTCCTGTATTTCTAAATTAACCAAAATAATGGACACCGATATCTAAATTCTTTCTGCAGATCATATGTTTACATTTAAAATCATTTTTCTGGATAAGTAGGCATAACATTTATATTTCAAAGTAGTTGTGCCAGTATTACATTAACAACTACAACAAAGACTCACAAGGAAATGCGTTCATGAGTATTTAAGTGTTCTGTATTGCTAGGTAATCTACCCGTTGCTATTTACTTACACATGAAGAAGTGTTATATAATATAGATAGATTTCCAAATAGTAATAATAATAATGTATTTATCAGTTACCTGTATACTGCAGCACCTCTCCTATCCCATTACATATCATATCTTTAAGTTGTACATCCCTGAATTCCTTCCTGCTTCTATCATAAAGAATGGGATATATTTTTGCACCATCTCGATGAGCAATTCATCGGTTAAACATTCCATCTGAAAATAATTGAATTAATTATCAAATAAAGTAAAATGCAGTTTTAAATAATTTGCCACTGACCATATTACTATATTAAGTGCAAAATTGGGTTATAGTACATCTTGCAAGTATTTACTTTCTAGTTATGCTATTTTTACTTTTACTGTTTATTTATATAATATGAAGTAAATTAAAGATAATTTAAACTAAATTAATTCATGAATTACTATTGCTAATACATTTTCAAAAAGTATTGAATAATATAAAGATCAACATCAATACAAAGTTCCTATTGAAGCTAATGAAAATCAGTCTAATGATTTGTATAAATAAATAATTATCTGAATCTTTTACATTAACCCCAAATACATAAATATATTTACCTTTACAGCCTTTATTCTGGATATGATGCCAATTCCCTTTCACTTCTTATTCTTCTAAATTCGCAAGCGAAGACAACTCCGAAATGGCGGACACCAAATAAAAGTACATATATTTATCTTCAGATGGCGCATCTACCGCAAGGTGACTCCTGATTGGTTGTCCGTGTACGTAAACAGAGTAGAGATGAAAGTTGCCCATCTTTTAAGTACACGGAAATACGTACACGGTGATTGTGTCTGACGCCATTTATTTAGACATGGTTATCTTTGTTAGATTTTAAGTTAACGTTACACGTCTCAAGTACACGTTGATTGTGTCCCAGCCTTTAGTGTGTTAAATTTTAAAATGTAATAAAAACACAATAAGCATTAATTAATAAAAAGTTTTGAATAACAAATATTACTTAAATGAGACTGATATTAAATATCTTTGTAATTCTTAGATTCTGTTGCCTCGAAATCTCACTCAAAACGATCACATGACACTATGCTGTGAGACAGACTGCTGATTCCAAGGTGGTCACAAATGTCACGAGAATGTTCAAGTCATGTGGCAATCAGCAGTAGGAATATTACATTATGCTCTTCTTGTATCACATTATGGGAAAACCAGTGATGAGCTGAAGCAGTCACCCGCAAGCTCGCACAAGCTGGCTGTTACTTTTTCTCTGAATTTGCAAGCCGGTTGTAAAATTTTTAGAAAATTTTGTGTTTTCAAGTACATTTTGTCCTATCTGACAGTCAATTGCAGACAGTGTGTAAAATTGAATATATTACTAAGCGAACACTTACTAAGCTAGCAGAAAAGTATTACTAAACTTGAGCAGGTTGGTGCCCCTGGCATGTAGGCCTCCTGCTACCCTTATCTAAATTTATTTGACCTTTTTACTTTCTCATATATAAAGTATATTGAGAAAGTATTGCTATCGCGAAAAAATTCGACTTCGAAATTTTTTCGGAAATAAACGTTTTAGGTGTTGCTGAATCCGAAAAAATGGTTTTCACATGCCATCTGTCTGTCAGTTACTGGCTCTAGAGCCTAAACTGTAGAGGAAAGATGAATGAAATCTCTTTATTAGGCATTTTATCATACTGACCAGATATATGAAGAAATGGTTAACATTGCCAAATAATTAAGGGAAGTTTATTCTACGCATTTTTAACAACAATTTGATTTTCTCAAAAACGGCTATAAAGATTTCAATCAAATTTCGTACAGATACTTGAGTTTATGTCTTCTATAATACTGTGTAGTTCATATTTCTCAAAAAATGAATATAAGGCTAGTTTATTGTAGGCAACTTAAGCAATAATTTGATTTTCTCAAAAACGCCTACTACGATTTTGATCAAATTTTGTACAATTACTTGAGTATACTTCTGCAATAATACCACATATTTCAATTTTCGCAATGAATAAATATAAGGCTACTTTATTCATGGACAATTTAATAAAAATTGTATTTTCTAAAAACCGGCTGATACGATTTTCATTTTCTAAAGATAACTAAACGATGCATTAGTACCCATATATGAGAAAGTTTGTACAATGTATGTTGTACTGATTTTTTTTAAGAAGGTTCTTAATTTTTTTCCAATTCATCACAGGGTAAAACCACTAGGTTTTTATTTTTAGCTCCACTTATTCTCGGGAAAAACAAAGGCATGATATTTTCAGAGATGACACTCGGTATAACTTTGTACAATGTTATTTAAAGATTGGGTCAGTAACAGAAATCAATATTCCGTGGCCTTTCCTGAAGCATATAACTTTCTCATGAGAAAAACCTTGCCCAGGTTTGGGAGAGCATGAGGATTGAGATACAGGCAGTCCTCGACATTCGTACATAATGCGTTCCTAAAAATGTGTACGAAACAGGGGCAGATCCAGGGGGGGCAATCGCCCCCTAATGCTGAAGCAGAGTCAAAAAAATATATATTCACATTTACGAATCGACCCAGTGTGTCATGCATAAGCTCGTGTATATCCAAAGAAGCAACATGTTAAAAAAGTTTTAAATGTAAAGTAATGAAATGGTTTTAATTTCTTATATACATAGTAAATAGAGAATGTAACTGTTTATGTGATTTGTAGCGCTTAATTTTTTCATTAAACCAAATATGTCACGTTACCATAACACCCCCTCCCTCCCCCTCGTCACGACCCTCCACAAAATTCTCAACCCCCTCCCCCCCTTGAGCTTGACATAATTTATGGATGGTTCCTAAAATGCTACAGCAGCTATACAATGTATAAAATATTATTCATCAGCTCATTATATGTTACTGCGGTGATCTATACTGCTACATTTTGGTGATGTGAGATCGATAAAATAACATTTTCTAAGAGTTTACAAAATAGGTACCTTAATGTGTAAGGAGAAAGAAGTGTAGGTAAACATTTGGGATTAATTTTCAAAACCCCTATAAAGTGAATACAAATCATTGTAAACAGATTACAAGACGTTCTAGACCAGAGAGGAATAACGCTGTTTCGAAGCCTCTCTGCTTATTGTTAGTTTCATTTGTGATACGGCTGTATTCGGGTCCTGTAATTGTGGTTATAACGTTACAGTCGCTCTTCCTGTCGTGCTCCAATTTTGAGTAAATCGAGTAATTCGTAATCACTCCCAAGGAATATACGCTTTATGGCTGCAGCAGTGCGAAACAGGAGAGAAAGGTAATGAAAAATTGAGCTCTTTTACTTTATCAGCCGTTTATTGTACTTTTCATAAATTAAATTTTTCTTGGTAATAAACCAATTTGATACTTTTAACATTTCCATATGTATTTTGTGCTCTAGAAATGAATCGTGGTCAATCAACTTTGGATATGTTTCTAAAAAAGCAATAAACTGTAGAAGGTGATGAATTAGTTGCAATAGAACATCACAGTGAACTAAAAAGTGGTGAAGTTGATGAAGAATGTTCCACTTCAACTTCCAGCACATCAGTTATGCCTGCAAGTACTTAGAGCTTTAATAATGTGTCTGACAGGAATGATATAGGCATTTATATTGACTCAGTTTCTTCTATTAATGATGGAATCAGATGTGAGCTAATAGAAAGACCATGGAAACCCCCAACTGGATTCAAGCTACCCTATTCAACACACCTTAAAAAAGGGAAAGAAGAAAAAATATATCCAAATCAATCCCACCTATACAGTTACCATGGCTAGTATATTCCAACGTGAAGAAAGGGCTTTTTTGCAAATATTGTGCACTCTTAATCAGGGCAGGGATAGGTGGCTTGCACAAGCACGTACCTACCTCTTAAAAAACTTATAACACAGCCTTTGACTGTTTTTGCTAAGCTTTTAGGGAAAGATTCGCACACATGAGAAGAACGAATACCATAGGAATGCTGTAGAACGAGCTAAATTATTTCTTAAAATGTATTATACACCAGAAGAAAACATTATAAATAAGATTAATTTAGAACGTCTAAGGCAGGTGCAAGAAAATATACAGAGGTTGAAACCCATTGCTGAAACCATCATATTTTTCGGTTAAGCAGAATATTCCTTTGCAAGGACACCGAGATGATGGAAAATTTAATGTTGAAACAGAAACACCAGCAACATTCATAAACTAAGGCAATTTTAGGGAGATTCTGTGGTAAAGAGTAAATAGTGGAATGCTATTCTAGCAAAACATCTTGAAAACCAAATGAGCCAAGAAAGGTTGACAGGCTTAGCTCTTCTACACACTCATCGTGAAATTGAAATAGATGTAAACAAAGTAAGTGAACATTTTGCTAAGAGTTGAAATTGAAAATTAGATATTTTAATGTGATATGTATGTAAAATTTTTTCACTAAATTGCTTTCTTATGTTTTTGAGGAAGTACATTTTCTGTGTTGATGTTGAATTGAGTGATGTTTTGCTATAGAACTTTTGGATAGGATGATGAATTATTAATTAAATGTTAAATAAGCAATATTTTAAATTTCTATTTTATAAGCGCCAATTGTAATCTCATTAAATTCTTATTTTGTTTGATTGTTTTGTATCAATTAAAGAAAAAGTTTGTATGAATAAAATTTCAATTACTGTGAAAACGTGTAACTGGAATATCGCCCCCCCTAAAGATATTTTCTGGATCCGCCATTGGTCCGAAAGTCGAACATAGATTTACATGTTATAGGGGGGGGTTCTGTTCCCAGAGAGCCAAAATATATTATAAAATCTCTAATTATAGTATAAATATTTAGTTTTTTTGTGCAGCGGCCTTTTAGACACAATCGTCGATTTTATAATATAGAGAGATAGGGCAAAATTCAATAAAATATTTAAATAATTGCACAAATAAACACTACTGTACGGACAAAGATGGCGACGTGGTGGAAACTGGTGGCCTGGTGGCTGGCAACTACCACCACTCGAAATATTCGCTCGTCATTTAGCTGACACGCGAAAGTCTGATCGGCGCACAAAAGGAGGTTCATGGGTGTCAATCTATGCTATCTTGGGTTCTTGTTCCCTTGTATTATCATAAGGTTATCACACACACAGTGTAATGGATTATTATCTTTTTATAATTTATCGTTGTTTGTTTTTCATTATTCTTTTTTCTCAATAAATTTTTATTACTGTAAGAGTTACATTTATTCATACTGTTTGTAACACAGTGCTTCTATCCTTACCATAATCTAGTCGCTGACTATAGTTATTATATCTTGGTATTAAGTTCCCTTTTTCTTATGTCTATTTATTTTTTTGTATTTTTGGTGAAATTATCTTTGTTTATGGCAGTGTCTTTTCTGGAAGAGGTGGAAGACCAGCTGTTGCTGAACCATAATATCGTTTTACAGGCTATGAGTTGGATAATAAATTACTTTGTGATTAATGAAACTTATTCTGTGATTTGTGACTACAATGTGATTACCGACTGTAAATAAATATTATTATTATTAATGTGCGAGTTGTACGAATATTGAAC
The DNA here is from genome assembly GCA_036926305.1 of Uropetala carovei. Taxonomy (NCBI): domain Eukaryota; kingdom Metazoa; phylum Arthropoda; class Insecta; order Odonata; family Petaluridae; genus Uropetala; species Uropetala carovei. Next base: position 6,943,918 of record JAXCHB010000188.1, read on the forward strand.
GCAAGAAAGTCAAGGACCGCCTTAAGTGCACATACGAAATTCCTCTTTTTTCATTTAAGCATTTGCTATTTTCATAGTTTTTTTGTAATATTGCCTAAACTTGGCCCCTAAGAGAGTGATGATTGAAATGAAAGAAAAGTCGGTAAAAAGGGCAAAAAAAGTGATGAGTTTGGAGAAGAAAATTGAAGTATTAGATAAGTTTGCGCATAATGAATTTGCTTCATCAGTTGGTAAATTAGGTACTTAGTGTGAACGAGTCCACAATAAGATTGATTATACCCGTTTTCTACTCTGAAGCTTGACCATGGTGCAGAGAATAGCCAATGAGGGCGTTTTCCCCTTCCACCACCATTTGAAGTTTTCAAGAGGCACGGGAAAGTAGTACGCTCTTGTCCGATATCCGCTCTTGAAGAAAGTCGCATACGAACGCTAAGGCGTAAACACGGGAGATCTGGCAACACAGTCGAGCTCGGAGCGATGTGAACAGCACGATGGCGAGAGACCGACTGACTTTCTCCCCTCCCCATTGACAGTCTCTCGAGCTTTCATTGGCTGCAGCAGTAAGCATACAACTAAGATTTTCAAGGTCAAACTTCATAAGAGTAGAAAACGGGTATAAGAAAAGTTAAGAAGCGATCAAGAAAGTCCTGCTGATTTCAATTGTCATTCATAAGAAAGCAAGCTACTGCACAATCATTATGTCTCAAATTGTTTCGCGGTCTGCTAACGGGATATCGCAAACGTCATTGAAGCATGTGTAGATCGGTTCCTTGCTCTTTAATAAAATGTGGCGTTTATTCAGAATGCCACAGTACGTATTGTATTATTATATTTCTTCTTCTCCTTCACAATTGAACACACACTCAACCGGCTTAAGTCCAATGAGCGTCTGATTGAAGCTAAAGATTCACCGCTTTCGGCATGCCTAATTATTTCCATCTTTGTCCCAATCGTGTTCACTTTATGAGCCCTACATTTCTTTCCACTTGTATTAGCACTTACAGTTTTCCGTTTATCACTCATGTTTATAAAATAATACGTGTAAAATGCACAAACTAAGAAAAACTGCTGTACATACAAACAAAGATGCTAACGTTGCCGAGACTGAATAATAATAATAATTTATTGATTAGTAACCGACTTTACAGTGGTATTAATCTTGTCAAATTTCAGTACAATATTAAAAAACATTACAGACAAATCTTACAAACAATACGTATATTATTACGTAGCATACTTTAATTTATTAAAAGTGTTGGCTTGGCTGACAGAGAGCACCATTATGTGATAGCTCGAAATGTTTGATCATCAGCTGACGAACGAAAGTCCAAATTCGGATTTGCTCGGCGTACAAAAGGCGGTTTAGGGGCTGGAATTTTCGATGTACGCAAGGGCGAATTGTACGAAAGTCGTATGTACGGATGTCGAGGACTGCCTGTAATAGGAGTTCTTGCAACTTCTGTTCATTTCAGCTTAGTTCTCGAATTTCGCTATCCGACTGAGAATGTGACCATTCACAGTGGTGCAAGGATAAGGTGATTTATTTATTTGCATCATCTACGACTCTTCTTTCACAATGACTATTAAATAGAGTGGCATTAATCCAACGAGGTGAACAAGGTGGTACATTTCCTGTTGTTGTAAGAAAAAAATATGACAAAATTTTTGCATGATTTTTTTAATGGCGGATCTATCACTATTACGATCTATTGCAAAAAAGGCAAATATAAACTTTCCTTACAGTCAGGAGCATGTCAGACTAGGATAAAGCTAACAATCAAAAGAGAATCTGACTAGCATCGTCATTGTCGAAACTCAAAGGGAATAAGTCAGGTTAAACCTGGGGAAAATATTATACGCGGAGACCAGGTATGCCAAATTTATCAATGATCCTGAGATTTTCTCTTCTGACAATCGTGACTATAAGTAACATTTGTTTTTCGTTTGATAACCTCTATGTTTCCGAGAATCCTACATTTCTAATAGAAAGATCAGCTATACAATCAGATAATCTAAATTTTATTTGTGATGGGCTTCAAAGCGGTACAAAATGGCTTTTTCGATTTAAAAAAGCAGTACTGTCCAGGCAAAAATGGGACCTTTGGTCACCTGTTTGGGGCGCTATATGTATTTTGTGTGCGAGAAATGAGAAACAAAAACATGATGTGATGGTGCACGCTCAATCCTTCCGCTTACACAGGATCGAGGTATCGAATTAAATTAACTGTTCATGAATCACCGGACCAGTTCTTGACTTCGAATTTCATTGTAGGAGTATTTCAAATAATCCATACCAAAAAGTACGCAAAGTCCTATGGTGCTGGCCAGGGACTGATCTTAGGTTCAAATTACACCATACTTTGCATTATCCGGGATCGAAATAATGAGGTTTTACTGTACTAAAAATATTAACAAAGATTTTGTGGGAGAGGGATAGCAATAATCTATTGGGAGGGAAAAAAGGGGAGTGTGTGTAAACAATGGCAGTAGGAAGAGTAGAAGAAAAGAGGAGAAAGGGAGGGACTGAAAATTTATTGTAAATAATGGAAAAATAAATCTTTCCACTTGAATATAGAAAGAAAATATGCAAGGACTCGAGAAAAAAATAATGAGTTGATGTTTGGTAAGGGGAGGTCTGGGGGATGAGTTAATACCAAAAATATTTTATACGTAGCCATTAGTTTCATTAAATATATAAACAAATAAGGAGAACCAAATTATTTATCCCAACATAACAGGACCATCAGTATTTGTACAATTCGTAAACCCTTACATTAAATAGTGGCATCACTGACCATAATATTTTCAATAACGTTCTGAATCAAATAGGTCCCACACCTACCGGCAGAGCCACCAACACCAAACAGATTCTTGGAAAATGTGAACTTTCACAGTATAACTACTACTAAACGAGATACGAAATTGATTATGGTCTAAGAACCATCTATGAGCCATAAGCTTACAATCAATGCAACATTCATTTCGATCTGACCATTTGTTCAAGAGATCTGAGAGAACAAAAAATGGTCTACCCCAACATATATAAATAAATAAATATCGCACAAATGCATAAAAAAGATTTTTTAAAAAGCACATAAAACCTTTTGCTGATGGCTGAGAAATCATTGAAACTTTAAATTATACTACTTTGAATAATACAATAATGAATGTGAGACTATACTTCAGTATATTGGTGAGAGAGCCGTTTCTCACAGGTGTAACAAATGTGATCAAATCAAAAGGGCTGAATGAATGGATAACAACATATCAAACTTATGAATTAATTTACATAACTAACCAGTCAACAATATAGCAATAAGTAGTAATTACACTAATAAGTAATCCAGAAGCTAATCCAGATTCAACTTCTTTGTTTGTCCAGTAACATGAGAACTTTTCTTGCTTTGGTGATTCCTGATTAGCTGGTGATGATTGCCTTATGAAATTCATGGGCTGTAAGCCTGCTGGTACACCAAATCCACCAGGTTTTGGAGTTATCCATTTTTGAAGCTTCTTTGACTGAAGGGCACTGTTCTCTTGCAATGAAGCCCCTTGAGTAGCCTGAAACATAAATAAGGGAATTAAATAATGTCAACATGCAAATTCCCATCAAACATTTGCTATTAAATTTATAAGAGCAATGGCTTCTATCACTGTTTACTAGGCAACAGCTTTCATTCAATTAATAACTAATGCACAGCATGATAAATGAAAAAGTAACCATTTATACAAAGGATTACATAAAAACTTCATATTCAAGCATGTATAATATTCTCTAATGCAGCTTTCTTCAAAATAGTGTCTGTTATTTCCTTAATGCATTGTATGTATTTACTATAGATTTAAGTGTCATCAGGGCCGTAGTGAGGGCGGGGCAACATGGGCACGTGCCCAGGGTGCAGCTTCGTAAGGGGGCGCCATATGGAAGTCTTATTATACACTACATAAAATGTGAGTTACACTGAAAGAAGATTCGTTGGTCTGCAGAAACTGCATGTCTGAGAAGACGATATGAGCAATTGCTCCCTATTGAAAAACACCTCTGTCTCTCTCTCTCTCTCAAACAAACACACTTGAGAAGTTTCTGGGTTCCACTGGAGGTGAAGATACTCTTCTAGAAAGAAACAACCTACATCGGTTCTTACTCAAACATATTTGTTAAGTGGACACAACCTGTGCTGGAAGCAGAGGATATCCCTTTGTGACAGGTTGGGCCAACATTTACACCTCCATGTCTATATTATGGGCCCAGCCATTAATAATATTAATCTATAAGAGCAGGTTGGCTATGCTGACGCTTTGGGATTTAATGGGAAAACCCCCACAACTGCAGAACTATTGTACATGAGATATAACTATGTCTCCGACTCGATTTGAGAAGGCGAGGGGAGGGAGGCAGTGGAAGAGTCGGCAGCCAATGTGATGCTCTCCCTAGACATGGCAACGGTATACGGTTGCCGGCTCTCTATACTCTCTCTCACATTGTACCTTCAAAACACCTGAGGTTTTGCAATGCTGCTCCCCCACTGTGCACCAGTCCATAAATGCATCAGAGATATAGTTATATCTCACGTACAATGGTCAGCGAATCCGTAGTCAGGTATTCAGTAAAGAATTGTATGTGAAAGCACTAAGGTATCTCTTGGTTTTATCAAGAATATGCAGTCACCATTAGTAAGTATCCTTTTTATATATTTTGATTTCCCGGTGTAAAAAGGAGGGGCACAAGTTGGTTTCAGATAATTCATTAGCAAGAACTTTTATTTTTATGTGTATATCGGACCTTGTGTTTAGCAGGTTTCGCTTTATCTCGGTTCCTGTTAACGATCAGTTCCTCCTTCTGCGATATCCTTATTTGCTTTTTCTCGATTGAAAATTAAATAAAGGCTTGTGAAGTTTATTTCTACTACTGTGTATTTTAAATAAACGAATGCTTTGAATATAAAAACGAAAATGAACATTTCTGTTCCAATGAAGGAAATATATTTTTATCAATACCGAATAACCTACAATCAACTTCATTTTAATACATAATTTTCAAAAACATTTTATAAGTTAAATGTGATTGATATTGTGTAAATTGAGAGAGTTAACAACTCTTAGTCTACTATCTCGTCGCGTAGCCTCTCAGTATCCCAATTAAATCTGGAGAATGCTTCTGCGGAACGCATCAGATTTCTAATCGGAAGTCATTCTTAAGGGTTTGTTGTATTTTGAATATGTAAAGTTTAAAGTTTAGGTAAATAGTGCTTCTTCCCGTAAGTTTCGTTGCAAGTAAATGGAAATGTTCCTAATGGATTTCAGGGTTCATTTTTTACCGTAGCTTCATGGGCCATAATTGCCCATCCATGATTAAAGATATAATTGTGGCAACAGTAGCACATTTTATTTCCTTTATTTTTGAACAATTAGGATGTTGCTGGAACTTTGTATAATAAAATTGTATAATAAAATGTCGGGGCAATTCAAAGGTGATTCATTTTCTAAAATGCACCGCTGAATTTCAATCCATTTCGGGTTGCATATAACTGTGATGAAGAAATCTGGTTTCCCAAATCGACGTACTATAGACATTGAATCTTGATACGCTTGAACAAATGATCTTGGACTTTCTGTAAATGAAGCCGGCAAAATCAGTCTTCTTCCAATGACAGCGTTGTTGTCTGCAACTCCAGCTTCTCCCATGTAATCCATAAGTCCGTTGTATGTTTCTGCACGAAGTTCCAGCTGATGCGTTCTTATGTAATTGAGGCGATTCTGCTCCATTTTCACATATGCATATTGTTGAAACAGCTTTCCCGCTTTATGGATTGTAGAAAATTCATCTCTTCTTATGGCCAGACGATAGCAGTAATATTCCTTCTGTGATATTCGAACTCGCTGTCTCCCACTATCTTGCTTCTGAAGGCCTTCATGCCAACCGAAATCGCCCAACGGGAATAAAAGCGGATACGTCATAGGATCGCATTCCCTCCGAAGTTGTGACATGCTTTGCAGTCCACCACCTTGTAGATGAACAGCAACACTCCGTCTCAAGGGTACTTCACCAACTTCAGACACGTACACAACCGCAACTACATTCGCTGTTGGAACATTGTAACGTCTTCTGTCCACTTCATTAACATCAAAAACCATGGTAACCTTCCTCACTCCACGTTGCTCATGTTCTGCCAACATTTCTTAAGCATCAGCTACCTCCTCCATCATCTTGTACAACCGTACAAATGGGTTGACGGACACCAGTAGACGATCCAGCTCATCCATCAGTTCTGGAAGACATCCAATGTTTGCTGGATTTCCAAGACGTTCTTGTAAAGCTTCTTCAGAATCCATAAAATAAAGAGCACCATAATTTAGTTGATTACTTTGTGATGGAGCTGCTGGACCAATACGATGATAAACCATACCGTGTATTCTAAAACAAAAAGGCCCTTGTCCTTGTGGCGTTGACAGTTTTGCTCCCATTGAAACCATTGCCAAGGCGTTCTTGGATTTTCTTATGTACTGCTAAAAGTTCACAGCATGAGCATGAGTTCTGTTGAACAAATGCTGAAGCAATTGTGGAACGACTCGAAGAGGTTCAAGAACAACGTTTCCAAAATTGCAGCAAGAATTGAATTCATTTCCTCTTCGTCGTTTATCTCCACTAAAATGAAGCACGTGGCAGTTTACACACTGGACTGACATTAAGCCAATGTCATTCAGTTATACATTTCCAGGCCATTTCGCTGCATGATGAAATCTTCCCAGTGCTTGCTTTCGATGCCTCGCTTCCTGATATCTTCTTTGTTCTCTTTCTTCCGAATTTTCTCTTTCTAACCGTTGCCATCGATTATGTGATAGCATTACCAGACGTTGCTGGCATTCCTCTTCTGTCTCCATTTCCAAACGTTGTCGTCGATTCTGTGAAACTCTAGCCAATCTTGCCTCTCGTTGCGATTCTGTCTCTTCTGCTGACCGTTCTTGGTGATGCTGTGGCATTCGAATTAATCTTTGCCGCCTCTCTCAATGGCATGCCGCAATCGGGCGCTATCACGGTAATATTCCCATCGGTCGCATTGAGAAGTAATTGAACATGTCGGTTCCAAACTTCGAAATAAGTTAATTTGAAATATTCTAAACCCACATAACTTATATAACAGTCACTTCCGGTTTTAGCACCAAATTCCTCTTGAAATAATGTAACTGTAAATAATTATTTACTATTAGGTAATCAATAATACTCGCATCTTTATGTTGATAACAAATTTGTTTACGTCTGTTGCTATGCAAGTTAATACCGTAATGGACAATTGAGAAACCAATTTTGCTTTCCCTAGTCCGTATATGATCTGTAAGACCTAGATTTAAAAATATATTAAATAACAAGCTGAAACGCCCGGCTTCGTTCGGGAAAGAGTTTTCTTTAAAGTAGCAAACGGTTTTTATTGCTCAGGCAAACATTCCCCAATCCTTAATTACGCAAGCGATGCTTGCATTAACATTTACTATTTTATATATTGTATTGTAAAGTTTTACCATTAATATTATTCCGCATTAACGTCTTACTTAATATTCACATGGATAGATGCACCGAAGCCTTTAAAGCAGCAATAAAATTATGTGGATTATGTCAATACTATTAGCCAAAAGTAAACAATAAACAACATCTTGGTTACCGAACAAATGTAAGTACATAGATGTATCGGTTTGTTGCGATAAATCTTTCAATGTTATTGGTAAAAGATAACAATGTTCTAACATTACTTAAAAATCATTTGACTCACTTCAAAAGTATTCATAGACTATATTTAGGCATGAATCCATTTGTACCCTTTATCATGGAGTTAGCTATTCTTCCTCTACGGCGTGCCACGGCATGGATATCTCTAACTTTGAAGAGGACAACAATTAAGAAATTTAGCTTTGTTGCTGCCTGGAAAATGGTAATCTACAGCGATACATTTTGCGCTTAAGGAAACTTTCGAGCAAATTAGCATGTAATATGACAAAACGTGAACAGAATTAAAATATTCAGTCTTTCGTGTGTAAAGTAAGCCATTTTCCGTGATCGTTAGTTAATATTTAGGTATATTTATATCCACATCAGTGAAGGGCTGCATGGCATTTTAGGGTTTCTAGATACCATTTCCCATGCATTCTTATGGAAACAGTATTTTGTTGACCCCATGGGGTATAAGAGACTCCACGGTCTGCAAACCTAGACCAAGTTCTTCCTTTGGTCCATGGGATGGCCCATTAAACTTTTGAATTCGATAGATTCAACGGTGTAAAAACGTATAAAGAACATACACACATACACTAAAATATTTTTAAGATGTCACACAATACAATATATACCATGCCACCATTATAGCTTACTTATCCATGGGTGAATTTTAATCTATATAAATAAAATAGTAACCTCTGTCTGTACATTTGTGTTTTGGTCGGGGTTTTACTTTTATTGTGAGTTTTGCATCACAAGAATACGTTTGAACCTGTTTGCACAATTGTTGTCTGTCTGTTTGTTTGTTACCGCATCACGCAAAAACGGCTGGTCGAATTTTTATCAAACATGCAGAGTATCTTTATACTGGTCCAGCTTAAAATATAGGCTATGTGGTGTGTCTCAAAAATAATTTTAAATGGGGTTTTCGGGGGGCATCCATTTGGTTATTCGACGATAACTCTCGAGTAAATTAACTTAGGAAGTTCAAATTTGATATTTGTCCCTTTCAATACAAATATAAGAACATGTTTGTAGATGAGCAAAATCACACCAAGGAGAGGGGGGGTTGTGGGGAGGGGGGGGGCACCCGTAAGAGAAATCAAAAATAAACACAAGTTACAAAATATGAACTGCAACAAATGATAAACAAATTTCCAAAATAATAATTGAAATTTTTTTCTTTTCTGTATGCAACTTAACTACAAATACATAAGTTTGTGTGTTTCCGTCTTTTTGCCTCACACCCCTTAATTATTGTAATTGCTGAGCTAACCTGAAAATTATGCAATATTGCTTCAAGGCATCATTTACATTTAGCATTTTTGGATTTAATACCTATCTTCTATATATTTATAAAAGTGTGTTCGCTTGTTTGTTTCTTTATTTCTGCATGTATACATTTCCACACCGTTAAAGTTAAAGTAATCAAATTTTCAACAGATATTTTCTTCACAAATAGAAAGGCAGTAAGCTGCTACTTAATCCCAAATGTTTTATATAGGTAATTGTACAAAAAGGAAGATAACATTTTATGCTAATGCTAATGACAACCCATTATCTGTCGGCTCCTTTATGCTCGCCCACAATCAACCGATTCCAAACAAATTTGGTTTATTAGTATTTGTATGTCCACTTCATCAAAGTGGCGGTTGATTTAAACATTAAACTACGTGTATTTTCCCAACTCCTACTATTGATATGAATCAAATTTGTTACGATTGTGGAAGGCTCCCAGAAATAATTCATACGTGGTTTTCCTTTCTCTCTGCCCATCTTACTCAAAACGGCGGCCGAGTAAATTCTTAAATACCATGTATAATCTATATTTTAACCAAATTTCTCCGGACAACGCCGGGAATATCTGTCAGTTAAATAACAGTATTTCATTATCTTTAATGATTTGTGGTTTTAATCATTTCAAATATAGACAGGAAACGGAGAATTTATAGTAATGTAATATATATGTGAAATGTGTTAAGTCACAAAGAATATATACTATATATGGAAATTAAATGATTTATTTATATTTTGTAATATTTAAAAGGAAAAAGTTAAATTAAAGCATCTATGATGATTTAGCGTTAGTTATGATGACGTTATATACAAATACACGTTATTAAAATGAAAAAAAAATTATTAACTCAGTGACGGTTCGAACCCCATAACTTAGCATCCTACGTCCAATGCGCTAACCATTACACCAAGAGGACCGGAAATCCTATCGGCGCAGTTTAAGCTTCTGGTTACGTTGGTGTAATGGTTAGCGTATCGGACGTCGAACGCGAATTTCAGGGGTTCAAATCTCAAGGTAATTTTAAACATTTTGTTTCGCTTTAAATGTATATATTTATCTAGAATATTTTCTTAATTAATTTTGCGTATATAATGTGACATTTTCAGTGAAATATTTATGTTTAGAAAATTAATTTTCAATAAATTGAATACCGTATTCACCCGAATCCAAGACGACCCTGAATCTAAGACGACCCCCCATTTTGATGATTCCAAAAGAGAAAAAAGCTCAAATTGACCTTCATGACTACAAAAATTATAAATCTTGTGAAATATTTATTTTCTCTTATACTTTTCTTGAATGTCATTGTCTTTTAACATTTTAAAATCATAAGATCACATCACAAATAGAACCATTCAGGTTTTCAAACAAAGTAAATGGTAGCATTCATTTTAAGATAACATTAAAAATCAAGTAAATACATTGAAAGAATATACTCATTTCAGGACAACAAAAAAACATTTCAATCCAAGTGCTGCATAAAATCATTTTATTGTGTTAGTCATCATCACTGTCTATGCAACCTTCACTATTTTCCTCATCCTCACTATCTTTATCACTCTCAACTTCATCATCAGTCTCCCACAAAACATCATCCTCACTCCCATCCATGGCATTAGATAAGCAGCATTTCTTAAATCCTTTCACTATTACTTTTGCATTTATTTGTTGCCACGATGCCTTGATCCATTGGCAGAGCATTGCAACTTCAGGTTTCTTAAGATTTCCTTTTGGTGTTAAAGTGTGAGTTCCACTCTGTAACCACTCAGAATACAAAACCTTTAAATTATTTTTAAAACACTTATTGACAGCAACATCTAAAACTTGAAGTTGCGATGTCATTCCTCCAGGTATTACAATAAGATCAATATTCATCGCACTCATTATGTTTTTAATTTCAGGAGATGTGTCCTTGAATGCATCCAGTGAAAGCATTGCTCTTTGTTTCAGTAAAGCTCCTGGCCGTCTATTCCACACCACATGTAACCAATCTCTCATTAGTTCTTTAGTCATCCACCCCTTTTCTTGACACCTATTATTCCACTTGGCAAATGTTTCTTAGGCATTGTTTTCCGCTTTAGAATCACATATGGTGGTAATTTAGTCCCATCTGCTAAAACCGCCAACATTACCGTGACTCGCATTTTTTCGTTGCCTGTAGTTTTAATTAGGACGGACTTCGCACCTTTTTCGTTCACAGTATAATTAGATGGCATGTAGAAGAAAACCGGAGTTTCATCGGCATTTCCTATTTGGCTCAAAAGGTAATTATTGGTTTTTCTAAGTCCAATTACGTATTTCTGGTAAGCGAGAAGTTTTTCAACATAGTCTTTGACAATTTCTGACACAGCGAAGTTCGTCGCCGTAAAGAAAAATTATTTCGTCGCCGTAAAGAAAAATTATTTCGTCGCATCATTCTCACGCACCAACTTCTGTTGGCCTTGAATTCTTGCAATGATATATTAAGTCCTCTAGTAATTTCATTAACTTTAAGTATAATACTTTCAGTCGAAACAGGCATACCGTTCTTCCTCATGGTGCGCACAAACTTGACTACTTCTTCTTCAATGCCATGAAATCGGCCTAATTTTGGACCACTGAGCGACTTCCTTGTGGCTTTGGCATTTTCTAGTTCCTGTTTTGAGAGTTTCCATCCACGCACATTTGCCTCAGATACACCGAACTTTCTACTCGCATCACAGTTATTAGTTTTTTCGGCGTAGTTTATCACGATCAGCTTAAAATTTGTATCTTAGCTCCGTCTAATTCCTTTTGTTAACTTTCCCTTTGCACTCGTGCCACGTACTTCAACATGATCTGTCATTTTAACTTAAGGGTTGTGCATTTAAATCAAGAATGCACAACTCAAAGTTACTGTCACACTTAGTGAATCGCGGTGCGTCGTTTGAAAAGGGAATCCCAATGATTTCCGCTCTCATTTGTTTTAACATTGCGGTTGGCATTACGTGCAAGGTGAAAGTACGTCTCTGTGTTATGATCGTCGACGATGATTATTAGTCTAAATAATTATTATTCCCGTCATGTTTTTCTTATTGTTATTACTATTTGTTTATTTCACGTCTTTATGTACGTACTTGAATTTGCTGTTGTGAATTGTTTACTCTAATATACCATTTGTTGTAAAAACCACTGATTAAATGCTTAAATATACTTCGTATCCGAATGTAAGACGACTCTTGATATTTACAGCTGAAAATTTGGAAAAAAAGGTCGTCTTAGATTCAGGTGAATACGGTAATATGCATTTAGTTACATATATGCATACATATATACGTGCGTGCATACAAACAAACACCTTCTTTTTCAATATCTATTTATCCCGACTCTTAATAGGTTACCTTTGAGTTCTTAGAATGAGATTATCTTAAAATATTTCTAGTAAATTATAACGTATCACGTACTTTAATAATTTGTTTTAATCATTTCAAATATAGACAGGAAACGAAGAATTTATAGTAATGCAATACATTTATATGTAAAATGTGTTAAGTCATAAAGAAAATCCATTATATATGGAAATTAAATGATTTCTTGATATTTTGTACAAGCAGAAATTCCTGGCGTAGCCCGGGGAAATTTGAATCAAATCCGATTTGAATTCTAGATGATACATGGTATTTAACAATTCACTCGGCCGCCGTTTTGAATAAAACGGGCAGAGAGAAACAAAAACCACTTATGAATTATTTCTGGGAGCCCCCCACAATTGTGCCAAATTTGATTCAAATCAATAGTAGGACTTGGGAAAATATGCGTAGTTTAATCAGTCAGTTTAATCAGTTCCTGTGGTCCAATTACGGATAAGGAAGTAGTCGTTCCTCACCTTTCTCACTGTGTATAAGATGTATACCTGTTCTCTGAGAACAGGAAATTTATGAGAACAGTTATTCTATTGAAGAGTTTAGGCATCAGAACAGTTCGAAAATAACTGTCCCATTCTTTCTGACTCACCTCAATATGGCAGTGCATTAGCATACAAAGTTATTTTGCTTTATATATAAAACATTTGGGATTAAAAATTAGCTTACGGCCTTCCTATTTTTAAAGAAAGTATTTGTTAACAGTTTGATTATTCTAGCTTTAACGGCTTGGAAATGTATAGATGCACAAACAAACAGATTTTCATAAATATATAGGAGATTGATCTCATACTTGTATTGGAAGTGACAAATATCAAATTCGAACTTCCTAAGTTAGTTTACTCGAGAGTTATCATCGAAAAACCAAATCGATGCCCCCAAACCCCCATTTAAACTTTTTTTTGTGATACACCATATCTTACAAATTTTTTAGTGTGTGTGTATGTGTTCTTTATACGTTTTTACACCGTTGAATCTATCGAATTCAAAAGTTTAATGGGCCATCCCATGGACCAAAGGAAGAACTTGGTCTAGGTTTGCAGACCGTGGAGTCTCTTATACCCCATGGGGTCAACAAAATACTGTTTCCATAAGAATGCATGGGAAATGGTATCTAGAAACCCTAAAATGCCATGCAGCCCTTCACTGATGTGGATATAAATATACCTAAATATTAACTAACGATCACGGAAAATGGCTTACTTTACACACGAAAGACTGAATATTTTAATTCTGTTCACGTTTTGTCATATTACATGCTAATTTGCTCGAAAGTTTCCTTAAGCGCAAAATGTATCGCTGTAGATTACCATTTTCCAGGCAGCAACAAAGCTAAATTTCTTAATTGTTGTCCTCTTCAAAGTTAGAGATATCCATGCCGTGGCACGCCGTAGAGGAAGAATAGCTAACTCCATGATAAAGGGTACAAATGGATTCATGCCTAAATATAGTCTATGAATACTTTTGAAGTGAGTCAAATGATTTTTAAGTAATGTTAGAACATTGTTATCTTTTACCAATAACATTGAAAGATTTATCGCAACAAACCGATACATCTATGTACTTACATTTGTTCGGTAACCAAGATATTGTTTATTGTTTACTTTTGGCTAATAGTATTGACATAATCCACATAATTTTATTGCTGCTTTAAAGGCTTCGGTGCATCTATCCATGTGAATATTAAGTAAGACGTTAATGCGGAATAATATTAATGGTAAAACTTTACAATACAATATATAAAATAGTAAATGTTAATGCAAGCATCGCTTGCGTAATTAAGGAATGGGGAACTTTTGCCCCAAGCAATAAAAAGCATTTGCTACTTAAATTAGAAACTTGCACATGGGGACAGACGAACAAGATGAAAATAGAAGTTAAAAAAATACCACGAAATAAATCCAAAATCTAAGAAAATGGCATTACAGAGTGGTCATAGGATAAGTATGTACTTCGATTTTCAAAGACGCAAACATAAATGAACAGAAAATGCTAAGGAGATCTTCTAAAATTCGAAACAACAAGGTAAGCGTCATTTATGACGTTCTATAACCATAATAAAAAAATCTGATGTGGCCAACACATGACTTTCTCCATATTTGGGTATAGATATTTAAATTATTATGAATAGCATTATAAGGCAAAATTATTATTTCGTATCGTAAAAGAATACAGTCGTCCTTAATGACTTAAATTAGGTAGATTTTGAATATGTTTACAGAATTCACCGCTACATGGTGTATACTGGAAATTAAGAAAAAGCAAAATATCTCTGAAATGGATGGTTCTACGAAAATTTGTTTCAAACAAAACTTGGAACAAATATTATTCTCTACAACTTTGGTCCTCACGAAGATTACCAATAACAACGTTTTTAAGATTTGGTAGAAAAAACCGATTATTTATAAATAATTCTTAAACAATAACTGCTATGGAAAATTGTTTCAAATGAAAGTTGTAGGAAATTACATTCTCTATAACCTTTGTATAGAATTGTATATACAATAATGATGTTTTAACGAAGAAATATCGCCAAAACAGAATCGGGTTTCGAATAAACCTAGACCTTCGGTTAACCGGTATTGTCCAAAAACTAATCAGTTCTTTGTGCTCATGCTTAAGTGTTATATATGAAATTTGGTATTAATATGAAAAGTACTTTTTGAGTTAGAGTGCCCACAATCACATCCATCCATCCATCCATACATCCACACACACACACACATCATTCCGAAAATAGTCTAAACGTGTTCTAGGGACCTCAAAACGTGTATTTCCGTTGAAATCTAGAAGTCGATTTTTTTCGTGATCATAATACTTTCCCATACTATGTATGGAGAAAGTAATAATTTATATATCGAGAGGAGGACCTTTAATTTTTTATGGAAATCATTTTTTCTGTAATTTTAGTGCGTTTTATGATGTACTAGCAGAAATACCCGGTGTTGCCTGGGGAAATTTGGTTCAAATCCGATCGGAATTCTAGATGATGCATGGTATTTAACAATTCATTCTGCCACCGTTTTGAATAAAACAGAAACAGAAAAACAAAAACCACGTATGAATTATTTCTGGGAGCCTTCCACAATCGTAAGAAATTTGATTCAAATCAATAGTAGGACTTGGGAAAATACGCGTAGTTTATTCGGTACCTGCCATCCAATTACGGATAAGGAAGTAGTCATTTCCCACCTTTCTCACTGTGTATAAGATGTAGAGTTACCTGTTATTTGAGAAGAGAAAGTTTATGAGAACAGTTATTTCACTGGACAGTTTAGGCATCAGAACTGTTCGAAAGAAACTGTCCCGTTCTTTCTGACCCGTATCTAGATGGCAATGCATTAGCATACAAAGTTATTTTACTTTTTGTACAATTAATATAAAACATTTGGGATTAAAAAGTAACCCGTGATCTTCCTATTTGTAAAGAAAGTATTTGTTGAAAGTTATTATTTTAGCTTTAACGGTGTGGAAATATATATATATATATAAACAAACAAACTTTCAATAAATATATGGGGAATTCATCTTATACTTGTATTGAAAGTGACAAATATCAAATTTGAACTCACTAAGCTAATTTACTCGAGAGTTATCGTCGAAAAACCAAATCGATGTCCCTCTAACACACACTTGAAAATGTTTTGAGATACACCACATAACCTATATTTTAAGCTGGACCAGTCTAAAGATACGCTGCAAGTTTCATAAAAAGTCGACCAGCCTTTTTGCGTGATGCGATATCAAACAAACAAACAGACAGACTTTTCATAAAATATTTACCAAAATTGTTTTCCTAAAATATTTCTTATATTTTATCCTATCTTCATCAGAAAATAGCATAATATTTTATGAATGTATGTAACGTGCCTTTAATTTCTCGACGGCTTTATATACGAGTATATCACAGATAATTTTTGGCTCAAGAAGGAACTCTTTGTGGCCGCCCCCAAATTCTGCCCGCCCGTGTGCAATGCACACGTTGCACCCGTGCACGCGCCGTGCCTGCGTACAGGTATATAATTTCTTTTTAATACTCCCTTGCACAAAACGCGCCCATTTGTGATATGTTGTACACTTTCCTAACTTGTTTAGAATAATATTACAGATTATTTTGAGCCTACTGCAGAAAGGTTGGCCACCGCTGTCATAGAGGGGTTTCCCCAGCTTCCAGTATTTCACGTGTCCCCCATTCTTGAGTAGGAATTTACTTCAGTTGTTTGTTTCCTGAATATGTTTACAGAACTCACCGATGCAATGGAAATAAGAAAACTCAAGTGCTGCCTTTTATTATCAATCACTGGGTAGGTAGAAACTGGAGGCTGGCACTGGTACAGATTTTTGTGTTTGCATCTAAACTTTAAACCTCGGCATATTTTTCCGTATTCGATGGATATGAATATGTTGTCTTTTTTCAACGACAATGAGTTATGACTAACGCAATTTGGGCGAATATTTCTTATATTATATAATAGATCGATTGTGTGAATTACAAATACGCTTATAACTAAAAAAACTTTGTATTCTTTTTCTATCAAACATTCAGGTATTACTTTGCAGTGCCACTTTTAAATCATATGCTACTCATCGTCCAAACTGAAGTCGTGGGTTCGATTTCTTCAGCGTTTATTTTCTCTTACTTTGAATCATCGTAGGAACGAGACTTGCATCAGAGACTGAAATAACAAAATTTAATTTCCTTCCGTCAATTTCTGGAATCTTTCCGGAAACTATTTTTAACGAAAAAATTTGCTGCATTTTTACGCGAAAATCTTTCGTCTCCATAGGTTCGTGATTATTCATGGTTAAAATTGGTTCTCCACATACTCCTATTTTCCGCAGCCTTCTTCATGTCTTGATTTCGTATTTTGAAGTTTAATCAACAAAATAAGAAAATAAACAATCACTCATTGATATTGTGTTAATGAATTCAGATATAGAAATTAAAATTGATGAATTTTTTAATGCCTATGAGTACATTTTCTGTGATGGCAGAATGTTTTTAATCATTGAATTAAAAAATTAAAATTTATATAAGGAGGAAGATAACATTTACATTAATACCCTACAATCCGCCAGAAGCGTTTGGCAGGAGGTGACACAGCACCAAATGAACTCTAACTACTGCCTCTGTTGGACTGTCTTATCGCAACTGGGAAAAAGGATCTGTAGTATTTCTCGGCTCTAGCTATTGTATCGACATATTTTCTCGTACGCTCTGATCTAACATTACGTTCACTAGCAAAGGTGGGTACAACTATGCCCCCTACGTCTTCATTGAATTCGGAGCTTTTAAACTTTTCAAATCGTTTCCTTTTGTACTCAATTCTTCTAGTCTTCAACGTCTGCCATTTCAGGTCCCTCAAGATCTCTGATACACTCGCACAAATCTAGCCGCTCTACGCTGAACCATTTCAGGCTCCCTATTTAGGTCCTCCTCGAAAGGGTCCCAGACGGAACAACAGTATTCCACGACGAGTCGAATTAGGGAAAAGTATGAGATTTCCTTCACATTCGAGGAGCATCCCCGCAGGACACTAAAGGAAATCCCTTGAACCCTGTTTGCCGATGATATGACGATTTTGATATGCTCCTTACTAGACAAATTGCTACTGAGTGTGACTCCGAGGTATTTGTAGCTATTGACGTATTTTAGCTTCAATCCAGATATTTCGTACTGGTAATGGATAGGGTTACCAACCCTCCCGGATTTGCCGGGAGTCTCCCGGAATAGGGCAAGATTCCAGAAATTCTCCCGACTCCAGACTGACAATGAGGCCTTTTTCTCCCGTTTTCACTGAATAAGGTAATCGCCATGCGGGTTACATATTTCACATAACAGTGCTGTTGAAGAGCTGGCAACAATGGGCTGGGTGGGTCTCATACATCTCTATATTAAAATTGACTATACATGTGTATTACAAAATTAGAGGGACTCAACATGTGTACATATACTATACTAGTGAATGTGTGCTTGCATTCTGCAAGCATTTTCTCTCACCTTAAAGTAAAAATAAAAGCCAAAAAATAATTTCAACGCATAAGTTTGCATCTCGGCTCCGAATTACGTGTTTTTCTGTTTTGAAAATATTAGGGTAAAAACAACCCCTAAAATTTATAATTATAAAACATTTATAGGTTTTTAGCATTTGTTACGGATACCTCACATTTATGCAAAATTTCATGAAATGCATTTATATGAATTTCATTGTTTAAATTTTATGAATTTTTAACAACCACAATATAAAACTTTTATGAAATTTTCAATGTTATTTACCACCAGAACATTATTTCCTAACTCTGTTAAAATTTTCAGCTTTCTGGATCTTCAGAAAGTACATAAACATTAGTCAATTTGTTAAACATTTGAGAATTTATTACGTCCGAACGAATAAAAATTTTCAAATTTCTATATTCCCGTTTTCATTATTTGGCAAATTCTACGTGTATAAAAAATTTCAGCTTCATAGCGCATTTAGAAGTACCTAAACCATGAAATCTTAGTAAAATTGTTTATAATAATAATAAACATTGTTGCAATTTTCCAATTATTCCTCCGATTATTTTTTTCGGCTCACCTATATATTAAATTTCAGCTCTCCAGCTATTGTAGTTTGGGCCAAAAAAATCAAGGACTTTTTGTGGTATGCGAGGAGGAAAAGATTCGACAATTTCAGTAATATTGGCATGCGGGCAATAGAAGGTTCGCCATCACCATACACGAATTGCGGTGGCTTGCAGGGTATTTATTCAGATTCAAATCACTGTCATAGGGAATCATTCAAGATCGGAATATGAAGAATTGGCTACCTTCTATACAGTACTATAAAATAAGATTAACTATTCGTTATATGTTTTCTCGTCAAAAAATATTACAAGTTTCATTGTTTGCTTAAAGGTTTTTTTTCAGCTTTGTGAAACTTCTCCCGGAATTTCCGGCTCATAAAGCAGAAATCAACTCCTCACGAGTTGGCAACCCTAGGAGTAACGGATGAAATTCATGGAATGCGTGAAATTCATTGCGGGGCATTTCTTTATATTCAGGTTGAGTTGCCAATCTTTACACCACTTCGTAATCGCCTGAAGGTCCCTTTGCAAAGTCTCCTGGTCGTATATTGTGTTGATTTCACCATACACAAGTGTGTGTCATCCGCGAAGAGTCTGACTTTACACTTTATATTACCAGCTAAATAATTTATATGTATCAAGAATAGCAGCGGTCCGATTACACTTCCCTGAGGTATGCCGGAAGTCACTTTGATGACGTCTGATGCAACTCCATCGAGAACTACTCTCTGGGTTCTATCCGAGAGAAGCGAAGCAATCCATTTTACGATTTTCTCATTAATTGAATAAGCCTTTAATTTTTGCACTATCTTCGCGTGGGAAACGGTGTCGAAGACTTTCCTAAAGTCTAAAAATACTGCATCTACTCCTATTCCTTTGTCCGCTGCTTTCACAATATCATGTGTGAGTAGAGCTGTGTCTCGCATGACCTGCCTCTCCGGAAACCATGCTGGTTTCTATTCAGAGCACGTTTACTTTCGAGGAATCGCATTATTGAGCCGATAATGTGCTCAAAAACCTTAGAGAAGACTGATGTCAACGATATGGGGCGTTATTTCTCCACTTTTAATTTACTTCCCGTTTTGTGTATGGGTGTAACGTGGGCTGTTCTCCATATCAAAGTAAACATTCTGTAAATACGATCTTAAGATACGAAGCTAATCCGTTCGCTAGCGAGTTTATAATGAATGCATGTATTGCTTCCGGCCCTGGAGATTTTCTTTTATGGACCTGATTTAGCAATTTAACGATACCGCTTTCGGATATTTGTATGTCGCTCATATTCGAATCTATACGAGTAAGGAAATCAATCAAATGACCGCTGTCGATTGTGAAGCAATTTTCGAAGAACCGATTTAACATACTAGCCTTAATTAAAGAGTTGCGCACACTTTCACCGTTGTCTGTAAGTAGATGAGATTCTGTGGACTGACCTCCTCGAACTTCTCGCGTGTACGACCAAAATTATTTTGAGTCCTTTTTGGGTGAATCTGCGAGTATAGTGGATCGGTAGGTGTGAAATTCCTTACGCGATTCGTCTCTTGCAGACTTACGACTGTTTCTGTATATCAAATACTCATTTGCGTAATCCCTACCAACTTGTTTAAGGTGCTTTATGCACGTGTGATGCAGTCTTTGCATCTTGAGCAAGGCGCAGAGCTTCGGTTTCATCCAACGCGGATCCTTGCGATCACGAAGGGTTTGATTGGGACAAAGGTCTTTAGCTCTTCGCGAATGATGCGCAAAATTTTCGTCCAACAATCATCTACGCTGTTATTATTCGCAAAATTGATAAATGTCGTTATTTGATTTGTAATATATGTTTTGAAATCTAGGAGAACTGCTTTACTGATGATATAGATTAATCGCGTTGGTTTATCTATTGATGCAGCTAAGCATCGCTGTAGAATGTTTATAAAGTGCTAGAGCGCCCATACTGTTGCGAATTTTCCGCTTTCTGCATATAATTGGTCGCATTTATTTTTTATCGTATAAGCGCTGGAAGAACACGCATGGAAAAAGGGTTTGCTGTGTAAGTCAGTGGTTCTCAACCTTTTTACTTTCTCCATATACGTACTATAGAGAAATTATTGTACCTATTCATGAAAAAAATCGAATTCGAGATTTCAACGAAAATACACGTTTTGGGGTCCCTAGAAAATGTTTTGACTATTTTCTCGATGTCGTCTGTGTGTATGTGATAGGAATTTCTCGAAAAACCGATAGTTTATTACTTTCTCCATACGTAGTATAGCGAAAGTATTGTGATCACGAAAAAAATCGACTTCGAGATTTCAACAGAAATACACGTTTTGAGGTCTGTAGAACACGTTTAGACTATTTTCGGAATGATGTTTGTGTGTGTGTGTATGTGATTGTGGGCTTTCTAACTCAATAAGTACTTGTCATATTAATACCAAATTTCATATATAACACTTTAGCATGAGCACAAAGAACTGATTAGTTTTTTGGAAAACACCAGTTAACCGAAGGTCGAGGTTTTTTTTAAACCCGATTCGGTTTTGGCGATATTTCTCCGTTAAAACATCATTATTGTATATACAATGTTATAGAGATTGTAATTTCCTACAACTTCCATTTGAAACAATTTTCCATAGCAGTTATTGTTTAGGAATTATTTATAAATAATCGATTTTTTCTGTTTCCGTCAAATATCTCCTTAAAAACGTCATTATTGGTAATCTTCGTGAGAACCAAAGCTGTAGAGAATAATATTTCTTCCAAGTTTTGTTTGAAAGAAATTTTACAGCAATAAAAACGACTATTCTTCTACGATACGAAATAATAATTTTGCCTTATAATGCTATTCATAATAATTTAAATTCCTATACCCAAAATATGGAGAAAGTCATGTGTTGGCCACATCAGTTTTTTTCACTTTGATGTTGTTATACAATATGTTTTACAATACATTTCTTCACTGTGTGTGCACATAATACAGTATATTATTTCTCTAAAATATTAAATGCATACATAACAATAAACTGCAGGCTTATCACTGAGGGCAGGGGGTTAATATTTTGTTTGCTTCCGTTGACCATGTGACAAGACGTGTTGCGGATTAAACCATAAAACCAAAGTGCCAAATCTGAAATACGTATAAATTTCTATTCCTCAATTGGATTTGTTAGATATAAAGAAACATTTGGAATAAGTCACGGAACAATTACGATAACATTTCCCAGAAACGGACGATTCTAATAACTCGGTGCGCAATGTGTGGATTTTTCGATTCCACATCTAACAGGAAAAGAACAAGAAAGCCTTTAGGATATTTCTACTGAAGATGACTTGAAAATTAAATTCTCGAAGATATCTTTGATTGCTTTCTGGGCAAAATTATCAAACGAGTATGGGGAAGTGGCTAAAAGAATAATCGAAATATTCATTCCTTTCCCCACAACGTGATGTGCCTACCTGGATTTTTGTCTCTGTTTAATTAATGCAAAAAATCTTCAGAAATTACATGTCGAACTGACTTACGATTGAGGCTTTCTTCAATCGAATCAGTGACTGATTCTTTATGTCATGGAAAACAGCCACATTCATCTAAATTATTATTTATTATATGTAAACTCATTCGTTTTTAAATAAGTCTATATTGTAGTATTATTTTACAGGGAGGTACTTCAATTGACTGACTAATTTCAAAGGGGTACGCGGCCAAATAGTTTGAGAAACCATACTCCAACGACCACTATCCACGCTCTTCTATTAGGCTCGAGACACTTACTTGCCAACCATATTTGGTTTCACGAATCGACCATTTATGGGAAATTATTTTCTAAAACAAAAAAATATGATTTATAGACATTTATTTTAATTAAATGAAGTTGACTAAGAAGTCAAAAATAAATTTAAATCTAAATAATTGAATGTTCCGGAAAGTAAAAATATTTTTTTCATACAGAAGTTCTACAGCATAATGTTTAAAAAATAAATCTTCTTTAGCATTTTTTTGACACGCAGCTTTTATATAGCCTAAACTATTTTAAGTTTTTGGAAAACTGAATCGTGCAATTTTTCTATTTATTGTTTACCTTTTAGTGCATATAAAAGTTGGTTTTATTAAGTTTATATTTAAATTTAATTTTAACTTAATATTAAAATCACGGTTACCCGTTGTTTTTTAATCTGCAGTTCCACTGGTATATGATATTTGGCAAGTATCCGTCCATCGTCAGACTTTTAAGTTACTTCCAGCTGAAATTAATTGCTGGAGTTTTTGCACGCTATGTGATAGTGATTACGGCCCAGAAAATCGTAAATGGTCTAGGTTTGCAGACCATGGGGTCTCTTATACCCCATGAGGTCAACAAAATACTATTTCCATAAGAATTCATGGGAAATGGTGTGGAGAAGCCCCAAAATGCTATGCAGCCCTTCACTGATTTGGATATGAATATACCTAAATATTAACTTACGATCATGGGAAATGGATCATTTTACTCACGAAAGACTCACTATTTTAATTCTGTTCATGTTTCGAGGTATTACACGCTAAATTGCTTGAAAATTTCCTTTAAGCGCAAAATTTATCGGTTTAGATGTCCATTTTCCAGGCAGCAACAAAGCTAAATTTCTTAATTGTTGTCCTCTTCAAAAGAGACATATCTATCTATCTACAGTTCACCCTGCAAGCCACCACAATGTTGTGTGGCAGGGGGTGCAATAGCACCAAGGTAAAGCGCATAATAATGTATAGTATCAATCTACGTCGGCTGATTTCTTTTTGTAACTTCTGTTCTGCTCAGCTATTGTTCTAGGGAAAAACGAGCCTTTATACCTCTCAGTCCTACAGGCTATCTCTCTTATTTTACGAGGATGGTCCATTCTACCAATATAAGTTGGCGCTCTTATTATTTCTTTGACAATGCTGGAGAATATATGTGTTCTAAATTTTTCAAGAAGTTTTAACCTAGAGCGTGATCGGCGCTCAGTTAGTGATTCCAATCCTAAGTCCTGTATCAAGCCTGTAACACTTCCGTTTCCATCATAACAATTTTTGACAAACCTAGCGGCCTTTCGCTGCACTCTTTCTAGCTCTGAGATTGATCCTTTCACGCACGGATCCCATATGCTCGACGCGTACTCTAATAGCGGTCTTACTAACGAGAAGTAACATGTCTCTTTGACTATTTCCTCACTTTTACCTACTATGCATTTGATGAATCCTAGTTTCTGTTTAGCCTTCCCGCATATATTTCGTATGTGCATATCCCACGAGAGGTTGCTTGTTAAAGTAACGCCTAAGTATTTGACGGAATCGGCTAGTTTTAGCTGGACGCCTTCAACAGTGTAATTCATCGTGTCAATGTTTTTGTTTCCCCAGAATCTCATAAAGGAACACTTTCCTAAGTTCAATTCTAACAGCCACTCTTTACACCACTCGAGAATTGCATTTAAGTCGTCAGAAAGTAATAATTTATCATTAGGACTGTTAATCTCTCTGTAAACTACTGTATCATCCGCGAATAACATGATTTTACTTTTAATAACCTTATCTAAGTCGTTTATGTATAAAAGGAATAGTAGGGGGCCGATTACACTTCTCTGTGGAATGCCTGAGGCTACGCTGACTGAATCTGATTTAAATCCATCTATAACTACTATTTGTTCACAGTCATTAAGAAAGTCCCTGATCCACTCGATTATCTTTCGATTTATTCCACAGACATTTAATTTCTTCACTAACTTACTGTGCGGGACTTTATCGAAAGCCTTCTTGAAGTCGAGGAAAATCGCATCTAACTTAGTCTTACGGTCTCCTGATCTTAGTATATCGTGAACGAACAGAGCGAGCTCTGTTTCACAAGATCTCGTCTTCCTGAAGCCATGCCGATATTTACTTAGCAAGTTCTGACTATCTAAGAAGTCCATCACGGAGCTAACAATAATGTGCTCGAGAACCTTGCAAGATAGGGAGGTAAGCGAAATTGGCCTGTAATTTTCTCTGTCGTCTAAAGGCAAATTTATATTCCTTAGGTATAATAGCATGACTAAGAGACTTACTGAAAACTATTTCAAGATAAGGTGCTATTTCCAGTGCTAACTCTTTGAATACTCTAGCTGGTATCTCTTCTGGATCCGGAGATTTATTTGACTTGATATTTTTAAGCTGTTGAGTTATCCCTTTCGCTAATATGACTATATCGTTCATTTTTTCCTTGCCTGGTTCGGGCGCCACGACCTTCGCTCTCACGTCTTCGGTAGTAAATACGCTCTGAAAAAATAAGTTTAACAAATTTCCTTTATCTGTGCTATCGCTAACTACCTCTCCTTGGTCGTTTATTAACGGGGCTACGGTTGGGCGTCGACCTTGAACTTCTCTAACGTATGACCAAAAGCATTTGGGATTTTCACTTAGATGTTCACTAAGAGTCTTTTTCTTGAAGTCCGTTAGTGCTTTCTGTATAACCTTCTTGTTCTTAGTCCGACAATCTCTGTACTTAAGTGAAATTGAAATTACTTCCTCCTGTGACTTACAGTTATTGATGTGTTTAAATTTGGAGTGAAGCTTTCTTTGGTGTCTGAGAGCACACCTAACCTGCCGATTATACCACCTTGGTTCCCCATTATCGATAATAAATTTACTTGGTATATACGTGTTAATAGCCATTCTAATTTCTGATAGAAATGCTTTCCAAGTTTCCTCAACGTTTTTTGTGCTTGTTGATTTGCTGAAATCGCCGTAATCCTTGATGAGTTTCCCTTTGAAATCCTCAAAGTTAGCATTTTTATACATGTACACTTTTCACTTAGGCTTGCGATATTTTGCGACAGTTATATCCAAAAGTACTCGAACTGATTGGTGATCACTGATTCCTTCTTCAACAGTTACTTCGGAAACACGCTCGGGGATGTTAACTGCTAGTAAATCTAATATATTGTTCGCTCTCGTAGGTTTTTTGACTACCTGGATGAAGGAATGTTTATTGAAGATGTCTATTAGCGCTTCGCATGACTCGCGATTCCTACCGGATGGTATGAAGCTACAACTCTGCCAATTTATCGAGGGTAGATTGAAGTCTCCTCCTACTATGATAATGCTTTTACTATTCTTCTTCATTAGTGAATTTATTTGAACCTCTAGATCGTATATTTC
The DNA here is from genome assembly GCA_036926305.1 of Uropetala carovei. NCBI lineage: Eukaryota > Metazoa > Arthropoda > Insecta > Odonata > Petaluridae > Uropetala > Uropetala carovei. The sequence goes on from JAXCHB010000188.1 coordinate 6,969,996, forward strand.
TTCTGCGTTTGAAGCTGGCGGCCTATAATATGCACATACATGAATGTTTCCCAAACCTTCACAGTTTATAGTACACCAAGTGCTTTCAATATTGTTTTCAGCAAACTTGACCGGAGAACTTATTAGTGTATTATTCACTGCTATAAACACCCCTCCACCGCTCCTATTTGTCCTATCTCGTCTATGAATAATATATCGTAAGGGGAAAATTTCACGGTCGTGAATATCCGAGGTTAGCCAACTCTCTGTGCCTATCACTATATCTGCCTCTTTGTTTGTTCTAGTAAATTCTGAAGTTCCGCAGCCTTATACTCCGGCAATTTAGAGTTAAAATTTTTAGGGAGTCACTTATGTGCCGCTTCGGAATTATTTCAGCGATTTGGAGGGTGCATCCCTCATTTCCAATAGCGGCTTTATTACTGATAGTATTATCGCATGGTTTATTGTGCCCTAAAGCCGACTAACATATTGATCTACGGTCAGAGTTAATAAATTTATTATGATAATTAGCGCAAGTCTTTAATTTCCCCGTATATGACCTGCTCACTAACCTACTCTCTAATCTAAAAAAACTCTACTATGTTCGTATATCCTACCACCTACCCTCTGTGCTGCCTCGGCGGTATAGTTAACTCCCGAGCAGTTAAGGGGTACCTTGCACGATTCGAGAACCGGCCCGAGGTCCACGAAATCTACTCCCATGTCCCCACAGAACTTCCAGAGTCTCCGGTTCGAAGGGCGAAGGGAGCAGATACGGCCACAGAATTCGTCGTGCTATCCTCCGAGAGAACTTCGAATCTGTTTTTGACGGAGATAGGGTTACCTACCACCTTCCCATCTCCCCGCCATGACCACCCCACTCCCCCGTGACCTCGGATAGCCACCTTCCAACCGTCGGGTTTTAGACATGAAGCCATCCCTTCCGGGTTAGTGTCGACCACGGCTCTCTCTTCGACAACCCAGCCAGCATTCGCTCTCGAGCTAGCCCGAGGTACCACCTTGGTACGACAAGGCATCTCAGAGGTCCCCGCATCTTCACTCCCGTAAAGATTAATGCAAGGAAAATCCACACCATGGCACGCCGTAGAGGAAGAATAGCTAATGCCAAGATATGTCTAAATATAGTCTATGAATACTTTTAAAGTGAGTCAAATGATTTTTAAGGAATATTAGAACATTGTTATCTTTTACCATTAACATTGAAAGATTTATTGCAACATAAATCGATACATCTACTTACATTTGTTCGGTAACCAAGATATTGTTTATTGTTTACGTTTTGGCTAATAGTATTGACATAATCCACATAATTTTATTGCCGCTTGAAAGGCTTCGAAGCATCTATCCATGTGAAATAAATGTTAATGTAAGATTCACTTGCATAATTAAGGAATGGGGAACATTTGCCCTGAACAATTAAAATTGTTTGCCACTCTTTCCCGAGCAAAGCTGGGCGTTTATTTCTTTATAATATAATAGATGATATACCGTATATACCCGAATATAAGACGACTCTGATTATAAGACGACCCCCCATTTTGAACTCCTAATAAAAGGAAAAAATTTATTATGCACACTATGACAGAGGTTTATTATACCATTGACTAATAAACATTGAACGAATTGAAATAAGCAATTTTGTAGTGTTAGTTGGCATATGCAGTTGCTTTCCTTCAAGTGTCTATCAACGACTGATTTTAACTTCTTACAGAACCTACTATAAAGGCGACGTCAGTGCAAGCGTTTATTTAGATTATCAATGAAGAGAAGATAACAATAACGCTTTTCTTTCGTCTATCTGAAGGTTTAATTGGCCTTAAATGAATCGGAGGCAACAATGAGAGTCTCCTTGGCAACGCCTGGAATGAGTACGAAAAATCCACAAAATTTCGAAAAAGAATGCGTATTTCTGAAAAATTCGATGGTGTAATGTGTAAACATCGCAAGAATAAGATAGTATAGAACTTTAACCGTCGAATAAAGCATAAAAGAAGAAAATCGGTCCATATTTACGTATTTTAATGATTGAAGGATAATAACCTTGCACTCCGAAAAATCAAAAATCCCGTGTAAACTTATGGGAAAATATAATTGTCTATTGGATTCGAACCCGGGACACTTTAGCAAACTAAATGTGTTTCCGGGGACCTCATAGCCAGTAGAAACAACATGCCATTTACCGCATATCTTTTACGACGAACGGTTCTCGAGAAATACGACGATATAATTACGCGAGACTTCATACTCACGGACGCACGCAGCTTCACTACGCGCTTAATATATAGGATAAAATTCAAAAGAGTATTTGTATTCGAATACATTTGAATCAATTCATTTTTTACTACTACTTTTACTAATCGATTGTTTCGACTGATTTAAAGAATCGAATATTTCGATTATACTCTGCATTCGGTTCCTCTGTCACTCAAACTATTACGCACCGCGCGATTATAAGATCACTAGCGATTTTTCGGTCATAAAAATTGGAACAAAACCTCGTCTTATATTCAGGTATTTACGGTATATCCTTTCTTTTTTATATAATAATCAATGCACCCGTTTATGTAGATTATCAACGAAGAGAAGATAACCATGTAATGTGTTTAAAAAAATAACATCCCTATTCTCATTTAATTTAAAATTTATGCTTGAGCCTATTTGCATTAATAAACATCATGTATGTATAATATAATGGTTCTACTTACAAACAGATAAGATTCTAGCATTCAAACGATGATAAGAAGATTCAACTGCTTTGATTGAATCATTAGAAATGCTTCCCATACGCAGTTAACCACAGTAAACTGAATATTTATCCGTAAATATTTACGTTGATATGTATAAATGTTGACATTGCAACAGCAATAATTTCGATGCTTAAAGTGCAAAGTGAATAACGCTATTCTTTCACTTATTTGAAGTTTTAATTGGCATTAACTGATGACACATTCCCAACGATCGTGCGATCTCAGTATGGCTTTCACCTTTCTCAACATGCTTTAAAATTTCTAATACTACTCATTCCTCCATTTAAAAAACATGGGAATCGATGAGGTGGATTTGATTTAATTTAGATTTTTAAATTACGTAAAATAATCATACAAACAAACATTTATTTTTTCCTTTTTAAGGCAAAAATTAAGTCATACATTTAAAATATTTATTATTTAACTTATTCATAATTTAATATTGTTGTATTAAGGTATTAGTAATGTTATTTTATCTTTATATAATGTGAGAGGAGACTTAATAATTTTTTCCCGAGATGCGGGAACGTATCCCCCAATTATAACATGCAAGTCTATGGAAAAACGACATTTGACAATTTGAGAATCGACCACGTTTTCAGGAACGCACACCTGTCGAATCTCAGGAGTAGCCTGTACTGCGTTCAATTTATTTGCATTAAATTCATATCATCAGTCATTTCCAGCAAGTTTTAATCTAATTTTCGATCTTGCCTTTAAGTACATATGCACAAAAATTACAAAGGACAACAATACCCGTAACCATGGTATCTTTTTAATGGATTGTTAAAAAATTAACCCAACTCGAGTATAAATTCAAAATATGAGCGAATTTGAATGAGACTGAGTATTTGATGGTAAGAATAAGAATCCTCATTCATTTTGTCATGTTTTAGCACAGATTTCGTGTCGATAACTTAATTTTAAGATATTTGAAAGAGTAAAAGAATGCAAGCCTTCAAACCAAAAAGGTGATTTTTACATGTTATCTTATGAGAAACAACATTCATCCTCTGGAGTCGAACGCATGACCTGTTATATAAAAGATAAAAATAAAATTAAGTAAAAAACACATTTTTAGTGTATACACACTTTTACTTAAAACTACACTCAAAGGTAGACAACAATCTTTTCCTGGACAAAAGATATTATTAAAAAAATTGTATGCTTCGTAAAAGTGGGTGGTATTAATATGAGTATATGTTAAGTAAGTGGCCAACAATAAGAACTAATTTATGAGGAAGATGAAATATAAGAATTAGAATATGAAAAAGTGACCCACTTTTAAAAAGCATACAAATTTTTGAATGTTTTAATTAATTTTATTTCTATCAAAACCAAAGCGAGGAACAAACTGAAAGCTGAACATGAAATGCATGTAGCTCTCTCGAAAACTTTACCAATAATAAAACTGTTGGCTAACAGTAAACAAGACCAGGGTTCTCACTAATAAATTTGTTATGTCCTGATAAATCATATTTATAATACCTTTTTTACATTTTATTTTATGCCTGTACACCAGCCCCTCAACATTCACGAGGGATACGTTCCCAATAACCTCGTGAATGTTGAAATTCGTGAATAAGAATTTTGCTCTGATTATACTACCCAAACTTAATATTCAACATTCACACTGCTTTATGCTCAACACTAAGCCTAAAATTAAAGTTCGTAGGCTAAAAATAAACTTACGAAAAAACTAGAAAACAGTTAAAACAAAATGAAAATGTAGTAATACGTAATACGTATTATATAGTATATATTCTTTGATCTCTTTATACTTGATTCACTTTTAACAGATGATTTTCTTTTTGAAAACACGGTTAAGTAAAAATCGTAATTATTAAATTAAAAATTACAGTAATAAGTAAATCAAAGCACAAAAGGTGATGAAAAGTATGTAAGAGCGACACAGTCTGAGCGAAATGCCTGGGAGGTGGTGATGGTGGCGTAGCATTCGACTCCGTGGCACGGTTTTGTAACTTTGTATGTACATACATAGTGCATACTATGTAACAGAATGATTCCAATTTTCGGAATTATAGCTTATTGTAGGTAGGACGTTATGAGTTGCATTTTTGAAAGGTTAACATCTACTGTCCTCAAGTATTTATACGGTTAACACCAACTACTTAGATTCTACCTGCATCAATTAATACAACAATTCTAAGCGCTTTTATCTCAAGATTAGTAATATTTTGGATAGTCACACAGCTTATGGGATTGTTGACTGTCTAATTTTAATTTTATAACCTGAGAACGGTTGCCTTTCTGAAATAATGAAATTTTATGGCTACCTCGTGAATACCTGAACTCACGAATGCTGAACTCGCGGATGAGGGGCTGGTGTATATACAAAAATTTCCATATGAAAATTCTTTTATCTATGTATTTTCCTGTATACACATACATGGTAAACAGTACAATTTACCTGTTCTTAAAAATTGAGAAGGGGGACGTAAGGCCTTACTCTAAAGTCAGGGGGTACGTTAACCAAAAAAGGTTGGGAACCACTGAGTTAATAAATTAATAAATTCAAAGCAAAAATACATAAAATTTATAAAATTTAAATCTTACGGCCAAAAAATGCCAAAAAAATTATCTGGTTCCGTGCACAGAAAATTAAAAGCAACAAGGGAATTGGAAGAAAGATGTGCAGCTTATTCAATAGATAATTGGATAGTGAAAAATAAATCACAAGGTATCTCATATTCACAACATGCCAGGATGTGGTGATGATGGATTATACAGGGTGTCCCAAAATGACCGTATAAGAACGTAATCATGGGAATCCTCGTGAAATTTTAAAACGAAAATGTTCTATGTCCAAATGTCGGCAGACTCCTTGTTTCCTCAGAAAACGCGATTTAATTAAATGCAATGTGGCAACACTGCACGTGGGACAACTTGTAACAAGCGGTTGCTAACAACAGCCCACAAGGATATGAGGCACTAAATGCGTGCATATCAGTATTTTGTTAGTTGTAATTTTTATTTGCATAAAATGTTATGATCAAAAGCAACGCTACTTAAACTACAGAAATCATACAGCAATACTAAACAATCCAAAACAAATAAATTTTCTCTTTTGTTTTCCATCTAGTTTTTTAGTTTATTTCCTTTAAATTTTAAGTGGCTTCACTTAGTTTTCATTTTTGTTGGTTTATTCTTTATTTATTCTCACATATCTAATGTATGGATTATGTATTTAATTAACATGAAATTTTACTAACAATGTCATTCAGTGATAAGTACAAGAAATAATCACGCAAAGAATGTAATCTAATCAAATTGACTTAGAGTAACTGCTCAAAGTTAGCACCGTTGGCAGCAATACAAGCTTGTGCACGTCGGATAACGTCTCTTTGATCACTTTGTAACATCTCCGTATTTACTGTCCCAACTCCAGCACGCAGACGTGCTGTCATTTCCATAATATCCTGAGGCTGGTCTTTATTGAACACAATACCTTTTAAATAACCCCACAGAAAAAAATCCAGAGTGTTCAGGTCTGGAGACCTAGCAGGCCAACGAACGGGGCCATCGTGTGCTATCCAGCAGCCTGGCCAAGTGGGGTTCAAATGGCATTGTACATCTATCCCACAATGCACTGGTGCCCCATCATGTTGATACCACATCTGCTGGCATACGTGTAGGGGGACATCTTCCATCAGAGTTGGAAGAATGTCCTGTAGGAAAACATGATATGTCTGTGCACATAATCTTTCCAGAAGTAAATAGGGGCCAATGACTTGGTCTCCTAAAACTCCGGCCCATACATTGATTGACCATTGCTGTTGAAATGATCTTTCACGTACGGCGTGAGGAATTTCAACGGACCAAATGTGTTCATTATGAAGGTTTACCACATCCTCTCTTGAAAATGTGGCCTCATCACTCCATAGCACGTTCGAAACAAAATTCGGATCCTCTTCATGTCATCTTTGAGAATTCTATGGACAGTGTCAGCCCCGTTCGCTCAGATATCTGACGAACCCATGTAGCTGCATTTTCACGTACCTCTTCTAATACGACATTTTCATTCTCTGGGGTTCTAAATCTTTGGTTACGCCCCGCATTAAAAGGTGGAAGTGGTGCTAACTGCCCAGTTTCCCTAAGGCATCGGTCAAGACGTAGAAAAACATTGTAGCCTGGATGACGACGTCCAGGAAAACGTTCCGCATACAAACATGCAGCAGCGTTTGCTACTCATTGACTCTCTCCAAAAATCAGATACATATAGGCATATTCATCGAAGGTATATTCCATTCTTCTACAAGTATCAGAGAGCGACTAGTATAAGACTTTGAAAAGCCTACAGCAGTCAGATGCGTGAAACATCAGGTGATATGGAGGGGAATAGTCAGGGAGGAGTAATCTTAAGGGGAAAAGGAGCTGCATGACGTTACCGCTTGCAAGCATCACCAACCTAATGAAGTACTAGCAGTCCCCGTTTATTCGTCAGGTTGCCTTCCTGAAAACTGCGACGAAAAGCGGACCGACAAAAAGCAGGAACTGCCTGTAATAGTAATTAATACTCAGTCGTTTATCTACAAAAGGTCACTTATTTTGGAACAATATGCTCTTATTCGTATGAAACCCACAATTTCCCACATGCAGTGTTGCCACATCGCATTCAATTAAATCACGTTGTCTGATGAAACAAGGAGTCTGCCGACATTTGGACATAGAACATTTTCGTTTTAAAATTTCACGAGGATTCCCATGATTACGTTCTTATACGGTCATTTTGGGACACCCTGTATAATACACTGAGTGTGGTCAGTGAGCCTGAGTTTTCTAATGTAAGGTCAGAAATTGAAGAGCAAGAATCTTCTAAAATACTTCTACAAAGGGAAGAGAAAATAGAAAACACTGAAATAGTTAAAACTGTCAATTACAACAATGCTTCCTGTTGGAGAAAGCTGAACAATTTTGAAATCAAAAAATTTGATAATGAATGGACCTGATCAAGGAATGGATGCAGACTTTTAAAATAGCAAAAAAGACAAACGATATTTTTCAAAAACATGGTTTCAATGATTGGAAGCATTTGAACGTCCGTTTGGTTGAACATGAAAATTCCTTGGAACATAGAGCAAGTCATTTACAGTGGAAAGAGCACGAGAAAAAAATATCTTCAAGTTGTTGTGTTGACGACTATGTGTTTATAGATATTAAAAACAAAGAGAATAAATGGAGACATATATTGAAAGCTGTCCTAAATGCAATAATGTATTGCACAAAAAATAATTTGGCATTACGAGGGGATAGTAGTAAACTGGGAGATAGACCTAACGGAAATTTTTTAAGTTTGCTGGAAGTCATCAGTTTATATGATCCTGAACTTAAAGTACATCTAGAAAATATTTCAAATAATAAAAAATCCCTTTCATACTTTTCTCCTCAAATTCAAAATGAATTTATTAGAATATTGTCCAACAAGGTAAAGAATAAGCGAATTGAGCAAATTCAAAGGGCAAAATAATATGGTATTATTTTTGATGGCACAGCTGACATCTCAAATAATGAACAAATGACCGAAGTGATTCGTTTCGTCCAAGTCGTCAATAAAAAAGTAATTATTGAGGTTTTTATCGATTTTATTGCTGTCAAATCGAAAAAGGGAGACGAAATAGCGTCAGACATAATCCGGAAGTTAGAACAGGATGGACTAGATATACAAAACATAAGAGCTCAAGAGTATGAGAATGCTCCTAATGTGACCGGTAAATTAAACGGTTGCAAGGAAATAATTTTAAGACATAACTCTCTTGCACATTTTATACCATGTACAGAACATTCGCTTAATTTAGCTTGTTACCATTTCACTGAAAAGACTACCCGTAAAATTAAGGAATTTTTCGCAAAAGTTGAGAAAGTGTTCCTTTATTTTGCTGGTTCCACATTGAGATGGGCTGTACTCACAGAGGTCCTTAAAGTGACGCTGAAAAAACATGGCAGAACACAATGGCCATCAAGAGCAAATGCTGTGAATTCTATGAGGTTACAACTGAAGCACGTTTATCGGGTGTTAACAAAAGTTAAGGATGAACATGAATACTCAGATGCCTATAGTTTGATAAAGCAGACAGACATGCAATTTATATTTTTCTTGTTATTTTGGGACGATTGCCTCTAGAAGATCAACTGCGTCACTAAATCTCTTCAGGGTGCTGAAGTAATTGTGGATAGAGCTGTTGATATGATATGCAATTTGGTACCTGATACAAAGAGTTTAGAGTTACGATTGGATGAGTATATGGAGGATACACAGAAATTTTGTGAAGAAGGAATATCTGTAGAGCTGATGAAAATAAGAGGAAGAAAAAGGAAATTTCATGACAAGATGGAAATTGAAGCACCCCCAATAACTGAAACAACAGAAAATATTCTCTATGATGCAGTACATAAGGTAATAAATTCTCTTCAAATGCAACTGTCGGTACGATTTACATCTTTATATAAAATTGATGCCTGGTGGCAGAAGGGCTAGCGCATTGGCCTACAATCACTGAGGTCGCGGGTTCGAATCCCACCAAGGGCATGGATGTTTGTGTTCGTACTCATAATTCATATTTTCATCACTCGTGTGTGTGTGTGTCTGATGTGGAAGTCAACGGGAAACCACCACATCATATGTGTTTATTCCCTAGTCATGTCAAACCAATCTTAGGATTGAAAACCATGAATGAATGAAATTGATAATGACTTTAAATTTTTAAGTTGTGTTCTATATAATACGAACGAAGATGAAATTGTAAATTCCTGTAAAAAATGCAGCTAGTATGTATAAAAACGATGTGGATGAACACGAGTTAATCGAGGAAATTCGCATTTTGAAATACCACCTGCCTTTGATAAAAAGCGTAAAAATTACGCAGAAAGAAATTTTAGGATTTCTTCACGAATATGAACTTTCAAGTACATTTCCCAATGTGGAAATTTTACTGAGAATTTTTCTGACATTTGCCACATCAATTTCAATTGGAAAGCATTCTTTTAGTAAACCAAAATTGATAAAAAATTACCTACGGTCATCAATGAACCAAGAGAGACTTTCTGGTCTGGCCATCTTATCTACTGAATATGACAATACTAAAAGTACAGATTTCAATGACACAATCAATATGTTTGCTGCAACTAAAGCTCGAAAAATAAAACTTTAAGGAAATGATTGTTTATTTTTAGTTAAATACCCTTTATAAAATACGAACTTATATTTTATTAGATCATCTTGGGGTGCCAAAAGCTCCTCTGCCCAGGGCGACAAAAGTGGTCACCATGGCCCTGGGTATTCTAATGCATTTTCCATGTATTGGTAAGGTTCGCAGGTTGGAATCTCGCTGACGGCAAGGCTGTGCGCGCGTATTGACAATTTATTATGCGAAGTCAGTCAGAAATATGCATTTTAAAATTCACATTAGAGAGGAAATTAATGCTACGCAATAATTGATTGCAAACTTTCCATTTCCCATAAAATAATACTTAAAAATGGAATTCTCGAACTGCAGGCTAGCACTCTTTTTTAGATTAAAATAATGAAGTATTAACCTGCAATCTTCGGCTATGAGACTTTTTGAATAAAACTATCAAGTTTCTTATTCTGTTCATCATTTTCCACCTACAGTTCGAAATAGCTCAAGTTAAACGTTTAATGCATGTAATACTGGAATTCAAGCGGAAAATAAAAGGGTAATAGAAACGGTAAGATCAGTTTATAGAGGAATGTAAAAAATGGATAAGACAACTCTACAGAAGTATATTTTCCCACTTCCATTATCTCGATGAAGAGAAGATAAAAAATAATGTATGTCCCTATTGTCATCTAATTTGTAATTTATGCGTGAGCCTATTAGCATTAATAAGCATTATAGATGTATAATATAATGGTTCTACTTACTAAAATGTAAGATTCCAGCATTCGAACAATGAAATGAAGATTCACCTGCTATGAATAAATCATTAGAACCGCTTCCTATATGCAGTTAACTGAATAATTATCCATAAATACATTTCTATGTATACTAAAGTTTAACGTATACTTTTCAGTAAATAATATTATTGGACAATGCACTCAAGTCTTATGATCATATAGTTCAAATCAATTCCTTCTGCTAAAGGTTTCTTTAAGTAAAAGGGCCCTGCCCCTGACCACTGTCTGGTTTAAACCCGTGAGATTGATGTCAAAAATGGAGCATGTCTTTCTAGCTCTTTTTAAGAGCTTGTGTGTTAAGTTTTCGGTCTCTTCTCCACATTTCTTATTACTGAATAATATGTCCTTTCTTTTTTATATAACATTCAATGCAACCGTTTATTGAGATTATCTATGAAGAGAAGATAACCGTGTAGCTTTCAATATGTTTAAAAAAATATCGTACGTCCCTATTCTCATCCAATTTTAAATTTATGCATGAGCCTATTTGCGTTAATAAGCATTACAAATGTGTAACATGATAGTTCTACTTACAAAAAGGTAAGATTCCAGCATTCAAACAATGAAATGAAGATTCAATTGCTTTGACTACATCGTTAGAAATGTTTCCCATATGCAGTCAACAGAATAATTATCCGTAAATATTTATGTTTCTATGCTTCATTAATTTTGATGCTTAAACAAAAGTGCCATGTGAATAACGCTATTCTTTCATCTATTTGAAGGTATAATTGATAGTAATTGAATCAGAGGCAACAATGACGGTTGCCTTGGCAATGCCCGGATAAAGTACGAAATATTTGCTAAATTTCGAAAACAATTGTGTATTTCTGAAAATCTCGACCGTGTAACATGTAAGCATCGCAAGAATAAGATAGTATAGAGTTTTAGAGGTTGAATAAATAAAAACGAAGAAAAGCGGTCCATATTTACGTGTTTTAATGAATGAAGGAAAAAACCTTGCACTCTGAAAACTCGAAAATCCTGTGTAAACTTATGGGAACATATAATTGTCTTCTGGATACGAACCCAGGACTTTATGAAAATGAGAGTTTTCCAGGGACCTCCTAGCTTGTAGAAACAAAATGCAGTTTCCCACATATCTCTACGGCGAACGGCTTTTGAGATACAGAGGGGGACGGACGGATGGACGCTTCCAAAACTATATATAGGATGATATTTTTTAGTTCTTTTTTGGAACAGGAATAATTAACATATGCACATGGCTTCAACTACAAGACTACTTATAAAGAGATCAACTATATAAAAGTTTGTTACAAAAATTCAGTTCTATAGTTGCTTTTCCTCCATTTCGGTGAAGATAGTGTTTTGGCAAATGATTTAATAAAAAAATTATATGAGAAGTCAGTAAAATAAAACTAATTCATAGCCAGCAATGGATACAGATAATGTAGACAAACAAATAATCCATGCTGACTTATTGTTATAGTAATTGACTGGTAAATTGGATAAAATTTTGCCTTGTGAGAAATCACAAGCTTTTTAGCAGTTGTGATAACACACGCTTTCAAAAAATGAGACCCAGCAGCATTACCAAAGCACGAAACTGTATGGAGTTGTTTTTGAATTTTATGCCCCGCAGCACTTGTTTCAGTTTCATGAGCTAAAGTTTTTTGGGGTAAACATTTCCAGTATAAACCAGTTTCATCAGCATTATGGATTTGTTCTGACATGAAACCTTAATTTTTGATGAAATGCTGAAATTTAGACTTAAATTCCTCTGCTGCAGGCTCTCATCATTGCTCCGTTTCTCACCATGGATAGCAATCTGACGAATACCATGTTTTTGCTTAAATCTCATCAACCAACTCCCCCGTTAATTTCAATTCATTGAAAAAATAATCGCTTTCACTGCACAAACTGCACCAGAGACCAGGATTCCCTCAGCCCTCTGTTGGTTGAACCAAAAAATGTATTAGTTATTGGGATTTGAAACGCGGCATACATACATACAGACAGCTTATAGTTTCTGCTATTGCCGGAATTTTAGACATCAGCTATGGCCTGCGTATTTGATCATGCATGACAATCTCCAATATCGCAATGTTTATGCAAGGTGGGTCCCCAAACATTTCACAGAGGAGCACAAACGGAAGCGTTTGGAGATTTGCATGCAATTTTTGCAGCGGTATCGTGATGAAGGAGAGGCATTCCTACGACGAATTTTTACAGGAGACGAAACATGGGTTCATCACTACGAGCCCAAAAGCAAGCAACAAAGCATGGAGTGGAAATACACGTCATCCCCAACAACTAATAAATTCAAAAGTGTGCCTTCTTCCGGAAAAGTCATGTTGATGTTGTTTGGGGATTTGAACATTATCAGGATTGTGGACAGACTTTCAGTAGTGCAAGATATTGTGCCCTGCTGGAAGAGAAACTGAAACCTGATATGCGCAGTAAATGCTGAGGCTTACTGTCAAAAGGTGTTTTGCTGCATCATGACAATGCTCGACCACATTCAGCCACTGCAACCATTGAAATGATTAAAAAATTTCAATTTGAACTTCTCCCTCACCCACCCACCCTACAGTCAGGGCCTCACCCCTTCTGACTATCACCTTTTTGGCCCTATGAAAAAAGCTTTTCGTGGATGTTGATTTTCAAATAGTGATGAAGTCAAAGAAATGGTGCATAATTGGCTTCACAAACAACCAAAAACGTTCTTCTCAGATGGCATTAAGAAGCTGTAGACCATTGTGACATGTTTGGAGAAGCTAGGGGAATACGTTGAAAAATAATACTAAAACTAGTTGCCTGTTGCCGTAATTGCAGCAAGCTAATGTTGTTTGTCATTTAGATTATCTACAAAGAGAAGATAACCATGTCACTTTCAATATTTAAAAAAAATAACATGCATCCCTATTCTAATCAAATTTTTAATTTATTCGTGTTATTTGCATTAATAAGCATTACAGAGGTATAATATAATGCTTTTACTTACAAAAAGGTAAGACTCCAGCATTAAAACGATGAAATATTTTGATTAAGGGGGCACACCAGGGTGACGGCCTGAAACGTAGGGCTATTTTTGGGAATTTTTTATAAAAAAAGTATGCATTTCAATGAATTTATGTTTTAAAAAACTAAAAGTACATCATTTTGAAAACATTTTGAAATAACAAAAGTTTGATAATAATAATAATTTTAATATATATAGCCGCTGCAACTATGGCGTGTTTCAAAAAATTTTTCCTTCGATTGACAGAATTCCAAGGAAACCGCCGATCTGAAACCAAAACATAAGGCATATTCTTAGAATAGAATGTTAAAACTTAGACATGACGATCTCAAAAGTCAAAGTTTACTCGAAAAAAAAAATGGCCCGCGTTTGAAAAAAATAGGTTCAAAATTTCAGAATAAAACTCGCCTGTTTTTTATAATTAAAACAAAAATAAACGTAACTTTAAAAAAACCGAGATCGTCATGTCGAAAAGAATCATATTAGTAGGGAAGCTTCGTGATTCGATTCGACTTCGAATCGGGGGTAGGATTCAGATTCGATTCGGATTTAAGGAGACCGATTCGTAAATGTCGAATCAATTGCAAGACCGTCTTTATACTTTACTAGTTGTTATGTGCTTGCATTCTGCAAGCATTTTCAAATTTTAGCATTTTTACAAATTCAAATTATTCCCAAGCGATGTTGTACATAATGATATAACCATGTCAAGTTTGGAGTTTGTTGCTCATTTAGAAGTGCCTTATAATTTTAATCCTCGTATGGAGCAATAATGGAGCAAAACAGCCCCTAACATTAAGAATTATTACAGTCTCAGATTTTTTCCATCTGTTCTAACAAAAAACCCATAATTCTGCCAAATTTCAAGTTTGTATCTCATTAAGAAGTGCCTTATAATTATCACTCTCGTATGGGGCCGAAAAAGGGCAAAAGCAAACATTAAAAATAGGAATTTTTGCAATTTTACAATTTTATCTTAGTTTGCCATGAAAATTCTATAATCGTGCCAAATTTCAAGTCTCTAGGTCCTATGCAGCTGCCTCGCATTTTTTGTTCTCGCATGGGGCCGAAAAGGGGCAAAACCGCCCTTTAAAAATGAGAATTTTTGTAATTTTGTAATTTTATCTTAGGTTGCAATGAAATTTCTGTAACCGTGCCAAATTTCAAGTGTCTCGGTCCTATGCAGTTGCATCGCCTTTTTTGTTCTCGAATGGGGCAAAACAGCCCCAAAAATGAGGATTATATCAATATCGGATTTCCTTCATTAGGTGTAGTTTAACATTAACAGCATTAAAATATAAGCCTCTGATTCACATTAAAAGCTTACCCATATGAAAGGATAGAGCTTGTTACCAAGGAAACCTATTGTTAGACCCAGAAAAATTAGCAATTTTTTGCGATAAAAACTATAAAATTACGCTAATTCTACTCGGATTTGCATTCTGTCTTCAAAAATAAGAAACTACAATTTATATCCTATCCGACAGTTTAAGTCTCGAGTTTGTATCTTGACGGGAAGTAATTTTAAAATGCAAATATAAAAACCTCTACACCAATTTACATGTTTTCTTATGGGCAAAAAATGGGGCAAAAAGGGGCCAAGATAGCCCTTCAAAATAGTAATTTCTACAGTTTCGGATTTTTTCCTTTGGTTGTGACCAAAAACCTATAATCCTACCAAATTTCAAGTTTCTGGCACATCTGGAAGTGCCTCATAATTTTGTATCCTCCTATATATATGATATATCATGTGTAAGAAGCATCTATATATTATAGATACAGGTCGGAACATGTATATTTGCAAGGTTGCGCAGCAGTGCTCTTTACTACTACTCTAGAGCAACCATCTTTATATGGTGGTACGAGCTTAGGCGGATTAAGGTAGGGGCACAGAGGGCACGTGCCACTTTACCACAAGTCGCAGCCAGATTTCAGCCCCAAGTGAGACACTAGGCTGACTTTTAAGACAAGTTAACATATTGCATTGTTATCACAGTGATGATAAATTAAAATCATTTTGGTAAAAAATGAACCAATTATTCTACGAAATGTATACTAAGTTAATTTGCAAAGCTTAAGGTGTGAACAGAATACGTCGCGTGCCAGGTCGTCTAACAAAGTATGTCGCGCCCGATTGACGGTTTAATGTTTCTCCCTCCTTTTCCTCTTTCCCCTCATCCAGTAAAGCATCACGCACTTCTAACATAAGTAAAACGACTTTCGTTTATCTAATTATTATTTGAACGGATCTATGAACTTCGTAGGCTCGTTCAGTGTTCAGTTGTTAGTATTTGATTAAAGTACTTTGTTGTTTGAGTTTTTATTATTGTTCTCCACACATTTATTTTTTCCTGCATTTATTTAATAATTACATCGTTTTTTAAGGATTTCATGGTCAATCTTCGTAAATTCATTCGCAGAATGCGAATTTGAAAAAATGAAAAATTTGAAAATATTTTCTCATCTATACCTGCTTTGCTTTAGTAGATGAATTTGGATGGAGAATAGTTAGAAAATACTTATTCTGAAACGTTTTTTAACCAAGGGGATAGATAAGCAAGGATGAATGTCTTAAATTACAAATTTCATTTCCATTCTTTATTGTTTTTCCTTCGAAATACTTATGATCGGAGAATTTCCCGAGGTACACGATTTTTCAGGGTACCAGCATGAAAATATTTAATGTCGAAATTAAATGGGTTAATTTTTAAATTTCAGCAAGAGGATTTGCAAAGATTAAAGTTACTAAACTACCGATTTCTAGTTTTCTTTGTTTCAGTCTATCTCTATATTTTCAAACTTTATCTAAAGGTCGGGTGAGATCATAACGGATCTTAATTAGCAATCACAACCGATGTTATAATAATTTATTTTAACAATAATTAAACTATCTTCCAATCAAATATCACTTGAAAATAAAATTCACACTAATGTTGTTAGCCACGACATTAATCAGTTATATCACCATTCAACATATGTATGTGACACGAAAAGCATGCATATTTGTAATTATGTAGGTGTTAGTATATAAAAATGCATAACTGTCTTATGCCCCTCCGATTCGATTCGAATTCGAATCGAGAATATAAAAATGCATAACTGTCTTATGCCCCTCCGATTCGATTCGAATCGAGATTGTCGATTCGATTCGAGATTTGATTCGAAAGAAAATTAGCGACTCGCAGGTCCTTACATATTAGTTATATTTTTTCCAAATTTGAAGGCAATCGGTCAAATGGTTATTTAGAAATAATGTCAACCAGGTTAAAAAAAGTGGTTTTCAGAAAAATGCGATTAAAGTTTTACTTTCAATTCTTTAGTACATAATTCGGAATTTCTTTAATTTACCCCTACTTGGTGATTCCTGGGCCATACAGCAAATCTTCTGCAGAAAGAACAGCCTCCTCCCTAGCAATTTTTTTTTGTCTACGAAGCAATCTTTCCTCGTGCTTCTCCTCCTGCGCTTGGTGCTCAGCTTGGTCGATGCGGCGCGCGTCCATGGTTTGGCAATATTCATACAAATGCTCACCGATATTGAATTGCATTGCACTTATAACTAGTAATAAACCCATATGGCCATCATTAAACAAGATTGTTGCTAAATTGGCAGCGGTTTCCACGACTGAAACTCCAGTGAACATAGTTTTCGGTGCTATTTTCCATATGAGTGCGTTAAAACTTTCGTTGCTGTTTTGGTTGAATGTGCCTAAGCACCATTCAAAGAGATATTTGTTGGTAAGCTCTTTATAAATTAGCTTAATAGCGTCTGCAACATCTTTATGCAGTGGAGGTTTGTGCACGTATTCATGTAATTTTCCTGTAGCATTTGCCCGTTGTCATGCGCACCAGGAGTTTTCTCCTTGCGGACAAAAGTGATGCTGCGCTTGTTCATCGGTGGAGGTTTTGTGATAGTAAGCGGCCCAAATGCCGTTAGACATTTTTTGCACAGAATCCAGATTTGCACGAATGGCCTTGCCATAGTAACTAGTTAATTCGTCAATTTATTTTCTGGTAAGTTTGCCCCTACCACTGAGACCTTTTTTCCTTTCTTGACATTGCGGAGTCTTGAGCCCATTCGCTTTTCAGCATGATTAACGCATTCCTTTTTTTTTATTGTTACTGAATCCCCATACGGCTTAGAAACAACAACTGCCTTGTAAGTTTTGGTGTCGCTGTCTCCTATGTAGTTTACGTATTTTGCATCGTGTATTTCTTTGGATCTGCGAAACATAGCGCGAATGCCGTCCACTTCCATTTTTCCCGCCGAACCCTCGTGATTAGCATTACACTCGTTGACATGGTTTTCTTCCCATTCTTTAAATTCTTCTGTATCCTTGTTATTCTCCCAGTATTCGCAAGCCTTGCAATATGCTGATGTAACAAAAATATCAAGAATTTTCCTCGTATAATAACAAATAAGTGACTGAACACCGTATAAGGAATTAAATCCTCATTTTTGCCATGTCCCATCTCCTGACACGGTAAGTTCCACAGATTCTTCACATACTGTAGCTTGCCTCATCAATGTTTTTTCTTCTTCACCAGTTTTTTCGTCGAACATTGTTGGACAGCATCCGAGGCAGTTTTCATACTTTGTATGATAATTTGATATAAAGTTTGAAAAATAGGGCGCGGCAAGTCCATAAAGGCACAGAATTTCCCTGCTCCATTTAATGATACCCCCAATAATCGCATAGCAAAAACAAATCGTCGGTTTATTTCGTATGCATTATTGATAAGCGGGCACGAGTCCATTGTTTTTGATTCGCATGATGCACAATTCACCACAATTTTAAACCCTAGTCCTCGTCTACCTCTTTCTGTAAAATTTATGTCACTTCCACAAACCTAGCACTTCACATACTGGCTGATCGCATCAAAAACAGTAACGAAATTCAAAATTCCATACCCGATATTTTGTTTAATATCCATGTTAATCTCTCCGCCACAAGGACACAACGCCGATGGGCTCCGGAGGGCATAAACCCTACGCACCGGCTGAACTGCAAGCGACACGCTCAACGTCCCGTGCACGTCTCTCGAAAAAATTCCATAACTTCGTCAATTTCAGGAATTTTGGCATGTAACAGGTCGGAAAATATTCGTGAAAGTCTATAGTTTAAAAATAAAAAAAAATTCGATTTTTTCGAAGGTTCACCCTGGTATGCCCCCTTAAATCGTTAGAAACACTTCCCATACCCACTCAACAGAATAATTATCCTTAAATATTTGTTGCTATACATCATTAATTTTGATGCTTAAACAAAAGCTCGAAGTGAATAATGCTTTTATTTCCTATATTTGAAGGTTTAACCCTACAATTTCCATGTGTTTATTTGCAAAAATAACCTTAGGAAAATTATGTATATATGTCCTAGCAGCCAGTTGCAGCTACGCTTGCAAATAATCTAAATAGTTCGGCCCTTTGTTAGATCTTCTTTGTTCCCTATTCAGTTGACGTGTTTCCCTATTTCTTTGTCTTTCTTGTACTCTCCGCTCCTCATCTTCACGGGTGATCCTATGAGTGGCCATATTCCTCTCTCATTTCTGCATTCTCCACTCCTCATCTTCACAGGCAATCCAACAAAAATGTGCACCGTGAACAGTATTTTCATTTTGTAGTACGTACCATACATACAGTATTTATTTTATTAAAAATAAATAAAAATATATACCACGGGATTCCAATTACGCTATATCGAATTTGCGCTAAACAAACATGTGCTAAACGAGGCATGACTATAAAAATTCATGTTCGGTAGGGATACGTTGTATCCAGATTTTAATGTATCAGGAATAGCAATGGGCCTATGACACTTCCCTGTGGAACACCTGATGCGACTTTTACTGGGTATGAAGATTTCCCTTCAATAACTACTATCTGTTTTCTGTTGGAGAGGAAGTCTTTTACCCAACTCACGATATTAGGGTTTATGCCATACTTTCCTAGTTTTCCTATTAATTTATTATGGGGTACTTTATCAAACGCTTTTTTACAATCAATGAAAATGGCATCAACCTGAGTGTTTTTCTCACCCCATTGCAACAAATCGTTTACGAACAGGGCGAGCTGCGTTTCGCATGACCTACCTTTCAGAAACCTGTGCTGGTTTTTGCTTAGCGAAGAATGACCATCTATATAACGTAGAACAGAGCTAACGATTATATGTTCTAGAATCTTACACGATAATGACGTCAAGGAAATCGGTCTATAATTTTTGGGATTCTCTTTGTCACCGCCTTTGTGGATGGGCGTTATGTTTGATAGTTTCCAGTCTTTCGGAACGGTACCATGTGCAACGGATATTTCAAATATTATTTTCAAGTAAGGTGCGATTACTGAGGCTAGCTCTTTTAACACACGTGCGAGTTACCCTCCAGCCCGGGAGACTTATTTTGCTTAATCGACTCTAGTTGGTGCGCGATACCTGTCTCAGAGAACATCAAATCTTCCATCGCATGTCCCTCATCATTCAAAGCTGGTTCCTCAAATTGTTGCTCTCCGAAGTAAATGCTTTCTGAAAGTGTTCATTTAATAAATTTGCTTTTTCCGCGCTATCATGAACTACATCACCTGCCTCCGTTCTCAGTGATGCTATGGTGGGGCCTCTACCGTGAACCTCCCTAACGTACGACCAAAATGCTTTCGGATTTTCTTTCAAAATATTATGCAAATCTTTCTTTTTGTAATCATTAAGTGCTTCTTGCATTGTTACTCTAGCTTTTTACCGTGCCTCTCTATATTGATGCCGTATTACTGACCTCTGTTCCTCTGTGACTTTTGAAGAATTGGTATTTAAGCGAGCGTGAAGTTTTCTTTGCCGTCTAAGAGCACATCTAACTTTCTGGTTGTACCATCTTGGCTCCGCACCATCACGTTTAAGTTTATGTGGAATGAATTTATCCATAACCTCTCTCATCAAATCCCTGAACATGCACCATGATTTCTCTGTACTAGCGTCGATTGATGCTTTGCAGAAATTAGGGAATTGTGTCCGTAAAAAAGACCTAAATTTTGAGAAATCACCTTTGGCATACATATATACGTGTCTTCTAGCCTTAACCTGTGCAGGTGAGATTAAGCCATAAACAATTTTATGTACGCAATAGCAATAAATGAAAATACAAATATGGCAAAAATAAGTGAAAAGCAAGGGGTGCAGTTTTTAATTTTAAAAGTTCTTGGGTTGATAAATATGAAAAAACTCGGGAATATTCTAAAATTAGAGATTCCAGGCTATAAGAAAAAAATATTTAATTAACGTTTTTTAAAAAAAGTTGAATTATATCGGCAAGTGAAAATTGACAATTTAAAAAAAAGTGAATAATGGGGTAAATAAAGGTTCGCTTATAATAATCGTGGAACAATTTTTTCTTAAAAATGGATGCAAAAATATGTTATTAGACAAAACCGCGGTCGCAAGTTGTACTGAGAAACCATCGTAACTGTAGAAAATTTTCCAAGGTTCAAAAGTGCATCGACTGTATAAAAAAATGTCAGAAGTTACTTAAAACCAATAAATACACTTAGTGTACAATAAATACTGTGTAAACATGTTAAAAGAGCCTTAAAATAGAGAAAAAAATGAAAAATGTATTTTTCATTTAGCGCCCAAAAAATTCCTCAAGCGGCACACTGGGGTCTGGTGCCCATTGCAGCTACGCTTGCAAATAATGTAAATAGTTCGACCCTAGGTTAGATCTTCTTTGTTCCCTGTTCATTTGACGTGTTTCCCTATTTCTTTGTCTTTCTTGTACTCTCCGCTCCTCATCTACACGGGCAATCCTATGAGCTTCCGCATCTCTTTCTTTCTCTTTCCTACAATACTCTTCCTTTGATCTCTGGTTCCTCTTTCTTTTTCTGGCAGTTGTAGCTGGGCTAATAGCTCTCCTTTTCACTGGTCTACCCCTTGGCATTTTTAAATTTTCTGCGATTTTACAACAATATATTAGAGCAATTACGTGATCACAATATCACAGAGTTACTCAATGCTAGTTTAATATCACGATATATTCAAAGAGGAAAATTTTTAAAATCTACCTTACCTTAGTTCCAATGATTATTGTTGCACCCTTATAGATGAACTAATAAACAGTCGCTTTCCTTCAAGTGTCTATCAACGTCCGCTT
The DNA here is from genome assembly GCA_036926305.1 of Uropetala carovei. Classification (NCBI taxonomy): domain Eukaryota; kingdom Metazoa; phylum Arthropoda; class Insecta; order Odonata; family Petaluridae; genus Uropetala; species Uropetala carovei. Next base: position 6,991,792 of record JAXCHB010000188.1, read on the forward strand.
TTAACTTCTTACAGGACCTACTATAGGTGCACAGACAATATGTCCGCAGACAAAATGTCCACTTTTATAATGTCCAATAATAAGAAGTGTCCACTGAAATTTTGGGTCCAAATGAATCAATTGTCCATAGTATTTATGTCCAATTCTTTCATGTCCAATGTGATTTCTGACCAATATAAATTTGTCCAACGTCCAACTTTTGATGCATTAATTTTGGTTTTTGCGGTTATTAATCTTGGTCCTCTTCTGTTGTTACCAGAGCTGCATACCTCTTCAAAATTTGGGAGTGGTTCAGTTTGCGTTTCGGTTCTAAATTTTTGGAAGTGGTTCGGTTCAGATGAGAATTTTGACAAGTGCTTCGGTTCGGTTCAACTAAATTAATCATTTGAAATACTATTCAGAAATAATTTATCCATTATAAACATTACACATTCAGTATCAATCTGTAAGTAAATCAATCAGCAGTCACTATTATTTTAAATGAAAGAAGAATTTATTTAAAGAAAGGAAACATTTATATTTCAAATATATTACAATCCCATCATCATCGTCATTTATTTAGATTTTTTTAAATGGTATTTTTGATCCAAGCATGATTTTTATGTTCATTGCTGTTTATATATCAATTAAAAATTCTCTGAATGTATTCACTTCAGGGCCGACCTTAGGCCAATTGTACCTATTGGACCCAATCGGGCCTCGCAATGGTGTAGGGGCTCCAAACTATCTATTGGTGATGATTCTTTTTAGATTTATCCATAGTCCCATCCACCCTAAAGTGGTCTCATGAGAGGCCATCTGATGCTCTCAGAATGCAGGAAATGCGTTGGCAGCCTGAGATCCACCCCAGATCCCCACCCCTGGCTCGGCCTTTTAGGCCTCGTTGCTTTGGTCCTTTGGACCTCGCTTGCTGTGCCCCTCCCAAATCATTTTTTTCAAACTACGCCTTTAGATATAGGGACCCTGCCAAAAGTTTTCTAATTGGGGCCTGCAATTTATAGAGCTGGCCCTGATTCACTTCAAATCCATTTACCAACATAAACAATCATACATAATCAGAAAGAAAATGCGCCTTTAGCTTAAACCGCTTTTGAGATTATCCGTGGATGGACAGACAAGCCGAAAACATAAAAGCATTTTAAAGAAATAATTAAAATTCAAAGAAAATTACCGTATTTAAGCCGATTAATTAATTTAAAAAAATAGAGACGTATCTATTTTTTAAAAGTATATATAGAAGACAAGTGTATGTGTCATATATACTTTTAAATATTTTTAGGATGCAATCCTCCTACACTTTTGTGTCCCTTCGCACGTGAAAAGCTACAGAATATAAGCTGGCATCACCGTTCCGAAGCCTGTCTTTATTACGACAGGGAAGTCCCGAGGGGAAAGACTGAACTCTTGACCCTTCCGATTCAGGACCATTGGGTTATTTGCTCAGGTTTGACATAGTTCAAATGCTTAAGCTTTGCGTTTTGAACATCATTTATTATTGGCGGAGTTTCGCAGAGTTTTTCAGGAATGTAACCCACAAGAAAGACGCGGTCTGCCGTATTTGGGGAATTAGCCCCTGCAAGTTAGGCAACTCCTGTTCATTCTTTTCTCGATTCTACTACGGAACTTCAATAAGACTTTATTTTCTGATACTTTTTTCGTCTTCTTTTAATTTGTTTAAGTCTCACTTTCACTGAAGTTAATTTTTCCATCTCTTTTTTTATTGTTCTGCGGTCACCAATACAGAGGACAAATGATCCGGTTTTGCTGGGATGGGAACCAAACCCTGTATTTCCCATTGCCTTAATTACTTCTCTTTCATGATTTCGTCTTTCGCAGTGTTTTCAGGAACGTAACCCCTGCGAAAGATGAGGTCTGCCTGTATTTTTAACTGAAACCGGCCCTGCTTGAGCATCTAAGGATTACAGGTCTTGTAGTTCAGCATTTGAATTATCATGAAAATGTATTTACAAATTATTTCAAAGAATGAGTAGGAAAGATAAAATACCACCAGAAATGGATTCAAAATCCACTGAACTGCATGAACAGTATTGCTAAACTAGGGCTAAAATCTTCAGAAGAATATCTGGTGAGTGACATTTGTCATCAGGAAGCTAAGTTTCTGGTAAGCCATCTCTGCAGAATATCTTGCTCTTATGCAGAGATGATGATACCATTTGCAACGACATATCTTTTTGAGAGTGGGTTTTCAGCATTAGCTACTATGTAAGATATTTCTCGGTTTTAAAATGGAAATCACAGAAAAAAATACGCATGCATTTTATCTTACCAAATATTTTCAAGAACAAAAACAGGTTTGACATTAAAGTAATCAAGTTTATTCATCATATAACCTTAGAAAAGCACCATCACTGCTGCTACAATCATAACCACTAGAACTTTCATATGAATCTTCATTATCTTCGTACAGTTGATCACCTTCAGTGCCATCTTGTGCAGTGCTAATTCCACATTTTAAGAATGACTTTGTAATCTCCTCACTTTTTTACCAAACTGCAAGTTTTTCACCTACTCAGAAATGTTTGAAATCAAGGGCCTTCTCATTCACCCAATTGGTATCATATCATCATTTGATTTCTCCATCCATTTTGTCCACTTCTCCTTTTGCATGAATGCCTTAGATGGTTTATTAATCAAAACATCCAGAGGCTATAATTGACTTGTCAATCTGCCCAGAATCACTGCCAGATACAGCTTCAGTTCTGTAACAAGCCTTTTCCTTGATTCTGTTATATGAGCCTTGAACTGATCACACACTAATAAAGAAGTTTTTTTCCGAAGGATGCTAATTAACAAACAATTGGAATTGTTACAATATCAGATTTTTTCCATCGGTTGTGACCAAAACCTTATAATTGTACCAAATTTCAAGTCTCTAGCTCATCTAGAAGCGCCTTATAATTTATATCCTCCTCGTATGTAAGAAGCAGCTATATATGATAGATATATATAAATTTTTTTTTCAGTTTTATTTTTATTTTTCTTAATTTTTTCTAAAGATTGTTAATCGTTACACAAATAAACAAAATATAAAACTTAACTTTTTTACAGAATATTATTGGGAAGAACTTCAATTATAAATTGATATTGTCATACCTGAGAGATGCAGTGTTCAGCTACAGTTTTTTTTTTTGAATTTCTTCCTTTTTTTGCTTGCTTTCCCAGAGTTCTGACCGACTTTTCTTGATATACTGCATCATGGACAACAGCAGGTGCTATAGCAAGATCATCCAAAGGGATGACAGAATTTATAGAAGGATGCTGTGGAAAGCCAGGTTGGGATGTACTGTTTGGAATTAATATTGGAAACAAAAAAAAGAAAATCAGCACATTACCAGCATAAGTATAAAACCATTAAACATACATTTTATAATAAAGAATGAAGAAACCTTATAAATATAAAAATAATAAAAAGGGAAGTACTAGCACACCAGTTTAGAGGATATTAATCCACTAGTGTAAGTGCACCCGTTGAATTTCAACGGATGTAGTGAATCTACTTTCACTGCCAATTCTAGGGCGTATACGATATACACAAAAACATTTTAGTTTACGAAAAGCTGAAAATCACCTATAAATAATACTTTTTCACTTAATTTTTCTTAACAACTAACCAAATTTGTTTGTAAACAATCCATTTCCAAGCATATAAAATTCAAATATTATGATAATTTTATTGCGTATCATATCACTTTTGCCAAATCCAGCTTCATTTCTCGTATAATTATGCTTATCAGAAATGTTTGCTTTTATGCCTTGTAAGCAAGAAACCCGTGAAAAGGCAACGTATTGCCTATACCAGTGGTCTTCAAGGTGGGCGATAGCGCCCACCAGTGGGCGTTAAAGAACTCATCAAATGCTACTCTAATTTTTACACTGAAAAAAAAATTCTATAAAAAGGCTTAATGATACGCACACATATTCTGTACAACTATTTTATGTACAACTATTACAGTTCATTTGTCATTAACTATAGTGTCATATCGTACTATACTAGCGACAATGTATCCATGCTGCGGTAATATCTATAGGCCCATGAGGGTGGTCGGAGTCTCTCATAGAAGCAGCGAAGTGTTTAAGTTTAATTTTATCAAATATATAAAACAAATTTTTAAACACTGTTATTACCACTGAGATCGTATTCGGTAATCTCATCTAACGACAATCGCACTAGTATTAGGGTTATCATACGTCCGCATTTTCTTAAAATTTACGAGATTTTAGCAAATAAAACTCATTTTTTTCTGGCTATGACCATCATAATCTTAACACTATACGTAGACTTAAGCAATTAGATACCTTGTTTTTTTAAAAAAGTTATACTACATTTTAGGTTTAAAATTAAATTTGTCCGGGTTTTATTATCAGAATATGGTAATCCTAACTAGTATGTGCCATTTAGGAAAGAAAGTATCATCGAATTTTTTACCAGCTATGGCAAGATAATGATGAGCAGTTTGTTCGCTTATTGCTATATACTGAAGTTCACTGGCTCTCGAAAAGAAATTGTTTGACACGTTTTGTAGAATTATACGATAGAATGTTGTTATTTTACCTTAACGAAAACAAAATTATTTGCAATGATTTCAAGTCGGTGAAAAAGGATGCTTTTTACTTGGGTGGAATATTTGAAAAATTTAATGAAGTTAATTTATGACTTCAAGGAAAGAAAGTGAGTCATTGATTGCAAAAATGTTATTTCGGTATTCATTGACAAATTGGATTTATTCAGAAAAAACATCCTGCAAAAAGAATTTTACCAGTTTCTGGAACTACACAACATCAAAGATGATCTTACAGCCGAAGACATAGACAAGTTTGCAGATCACCTTTCTGTCATTAGAATCGATATGATGACTCATTTTCGTAATGTAATAGACTTGAAAGTGGATGCCTAGATGGTGACTCCATTCATCACAAATGTGTGTGATGTGGATATTGAATACCAAGAGGAGATAATAGAATTAATTCGTGATGATGTGTCTAAAGCCAGTTTCAACCAAGGTGGATATGTACAACTTTGGCAGAACAAGAAAATGTCCTCTCTGTATCCACGCTTGTGGAAGAAAATATTGTTGCTCTTGTTAGCTTTCCCAACTTCATATCTAGTCGAGAAGGGATTCAGTGCAATCCTGTCCAAAAAAAGAAACCGCTTACAAATAACAGAAAGATACGATCTTCGAATGGCCCTTACAGACTTGAAGCCAGACATTGATTCCCTGGTTTGTAGGCACCAAGCACAAAGTACGCATAGAAATGTATGCCAAATGCCTATTTTAACATTTGTTTTGGGATTAATAAACATAATTAAATTTTGTCTTTTTAAACATTTATTTTGTTAAAAACTTTATTGTTAAGTTGATACGATAGGTGGGCTCAGTGGCGTATTGAAGGGGGGTGCAGCGATTTGCACCCCCCCCCCCCTCCCCTCCATAAATCGCTTTGCTACTGGGGGCGCAAAATTATTCTTTGCCCCAGGCACCAGAAACCCTCACTACGCCACTGGGTGGGCGGTGAACTTATTTCAAAGGACAACATATGGTAAAAGTGGGCGGTGACTCCAAAAAGGTTGAAGACCACTGGCCTATACCTATACTATAGGTCCTAAAGATAGAAGAGCCCTAGCCCTAAATTTATATTAATATTTGAAAAATACAACTTTTAATGCATATAAATTACCATACCTGGCCTAAACTTATATTACTATTTGAAAAATAAAACATTTAATGTAAATAATTTTACATGCCTAGTATAATTGCCCGTTAAAATTTAACAGGAGGATTACGATCATTCCAATCATTCAGAAAGTGAAATGTTTCAAATGTTATACATCCGAATAGTCCAAATATTTGCTGCATTAAGTTGCCGTCTTTGCGACGCTTGTTCAGGTGTTTGTCGTGCGAGATGTAATAATAATAAGCTGTCTTTATTAGATCGATATTTCAGACATCAATGTCTATATTTCCATGTAAACCTGATGAACACAAACATCCATGTCCTAGGTCAGATTCGAACCCACAACCTTAGTAACCGTCTGCAGATATGCTAACCATCTGTCTAACAAGGCTGACAGATATCACCGCAGACATTCTCTAATTTCATAATGGTGTTGTGAACCCTGATTGGCTGTTATTCAACCAATAAAAATACAGAATAAGCGTTTATGACAAACCAAGTAAATTATAGCCAGGGACCAAACATGCAATCTCAGACACTCCAGGTTTAGGCTACTAAATTACTCCATATCAGGCACACTTTATCACACACACATAGAAACATGCAACCAAAAACCATACACACATATTTCCTTTAAAAAAAAATGCCTAGATATACATATTAAAAACAAAGATTCCACCTTCAGTAGGCTGATGAAAAAGACTGATCTTATTATTTTTATGGTTATAAGGAATTTTTTCCATATTTATAGTAATTAAACACAGGGCTCTAAATTTACTTTTTCTTTGAATTATACATACATATTGTCTACACATCATTTTCCTTCCAATCTATTTTAAGGGGAGAATGCTACCAATCCTGCTCATTACAAAAAAATAGATACAGAAATACGTAATTCATATACTATAAAAATTCTAAAATAAAATACACAAATAATTTTCTGAAATTTTTAACAATGCTATTAGCAATTAAGAACTGAATTATATGAAGTTAAGAAGATAATATCCTTACATAAATTTGGCAAAGAATTTACACACTCATTCACTATGCCTACTAGAATGTAACCTCCTGAGTTGGTGTTTCACTGTTTTAGAAAAAACCAAGATTAATAATTAGTTTATATAGAATCAGATTCTAGCAAACAAGCACTTTATTAAAATGCCCAAGAAAGAAAAACCATTTTATCATTAAATGTTTCAAATACTACACATTATGTAGTATTATGAGGTAGAGCAGGGGTCCCCAAACTACTACCCTTACCCAAACCCCCCCTCCTCGACATAATTTCCACACACCCCTCGAAACTTGAAGTTTTCACACGGCCCGATCAGTCATTTGAAAAGCTTAAGTGGCCTGCGCTGTCGTACATAAAGCCTAATGTGGCCCTTTCAATAAAAAGTTTGGAGACCCCTGAGGTAGAACATTCATATGTAGTCTACATATAAAAGTTCTACCAAAGAAACTAAAAGAAATCTATAAGCACACACATTTAAAAAAAATATAAGCACAATTAATACAAAAAAATTTAATGCATACATTAATTGACATTTTAATTAAGTAAAAATAATGGACAAGAGACTGGAACAAAGGAACTGAATCCTAAAAATTTTCATTGACTTTATGAATGAGAAGCCTCCATCCTCAGATTTTCAAAACATTCATGTTTGTGCAAAAATTTCATTAGTATACGACAGAGACGGAGTAATGCACTTTTCATCAAATCAAAAATGATGTCTCTTCCTTCAATACATATATTTTTAAAGTGTTTGGCAATTTTAGTGATCATAACTTAATACATAATTATGAAACAAGGAATAGGCATAACATCAGAAATGACAACTGCAAGCTAACTCTTAATAACTATGAGGGGATTTCTATGACTTTACAATAGCCCAAGACCCTAGATGTAAATAAATTTAAAATCATTCTTAAATTCTCTCTCAATGAATATTGTTTATACTGTAATGATGACTTTTTATAACATTAGTTTTAGCTAAACTTAAGCTTTTTATTTATTCAATGAGCGATGCTACACATATGTTAACCAAACATGGTATATAATAAAACATTCTGATACTTTCACTGAAGTATTATACAAATGAATGTTAATTAATCATACTTTAAGTATCCAGAAGGAATTTAAGATAGTGCTGAAACATGACCACAACTCATTTTGTAAATAATGCAGTGGTGGTACAGTTGAACAGGTTGTTTCAAAATAAGTGAAATTGACGATCATCCATAAATATGATTAAAAAAGAAAGCGATTTCGTAAAATATCTCAAAAACCACATGAAATACCTCGCACTACAAGTTTGAGTGGGTAAATTATCATCAATACGTGTTTTATTTCTTTTCTTCCTCTTTTTCTTCGAGCTGCCTGGTGGAGGAGTATCTGCTGAGAGTTGAGATTTCTCGACGGCGTTACTTCTCCCATTTTTCTTATCAGCCTTGCTCTCAGTTAGCTGTCAACAAAATTAATTTTTCTATGATCGCACCCCTAAATACTATATCTGTTAAACACTATTTTCGAACGAATAGGACACCCATATATATTTTTAACGAGTTCAGTGATTTGTAATTAAAACTGTTACATACATTTTCAATAGAAAGCTCCATTTTGCTATTTCTTAGAAAATTTAGGTGACTTACATTGAAACTGTAAAAAAAAAGTTGAGTAACTAAAATCGAGTGCCGTCGTGGCGCCATTGATTGGAGATTTTGGCGGTAAATTTCTTTACGAGTGGTGCATTAGTAACGATTAGTAAGCAATCTCGCCGCTAGGGTAAAGTATTTCCCGCCTAAGAAAGGAATGGTGTGCTTTAATTTTGCTGCTATACTTTGTTGCCGATAGCAGTTTTAATTGGCTTATAGTCGCTGTTGATACTGAGTTTTGGTAATACGCTTTGTTTGAACCATACTAATATCATTGGTGTATATGTATACTCATTTGAACGAAAAATGTAGTCTTCTCTTCGGGCTTCGAAACCATCGACCATATAAGTGAGTTAAGACAAATTTTACCAAGTGAATCATGAAAAACATAACTCATTATTTTCGCCGATCAAGCAAGCCTGACCAGACTTCTTTGGAGAAGTTGGATGAAAAAATAGACCATAAACTAAAAATATTTCAGTCGCGTGAGGAAGAATCTTACTCCAGTGAATGGGAATATACTTCTGAGGATGAAGTGGAAAATTATAGTGATGACAGGGTAAAAAAGAAATCGCATTTAGTTGTGAAAGTCCCTGGGGTGACTGTATGCCTTGATAGTACCAATCCGTGTAACAAGCGGAAGCGTAAGTACTCGGTTTCTTCAAAAGTAGTACCCAACAGCATCACCAACGACGCGGAATTGTTTCTTTCTACACCACTAAAGGTTAGTAAACGTGAAAAAGAGGAAGCGTGTAGTTTCTACATGTCACCGCTTCGTATAGAGAGTGATACTTCTCCAAAAAGTCCAGGTACGATGGTTAAAGCAGAGAAGTGTAGTACCCCGGCAGAAAGTTTATCTACGAAAATGACTATTTCCTCACGAAGAAGCCGTCGTTCAAATACCTCACGCCGACGCTTGAATGAATCTATAAAAGAGCAAGATGTCTCAGTCAATGAAAACTTGTCGGTTAGACGTATTATTAACGACAATTCAGACAGTGCAGAAACTCCAGATATTACAGAAAATTTATGCCAAAAAATAGATGAAGAGTCTTCAAAGGATATTAAATCCAGGATGATTAAAGATTCTCGTGAGGGACCGTTTATCAATGAAAATGTTTTTATTTCGACCAAAGATAACGAAGATCACAGTACCGATAAAGATTTCAGTCCATCCGTGACTTTTGGGTTGCCGTTGAAAACTTGTGCATTGAAGATCGAGCCTGATTTAATGACGGAGAATAACTGTAAAACTACGTGCAAGAGCCCCCACAAACTTGTCCATTCAGCATTCAGTCTCATAATGTCAGGGAGGGGCAATCGAAATACAACTAAAGATAATGAATTTCCCGTTGGTATTAAGAAAAAACGAAGTTCTTTGAATGGAGTTGCAGATGACACGGAGGATGAACCAGTAAGTGTAAAAAGAAGGAAAATTTCTTCAGTCCAACAAGTGGCTAATGTTACAATTCTTGATATGCACAACAATCTTTACAATTATTTTTCTAAGGCAGAAAATCCAAAGAAAACTAAAAGGTGTAAGCATATGATAAAGAAAGTACGATGTGTGCAGAAAGAAAAAGTTCTGCCGGTGTTAGTGAAAATTGAGTCTAGAACTTGTTCACCTAATTCATCTCCAAATAAGGGAGCATTAGCTGATGGATTACATCTGGATAGTAAATTAACTATTGTAAAAAATAATTCACCAGCCTATAATGGCAATGAAAAGAGAACCGTGACAAAGAAGATGGTGAAGCAATGTGAAAAGGACTGTGCTGTAGAACTGAAATTTATTGAAAGAGATTCTTCCTTGGATAAATCATATACTGTCACAGATGCTGAAAAATTGGGAGAGCTAACTTTAAATCCATCTATTGTCAGCAAAAAGTTGCAAAGAATGTCTCATTCTCTCCGATCCAATGAAAATTGGACTGTTAAAGAACATAATGGAACAAATTTGACTTTATGTAAGAATGTCACCGAAAAGGAAGTTGGTTTACATCAAGTATATAAAAAATCACATAAAAAACACAGGTCTAATGAAAGGATGTTAAAAATCAAACTTGAAGGCAAGCAGGAAATGCCGAAGGACAAGAAATTAGAAACTGAAAATTCCTCCACTGAAGGAATTGAGGACAGTAATCATGATGCAAAGATGATGGATCTGGAAGGTAATAAATATTTTTGTTTTTTTATTGAACACGTTTTTTGTGCCTTTCTTTTTTAAAATGTCATTTTTAGCAATTGTTTTTACAAATCGCTTATGTATTCACTTTGTCTGTCTGTTCATCCATCCAACTGTGCAGATGACATCTCTGAAACAGTTCGACCTAGAGGAACCAAATTTTCAAGATAATTTACTGCATATGAGAGCTACATGTAGCAGTCTGAATTTGTTAAAACTCCAATTTTCAGGTGCAATTAATGCCCCATAATTGCCCTGCATGCAAAGCATATAAATTAGTGTCGAGGTTTTTATATTTGTTTTTTAAAATTATTTACCATCAAGATTGGAACTCGAGACAAACTATTGGAATGTTTAGAAATTGTAGTTTCTTATTTTTGAAGACGAAATTCAAATCCTTGTAGATTTAATGTAAATGTTTAGTTTATTTCAGAAAAAAGAGAATTTTTCTGAGTCCGAACATTCTATTACCATGGCAATGAGTTCAGTGCTTTTATATGGGTAAGCTTTTAATGAGAATCAGAGGGCTATATTATAATGCCGCTAATATTAAACTATGACTGTAGATTTAGCATAAATTTTCAGTTTTTATTGGAAAAAAGTGTAATTTTTCTGGGTCCCAACAATCAACTGTCATGGCAACCAGCTCAATGCTTTCATATGGGGAAGATGGAATGCCAGAGGGAGGAGGAGAGAGAGAGAGAGAGACAAAAACAGAAGGAGAGAGAGGGAGTAAAAATAAGAGAACGAAAGCCAGAGAGGGAGGGTAGGAGGGAGAGAGAGAGAAGTGAGAGGGATGGGGTGAGAAAGAGGATTCTTTATTTTGTTTTCTGTATTGTAAAAAATTAAAGGTTTTCCTGTTGCTGACAACTTAAAGTTTGCCAAAGTAAGGCTGAATGCAAGGTGCATTACAGTACAGTCCTTGGAGAAAGCGGAGGGCAGGTTTAATGCATCTTAAGGTAGGACCATAGTACAGGCAGACCTTGTCTTTTGCGGCTTTATCTTTCAGTGTTTTGATCTTTCGCGGTTCCGCATTTGCGACCAGTTTTGTCTTTTGCGGTCTTATGTTTCGCTCTTTCGCGGAAAAAATCACAGAAAAGGCTGCACGAAATTTTCTATATATGGAATGAATCGCGTTTTCCTCACATTTTCCCTCATAGTCAGGCATGAAGAATGTTGTTACATTGTTCTGATATGTAAAAATATTTACGTAATTAAAAAAAATAGAGACGTATCTATTTTTTAAAAGTATATATAGAAGACAAGTGTATGTGTCATATATACTTTTAAATATTTTTAGGATGCAATCCTCCTACACTTTTGTGTCCCTTCGCACGTGAAAAGCTACAGAATATAAGCTGGCATCACCGTTCCGAAGCCTGTCTTTATTACGACAGGGAAGTCCCGAGGGGAAAGACTGAACTCTTGACCCTTCCGATTCAGGACCATTGGGTTATTTGCTCAGGTTTGACATAGTTCAAATGCTTAAGCTTTGCGTTTTGCACATCATTTGTTATTGGCGGAGTTTCGCAGAGTTTTTCAGGAATGTAACCCACAAGAAAGATGCGGTCTGCCGTATTTGGGGAATTAGCCCCTGCAAGTTAGGCAACTCCTGTTCAGTCTTTTCTCGATTCTACTACGGAACTTCAATAAGACTTTATTTTCTGATACTTTTTTCGTCTTCTTTTAATTTGTTTAAGTCTCACTTTCACTGAAGTTAATTTTTCCATCTCTTTTTTTATTGTTCTGCGGTCACCAATACAGAGGACAAATGATCCGGTTTTGCTGGGATGGGAACCAAACCCTGTATTTCCCATTGCCTTAATTACTTCTCTTTCATGATTTCGTCTTTCGCAGTGTTTTCAGGAACGTAACCCCTGCGAAAGACGAGGTCTGCCTGTATACTGGAATTTTGTTTTCAGAGCATTTTCTTGGGAATGCATTTCACTTTAATGTAAGAAGATGAAGGGATTAAATTATATTTGGTGAAAAGAGTGAACAGTTGGAAGGGAAACTTGATATGAATAGATTGTCTAAATATATAGTATAGCTTGAAAAGCAAATAATAGTACTTTAGTCATCCTATTTCTGTCATACTTTCTGTAGGAAAATTATATTAGTACAGGCTGAGCAGCCTTTATCCGTAAATCTGAAAACCGAATTTTTCCGAAATTTTTTTTTGTGTCTACACCAAAGTGTAGGAAAAATGGTCTGCTTTCAAAAAGGCGCTATACTCAAAGGAATGTCACTATAATGCTGCTACCGCCGGATAAGTGCAAAACTACTTCAAAATAATACTTGTAATAACTAATACATAAATAATAAAATGCACTCTTATTAACAGCGTTTAAATTATGAAATCACAGTATAATTAAATCATCAAAATTTTTGCCACATCACTAAACTAGGAAATTAAGTCTCTAAATCTAGCGACAAAATAGCTAAATTGTCATCACTGGGTCTGACATGTTGATGAACTTAAGTCACAATGTAACCTGACATCTGACACTGCCCACACTGCGTCATTCATCATAGCATTTGTAGTGGTTGGTTCCTAACATAACGTAAGACATTTGTGGTTATTTATTGTATTTGTGATAGAGAACATGTCAAAATGGGTCTTATGGGTAACGGTATGAAAATAAAAAGGAAGCAAAATTCATGATCAATCGCTAAGAAAGTTGAGTTATTGCAAAAACTTGATCATGGTGCGTCTGTGAAGCGATTAAGTGAGGGCTATGGCGTGGGTATCATCACCGTGTACGATTTAATAAAACAAAAAAATCAGTTATTGAAATTTTTTAGTGATAGTGAATCTCAAAAGTTAATGGGTAATAGAAAAACAATGCACAGATCAAACAAGTTAGGAAAGTGTACAACGTATCATAAATGGAGCGTTTCGTGCAATGGAGTGTTAGAAAGAAATTATATACCTGTATGTAAGGGAAATAGCATTTTCAATTTCTTTTCTTCATCATAAATAATCCATTTTCTTCCTATTTAATAATATTACATGCACACGTAAGGAAATTAAACGTTTGTTTTGGAGATTGTTTATGTTAGCAACAATGCAGAAGTAACCATGCAAGAAAATTTCTAAGTTCAACTCGATGTAAGACTTTCTTGTTTGATTTTCTCGATAACGGCTACTCCTACAATAAAAATGTATAGGAAAGGAAATACGCTACTTTACCAGTTCTACAACTTTCATTTGAAAAATATTTTGATATGAGCAATACTTTACGAGATATAACGAAAATTTAATTTTTTGTCTCCAGTAAAGTGGTACCCCTGATTGTCGTACGTGATTCATTTTTGCGTTTTTCTTATTGTATTTGATTGGTAGTCCTTATTATCAAATTTCATGAAAATCCGTTAGCTAGAAGCCGAGAACGAACAGACGGACTGACCGACGATAATAAGCGCTCACGCTGTAAGCGAAACGCGCCTAAAAATGACGAGCTTGATCGTGTGTTGTTGGAGTGGATCCATCAGCAGAGGAGTGAAGGGATTCCAAGAGACATTCAGTAAAAATTCATTTTGGAGATCAAATAAGGCAGAAATTAACGGCTCTACGGTAATTGTTCATTTGTATTTTTTATTTTAATATAGCAAGTGTTGTAGTGCTCATAGAATAATGCATAGGATACACTTACGCAAGGACGCTATGCATACTAACTTAATGTGTAATATCCAAAAACAGAAATTTTTCCAATTCTGAACAAGTCTTTCGCAAGGATTTCGGATTAAGGGTGCTCGACCTGTACTAATATAGTAATCATTTTCAGTAAACTAAGCATAATTCATTATGAAAGCGTCTCAAATAGTTTTGCTACAAATCAGCCTTTTTCTGTAGCTATCCACTGAGTTGTTATATTTCATTTTTTTAATGTAACGTGAATGTGAATGCACTGCAACATTATGATTACAGTGGAAACCACATAACATGAAAAATGCTTAACACAAAATATCGGTTAACACAAAACACATGCTCGGTGCATTCCGGCATCTATACCTATTATTTATTTGCTTACACGAAATGATTTAGAAGAAATACCACTTAACACGAAAATATTTTTCAGTTCTATGGAAATAAATACATGAAAAATTATTTGGATAACACAAAATGGCATTGAAGATAGGGTTTCGCCATGATTGTGGTAATATCTTCACCCATGGGGTCCTCCTTTTTGAGTTTGCCGACAGAAATCACAATTGATGATTACATAGCAGTGGATGGCCATATTGCCACTGAACCAATTTTAAAAGACAGTGACATTGCGGATAGGCATAGCATATTAGGAGAAAGGGACAGTGACAGTAGTGTTAATGACGAAATGTTGTCCACATCAAGGGCTGTGGGCATGGCCGTTTTAAGACCTTCGTAGGCCCTAGGCACTCTTGCATTCGAAGGCTCAACTCTGCGTCATATCAAATATATTAAGATGCACCCACGTTAAATCTAATTTTTTGCTATTAAAGATATTCGAAAGCATTTTTATAATTTTGCTTTTGAAATTATTTCAACAATACTTTAACATTTATTCAAGCACCAAACATTTTCGTAGGCCCTTGAAAGACTTGTAGGCACTGTGCCTATTGTGCCTAATGGATAAAACGGCCCTGGCTGTGGGTATCCTTGGAAAGTTAAGAGTGCGTTTTTTGGAAGTTATGTAAGGTGGGAAAATATGTATGAAATTTGGAACAATTTGTGGCACAGAAAATTGTTGATAATGTCATTCAGAAAAATGACAGATTTTATTACTATAAAGTAGAGATGAGAACTGTCATAACAACTTCATTGTTATAGAAAGAAAATGTCGTTAACATTCTGTGGTGACTAAATTAATTGAGTCCATTTAATTGGTGTCATCAGTGGTTTTGCTAATTATATCTGATTATTAATATATATCGTGGATTTGCCTATAATCTTACTTCCATATTTGAAAAATGAAAATGTTACCGTAAAAAATGTTAACATTAAATTTGGTTAAAATGAAATTCAGAGGACACGAAATGATTTTGCCACTCCCAGCATTTTGTGTTAACCAGTTTCCACTGTAATTTTTTATTCATATCCCAAATGGTTTGGAGCGTGGTTGGGTGTGATTTCATCACTTAAAAACAAACCACCACCTTGCTGAATTCAGTTTTTAATAAATAATACTCTTCAGTAATGTAGCCACACACACACAGATATATATATATATATATATATATATATATATATATATATATATATATATATATATATATAAAAGTGTCCACTGGCTCCCTCCTATCCCTCTCAACTACTAGTTGCAATCAACACTTACCGGAAGTAGAGCCGCTGGGATGGGTGAGGCGGCTTGGCAACCGCCTCAGGCGCCTCTCAAAGGGGGCACCAAAATTTGACAAAAATGAAAACCTATCAAAATAAATTCATAAGGCCAGCGAGGCCAGGGGGCACCATATTATATCTCGCCTCAGGCGGCAAAATGTCTGGGCACGGCCCTGGATATATGTATGTATGTATATATGTATGAGTGTGTGTGTACAGGGTGAGCCAAAAGTCATGCACCATGGCAGGTTGAGTCAGAAGTTGCACACCATGGAATAAATTATTTTATTTTAATAGACATTCAAAATGACCACCTCCAACTTGCAAACACTTTTGAATTCTTTGTGTGAATGATGGCTTGACGCGTATAAGTGTCTCTTTTGTAATTTTACGACATTCTGATGATATTGCTTCCTTAAGTTCGTCAATGTTTCTTGGTGGTCCTGGTACACAGTTACCTTTAGATGACCCCAAAATAAAAAAATCGAGAGGTGTGAGATCGTCAGTCTTTGTCATCACCATGCAGATCTTGAACGAGTTGCACTTTATACAGGTGAAAATGATTTTTTCAAAGAATGTGCATTTCTGACGTTTGGCTAATCTCTGTTTCTTGGCTTAACTTCCTCATCGATTTTTTTGGGCTGCTTGTA
Source organism: Uropetala carovei (assembly GCA_036926305.1). Lineage (NCBI taxonomy): Eukaryota > Metazoa > Arthropoda > Insecta > Odonata > Petaluridae > Uropetala > Uropetala carovei. Next base: position 7,008,296 of record JAXCHB010000188.1, read on the forward strand.
AGTTTCTCCAAGACCATCACCGATGTTTCTTCATCAGTTACACTTTTTGGTCTCCCAATTGGAGGACGATCGGCAACACTTCTGGTTTCTTTAAAACGGTTTATTAGTCGTCCAACAGTTGAATGATCGATTGGAGGCCATTGTGGATTCTGCCTTTTAAATTCTTCGACACCTGAACGGTGTGTAGCACCTGGTACCCCATACATAAACACTAACGTCACTCTGTCGTCCTTCGATAATTTGTCAGAAATTTTTTAGCCCTGACACAAAAAAGAAATATTAATTTGTAGTAATTTATTCCGTGGTGCACGACTTTTGACTCACCCATATATACGAGGTATAATAAAAAAATACGGTGAATGATCACATGCTGTGAAGACGCGCAGCGAGAATGTAAAACTGGTGGGCAGAGCCTATTCTGGCATCTCCAATAGATATACGATGCAAGTTGTAACTTGTTGTTTCACCGCAGTGCACTTTAGCGTTAGTTTCAGTCGAGACCTGTTTTGTACGTCTGTCAAAATGTCGAATGTTGAGCAGTGTTTGAACATGAAATTCTGCTTCAAGCTGGAGAAGACAGCAACCGAAACACACAAAATGCTTGTGAGGGTATACGGTTATAGTGCTGTTACGAAAGAAAAAGTTTTTAAATGGTTTGAAAGATTTCATAATGGGATTGAGTCAGTGGAAGATGAGGAACGAAGTGGTCACCCATCAACGTCAAAAATGGATGAAAACATTGCGAAAGTTCAATCCGTGATTCGCCCAGACCAAAGATTGATGATACGTGAAATAGCTGAAGATCACAACATTTCATTTGTTTCAGTGCAATCGATTTTGACTAAAGATTTGAACATGAAGCGCCTTAGCACAAAGTTTGTTCCGCGCCTCCTGACAGAAGAACAAAAGCAAATGCGTTTCTCAATTTCATTGGAATTTCGTGAATTCCGATTCAACATTTTTATCATGCGTGATAACTGGTGACGAAACTTGGGTGTACGGGTATGACGCAGAAACAAAAGTGTAGAACTCTCAGTGGAAAACTCCATTGTCTCCCCGACCAAAAAATGCATGTCAGTGCAGATCCTCGGTGAAAGTCATGATGATTGTCTTTTTTGATGTCAAGGGGGTAATCTGCGTGGAATTTGTTCCTAGCGGTACAACTGTTAATTCAGAGTACTACAAAGGAGTGCTGGAGCGTTTGAAGAGGGATGTCCGACGAAAAAGACCAGAAAAATGGCAGAACAGATTCTTGCTTCACCACGACAATGCGCCGTGTCACACATCCCTCGTAATCCGAGAATTTTTGACGGAGAAAAACAATCCTCTCGTCCCGCAACCACCATACTCCCCCGACCTGTCACCATGTGACTTCTGGTTATTTCTCAGAATTAAAATTACAATGAAAGGTAAGCGATTTGATACGATTCCAGAAATTGAGAAGGCCATGACAGACTGTCTAAAAGTGATTCCAGAGACTGCATTCCAGGAATGTTTTGTAAAATGGCAGAACCACTGGAAAAGGTGTATAGCTGCAGAAGGGGAGTATTTCGAGAGTGATTAATGTACATTTGTAAATTTTTCAATAAATTTTGTATTTTAACATCATTCATCGTATGTTTTGATCAGACCTCGTATATATACAGTAGAAACCACAGCATGAAATCGCTTAAAATGAAATATTGGTTAACACAAAACGTGCTCGGTCTGTTCCAGTGCCTATACCTTTCTGTATATATTCATTTGCTAGCGCGAAACGGTATACACAAAATACTGCTCAACACAAAAATATTTTTCGGTCCCTTGAAAATAAATACATGCAAAATTGTTTGGATAACACGAAATGGCATTTGAGATAGGGTTTTCCCATGATTGTGGTAATATCTTGGGCTGTGTATTACATCCTATTATTGATAAGTATCATGGATTTGCCTACGAGCCTAATTGCACATTTGAAAAATGAAAATTTTACTATTAAAACTGTTAACATGAAATTCAGTTAACTCACTTCGGATAACACAAAATGATTGTGCTGGTCCCTAGCATTTTGTGTTAACCCGTTTTCACTGTACAGTTCGATCGCATCTTACGCAGTATTTAGGTTCTGATGGCGGTGCATAAAGCCAAAAATGCGTATAGTCCAGAAAGGGTGGTAGCCCTAGCAAGCCCCCCAAAATTTCTGTTTTCGAATAAAAGCTATTTGACATTATTATTTCACTAAATAGATTGTAAAATATATTATAACTAGGAAATAAAGTTAAAAAAAGAAAAACTTTAATAAATAAATAACAAAAATAGCGATTTTCAGATATTTAAAATGCCATAAATGCTGTGAAGGGAAACATTTGATATCATCCTAAATGAACGATAGAAGCCGGTTGGTATTACATCTGCATGACTAGGCATATATTAAACATTGCAGTAAATATTTTTGAAAACATTAAGAAAATAAAAAGCTTTTCTGTTCTGTGACTAAATCTATCGGTACTCACCAAAAGTCTTTACTGCTGCCGGCTTAGAGGTTGGAGATGCAGATAAACACCGATAAAAATTAGCATGATGAGGAAGGTTGTAAGTCATCAGGATCAGATGAAACTGGTTCTGGTTCAATAAAGACAAGAGGTGGCTTAGCTGACGTTGAGGGCTGTGGTCTGATTGTGGTTTCTGGTCTTTTTTTCTTTAAAAACATTGAAATCGGCAGCTGTTTTTTCTCCCTTTTTATACTCTGGAAGATTTCTTGTAAAGGTGCAAGGCATTGATTTATTCCTCGGGTTATTTTGTGGCTTCGCTCCATTGATGGGTCATAATCTGTGATAAGGTCATTTAAATGTTTTGCTGCTTGAAAAACTTCAGCGAACTTGTGCAGGTCCCAGTTACCTTGTTCTTGGGGTGGCTCATCTTCTTCATCTGTGGATGATTTCACAAGTTCTTCCAGCTCCCGATCGGTGAGAATCTCTTTTTGATCATCAATTCCTCAACTTCTTCCTTGATCATGTCTTCAAAGCCTTCTCCGCCAATTTGTCTAGCCAATTTAACAACTTCTTTCACCTCGTCTTGTATTGATGGGAAATCTATGAAGTCATTGACACATTCTTTCTATAAATTCTTCCAACATGCATTAATGCTCTCAGGTTTAATGGCATCTATTGCATCCTTAATAAAGCGGATGCAATCCATGATGTTAAATGATTTCCAGCATTCAGTAGTATTCAAGTCGGGATCTGCATCCATAGCACTGCGAATCCGATTCATTGAGAAGCACGTATAACTCGCTTTGAAGCAGCGGATGACTCCTTGGTCCAGCGGTTGGAGAATGGAATTGGTGTTGGGGGGAATGAATAAAACATGTGCATTCGGTTAAGCATGACTTAGATTTTCCGGGTGTCCTGGATTATCTACAACCAAAAGCGCCTTGAATTCTAATTTTTCTTTATGCAAATAATTTTTGACTTCAGGGATGAAGCATTTATGAAACCAGTCTTGGAAAATGGTGCTGTAACCTAAGCTTTTTTATTAGATTGCCAGTAAACCAGCAAAAGATTCTTGTTCTTCCCTTTCAGTGCGTGCGGATTTTCAGATCTGTAAATAAGACTAGGTTTGATCATGTGGCCTGCAGCATTGCAACACAATAACAAGGTGAAACGGTCTTTTGCTGCTTTAAACCCAGGAGCCCGTTTCTCAGTCATAGAGATATAAGTTCGACTTGGCATCTTTTTCCAAAACAGCCCCATTTCATCAGCGTTGAAAACTTGCTGCGGGAGGTAACCTTTCTCATCAATAGTTTTTTGAAAAACCTTAGGGAAAGAACTCGCTGCCTCTTCATCTGCCGATGCCGATTCTCCTGTTAATCTTAAGTTCTTTAAATTAAATCTATTCCTGAAACTATTTAGCCAACCTACACTTGCCTTGAATTCTTTCCTCTCTTCTCCACATTCTTCAGTTGGCTTGAACTGGTCGTACAGGCTGTCAAGGCTTTTTCTCTCAATGTAGCACTATCTATGGGGAGGCGCTTGCAGTTCATGTCTTCTAGCCAGATGTTCAGGGCTTCTTCTGTCTTCACTAATGTATTATCTCTCACTTGGATGGTCACTTTAGCAGTTATTTGAGCACTAGAGGCAACAGAGACTCGAATCTCTTTCTCGCTTATTTTTATAGATCTTATGCTAGACTCATGCTTATTGTATTTACGCGCTACTGACGCCATGGACATTCCAGATCTTAGAAGATCTAACACAGCAATCTTTTCTCTTAAAGTTAAAACTTTACGCTGCTTTTTAAATTCAGCTCCTTCAACGACTCCTTTGCATTTAGAAACCATTGTTTAGTATAATAAGGTTTTATTGTTTTAATTTATAGAATTTAAAGCACGACACAGAAAAGTGTTAAGAGCACAGTGAATAAATACTAACTGATGCTGTAACAGTCGCAGTTCTAAGTTACTTTGTTGAAAAGAAACATTTTATAACTTTGCCTACTCGAAAAGGAGCCAGAAGCCAAAATAGAAACAGAAAACACACAACTACTTAATAAATTGTATAAAAATGATACATTGAAATGCCCACACGGGACTTCCCGTACAATTCAGAGAGTCTCGCGTCCTTCCACTTCCACCAACCCAACCCACGCAACACTCCAATATCACAACATGTGCAGTGCAAGCATTCGAAATTGAATAAATAAAAGTGACTTTTGATGACTTACCAAGTACATAGTGTGTTCCATCTCCATTTTTATTATTATTTCTGTATATTCTATTTATTATTTGGCCTTATTTTACATTTTAATTTCTTAAATACGAGTAGATATAGTTTTAATAAATAATCTTTTATGTATTTATAAAAATTCCTGTAATTAATAAGAATAATTTACAATGAATGCTTTTTATAATTTTACCCCCTTGGCCAACCAACCGCGTAAATCTATGTCCGTGTAAAATGCAATCGAAGTGAATATATATCTGTGTATGTGTGTGAAAGAGAGAGAGAATTATTTATTAAAAACTAAATTCAGCAAGGTGATCGTTTGTTTTTAAGTGATGAAATCACTCCCAACCATGCTCCAAACCATTTGGGATATATATATATATGTATGTATATACACACACACACATATATATATATATGTATATATATATATATATATATTGTACATATATATATATTATATATATATATATGTCAGAAAGCACTACACCACTCTCCAACTTCCTCCTCGGGGAGGCACACCCGAAAATAACACAACACGTCCAAGGGACTCCAACTTTATTTAAACCCGAATTACACCAGCATTCTGCTCTCCAGCAGAACCTCTTCCACGAGCCAACACACGGCCCACGCTACCACGAGTCCCGTCACACACTCTTCTCTCGCGTCACGTGATCTCTTAGTCCTCTACTTCACCGGCCTGCTTCTGGCAGCACTTCTCGGGGCGGTCGTCCTCGCTTGCTTAACAGTCGGCCTTTCCTGACATCGGGGCCGTCCTCGGTCCCGGTACGGTCTGCCTCCGGTTGAACTGCTCCTCTGGCGCTCACGTCGTTCTCCATCCGCTTCTCGTCTTCTTTCCCTCGGCTGTCCGCGGCCTGGTCGTCATCTCCCTCGTCCTGGCTGTCTTCGGCCTGGTCGTCATCTCCTACTTTGCCTTGGGGGGGCTTACACCAGGCTTTCATTCGGTCTGCACTAAACACGGAATTGAACGCTCGCTGTGTCCTCTTTGCCCCTGGTATATCCATGAGAGAATACCTATCTCGAGCTAGCACTTCTGAGACAAGATACGGACCCTTAAATTTCGGAGCTAATTTTCGCGAACACCCTGTCGCTTGAGCTTCTCGTTCTACGATGACTAAATCTCCTTTTTGGTACACTCTCGGCACCTTATGTCTTTGATCGTAACGCTCCTGTTTTTTCTGCGTCTCTGATATCTTTACTAACGCTTTTTCCCTCGCTTCGCCTAAGGTCTCTCTAGTCTCATCGAGTTCGCTATCTTGCAACGCCAGTATAACACGGTTTTGCAATGAATTCCTTGGGTTATAAGCAAACAATAGCTCATAAGCGCTCTTCTCAGTAGTTTTATTTGACATAGAATTCATGGCGAATTGGATGTTTCTCAAATTTGTGTCCCAGTCGCCTCCATCCTCTTGTGCATACATAGTGGATATGGCGTTTGTAATGGATGCGTTTGATCGCTCTACTTGTCCATTTGCTCGAGGGGTAGCAGTCGCATTCTTTATATGCTTTATCTGGTTTCTTTCACATAATTCTTTAAATTCCTTCGCTGTAAATGCCGTACCTCGATCTGTAATTAAACGCTCAGGACACCCAAATAAGCTCGTTATCTCACTAATAGCTTCGCACACTGGTTTGGTTTTTGCGGTTTTCACTTCCTTTAGTAGGATGAACTTTGTAAAGTTGTCTTGATACACGAGAACATACTCTTTGCCCCTTTTACTCCTTGGGAATGGCCCTAAGTGGTCCACGTGAACTGTGTGAAATGGGATGACTACACGCTCTAAACTGTGCAACTGCCCCTCTTTTTTACCTCCCGGTCTCTTATGATAAGCACACTCAATGCAAGCTGCAATATATTTCTTTACCCTTCTTCTCATCTTCGGAAACCAAAAATATCTCTTCACGTGTTCTAAGGTTTTCTCTTCTGCGTAATGTCCCATGTCATCATGACTTCCCTTTAGAATGCGCCAAATAGAGTTCTTAGGCACAACCCAACGGACCCCACCGTCTACCTTTCTACAGACACGGTTGTCTTTCAGCACATAGTCTGTGTGGATCTGCCTATCCTCATTGGCGACCGCAGGTTGCTGTAAGGTGCGATGTATTTTCTGGATAGCTACATCCTGCAGCTGCATCGTTAGTAACCAATCATCCTGATTTATTCGCAACGTGAAGATTTTCAAGTCTGCTGTATCCGGTTCCTCGGAATCTCCCACGGGATTTCGACTGAGGGCATCAACGTGACTCATGTTGCGTCCCGGTCGGTACTCGATCGTGAAATCATACTCTTGTAATCGAAGCCACCACCTCGCTATCCGCGGTAACAATTCTTTCTTGGACATGGTGGTCTTTAAAGCATTACAGTCAGTAACAACTTTGAAGGGTCTGTTCAATAAATACATTCGAAATTTGTCTACGGCTTCAACTACTGCCAACGCTTCTAGCTAATAACTGTGATAGTTCTTCTCTAGATCTGTCGTCTGTCGGCTATAATATGCCACAGGTTTTTGAGATTCTCCTTCTCGACGCTGTAAGATAATCCCCGCTAGTCCATTCTTACTGGCGTCAGTGTGAACTTCATGTTCGGCATTTACATCAAACAAAGCAAGTGCCGGACGCTCGATTAATGTTTTCTTCAGCTCTTGAAATGCGTTTTCTTGTTTCTCTGTCCACTCGAATGCCGTATCTCTCTTCGTCAAGAGCGTTAATGGCTTGCTTAACGTAGCGAATCCTAATACAAATCTTCTAAAGAAGCTCGTCAAACCAATAAATTGTCGCACTTCGCGAACATTCTCCGGCCTTCGAAATTCTTTAACTGCCTGAATTTTTCTCTCGCCTGGTCGGATCCCATCTTTGGTTATTTCAAAGCCCAAATAGTCTACTCTGGTTTTGAAAAATTCACATTTTGATACTTTTAGGGCTAGCCCCAATTTCTTCAGTACTTGCAACAGTCTTTCTAATCTCTCTAACCCTTCCTTCACCGTTTTGCTGGGTATCAACAGATCATCCATATAGACTAGGACCTCTCCTGGTTTTGTCATTCGCACTACCCTTTTCATCATTTGATTAAACACTGCAGGTGCGTTTACTACTCCGAAAGGCATTTTTGTGAACTCGTACAGTCCACTTGAGGTGACAAAAGCTGCCTAGGGTCTCGTCCCTGGGGCCACGGGGATTTGATAGTATCCCGACGCCAAGTCTAAAATGGTAAAATAACTGTTTCCTGCAAGCGCGTCTAATTGTTCCTCAATGGCTGGCATGGGGAATTTTATTTTTTTCGTCTTCAAATTCAATGCTCTGTAATCGACGCACAGCCGGTCTTCTCCGTTAGCTTTCTTCACCAACAATGCTGGGCTTGCGTATTCTGATGTCGACTCCTGCACGATACTCATTTTCATTAACTCATCGACTGCCTTTTGCATAGTCGCTCTTTGGGCGTACGGTAGGCGATACGGTCTTAAATTCACAGGGTGGTTATCCAACAATTCTATCTCGAAACTGGCAGACTCTACTGTACCCAGTTCACTCAAATTCTTCGCAAAACATTCTCGATACTCATTCACCATTTCGTATACCACATCCTTCTCCCCTTCAGACAGGTCGTTATTCAAATTTATTTCTTCCATTTCTATCCCGGCCCTCCTTTTGACATTTCGAACTTTGGCTTCGAAGTTACTTTCTTCGTCCTGCCCATCAGTCTCTCTCCTAATTACAAGTTTCTGATAGCTCTTCTCAACTCGAGTCCCCGATTGGTCTAGGGCGCTTCGTCCTAGAATTATGGCATCGTCTTGCGAACAGTTTGGGACCACAAGCACTTCTACCTCAATGCTTACGTCGTCCACGACAAGGGTTAACGGTTTGGAGCCTATTACGTTACTTTTCCCACAGCCGAATCCAATCAGACTTTTTTGACTCGCAAAGTATTCTACACCTAGCTGTTCAGCGACATCTTGCCTCATGGTCACAACATCGCTCCCTAAATCAATGAACCCAACAACTTGTTCATCATTAACCTTTATCCATTTATAATATTCGTCTTTACTTTGGTCGTTCGGCACCGAAATTCTTTGGACTCGCCTTTTCATTTCCAAATTCCGTCTATTAACTTGGGTTCCCTGAGGGCATTCCTTCATCATGTGTCCCTCTTTATTGCATCGGAAACATCGCCTGCTCTGCTGTCGTTCCGGGCAATCCTTAGCCATGTGTCCCAGGCCGTTACAATTATAACACCTCGCCTGCGTTGTCTGCTTATTTCTCCTCACCACGTTACCTTCGTTTGGCGATTCAATTGGGACACTATAACGGTTAGCTAAAAACTGTCTTTCACCTAATCTCGCTCTTTCTGTAATACTTTCATAGCGCTTTATCTTGAGCAGTAACCCTTCAACATCTTTGAACTCACACAAAGCCAGCGACCTTACTAATTCCTTGTCACCTAAGCCGTTCAAAATGTATTTAATCAAGGATTCTTTATCTATGTTACCTCGTCGCGCTATCGCTTTCATGGCATACACGTATGACTCATAGGTTTCGTCGCGCTGCTTCTTCCTCTTTGTGAGACTCATGTGGACATCGGCCTGATCAGCTGTTGATGGGAAGCTATAAAGTAACCTTTCTTTAAAAGTCTCCCAAGAATAAACTTCTTCCGCGACACTATTTAACCACAATTTAGCTGCTACTCTCAGCTTATTCACCGCGTGAGTAAGCAATACGGAATTGTCCCACGAATACGGGGAAGCGACCTCTTCCACTCGCCGCACCCACTGTTCGGCGGTAAATCCTAAGGTCGTCGACGCGTCAAACTCGGGCAACTATCTTTCCGCCATGTCTCGGTGAGCAACTACAGTTGTCGCCATCGTACTACAATGTCCCGCTTCCATTATTTCTCTTTCGCGGTCTAACAACGTGCGCTGTCTCTCCAGCAACTGTCTTTCTCGTCGTAGAATCTCACGTTCAAGGTCGTTATCGCTCGCCCTAGGAGCTAAGTGGTTCTTTGGTCGGGTCACAGAGGGCGTCGACATCGCTCTCGGTAGCTCAGGAAAGCTCGCTGCTTGCGTCAAGAACGCCTCGCTTACTCCTGTTCCCGCCACTGGATACGTCATTTCCGGTTCCCCACTAAACGCCATGCGGTTGCTTTTTTTTGCTAATTTCGCTTTTTCAGGTCTGTTTCGACGCTCACAACCCTAGTTATACTTGGGGTATTGTTCACTCGGGAATCACTTTTCTTTCACGTACTTACGGAGGAGTACAGTCTTCATCGGCAAACAGTCGGCTCTCTCACGACTGCTCCTTTCCGAAAACTGGTTTTTGATCTTCTTATCCTTATCTGATCCCAATCCCGCCGCTGCTCTGTCAGAAACAGACTACACCACTCTCCAACTTCCTCCTCGGGGAGGCACACCCGAAAATAACACAACACGTCCAAGGGACTCCAACTTTATTTAAACCCGAATTACACCAGCATTCTGCCCTCCAGCAGAAGCTCTTCCACGAGCCAACACACGGCCCACGCTACCACGAGTCCCGTCACACACTCTTCTCTCGCGTCACGTGATCTCTTAGTCCTCTCCTTCACCGTCCTGCTTCTGGCAGCACTTCTCGGGGCGGTCGTCCTCGCTTGCGTAACATATATATACAGGGTGTATCAGAATAACACCGAAATATTTTGTAAAAACAATTTTGAGATAGGGAATGAGTGGTTGGAAAAGCCTCTGTTATGCGCCAGAGAGCACTGAAGTCAACGCGTTGAGGTGATCGTCCACAATGCCAACCCAGATGTTCACAGAGAACTGTTGTTGATGGTGGTGGATGGAAATCACGTGTGGATTATCATCGACCCACACATGGCTGTTTCTGCAGTTGTAGACTCCATCCCTGGTAAAACAGGCTTCGTCAGTAAACAAAACATACTACCTGAGAAAACCAGGGACTTCTGCACAACGATGAAGTATCCAGCGGGAAAATTCCTGTCTGGGTCCAAAATCATGGGGGCACAAACCCTGAACTCGCTGTGGGTGATAAAGGTGAAGCTGCTGTTCATGAACAACCCTCCACACAACATGTGCAATAGCACGGGTACTTGTTGATGGCTCTTCTCTTACTCGCTCCAACACCTCTTCCTCAAACAAGGGGTTCGGACTGACCTCTTTGCACCGCAGTCCTGTTTTGAAGGCTTCACCGATCCTGTCTCCCGCAACCGTTGGAACACTGCTGTGAATGTGGTGTGATGGGGATGTGTTTTGTTTTGGAAATCTTTCCCTGTAAAACTGTGCAGATCTCCCTTTAGCTTTGTCATACACAAAAACAATGACAGCAAGTTCCGCAGTTGTGTACTGAGCCATGCTAACCACTTCAGTTGTAAACGTCAAATGTCGAGTAAGCAACATCAGCTGACTCGGACAACGTCATAGTAGCTACGAGGCCTGAAAGGGGAAGAGGGTTGGAATGTTTGAGAGTTTGTTTGCCTCCAGGTATACTTTAGGGTGTGTCTATCTTCCAAGCGCAACCTCGACGTTTAGTGTTCTGTTGTGCATAACGGAGGCATTGCCGACCTGTCATTTCCTATCTCAAAATGTTTTTTTAGGTCTCTTCTATAACCCTACAAAATATTTCGGTGTTATTCTGATACACCCTGTATATATAAACTTACGGAAGAGGAAAGGTAAATGAGGATATTTCAGGCAACTAGGTGTTGAAGGAAACCCAGTGAGCACTTAATGGAAGTAGAGCTGCCGGGGTGTTTGAGAGACACATTAGTAGAAGTTATTGGAGCTTTCGGGATGATCCCTTCGTCAGCACAAGAGAGACACGACTGATTTGGCAGTGACACTGGAGTGAAGGTGTGGGGGTGGAAGGGAAGGGGATTGGAGGATGCAGAGGGGGTGAAAAGGGGAAAGAGAAGGTGGAAAGAAGGAAATATTAATAGAGTTTAAGGCCAGAATGAGAGAAAAAGTTTAAGATTTGTATGTGGGCCAATTCCCATTGACGGAGTTGGGAGGCAGAAGCATCATCTGGGAGGGTGTGAATGGCCCTCACCTTAAAACTAACATTGCAATTCAGATTATAATTATTTGCATGAACGGCCACGGGGAGCTGTCGTGTAAGACTAAATCTGTTGTGATGGCCATTCATGTGAATGTTGAGGGGGTTGCTGGTTCTGCCGACGTAAAAGGTGTGACCTTAGGTGCATTTTAGTAGGTAGATGACGTTGCAGGTGGTACAGTTGGTAGAGGATGTTATGGGGTAGGTGATGTTAGTGGTGGGGTTTGAGAATGAGTTGGAGGGTGGGTTTATAGGGCATGTAAGGCATCGTGGTCTGTGGCAGGGGTGGGACCCTGTAGGGAGCAGAGGAGTGGGTGATGGGGGTTCTTTTCTCCACAAAATGGTGGCTAGGTTGGCAGGTTTGCGGAAGGAGAGGATTGGGGGTGTGGCTATACAGATATCTATAATATATAGATGCTTCTTACACCTTAACCGGTAAATTCGTCTAAAGACAATTCGTCTAACGGAAAATTCGTCTAAGGAAAATTCATCTAACCAACAATTCGTCTAACGGAAAATTCATCTAAAGAATTTCTGTCGCATTTCTAGTACATACATATCGCACCTTTGCTTCGAAAGAAGCACAACTCGAAAACGTAAATTTTAAAATGAATAAAAATTCTTCGAACTATCAGATAGGATATAAATTGTAGTTTCTTATTTTTGAAGACACAACTCAAATCCGAGTAGAATTAGCATAAATTTATAGTTTTTATCGGAAAAAGTGGTAATTTTCCTGAGTCTAACAATAGGCTTCCTAGGCAACAGCCTTAATGCTTTCATATGGGTAAGCTTTTAATTGCAATCAGAGGCTTATATTTCAATGCCATTTATGTTACACTGTGCCTAATGAAGGAAATCCAATATTTATATAATTCCCATTTTTTGAGCATTTTTGCCCCAGTATTGCTCCATACGAGAAAAAAAATGATGAGGCAGCTCCATATAACCTAGAGACTTCAAATATTGCACAAACATATAAATTTCGTTGTAACCGAAGATAAAATAAAAAATTGCAAAAATTAAACATTTAGGGGCGAACATTTTGCGGTTTAGGTATTTCTATATGGGCTACAATGCTGAAATTTTTTTAACATTAGAATTTTCCAATTAACGAAAACAGGCATATAGAAATTTGAAAATTTTTATACGTTCGGCCGTAAAAAATTCTAAAATATTAAACAATTTGACTAATGTTTATGTACTTTCTGAAGGTGCAGGAAGATGAAAATTTTAACCTAGGGAGGGAATGATGCTCCAGTGGTAACTAACATTAAAATTTTTAGAAAGGTTTATTATACTGGCTGTTAAAAATTCATAAAATTTATACAATTAATTTCATATAAATGCATTTCTAGAGGTGCTACATCGATGATATTTTGCACAAATATGAGGTATTCAAAACGGATGATGAGAACATATAAAATGTTTATAATTATATATTTTAGGGGTTGTTTTTACACCAATATTATCGAAAAAATACATGTAATTAGGTGCAATGGTGCAAAATTATGCTTTTGAAAATTAATTGTCGGCTTTTATTCTTTACATTAAGGTGAGATAAAATGCTTGCAGAATGTAAGCACACATTCACTAGTGTGCGTGTATATATATATATATATATCTATAATATATAGATGCTTCTTACACATGATATATATATATATATATATCATATATATATATATATATATATATATCATATATATATATATATATATATATATATATATATATATATATATATATATATATATATATATATCTATAATATATAGATGCTTCTTACACATGATATATATATATATATGATATATATATATATATCATGTGTATAGTAGACAATTATTAAATGCAAAAGTTTGCACCTCTGCTAGGATTATTGTTTTACATTATGGACAATATTGGAATAAAAACAACCCCTAAAATTTATAATTGTAAAACTTCTATAGGTTTTCATCATTTGATACGAATACCTCACATTTTTCCAAAATTTCATCGATGTAGAACCTCTAAATGTGTAGTTATATAAAATTAATTGTTTAAAGATGATGAATTTTTAATAGCCACAATAATAAACTTTATTATATTTTACAATATTATTTACCGCTGTAATAGCTTTCTCTAATTTCTCAAAATATCCAGCTCCCTAACTCTAACAAAAGTGCATAAACATTAGTAATTTTTTTAAACGTCTATGCATTTTTTATGTCCCAATAAATAAACATTTTCAAATTTCTATAATCCCGTTTTTGTTACTTGGTAAGATTTACCATTAGAAAAAATTTCAGCATTGTAGCACATTTATATGTCTATAATATGTGAATGCATTATGCAAGCATTTTTAAATATTAGTATTTTTACAATTTCGAATTATTCCTAATCGATTATGTCCAAAACCGTATAAACGTGTCAAATTTCAAGTTTGTATCTCATTAAGAAGTGCCTTATAATGTTCACACTCTTATTGGATAGAAATGGGGCAAAACTGCACCTAAAAATTTGAATTTTTGCTTTTTTTTATTTTAACCTCGGTTGCAACAACATTACTATAATCATGCTAAATTTCAAGTCTCTAGGTCATATGGAGCTGCCTCACTGTTTTTGTTCTCGTGTTGAGCAATACTGGGGCAAAACAGCCCCAAAAATGGGGATTATATCAGTATCGGATTTCCTTCATTAGTCGTAGATTAACATTAATGGCATTAAAATGTAAGCCTCTGATTCCCATTGAAAGCTAACCCATATGAAAGCATTAAGGCTGTTGCCTAGGAAGCCTATTGTTAGACCCAAAAAAATTACCACTTTTTTCGATAAAAACTATAAATTTACGCAAATTCTACTCTGATTTGATTTTGTCTCCAAAAATAAGAAACTACAATTTATATCCTATCCGTTAGTTCAAGTCTCGAGTTCGGATCTTTACGGGAAGTCATTTTAAAATGCAAATATAAAAACCTCTACATCAATTTACGTTTTCTTATGGGAGAAAAATGGTGCAAAAAGGGGCCAAAAAAGTCCCTCAAAATAGGAATTTCGCCAGTTTCGGATTTTTTCCTCTGGTTGTGACTAAAAACCTTTAATCCTACCAAATTTCAAGTTTCTAGCACATCTGGAAATGCGTCATAATTTTGTATCCTCCTATATCTATAATACCGTATTCACCCGAATCCAAGACGACCCTGAATCTAAGACGACCCCCCATTTTGATGATTCCAAAACAGAAAAAAGCTCAAATTGACCTTCATGACTACAAAAATTATAAATCTTGTGAAATATTTATTTTCTCTTATACTTTTCTTGAATGTCATTGTCTTTTAACATTTTAAAATCATAAGGTCATATCACAAATAGAACCATTCAGGTTTTCAAACAAATTAAATGGTAGCATTCATTTTAAGATAACATTAAAAATAAAGTAAATACATTGAAAGAATATACTCATTTCAGGACAACAAAAAAACATTTCAATCCAAGTGCTGCATAAAATCATTTTATTGTGTTAGTCATCATCACTGTCTATGCAACCTTCACTATTTTCCTCATGCTCACTATCTTTATCACTCTCAACTTCATCATCAGTCTCCCACAAAACATCATCCTCACTCCCATCCATGGCATTAGATAAGCAGCATTTCTTAAATCCTTTCACTATTACTTTTGCATTTATTTGTTGCCACGATGCCTTGATCCATTGGCAGAGCATTGCAACTTCAGGTTTCTTAAGATTTCCTTTTGGTGTTAAAGTGTGAGTTCCACTCTGTAACCACTCAGAATACAAAACCTTTAAATTATTTTTAAAACACTTATTGACAGCAACATCTAAAACCTGAAGTTGCGATGTCATTCCTCCAGGTATTACAATAAGATCAATATTCATCGCACTCATTATGTTTTTAATTTCAGGAGATAAGTGTCCTTGAATGCATCCAGTGAAAGCATTGCTCTTTGTTTCAGTAAAGCTCCTGGCCGTCTATTCCACACCACATGTAACCAATCTCTCATTAGTTCTTTAGTCATCCACCCCTTTTCTTGACACCTATTATTCCACTTGGCAAATGTTTCTTAGGCATTGTTTTCCGCTTTAGAATCACATATGGTGGTAACTTAGTCCCATCTGCTAAAACCGCCAACATTACCGTGACTCGCATTTTTTCGTTGCCTGTAGTTTTAATTAGGACGGACTTCGCACCTTTTTCGTTCACAGTATAATTAGATGGCATGTAGAAGAAAACCGGAGTTTCATCGGCATTTCCTATTTGGCTCAAAAGGTAATTATTGGTTTTTCTAAGTCCAATTACGTATTTCTGGTAAGCGAGAAGTTTTTCAACATAGTCTTCTGACAATTTCTGACACAGCGAAGTTCGTCGCCGTAAAGAAAAATTATTTCGTCGCCGTAAAGAAAAATTATTTTGTCGCCATAAAGAAAAATTATTTCGTCGCATCATTCTCACGCACCAACTTCTGCTGGCCTTCAATTCTTGCAATGATATATTAAGTCCTCTAGTAATTTCATTAGCTTTAAGTATAATACTTTCAGTCGAAACAGGCATACCGTTCTTCCTCATGGTGCGCACAAACTTTACTTCTTCTTCAATGCCATGAAATCGGCCTAATTTTGGACCACTGAGCGACTTCCTTGTGACTTTGGCTTTTTCTAGTTCCTGTTTTGAGAGTTTCCATCGACGCACATTTGCCTCAGATACACCGAACTTTCTACTCGCATCAGAGTTATTAGTTTTTTCGGCGTAATTTATCACGATCAGCTTAAAATTTGCATCATAGCTCCGTCTAATTCTTTTGTTAACTTTCCCTTTGCACTCGTGCCACGTACTTCAACATGATGTCATTTTAACTTAAGGGTTGTGCATTTAAATCAAGAATGCACAACTCAAAATTACTGTCACACTTAGTGAATCGCGGTGCGTCGTTTGAAAGGGGAATCCCAATGATTTCCGCTCTCATTTGTTTTGACATTGCGGTTGGCATTACGTGCAAGGTGAAAGTACGTCTCTGTGTTATGATCGTCGACGATGATTATTAGTCTAAATAATTATTATTCCCGTCATGTTTTTCTTATTGTTATTACTATTTGTTCATTTCACGTCTTTATGTACGTACTTGAATTTGCTGTTGTGAATTGTTTACTCTAATATACCATTTGTTGTAAAAACCATTGATTAAATGCTTAAATATACTTCGTATTCGAATGTAAGACGACTCTTGATATTTACAGCTGAAAATTTGGAAAAAAAGGTCGTCTTAGATTCAGGTGAATACGGTATATAGATGCTTCTTACACATGATATATATATATATATATATCTATACTATATAGACGCTTCTTACACATGATATATTATATTTGTCAAAACAAATGAGAGCGGAAATCATTGGGATTCCCCTTTCAAACGACGCACCGCGACACGCTAAGTGTGACAGTAATTTTGAGTTGTGCATTCTTGATTTAAATGCACAACCCTTAAGTTAAAATGACAGATCATGTTGAAGTACGTGGCACGAGTGCAAAGGGAAAGTTAACAAAAGAATTAGACGGAGCTATGATGCAAATTTTAAGCTGATCGTGATAAATTACGCCGAAAAAACTAATAACTGTGATGCGAGTAGAAAGTTCGGTGTATCTGAGGCAAATGTGCGTCGATGGATACTCTCAAAACAGGAACTAGAAAAAGCCAAAGCCACAAGGAAGTCGCTCAGTGGTCCAAAATTAGGCTGATTTCATGACATTGAAGAAGAAGTAGTCAAGTTTGTGCGCACCATGAGGAAGAACGGTATGCCTGTTTCGACTGAAAGTATTATACTTAAAGCTAATGAAATTACTAGAGGACTTAATATATCATTGCAAGAAAAAAAATGATGAGGGAGAGCCATATAACCTAGAGACTTGAAATTTTGCACAAATATATTAATTTCGATCTAACCGAAATAAAATAAAAAAATTGCAAAAATTCCATATTTTGGGGCGAACATTTTGCGGTTTAGGTATTTCTATACGGAGTACAGTGCTGAAATTTTTTCTAACGGTAGAATATACCAAATAACGAAAACGGGAATATAGAAATTCAAAAAATTTTGTTCGTTCTGCCGTAAATATTTCTTAAATTTTAAAAATTTGACTAATGTTTATGTAGTTTCTGAAGGTGCAGGAAGATGAAAATTTTAACTTAGGGAGCGTTTGTTGATCCAGTGGTAACTAACATTAAAATTTTCCGAAAGGTTTATTATTATGGTTGTTAAAAATCCATAAAATTTATACAATTAAGTTCTTATAAATGAATTTCTAGAGGTGCTACACCGATGATATTTTGCACATATATGAGGTATTCCAAACGGATGATGAGAACCTATAAAATGTTTATAATTATACATTTTAGGGGTTGTTTTTATTCCAATATTGTCCATAATGTAAAACAATAATCCTAGCAGAGGTTTTTTGAAAATTAATTGTTGGCTTTTATTCTTTACATTAAGGTGAGAGAAAATGCTTGCAGAATGCAAGCACACATTCACTAGTATCTATAATATATAGATGCTTCTTACACATGATATCTATAATATATAGACGCTTCTTACACATGATATCTATAATATATAGATGCTTCTTACACATGATATATATATATATATATATACTAGTGAATGTGTGCTTGCATTCTGAAAGCATTCCCTCTCACCTTAATGTAAAGAATAAAAGCCAACAATTAATTTTCAAAAGCATAATTTTGCACCTGTGCACCTAATTACATGTATTTTTTCGATAATATTGGTGTAAAAACAACCCCTAAAATATATAATTATAAACATTTTATATGTTCTCATCATCCGTTTTGAATACCTCATATTTGTGCAAAATATCATCGATGTAGCACCTCTAGAAATGCATTTATATGAAATTAATTGTATAAATTTTATGAATTTTTAACAGCCAGTATAATAAACCTTTCTAAAAATTTTAATGTTAGTTACCACTGGAGCATCATTCCCTCCCTAGGTTAAAATTTTCATCTTCCTGCACCTTCAGAAAGTACATAAACATTAGTCAAATTGTTTAATATTTTAGAATTTTTTACGGCCGAACGTATAAAAATTTTCAAATTTCTATATGCCTGTTTTCGTTAATTGGAAAATTCTAATGTTAAAAAAATTTCAGCATTGTAGCCCATATAGAAATACCTAAACCGCAAAATGTTCGCCCCTAAATGTTTAATTTTTGCAATTTTTTATTTTATCTTCGGTTACAACGAAATTTATATATTTGTGCAAAACTTCAAGTCTCTAGGTTATATGGCGCTGCCTCATCATTTTTTTTCTCATATGGAGCAATACTTGGCCAAAAAAGCTCCAAACATGGGAATTATATAAATATCGCATTTCCTTCATTAGGCACAGTTTAACATTAATGGCATTAAAATATAAACCTCTGATTCCCATTAAAAGCTTATCCATATGAAAGCATTAAGGCTGTTGTCTAGGAAGCCCATTGTAAGACCCAGAAAAATATCTATAATATATAGATGCTTCTTACACATGATATATCTATAATATATAGATGCTTCTTACACAATATATATATATATAATATATAGATGCTTCTTACACATGATATATATATATATATATATATATCATATATATAGGAGGATACAAAATTATGAGGCACTTCCAGATGTGGTAGAAAGTTGAAATTTGGTAGGATTATTGGTTATTAGTCAAAACCAGAGGAAAAAATCCGTAACTCTCGAAATTCCTATTTTGAGGGACTTTTTTGGCACCTTTTTCCCCCATTTTTTGCCCATAAGAAAGCATGTAAATTTGATGCAGAGGTTTTTATATTTACATTTAAAATTACTTCCCATCAAGATACGAACTCGAGACTTAAACTGTCGGATAGGATATAAATTGTAGTTTCTTATTTTTGAAGACAGAATTCAAATCGGATTGGAATTAACGTAATTTTACAGTTTTTATTGCAAAAAATTGCTAATTTTTCCGGGCCTACAATAGGCTTCCTTGGTAACAAGCTCTATCCTTTCATATGGGTAAGCTTTTAATGGGAATCAGAGGCTTATATTTTAATGCTGTTAATGTTAAACTACACCTAATGAAGGAAATCTGATATAGATATTATCCTAATTTTTGGGCCTGTTTTGCCCCATTACTGCCCCATTCGAGAACAAAAAAGACGATGCAGCTGCATAGGAGCCAGAGACTTGGCACGGTTATAGAAATTTCATTCCAACCTAAGATAAAACTATAAAATTGCAAAAATTCCCATTTTTAATGGGTGGTTTTGCCCCTTTTCGGCCCCATATCAGTGTGATAATTATAAGGCACTTATTAATGAGATACAAACTTGAAATTTGGCAGAATTATGGGTTTTTAGTTACAATAGATGGAAAAAATCTTAGAATGTAAAAATTCGTAATGTTAGGGGCTGTTTTGCTCCATTATTGCTTTATACGAGGATTAAAATTATATGGTATTTCTAAATGATTTGACACGGTTATATGATTATGTACAACATCGATTGGGAATAATTTGAATTTGTAAAAATGCTAAAATTTGAAAATACTTGCAGAATGCAAGCACACATTAACTAGTATATATATATAGATACAAGTAAATGTGTGCTTGCATTCTGCAAGCATTTTCTCTCACCCTAAAGTGAAAATAAACGCCGAAAAATAATTTTCAATGCATAAGTTCGCATCTCGGCTCCGAATTACATGTTTTTCTGTTTTGAAAATTTTGCGGTATGAATAACCCCAAAAATTTATAATCATGAAACTTTTGTAGGTTTTCAGCATTTGTTACGAATACCTCACATTTACGCCAAATTTCGTCAATGTAGTACCTCTAGAAGTGGATTTATCTGAATGTCATTGTTTAAATTTTATTAATTTTTAACAGCCACAGCAATAAGTATTTCTAAAATCTTCAATGTTATTTACCACCGGGACATTATTTCCTAACCCTGTTAAAATTTCCAGCTTCCTGGATCTACAGAAAGTACATAAACATTAGTCAAGTTGTTAAACATTTGGGAATTTATTACGGCCGACCGAATAAATATTTTCAAATTTCTATATTCCCGTTTTCATTATTTGGCGAATTCTACAGGTAGAAAAAATTTCTGCTTTATAGCGCATATAGAAATACCTAAACCATGAAATGTTAGTAAAATAGTTTATAATTTTTACCGGCCAAGAAAATAAACATTGTTGCAATTTTGCAATTATTCCTCCGATTAATTTTTTCGGTTCAACTGTGTATTAAATTTCAGCTCTCCAACTATTGTAGTTGGGCCTCATAATTTTGTATCCTCCTATATATATGATATATATATATATACTAGTTGTTATGTGCTTGCATTCTGCAAGCATTTTCAAATTTTAGCATTTTTACAAATTCAAATTCCTCCCAGGCGATGTTGTACATAATCATATAACCATGTCAAATTTGGAGTTTGTTCCTCATTTAGAAGTGCCTTATAATTTTAATCATCATATGGAGCAATAATGGAGCAAAACAGCCCCTAACATTAAGAATTATTACAGTCTCAGATTTTTTCCATCTGTTGTAACTAAAAACCCATAATTCTGCCAAATTTCAAGTTTGTATCTCATTAAGAAGTGCCTTATAATTATCACACTCCTATGGGGCCGAAAAGGGGCAAAACCACACATTAAAAATAGGAATTTTTGCAATTTTACAATTTCATCTTAGGTTGCAATGAAATTTCTATAACCGTGCCAAATTTCAAGTATCTGGGTCCTATGCAGTTGCATCGCCTTTTTTGTTCTCGAATGGGGCAATAATGGGGCAAAACAGCCCCAAGAATGAGGATTATATCAATATTGGATTTCATTCATTAGGTGTAGTTTAACATTAACAGCATTAAAATATAAGCCTCTGATTCCCATTAAAAGCTTACCCATATGAAAGGATAGAGCTTGTTACCAAGGAAACCTATTGTAAGACCCAGAAAAATTACTACTTTTTTGAGATAAAAACTATAAATTTACGTTAAATCTACTCGGATTTGAATTCTGACTTCAAAAATAAGAAACTACAATTTATATCCTATCCGACAGTTTAAGTCTCGAGTTCGTATCTTGACGGGAAGTAATTTTAAATTGCAAATATAAACAGCTCTACACCAATTTACATGTATTCTTATGGGCAAAAAATGGGGCAAAAAGGGGCCAAAATAGCCCCTCAAAATAGGAATTTTGCCAGTTTCGGATTTTTTCCTTTGGTTGTGACTAAAAACCTATAATCCTACCAAATTTCAAGTTTCTGGCACATCTGGAAGTGCCTCATAATTTTGTATCCTCATATATATATATATAATATATCATGTGTAAGAAGCATCTATATATTATAGATATATATATATATATATACACATATATATATATATATCTATAATATATAGATGCTTCTTACACATGATATATCATATATATAGGAGGATTCAAAATTATGAGGCACTTCCAGATGTGCCAGAAGCTTGAAATTTGGTAGGATTATAGATTTTTGGTCACAACCAAAGGAAAAGATCCGAAACTGTCGAAATTACTATTTTGAAGGGCTATTTTGGCCCCTTTTTGCCCCATTTTTTGCCCATAAGAAAACATGTAAATTGGTGTAGAGGTTTTTATATTTGCATTTTGAAATTACTTCCCCTCAAGATACAAACTCGAGACTGAAACTGTCGGATAGGATATAAACTGTAGTTTCTTATTTTTGAAGACGGAATGCAAATCCTAGTAGAATTAGGTTTCCTTGGTAACAAGCTCTATCCTTTCATATGGGTAAGCTTTTAATGGGAATCAGAGGCTTATATTTTAATGTTGTTAATGTTAAACTACACCTAATGAAGGAAATCCGATATTGATATAATTCTCATTTTTGGGGCTGTTTTGCCCCATTATTGCCCCATTCGAGAACAAAAAAGGCGATGCGCTGCATAGGACCCAGAGACTTGAAATTTGGCATGGTTATAGAAATTTCATTGCAATCTAATATACAATTATAAAATTACAAAAATTCTAATTTTTAAGGGGCGGTTTTGCCCCTTTTCGGCCTCATACGAGAACAAAAAAGGCGAGGCAGCTGCATAGGACCTAGAGACTTGAAATTTGGCACGATTATAGAATTTTCATGGCAAACTAAGATAAAATTGTAAAATTGCAAAAATTCCAATTTTTAATGGGTGGTTTTGCCCCTTTTCGGCCCCATACGAGTGTGATAATTATAAGGCACTCCTTAATGAGATACAAATTTGAAATTTGGCAGAATTATGGGTTTTTAGTTACAAGAGATGGAAAAAATCTGACAGTGTAAAAATTCATAATGTTAGGGGCTATTTTGCTCCATTATTGTCCCATATGAGGATTAAAATTATAAGGTACTTCTAACTGAGCTACAAACTCCAAATGTGCCATGGTATATATGATTATGTACAACATTGATTGAGAATAATTTGAATTTGTAAAAATGCTAAAATTTGAAAATGCTTGCAGAATGCAAGCACATAACAACTAGTATTATATATATATACTAGTTGTTATGTGCTTGCATTCTGCAAGCATTTTCAAATTTTGGAATTTTTACAAGTTCAAATTATTCCCAAGCGATGTTTTACATAATCATATAACCATATCAAATTTGCAGTTTGTTGCTCATTTAGAAGTGCCTTATAATTTTAATCCTCGTATGGAGCAATAATGGAGCAAAACAGCTCCTAACATAAAGAATTATTGCAGTCTCAGTTTTTTTCCATCTGTTGTAACTAAAACCCATAATTCTGCCAAATTTCAAGTTTGTATCTCATTAAGAAGTGCCTCATAATTATCACACCCATATGGGGCCGAAAAAGGGCAAAACCAAACATTAAAAATAGGAACTTTTGCAATTTTACAATTTTATCTTAGTTTGCCATGAAAATTCTATAATCGTGCCAAATTTCAAGTCTCTAGGTCCTATGCAGCTGCCTCGCATTTTTTGTTCTCGCATGGGGCCGAAAAGGGGCAAAACCGCCCTTTAAAAATGAGAATTTTTGTAATTTTGTAATTTTATCTTAGGTTGCAATGAAATTTCTATAACCATGCCAAATTTCAAGTCTCTGGGTCCTATGCAGTTGCATCGCCTTTTTTGTTCTCGAATGGGGCAATAATGGTGCAAAAGAGCCCCAAAAATGAGGATTATATCAATATCGGATTTCCTTCATTAGGTGTAGTTTAACATTAACAGCATTAAAATATAAGCCTCTGATTCCATTTAAAAACTTACCCATATGAAAGGATTGAGCTTGTTACCAAGGAAACCTATTGTTAGACCCAGAGAAATTAGCAATTTTTTGCGATAGAAACTATAAAATTACGCTAATTCTACTCGGATTTGCATTCCGTCTTCAAAAATAAGAAACTACAATTTATATCCTATCCGACAGTTTAAGTCTCGAGTTTGTATCTTGACGGAAAGTAATTTTAAAATGCAAATATAAAAACCTCTACACCAATTTACATGTTTTCTTATGGGAAGAAAATGGGGCAAAAAGGGGCCATAATAGCCCTTCAAAATAGTAATTTCGACAGTTTCGGATTTTTTCCTTCGGTTGTGACTAAAAACCTAAAATCCTACCAAATTTCAAGTTTCTGGCACATCTGGAAGTGCCTCATAATTTTGTATCCTCCTATATATATATATCATGTGTAAGAAGCATCTATATATTATAGATATAGGAGGATACAAAATTATGAGGCACTTCCAGATGTGCTAGAAACTTGAAATTTGGCAGGATTAAAGGTTTTTGGTCACAACCAAAGGAAAAAATCCGAAACTGGCAAAATTCCTATTCTGAGGGACTATTTTGGCCCCTTTTTGCCCCTAAGAAGACGTAAATTGGTGTAGAGGTTTTTATATTTGCATTTAAAATTACTTCCCATCAAGATACGAACTCGAGTCTTAAACTATCGGATAGGACATAAATTGTAGCTTCTTCTTTTTGAAGACAGAATTCAAATCTGCATAGAATTTGCGTAAATTTATAGTTTTTGTCGCAAAAAAGTGGTAATTTTTCTTGGTCTAACAATAGGCTTCCTAGCAACAGACTTAATGCTTTCATATGGGAAAGCTTTTATTGGAAATTAGAGAGATATATTTTAATGCCTTTAATGTTAAACTATGCCTAATGAAGGAATTTCGATATTATAATAATCCGTATTTTTGGGACTTTTTTGCCCCAGTATTGCTCCATACGAGAAAAAATATTATGAGGCCGCTCCATATGACGTGGAGACTTGAAATTTGGCCTGGTTATAAAAATTTTATTGCAACCGAAGAATAAATAAAACACTGGGAAAATTCCAAATCTTAAGGGTGGTTTTGCCCTATATGTGACCCATATGTTTGTGAAAATTATGTGGCAATTACTAATGATATACAAACATGAAATTTGGCAGAATTATGGGTTTTTAGTTACAACAGAAAGACAAAATCCAATATCGTTTAAATTTGAAATCATAGCGACTGTTTTACTAAATAATTGTCCTACGCGACGAATAAAATTATAATGCACTTCTAATTGAGCTACAAAGTTGAAATTTGATGCAGTTATATGATTTTGTACAAAATTCATCGGGAATAATTTTAAATTGTAAATATGCTAAACTTTTAAAATGCTTGCAGAATGCAAGCACACATTAACTAGTATATATATATATATATATATATATCTATAATATATAGAAGCTTCTTACATATGATATATATATATAGGAGGATACAAAATTATGAGGCACTTCCAGATGTGCTGGAAACTTGAAATATGGTAGCGTTATAGGGTTTTAGTCACAACCAAAGAAAAAAATCCGAAACTGGCGAAATTCCTATTCCTAGGGACTCTTTTGGTCCCTTTTTGCCCCATTTTTTGCCCATAAGAAAACATGTCAATTGGTGTGGAGGTTTTTATATTTGCATTTTAAAATTACTTCCCGTCAAGATACGAAGTCGAGACTTCAACTATCGGATAGGATATAAATTGTAGTTTCTTATTTTTGAAGACAGAATTCAAATCCGAGTAGAATTAGCTTAAATTTATAGTTTTTATCGCAAAAAAGTGGTAATTTTTCTTGCTCTAACAATAGGCTTCCTAGCAACAGGCTTAATGCTTTCATATGGGTAAGCTTTTAATGGGAATCAGAGGAATATATTTTAATGCCTTTAATGATAAACTCTGCCTAATGAAGGAATTTCGATATGGTAATAATCCCCATTTTTGTGGCTGTTTGCCCCAGTATTGCTCCATGTGAGAACATAAATTATGTGGCAGCTCCATATGAGGTAGAGACTTGAAATTTGGCCTGGTTATGAAAATTTTATTGCCACTGAAGATGAAATAAAACTGCAAAAATTCCAAATTTAAGGGCAGTTTTGCCCTATTTATGACTCATACCAGTGTGAAAATGATACGGCGATTCTTAATGAGATACAAACATGAAATTTGGCAGAATTACGGGTTTTTATTTACAACAGAAATAGAAATCCGATATTGTGAAAATTCGAAATCTTAGCGACTGTTTTGCCACATTACTGTCCTATGAGACGTATAATTTAATGAGGCATTTCTAAATGACCAACAAACTTGAAATTTGACACGGTTATATGATTTTGTATGTAATTGTTTGGGAATAATTCTTATCTGTAAAAATGTTAACATTAAAAAATGCTTGCAGAGTGCAAGCACTTATTACTAGTATATATATATATAATGTGTAAGAATCATCTATATATTATAGTTATAGGAGGATACAAAATTATGAGGCACTTCCAGATGTGCAAGAAACTTGAAATTTGGTTGGATTATAGTTTTTTGGTCACAACCGTAGGAAAAAATCCGAAACGGGAATTTCCTATTTTGAGGGGCTATTTTGGCCCCTTTTTGCCCCATTTTTTGCCCATAAGAAAGCATGTAAATTGGTGCAGAGGTTTTTATATTTGCATTTTAAAATTACTTCCCGTCCAGATACGAACTCGAGACTATAACTGTCGGATAGGATATAAATTGTAGTTTCTTATCTGAAGCTAGAATTCAAATCCCAGTAGAATTAGCGTAAATGTACAGTTTTTATCGCAAAAAAGTGGTAATTTTTCTTGCTGTAACAATAGGCTTCCTAGCAACAGGCTTAATGCTTTTATATGGGTAAGCTTTTAATGCGAATCAGATGGTTATATTTTAATGCTATTAATGTTAAACTATGCCTTATGAAGGAAATCCGATATTGATATAATCCCCATTTTTGGGGCTTTGTTGCGACAGTATTCCTCATTGCGAGAACAAAAAAGATGAGGCAGCTCCATATGACCCAGTGACTTTAAATTTGGCACGATTATAGAAATTTCGTTGCAACCTAACAATAAGATAAAATAAAATATTGCAAAAATCTTATTTTTAGGGATCAGTTTTGATCCTTTTCTGTCCCATACCAGTGTGAAAATTATAAGGCACTTCTTAATGAGATACAAACGAGAAATTTGGAGGAGTTATGGGTATATATTATACTAGTAGTAGTCTGCAAGTATTTTTAAATTTCTGCATTTTTACAGTTTCAAATTTGTCCCAATCGAAACTGTCCAAAATCAAGTAACCATGCAAAATTTCAACTCTATAGCTCATTTAGAAATGCCTTGTAATTTTAATTCTCATATGGGGCAAAACAACCCCTAAGATTTTGTATTTTTACTATATCAGATGTTTTTCCTTCTGTTGTAACAAAAAACAAATAATTCTGCCAAATTTCTCGTTTGTATCTTATTAAGAAGGGCCTTATAATTTTTACACTCGTATTGGGCAGAAATGGGACAAAACCTCACCTAAAAATTGGAATTTTGGTACTGTACTCTTATACCCCCGCAAATTTATTGTACCTTAACCGTCTTGCAGATTTTCAAGAATACATGTTTATCGAATATTGTGTATCACTGCAAAAATAAATTAACATAATTACATTGTTAATTTACCTTTTTCCTTCTTTTCAAAATGCTTCTGAAGGACTTCTTTGAGAGTTGTATACTTTGAAAACAATAACAGTATAAAATAGAAAAATTAAAACAAATTAGGTAGTTTTTTGCAATCTTTGTCGGAGCATGTATCACAAATAATATGAGAAGGTTCCTTGCACACATTTTGATGACAAAATTCACAAATTTGGAATATTTGCCTTTTTGTGGAGCACAAGTGACATTGCGAACGCTTGAGTTTTTTTGGTGCAGGATCCCTACCCCTTTGACTTTCAACTAAAATACCCTGCGTAATAGAAATGCCTCTTCTTACACTTTTAGAACGTACGTTTTCCACCCGTCTCAATATATGTTTACTCATTATATCTTCTGCCAATAATTCTAAGAAACTATGCCGGCGGTACAGCTTATTCACCTTACACTGAGTATTGAGTTTAGTGAAAATCACGAAAGCTGCAATTCCGCTTATATCTAAAAGATTCATAAAAAATCACACGGCCACCTGTTTGTTTTTCTCTTGCACGTGTAAGACTGCACCATTTGGTCCATCAAATCCTTTGTTGCATTGTAGTGCAATATTATTTCCGGTTTTTTTTTTTACTCCGGGACTATCGTGTTATCATGGTGCATGGATGACAACCAAATAACCGACTTTCCCCTCTTTGGAACATAGGAAACTAACGTCATTGTCTTGGTGAAACCAAAAACTGAAGAAAACTCTGTGCGAGAGCGACTTGGCAGAAAGTTTACCGGTATGTACGTTTTATTTTTCCGCCGAGTTCCCACCATTGTCAAACCATATTTTTTTAAATTTTGCGCAAGCTGGAGGGTTGTAAAAAAATTATCGCAACTTACATTGCGATTGCTTCCATAATAAGGGTGAGAAAGTTCCTCCACAATCCTTTCACCTAAATTTGGGAGCGCTCTTACCCCATTCTCCTTCCCCAAATACGGAAGTCCTCCCACGGGATAGCCGGTGGCTATCATTAGCCCAAAAAATCTTCATTCCATACTTTTCCGGCTTAGATGGAATAAATTGTCTGAAAGGACAATGACCTCTAAACCCAACTAACTGCTCATCAACAGTGATGCATTCACCTGGTAAGTACTGCTTTCTCAAATTCAAATGTATAGCATCCCAAGTGGACCGAATGGGTGCAAGTTTATCATTTTTCCTTCTTTCTGATCTCGTGTCTTTATCATCATACCATAAATATCTAAGTATGTGTTTGAAGCAAACCTCTTACATCGTAGCTCTGAAAATCATCGGCCCGTACAAGCTACTCCAAAGCCGAGGAACACTTACTTTGGAGACTTCAAAACCCGGCTGCGATTAGGAGTCCAAAAAATGCTTCCATTTCCACAGCATCCACCGGTACCCAAGGTTTCGTGGTATTATTTTCCTGGTGCACCCTTACGACTTCTTTGTTGGTGAATTGAACGATGTCATCCACGATTTTCCCATCAATAAATAGACGAAAGGAATCGATCGGCACCTCGACCATCATCCCAGAAGGAAGCACCACTTTATCCACCACTCCTTTCATTATATTGTGGGCAGGTGTTCTACCCGATAACTGAGACTCACAGAACCACTTTGTCTGATCTTTGCACATTGGATGCGATTCACACGAAATTGATTCACTGTCATTTTCCAGTTCTAGTTCACCAAATTCTTCTGAGTCGATAACATCCTCATAATCAGAATCCGCACTTACATTGTCTTCTTCCCCATCTGTGCAAGTATCACTTTCACTTTCTTCATAAATTACATTCCCCTCATCGTTATTACTGCATTCAGCAGCCAGCTGTATTTCGTCGTCGCTCAAAAAACACCTCGACATGTTGGAAATCGATTACACTCCCCTAGGAGCAATAAAATTGTGTAAGCAAAAATACCACTATAGCATAGGAAATCCTGCCACGTAAAAAAAACACTTACCTTAAAGTTTTGTTAAAAATATTTTCTTTTCCACATATCCTAGGTCAAAAGTAGTAACATACGTGAAAAACATCAAAATTCGCCAGAAAAAAAGTTTCAGGAAGTAATGGATTAATGTTAAACTACGACTAATGAAGGAAATCCGATATTGTAATAATCCTTATTTTTGGGGCTGTTTTGCCCCAGTATTGCTCAATACGAGAACAAAAAAGATGAGGCAGCTCCATATGACCTAGTGACTTGAATTTTGGCCCGATTATAGAAATTTCGTTGCAACCAAAGATAAAATACAATATTGCAAAAATCTTATTTTTAGGGACGGTTTTGTTCCATTTCTGCCCCATATGAGTGTGAAAATTATAAGGAACTCCTAAATGACATACCAGAGCTGCAAATCACTTCAAAATTTGGAGTGGTTCGGTTCTAAATTTTGGAAGTGGTTCGGTTCAGATGAGAATTTTGACAAGTGCTTCGGTTCGGTTTGCGGTTCGGTTCAACTAAATTAATCATTTGAAATACTATTCAGAAATAATTTATCCAATATAAACATTACACATTCAGTAGCAATCTGTAAGTAAATCAATCAGCAGTCATTATTATTTTAAATGAAAGAAGAATTTATTTAAAGAAAGGAAAAATTTATATTTTAAATATATTACAATCCCATCATCATCTTCATTTATTTATATTTTTTTAAATGGTATTTTTGATCCTAACATGATTTTTATGTTCATTGTTGTTTACATATCAATTAAAAATTCTCTGAATGGATTCACTTCAAATTCATTTACCAACATACACAATCATACATAATCAGAAAAGAAATGCGCCTCTAGATTAAACCGCTTTTCAGACTATCCCTGGATGGACGGACAAACCGAAAACATAAAAGTCTTTTAAAGAAATCATTGAAAATCAAATAAAATTAGTTCCTCGGGCATTTTATTTCTTCTTCTTACCTGTAATACACATCATTTAGAGGAAAAAAGATTTATAACAAGGGCCTTACCGTCCGTCTCCCAATATTTAACCTCTTTAAGTCTACCAGCTGCACTTGCCTTTATTTTCCTTATTCCCACACACATACCCATTGATGCATTGATAATTTCCTCCCTCCTCTCTCTGGGGTTCACCCTCTTTACGTCTTCCACAAGACCTTTCTTTTTAGTCCTAGTCCTTCCCCGTCTTTCCCCAAACCCTCCCGAGATGGTCTCCCCCTCCAGCCTTTCCTTTCCCCTCCCCATTTATCCCTTTACAACCTACCCCCCGCAGTAACCCTCTGACAATGAGATATGTTCCTCCTTTCCCTCCTCTCCATTCCTTTCCGTCTTACAAACTACCCTCCCTCCCCCCTCTTTACCCATTTTTCTCTGTATATACTTTCCATTCTCACCATATCTGCACCTGACGATAGCATTGTAACGTCGTAAGAGAAATAAAAACATTGGAAGTTACAAAGCGTTATTCCTTTGGTTCATTTATAACAAATAAAAAAAATGTTCGCTATATTTATCAAGGGCCTAGGAAAATTCTTTACCGTATGCCCTTATTAAGATTTCCTTGATTGAATGATAGATTTTATTATTGAAGTAGACAATTTCTTGCTTTCCAATGGCGATGATGCACGGCGTCTCAATTTTTCCAACTTTAAATAATAAATTTATGTAAATAAAATATTTTAATTAGTTAATTGGTCAAATAATATGGAATAAAATATTACTCCAAATGAATTTATGATATGTAAAACTGTAATAAATTCCATTATTAATTCTTATTATTATATAATAAATTCAAAAAGACGCTTTGAGCTCGATTCCAAACATATTACATATTGCTAATTTTTTTCTTTTGCCACCTTATAAAAGTAATCAAAAAATCAATATGATAGTAAAATTACGTGACAAGAGTAATTTAAAATTAATCGACAGTTCAGGGCAGATTATTCAATATACGAAGTGTGGACACTTATGGCTCAAAACAAACGATTATAAAACATAGAGTGACCCTCTTTAAATAACACTAACATGTTAATTAATTTTATTTGTCTCAAATAAAGTTTACTAAAATATTATTAAAAATACACACTTTAGATAATTCAAGGAATTCTGCGCGAAATGAATGCCTCCGATCCAGGGGATCCGCCAAAGTCCTCGCCTGTTTTTGTTGGACTATTAACCACCAAGTAATGGAAATATCATAGAAGAACACCACATGAAAGTTAGAAAAGGAATGATATCGTTGAAAGCTCAAGCCATTGAGAGCTACAATTTGAATTTTTCTGAAGAAAAAGATACGAGGAGAATTAATGGTGTTCTATGAAAGACACAGCGGGGCATATTTTCTCGAGTCTGTGGTTTTGGTTCGGTTCGCGGTTCAGTAAAATGACTGCGGTTTGGTTTCGTTCGGTTCGGTTTGCAGCTCTGTGAGATACAAACATGAAATTTGACATGGTTATATGATTTTGTACAAAATTGATTCAGAATAGTTCAAAATTGTAAAAATGCTAAGATTTAAAAATGCTTGCAGGATGCAAGCACATCGTTATATATGCTCTCTTCCAACAGAGGACGATATAGGATATAAGAGGATACTAAAGTCTGGCCCAAACTACAATAGATGGAGAGCTGAAATTTTCAGAAAATGTAGATGGTATGGAGAAATCGACAGGAGAAATGGTAATGACAATAATTTCATTTTTTTGGCCGTTAAAAATTATAAACTTTCAAACAAACATTTCATGGTTTAAGTACTTCTAAATGTTCTACAATGCTCAAATATTTTCTGACAGTAGAATTTACCAAATAACGATATCAGAATCATAGAAATTTGAAAATGTTTATTTATTAGTCCGTTTAAAATTCATAAATGTTAAAATAATTGGCTAATGTTTATATACCTTCGGTCCAGCTAGAAAGTTGAAAATTAAGGAATTGTGTTTCAGTTACAAGTAGATTTCAAAATTTCAGAAAAGTTTATTATTGTGGCTGTTGAAAATTCATGAAGTTTAAACAATGAAATTTCCTCGACATACACCCCAGACCACTGCTGTGGTTGAGGTATACCGTCAATATTTTCCTTCATTGGACCCGCCTCACTCCAATCCTTTTTACAGCGTCTCTCTTCCCACCCCACACTCTCCTTCACCCACCACTCCTCCCCCACCAGCATCACCTTCTTGGATGTGGACCTCTCCATCCGAGAGAACCAAATCCACACCAAAGTGCATTTAAAACCTTCCAACCGCCTTAAATATCTCCACTTCCACAGCTGCCACCCCCTCCACACCAAAACTTCAATCCCCTATGCCCTAGCCCGCTGAGGAAGGAGAATCTACTCGGACAGAGACTCCCTTTGCGAGCACTGCTCTGTTCTCGAAAATGCTCTCCTCCAACGCGGATACCCGCCGGACCTGATTCGTGACCAAAGCCGACGGGCTGTCGCACTCAGCACCCCTGACCTACACTGCAACCGCCCTGCACCCCAGACTCTACCCCCCAACTCTCCCTAATCACCACCTTCTATTTGCAACAAATGATGAAAACCTATAAAATTTAAAGGTTTGTTTTTATTCCAATATTGTCCATGAAAAAAAAACGTTAATCGGCGCAGAGGTGCAAACTTTTGTGTTTAAAAATTATTTTTTTTTGCACTTACTCTTTATATTAAGTTGAGAGAAAATGCTTGCAGAATGCAAGCACACATTAACATATATATATATATAAAACAGCCCCTAACATTATGAATTATTACACACTCAGATTTTTTCCATCTGTTGTAACTAAAAAAGCATAATTCTGCCAAATTTCAAGTTTGTATCTCCTTAAGAAGTGCATTATAATTATCACACTCGTATGGGGCCGAAAAGGGGCAACACCACTCATTAAAAATTGGAATTTTTGCAATTTTACAATTTTACCTTAGTTTGCCATTAAATTCTATAATCGTGCCAAATTTCAAGTCTCTAGGTCCTATGCAGCTGCCTCGCATTTTTTGTTCTCGCATGGGGCCGAAAAGGGGCAAAACCGCCCTGGCAAAACTGGCAAAATTCCTATTTTGAGGGGCTATTTTGGCCCGTGTTTGCCCCATTTTTTTTCCCATAAGAAAGCATGTAAATTGGTGCAGAGGTTTTTATATTTACATTTTAAAATTACTTCCCGTCAAGATACGAACTCGAGACTTCAACTGTCGGATAGGATATAAATTGTAGTTTCTAATTTTTGAAGACGGAATGCAAATCCGAGTAGAATTAGCTTAATTTTATAGTTTTTATCGCAAAAAATTGCTAATTTTTCTGGGTCTTACAATAGGTTTCCTTGGTAACAAGCTCAATCCTTTCATATGGGTAAGCTTTCAATGGGAATCAGAGGCTTATATTTTAATGCTGTTAATGTTAAACTACACCTAATGAAGGAAATCCGATATTGATAAAATCCTCATTTTTGGGGCTGTTTTGCCCCATTATTGCCCCATTCGAGAACAAAAAAGGCGATGCAACTGCATAGGACCCAGAGACTTGAAATTTGGCACGGTTATAGAAATTTCATTGCAACCTAAGATGAAATTATAAAATTACAAAAATTCTCATTTTTAAAGTCTATAGTTCATATGGAGCTGCCTCTTCATTTTTGTTCTCGTATGGAGCAATACTGGGGCAAAAGAGCTCAAAAATGAGGATAATTGCAAAATAGGATTTCCTTCATTAAGGATAGTTTAGCAATAAAGGCATTAAAATATAAGCCTCTGATTCCCATTGAAAGCTTACCCATATGAAAGGGTTGAGCTTGTTACCAAGGAAACCTATTGTTAGACCCAGAAAAATTAGCAATTTTTTGCGATAAAAACTATAAAATTACGCTAATTCTACTCGGATTTATATTCCGTCTTCAAAAATAAGTAACTACAATTTATATCCTATCCGACAGTTTAAGTCTCGAGTTCTTATCTTGATGAGAAGTAATTTTAAAATGTAAATATAAAAACCTCTGCACCAATTTACATGCTTTCTTATGGGCAAAAAATGGGGCAAACAGGGGCCAAAATAGCCCCTCAAAATAGGAATTTTGCCAGTTTCGGATTTTTTCCTTTGGTTGTGACTAAAAACCTATAATCCTACCAAATTTCAAGTTTCTGGCACATCTGGAAGTGCCTCATAATTTTGTATCCTCATATATATATATATATAATACTAGTTGTTATGTGCTTGCATTCTGCAAGCATTTTCAAATTTTAGCATTTTTACAAATTCAAATTATTCCCAAGCGATGTTGTACATAATGATATAACCATGTCAAATTTGGAGTTTGTTGCTCTTTTAGAAGTGCCTTATAATTTTAATCCTCGTATGGGGCAATAATGGAGCAAAACAGCCCCTAACATTAAGAATTATTACACTCTCAGATTTTTTCCATCTGTTGTAACTAAAAACCCATAATTCTGCCAAATTTCAAGTTTGTATCTCATTAAGAAGTGCCTTATAATTATCACACTCATATGGGGCCGAAAAAGGGCAAAACCACACATTAAAAATAGGAATTTTTGCAATTTTACAATTTTATCTTAGTTTGCCATGAAAATTCTATAATCGTGCCAAATTTCAAGTCTCTAGGTCCTATGCAGCTGCCTCGCATTTTTTGTTCTCGCATGGGTCCGAAAAGGGGCAAAACCGCCCTTTAAAAATGAGAATTTTTGTAATTTTATCTTAGGCTGCAATGAAATTTCTATAACCGTGCCAAATTTCAAGTCTCTGGGTCCTATGCAGTTGCATCGCCTATTTTGTTCTCGTATGGGGCAATAATGGGGCAAAACAGCCCCAAAAATGAGGATTATATCAATATCGGATTTCCTTCATTAGGTGTAGTTTAACATTAACAGCATTAAAATATAAGCCTCTGATTCCCATTAAAAGCTTACCCATATGAAAGGATAGAGCTTGTTACCAAGGAAACCTATTATTAGACCCAGAAAAATTAGCAATTTTTTGCGATAAAAACTATAAAATTACGCTAATTCTACTCGGATTTGCATTCCGTCTTCAAAAATAAGAAACTACAATTTATATCCTATCCGACAGTTTAAGTCTCGAGTTTGTATCTTGACGGGAAGTAATTTTAAAATGCAAATATAAAAACATCTACACCAATTTACATGTTTTCTTATGGGCAAAAAATGGGGTAAAAGGGGCCAAAATAGCCCTTCAAAATAGTAATTTCGACAGTTTCGGATTTTTTCCTTCGGTTGTGGCCAAAAACCGATAATCCTACCAAATTTCAAGTTTCTGGCACATCTGGAAGTGCCTCATAATTTTGTATCCTCCTATATATATGATATATCATGTGTAAGAAGCATCTATATAATATAGATATCATGTGTAAGAAGCATCTATATATATTATAGATATATCATGTGTAAGAAGCATCTATATACATATTATAGATATATATATATATATATGAGTATATTTAAAGTTTTTATCCAAAAAAAAGTGGTAATTTTTCTGGGTCTAACAATAGCCAACCTAGGCAACTGGCTTAATTCTTTCATATGGGTAAGCTTTTAATTGAAATCAGAGGCTTATATTTTAATGCCATTAATGTTAATCTATGACAAATGATGGAAATCCGATATTGTAATAATCCCCATTTTTGGGGCTGTTTTGCCCCAGCATTGCTCCACAGAAGATGAAAAACAGTGAGGCAGCTCCATATGACCTAGAGACTTGAAATTTAGCACGATTATAGTAATGTTGTTGCAACCGAGGTTAAAATAAAAAAAAGCAAAAATTCAAATTTTTAGGTGCAGTTTTGCCCCATTTCTATCCAATAAGAGTGTGAACATTATAAGGCACTTCTTAATGAGATACAAACTTGAAATTTGACACGTTTATATGGTTTTGGACATAATCGATTAGGAATAATTCGAAATTGTAAAAATGCTATTATTTAAAAATGCTTGCATAATGCATTCACATATTATAGACATATTAATGTGCTACAATGCTGAAATTTTTTCTAATGGTAAATCTTACCAAGTAACAAAAACGGGATTATAGAAATTTGAAAATATTTATTTATTTTGCCGTAAAAAATTCATAAATATTAAAAAAATTAGTAATGTTTATGCACTTTTATTAGAGCTAGGGAGCTGAATATTTTGAGAAATTAGGGAATGCTGTTAGAGCGGTAAATAATATTGCAGAGTATAATAAAGTTTATTATTGTGGCTGTTAAGAATTCATCATTTTTAAACAATTATTTTTATATAACTACACATTTAGAGGTTCTACATCGATGAAATTTCGGAGAAATGTGGGGTATTCGTATCAAATGATGAAAACCTATAGAAGTTTTAAAATTATAAATTTTAGGGGTTGTTTTTATTCCAATATTGTCCATAATGTAAAACAATAATCCTAGCAGAGGTGCAAACTTTTGCATTTAATAATTATGTCTACTATACCCTTTATATTCAGATGAGATAAAAAGCTTGCAGAATGTAAGCACACATTAACTAGTATATATATGGAGAGAGAGAGGAGGATACAAAATTATGAGGCACTTCCAGATGTGCTGGAAACTTGAAATATGGTAGCGTTATAGGGTTTTAGTCACAACCAAAGAAAAAAATCCGAAACTGGCGAAATTCCTATTCCTAGGGACTCTTTTGGTCCCTTTTTGCCCCATTTTTTGCCCATAAGAAAACATGTCAATTGGTGTGGAGGTTTTTATATTTGCATTTTAAAATTACTTCCCGTCAAGATACGTACTCGCGACTTAAAATACCATATAGTATATAAATAGTAGTTACTTATTTTTGAAGACAGAATTCAAATCCGAGTAGAATTAACGTAAATTTATAGTTTTTATCGCAAAAAAGTGGTAATTTTTCTTGGTCTAACAATAGGCTCCCTAGCAACCGGCTTTATGCTTTCATATAGGTATGCTTTTAATGGGAATCAGAAGCATATATTTTAATGCAATTAATGTTCAACTACGACTAACGAAGGAAATCTGATATTGATATAATCACTATTTTTGGGGCTGTTTTGCCCCAGTATTGCTTGATACGAGAACAAAAACTATGAGGCAGCTCCATATGACGTAGAGACTTGAAATTTGGCCTGGTTAAAAAATTTTATTGCAGCCGATGATAAAATAAAACCGCCAAAATTCCGAATTTTGAGGGCGGTTTTGCCCTATATATGACCCATACCAGTGTGAAAATGATACGGCAATTCTTAATGAGATACAAACATGAAATTGCATTTTGCAAGCATTTTTAGAGTTTAGCATATTTACAATTTAAAATTATTCTGATTGAATTTTGTACAATATCATATAACTGTATCAAATTTCAACTTTGTAGCTCATTTGGAAGTGCATTATTATTTTATTCGTCACATAGGACAATTATTTGGCAAAACAGTCGCTAAGATTTCGAATTTTAACGATATTGGATTTCGTCTTTCTGTTGCAAATAAAAACCCATAATAAGGTGCTACTTCCGGTACGTGTTCACTGGGTTTCCTTCAACACCAGTTGCCCTAAATATCCTTACTTACCTTACACTTCTTACACATGATATATATATATATATTGTGTGTTAGAAGCGTCTATATATTATAGATATACGAGGCTTGTCTCAGAAGTAATGAGAATGATTTATTTTAAATTCTTTTATTGAATTTAACTGCAATTAAACGTGATCTCCTTCAAAGTATGCTCCTTGGAAACGCACACACCGGTTCCAGCGGTTCTGCCAATCCTGGTAACAATTCTGGAAGTTTTCTTCGGTTAGGGTGTTCAGTACTTGCGTCGTGGCTTTTTGGATGTTGTCTACCGTCCCGTGATGTTGACCTTTCAACTTGGACTTAATCTTCGGGAAGAGGAAGAAGTCGCTTGGAGCCAAATCTGGGCTGTAGGGTGGATGTGGGAGCACTGGAATTTTTTTCTCTGCCAAGAACTCTCTAATGGACAGCACGCTGTGACATGGGGCGTTGTCGTGATGCAAGATCCAAGATGCGGCGATGTCCAACGCCTCAGTCAGAATGCGATGGTCAGAATCCTTACTCATGCCTACCTCGTCTGCAATCATCCTGACCGTTAACCGTCTGTCTTTTGCCAACACACAACGCACCTTCGACACACTTTCATGGGTTTTCGATGTGGACGGCCTTCCCGAGCGACGGTCATCTTCGACGTTTTCTCGGCCTTCTTTGAAAGACTTGTGCCACCTAAAAACCTGTGCTGAGGATAAAGCATCATCTCCATAGGCTCTCCTTAACATTTCAAGCGTTTCTGAAGGAGTTTTGTTGAGTTTGACGCAAAATTTGACGGCAAATCGTTGCTCGATATTTCGCTGCATTTCTGGCGTGACGTGGTGTTTGAACGCGACCTTGAAAAACCAGCGATAATGCCAGTCACACTCCACCGAACAGACTGAAATTGGTCTTGTTGTGCAACAAACACCTCCCTTACACGCGTGTAGCCACAACAATGGTGCAGTGTTGCCAAATAGAGCATTGGAAATTTCATTCTCATTACTTCTGAGACAAGCCTCGTATATCATGTGTAGGAAGTATCTATATATATATATATATATAAATACTTAAGGAAAAGGAAAGGTAATAATAAAGGTAGCAATAAGGTGTTGGAGGAAGCCCAGTGGACACTTACCTAGAATGAAGAGACGCTGGGGGTGCTGAGGACACACAAAAGAACAAAAACTACACAAAAATGGAACTTTCGGGCTGATGCCTTTCTTCAGCGACGGAGAAACATATACTGTTTGAAGTGACACACTGGGGGGATATGGGGAGGGGGGGAGGGGTAATGAGAGAAGTTCGGGGATAGGAGGAGACGGGTAGGAGGGACGGCCAATAGGGTTATCGGAGGTTAAGACCAGGTGGGGAGAAAGAGTTAAGGAGAAAGATGTAGGCCAACTCCCACTGTCGAAGTAGGGGAGCAGTGGTATCATCCGGTAGGGCACGGATAATCCTTACAGTGAAGCAATTATTAAAGGTGGCCTGGTGTGAATTGGCGTGAGAAGCCACCGGAAGGGGACAGTTAGTTTTTACGCTGTTCCGGTGGCCATTAATTCTAATGTTGAGGGGGTTACTGGTGAGGCCAACATAAAAAGCAGGACAAAGTGTGCAGGTGAGGAGGTAAATGACGTTCCTCGTAGTGCAATTACTTCTGGAGGGGATGGGGTAGGTGATGTTGGAGGAGGGGCTGGTAAATGAAAATGAGGGTGGGTGGATGGCGCATGTGAGACAACGGGGTTTGCCGCAGGGTTGAGATCCTGCAGCGGATGGAGGGTTGGGAGTGGGGGGTTCTTTCTTCCACAGGATGTTTCCCAAATTAGGAGGCCGGCGGAAGGAGAGAATGGGGGAATTAGTAAAGGGGGATTGGTGGGAGGTGGAAGTAAGAATTGGGTGGGCAGCGTGAAGGATTTCCTTGAGGACCTCGTGGATCGCGGGGTAGAAGAGGGTAGCAAGGGTAAAGGAAGGGGTACAATCATGAATAGGAGGAGTGTGAGGATGGTGTTTAGTGATTACCGGTGTGATTGCCCTCCTGATCTGGTCACAGATCAGGCCCAGTGGGTAACCGCGTT
Source organism: Uropetala carovei (assembly GCA_036926305.1). Classification (NCBI taxonomy): domain Eukaryota; kingdom Metazoa; phylum Arthropoda; class Insecta; order Odonata; family Petaluridae; genus Uropetala; species Uropetala carovei. Next base: position 7,048,658 of record JAXCHB010000188.1, read on the forward strand.
TTAGAAGGGCATCTTCGAGGATGGTGTAATATAGTGAGAGAGACATCCTGTCTGAGCAAATTCTCCATCCTCCGCAGGCTAGGGCATATGGAATCGAGGTTTTGGTGTGTAGGGGATGGCAGCTTTCGTAGTGGAGGTATTGAAGGCTATTGGTGGGTTTGATGTGGACGCCGGTGCGGATTTTTCCGTCTTGGATGGAAAGGTCGACGTCCAGAAAGGTGATGTTAGTGGTGGAGGTATGGTAGGTGAAGGAAAGCGTGGGGTGAGAGGAGAGGCGTAACAAGAAGGATTGGAGGGAGTCAGGTCCATTGGTCCAGATGAAAAAGATATCGTCAATGAATCTCAGCCACAATAGTGGTTTGAGAGGTGTGTTGAGGAAATGAGTCTCCCATTCCCCTAGGTAGCAATTGGCATAAGAGGGCGCCATTCGAGTGCCCATTGCTGTACCCTTAATTTGGAGATAATGGTGCCCTCCGAAAGAGAAGTTGTTCTTTTTCAGCACCATTTCTGCCAAGTGCAATAGGAAATGGGAGGAAGGTCTTTTGTCAGGTCTTGTGTCAAGTAGTTTTCTGAGGGCAGAAAGTCCGTCATCATGGGGAATATTGGTGTAGAGGGAGCAAACGTCAATGGTAGCCAAAATGGTGTTGGGTGGGAGGGGAGAAGGGAGGTGCTTAAGGCGTGTTTTTCGTGTGTCCTCAGCACCCCCAGCGGCTCTTCATTCTAGGTAAGTGTCCACTGGGCTTCCTCCAACACCTTGTTGCTACTTATATATATATATATATATATATATATATATATATATATATATATATATATATATATATATATATATATATATATATATATATATATATATATATATATATATATATATATATATATATATATATATATATATATATATATATATATATATATATATATATATATATATATATATATATATATATATATATATATATATATATATATATATATATATATATATATATATATATATATATATATATATATATATATATATATATATATATATATATATATATATATATATATATATATATATATATATATATATATATATATATATATATATATATATATATATATATATATATATATATATATATATAAATATAAAATCATCATCATCTGCCTTTTTAAGTCCACTGACGGATGAAGACCTCCCCCAGACTCTTCCAGTTTTCCCTGTCAACTGCCTCCCTCCTCCAAGTTTGCCCCAAGAACTTAACAAGCTCTCTGTCCCACCTGTCTTTCGGTCTCCTTTTCGGTCTCTTGATGTTTCTTGGGATCCATTCGATGACACTGGACGTCCAACGCTGGTCATTTCTAATAGCAATGTGGCCCGCTCACTGCCATTTTAACACCTTCACTCTTCTAATCACGTCACAGACTCCCGTCTTCTTTCTTACCCAGTCGTTCCTCTTGCAGTCTCTTCGGGTGATCCCTAACATGCATCTCTCCATGCCCCTCCGTGTTGTTTGCAGGCGCTGTATCATTCTGGCATTCATGGTCCATGTTTCACAACCATATGTCAGAACAGGCAGAACACATTGGTCATACAGTCTCCTTTTTAGGAAGACTGGAATATTTGATTTAAAGATGTTCGCATACTTGCAAAAAGCACTCCATGCCATCTTCACTCTCCAGTTGATTTCTCCAAGAAGCAAACCATCAGTAGTGATGAGTTGACCTAAGTAAACATAGCTGGTTACTTCTCCAAGTTCTGCTCCGTTGATATGTATCTTCTCAGAATTTGTGAAGGAGTTGTACATAACCTTTGTTTTATTAAGATTCATCTTAAGTCCAGCTTCTCGGCTTGCTTGCTCAAGCTCTTCAGTTCTTCTTAGGAGCTCTTCTGGGCTTCCTGCGAACAGTATGATATCATCTGCAAAGCGCAGATGACTCAGATGTTCTCCATTTACCTTTATGCCTTTTTCCTCCCAGTCTAGCGTTTTGAATACTTCCTCTAGAGCTGCTGTAAATAACTTAGGGGACATAGTATCTCCTTGTGTCACTCCCTTTTCGGCCTTAAAGGCACTCGTCTCTTCATGCAGTCGGACAGATGTCGCATTTTCGTAGATATTCTTGAACAAGGTTATGTATGTTTCTTCTACTCCTTGTTTCCTTAGTGCACGTAACACCGACGAAGTTCAGAAAGACTCGAATGCTTTCTCGTAGTCGATAAAACACATAAATAGAGGTAATTCATATTCGTTAGTCCGACTGATTACCTCTCTCAAGACTTGGATGTGGTCCATCGTGCTATACCGACTGCGAAATCTAGCTTGCTCTCTGGGTTGGGCAGAATCAAGATGGTTTTGAAGGCGCATAGTGAGTATTTTGCTGAATATTTTGTAGACTGTTGGGAGTAGGCTGATCGGTCTGTAGTTATTCAAGTCTTCTTTGGAACCTTTCTTGTGCAGAAGGATAATACATGAGTGGTTCCATGTTTCTGGTATCTTTTTCTTCCTCAGACAGGAATTAAAAATCTTAGCGAGAATTGTTTCCATATGATTACCCATTGCTTTGAATACTTCCGCTGTGATCCAGATGCTTTTCCATTCTTCATACTTCTGATTGCGTGTCTCACCTTTTCCGGAAGGATATCTGGGACATCTGCGGTAGGCATGTTTCCATCATTATTTACTTCATCATTTCCTAGAGGATCCTCATACAGCTTGGTGTAAAATTCTTGTACCCGTTTCAGGATTAGTTTCCTACTATGGGTTATGGAGCATCAAGGCCACCAGCTATCTCTTTCCGATCGAGAGATGTTGCTTCATTTTCTTGTAACTTCTATTGTTTTCTATGGCTTTCTCGATTAGCTCATAATTATATTTTTTCTCATCTTCCTTGATGCACTTCCTTATAGTTTTGTTTAGTTCTGCAAAATGGATCATTTCATTAGGATCTTTAGTAATTATCATTTTCCTTCTTTTTTCCATAAGCAGTCTTGTTTTTTCGGTCAATTTTTTCTCTGGCTTTGTTTTAACTGTTCCACCTATTTCTATATATATATATGTTAAGAAGGTTTCAGTAAACTTGACACAGATAATGAGAATTCAGTTTATTATATTATATAAGTCCAGTATTAACTGATGTACAGGATTCACTTCGATACAGATCGACAAGGAAAAACGTGCTATCACAGCGATGGCGACAGGAAGACGAAACCGAAAAACCAGAAGTACTCCGGGAAGCAATATACAACCAGCGTATTGGAACCGCAAGATTTGAATCATCTCAACAATATATATATATATTATTATCCAGGATACAAAATTATGAGGCACTTCCAGGTGTGCTAGAAACTTGAAATTTGGTAGGATTATAGGTTTTTGGTCAAACCGAAGGAAAAAATCCGAAACTGGCGAAATTCCTATTTTGAGGAGCTATTTTGTCCCCTTTTTGCCCCATTTTTTGCCCATAAGAAAACATTAAATTGGTGTAGAGGTTTTTATATTTGCATTTTAAAATTACTTCTCATCAAGATACGAACTCGAGACTTCAACTATCGGATAGGATATAAATTGTAGTTTCTTATTTTTGAAGATAAAATTCATATCCGAGTAGAATTAGCGTAAATTTATAGTTTATATCGTCAAAAAGTGGTAATTTTTCTGGGTCTAACAATCGGCTTCCTAGCCAACAGGGTTAATGCTTTCATATGGGTAAGCTTTTAATGGGAATCAGAGGCATATATTTTAATGCCTTTAATGTTAAACTATTCCTAATGAAGGAAATCCGATATTGTAATAATCCCCATTTTTGGGGCTCTTTTGCCCCAGTATTGCTCCATACGAGAACAGAAATGGTGACGCACCTCCATATGAACTAGAAACTTGAAATTTGGCATGAATATAAAAATTTCATTGCAACCGAAGATAAATAAAATACTGCAAAAATTCCGAATTTTAAGGGTGGTTTTGCCCTATTTATGCCCCATACCAGTGTGAAAATTATACGGCAATTCTTAATGAGATACAAACATGAAATTTGGCAGAATTAATGGTTTTTAGTTAGAACAGATAGAGGAAATCCGATATCGTAAAAATTCGAAATCTTAGCTACTGTTTTGCCACATAATCGCCCTATGCAACGAATAAAATTCTAATGGACTTCTAAATGAGCTACAAAGTTGAAATTTGATACGGTTATATGGTTTTGTACAAAATTGATTAGGAATAATTTGAAATTGTAAAAATTCAAAACCATAAAAATGCTTGCGCTATGCAAGCACGCATTAACTAATATATATATATATGTATATTAAAGATGCACTGAATACTCATTTTGGCCCAATGCTGAATGGCCGAATATTAAAATCAGTATTCAGCCAAGGCCGAAGCCGATTATCTCCATTCGCATAAATTAGTGATGCACCGAATATCGGCTTCAGCCTTGGTAATCTGCCACAAATGATTAAAATAATTTTTATCTTTTAAATTCTGTATGAGGTGGAACTCTTTTGGATCTCGGAAATCAAATTTCCATTCATTTCCATAACAGTATAAGAACACAACTTAAAACGGTGATAAAACTACAAAGAAAACGCTGAAATACAAAGTATTTGCCACAACGGCGGTTTTGGTCGCTCGCTTCGAAAGCAAAGTGTGTCGATTGTTTCGGAGACACTCGCTGACTGCTCGCACGAGTACACGCATTGATGCCAGAACATGGGACACCGCCATAACATTGTTGTATTATTTTTCCACTTAGTTGCTTACACCGCCCGCGTCGCTTGTACGTGGGACGGAGCCTTAGCCTCGCCTATTAAATTTAAAAATGAAACTACTAATAAGTTCTGGGTTTACGAAAAATCTGCACACATCCCCAGTGTTGACTGTGAAAGTAGGTTACAATCGCAGGAATATTCCTCCCGGAGAATTTCAGAAATCGTTTTTAAAACACTACCAAGCTGAAGTACCAACTAATGAACACTAATGTTTTCTATAGAAATCTATTCAAATTCTTTGTTAATATGAAGATATATACAAAGAATCGCAGCCTTGTTAAGTTTATTATATATTCTGTTATATAAAAATGTCTACACTTATGAAATTCAAAAATGAAACGAAAACTCAGTCGACATTGTGTCATTTTGGTTTTAGCACGATGGCACTACAGTTTATACGTCATATTACCTCATGCAAAAACGTGAACCAGATGTCAGAGATTGTCTGCTACTTACACAGTACAGTAAAACATCAAAAATTCCAACTAAGGAGGAGTATTCTAAATAAACGAATTGTCCACATATTGGAACACTCTAATATATTATACGTCATAGGCCGTAAAAACGAGTAGCACATATGTAATTGTCAGGCAGAATCCGAGATACGTGAATTGTATTGCCAACAACTCAATGTATTATGCTTTTATTTAGTGTTTTCATCTTTCTTCTGTTATGTCATTATCATTTTTCGTTTTATCAAAAAAAAAAATATGTAGTATTCGGCAGTGGCGTAACTACCCTTTCATGGGCCCAGGTGCAAAATTGAGAAAGTGGGCCCCTAGCACATTTAAAAACAAAACTATTTAATAAAAACGAACACATTTGCCTTTATAAATGTTTTGTAACATTACATAAATACAAAATTACATCAAAATATACAAGTTTTTGTAATTATGAAATTTAACAAAATTTCTAATATTTATTAACAAAAATCTCTTTATTAAAAATTTTAAAACAAAACGTTCCCATGAAGATGAAAAAGTTTGCTTAACATTAATGTTGTATGATTTTTTAGAAATACAGCATTACATTAAAATGTTTTACTTAAATCCTTTAAATATTTTTTTCCTGACCTTTTCCTTTAAAAAACCTCTATAATTTTGGAAGTATCCAATTTTCTTGCTGTTTCTTCCTCGATTGAAAGAACTGCTATGCCATTTAGTCGTTCTTCGGATATGGTACTTCGTAAATAACTTCTTATTATTTTTAGTTTCGTTACTGGCAATATTAGGAAAAGCATGGATATGGTGCATACAGCTGGAAAACTAGGAGCTAGTTCACTTATCAATCAGAAGAATGTCTGCCATTTCTTTAATACTTGTAATATTTTTAACACATTTAAGGATTTCATTACATCAACAAATCTGTATCATAAACCCTCCAAGCTGTATTTTTTTGAAGAAAAACATGTATCACATACACGTTTAAGTGATTTTAGAGGTTCTTCAGAATTTGTTTTGTTAATTAAATTCCATCTTATCACACTGTCACTAAAAATACCATAAACTTGTAATCAGAAGATTCTTCGTGACGTTGAATTTTTTGAGTTAAATGTTGCCAATCTCTGCTTCCATTTGCCATACTGTTTGGAACTTTCTTATAGAATAACCAGCATGGTCGACAGTAAACGTAATCCTTTATTTTATAATAACATAGCCAATCTCTTCTAATATGAAACCCAGCTTGCATGATTTGAAAATAATAACATTCATTGAATGATCTGTTATTCTGTTTAGGATCTTTAGGAAACGGTCCTTTTGGTTGATTTGGTCCACATAAAATAATCGTTCGTCTTTCATTTCCACTCATATCTTTGGAGTATAAGGCTTTGCCTTTGGGACATGCAGATTGTAAATGAGTATCATCAGGTAATTCGACGTAATTTCTTAACTCATCTAATGTATCCAGTTCCAAAGGGCCTTCGAATTCATTCCCTACTGGTTGTGGAGTTTCCGATTCAGATAATATTGTTTCATCGCTGCCCAATCCCTGTCCGTGGTGATTTGAAGATGGTTTTACAAAAGATGTTATTTTCTGACATTTCTTAATTTCGTCTTCTTGTTTTTTGCGCAATTTTCGTTTCTTGGGATTAGTTCCGTTTCGTACAATATTGGTTACTCTGGATGACTGTTATGTTTACTAAACAAGTTAGGAAAGTGTACAACCTATCACAAATGGACGCATTTCGTGCAATGGAGTATTAGAAAGAAATTATATACCTGTACGTGAGGGAAATAGCATTTTAAAGTTCTTATATTCTTCAAAAATAATCCATTTTCTTTCTATTTAATAATATTGCATGCACGAATTAGGGCATTTTTGTTTGATTTTCTCGATAACGACTACTCCTACGACAAAAATGTATAGGAAAGACAATACTCTTCTTTACATGTTCTACAATGTTTATTTGAAAAATATTTTGATATGAGCAATACTTTACGAGATATGACAAAAATTTAATTTTTTTTCACCAGTAAAGTGGTACCCCTGATTGGCATACGTGATTCATTTTTGCGATTTTCTTATTATATTTGATTGAAAGTCCTTAATATCAAATTTCCGTTTGGTAGAAGCCGAGAACGAACATGCAGACGGACAGACGATAATAGGCGCTCACGCTGGAAGCGAAATGCTCCTAAAAAGTGGCCCTAAAAACCTAAACTGGTCCCCAAATCCCGGCTACACCACTGAGTGAGCCCCCTATGCGAAGTGGGCCCGGGTGCATTGCACCCCGGTAGTTATGCCACTGGTATTCGGCTATTCAGCCATCCAAAATCTGAGGCCGAAGCCGAATAGCAGATTTTGGCCGAATACCAAGGCTGAAGCCAAGCTTCGGTGCATCACTAATATACACACACACACACACAGGGTTATTCATAAAGAAGATAACACTTTCAATAATTTTTTATGAGAAAACAAATAATGCCATCAAGATGTGTTGTATATTGTTGTATTCAGAAACCCTCTAAAGTTTTGATCTTTACAAATTCTCTATGTGAGCCTTGTAGGTGATTTTGCACATGTCGATTCAGTATTCCAGTTCATTCCACACTTTCACTAGGTCATCCGCAGAGATTGATCCGACAGCATTCGTGATCCTTTCCTTTAACTCATCTGAATCACGAGGTAGAGGTGGTATGCCCACCTTGTCTTTTGCACACCCCCAAAGGAAAAAGTCTAGTGGTGTCAAGTCAGGTGACCTTGGGGGCCATTTCAAGAAGGTGTTGTCATTGTTACCGCCACGGCCTATTTAGCGGCCTGGTAGTGTCTGGTTCAAGTGACTACGCACGTTCAGATGTAAATGAGGTGGGGCTCCATCCTGCTAGAAAATGATATCAGCCTCATGCTGCTCAAGTTGAGGGAACAACAATTAATTAGCATGCCCAGGTATGACATGCCTGTGACGGTTGCCTCAAAGAAAAAGAACGGTCCCTAAATTCTGGTTTTGGTCAATGCACAAAACACGATCACTTTGGGGCTGTCCCTTTCATGTTCAATGACTTGACGTGGTTGCTCCATTCCCCACACGTGGATGTTGTGCCGAGTCACTTTTCCATTCACTTGCAAAAACCACTTTTTCATATTCAGCAACACCTAAAACGTATATTTCCATCAAAATCTTAAGTCGAATTTTTTTGCAATTACAATATTTTCTCAATATACTTCATATATGAGAATGTAAAAAATATTATAAATTATAATTTATTTTTATAAAATATTTAAACAGGTTCTTCAGATTCACTGTTTTCGTCAGTATCATTTATTTTAAGATAGTAAGATTTAGGTCTGAGATATGTTTTGATATCACCAGCATTCTTAAACTGCTCATACTGTCCGACGATATTTTCTACTCTAAGTTGATTTGTGAGGTAAGTCCTGTTGATAGATTGTTTGATTTTACTGTGTTCTCCCCTTATCTGAATAAGACAGTTTGCAGTGCTGTGTTGCTCATCTTGTATGTAATCCAAGAATCTCCATGATTACCTTTCTGTACCACTTGATTGTCTTCCTCAAAGAAGTGTAGTACAAAGACATTTGATCTGAGAGATCGACACCTTTCTTGGCAAAATTGTAGCTCAAAACTGTATCTGGTTTTCTAACAGTTGTATTGGTCTCGACTAAAGCACCTTTATGATTTTTACAGGTGGTCAACATCAGTACAGGCCTCTTGTCGGTCGATTTCACAAATTTTATTCCATCTTCATTCTCTAAACTTAATATTTCACCTTTGTTTTTGCTTCATCGGACAAAAATTTCCTGTTGGTGCGTACTGTACCACACAAAAATGTATGTTTCTGCAACAGCTCCTTAGCTAAGGGCACACTTGTGTAAAAGTTGTCTGTGTATAAAATGCGACCTTCATACAAAAGTCCATTCATAAGTTTCATGACGACGTTGTGTGCATGCCCCTTTTCTGATGAATTCCCTTTTTTTCCCGAATATACACTAATATTATAAGTGTAACCTTCTGGAAGGCAAAGCTTATAAAGTTTAACGCCATACTTACGCCGTTTCCCAGGTATATATTGGCGAAATATCAGACGACCACGCCACGGAACCATACTCTCATCAATGACAACCTCTTTTCCGGGTTTCACAGCTTTTTGAAAATTTTCATTTATTTTTTCAAGAATTGAGTTTATTTTATGCAAACAATCTTCAGATGAAGCTTGACTATTGTCACAAAAGTGCCAATACTTCAGAATATCTAAGAAGCGGTCGCGATGCATTGTTTTTTTTTATTAGTAAATTCGTGTACATCATGTTATTTGACCAATATAGACGAATTTCGGGCACATGAACAACACCCATGATGAGCAAAATGGCTATGAATTTATTCATTTCTTCAAGAGTAACCGGTACCCAGATTTGTTTGTGTTCTGGAAGAACCTGCTGCATTTTGAGGTTGCTGGTTTGTAAATTTTTCAGCATATTTATTGGTTTCTGAAACCATATATTCCAGAATATCGTCAGTAAGGAACAATTTGTAAGGTGTAAGAGGATTTCTGCAGTCGTTTTCTGATATTAAAAGCTCTATATTTTTTCAATATTCGTCTATTGAGGAACTATCCGTAGTCACTGGTCCCCACCCTGAGTTAGTTACACAATTTTCTTGAGTTTCTTCATCGTTGGAAGAATCTGACGTCTCTGCAACATTCTGATCGATCAGCTGGACATAATCTGTATCTGCACCTGAATTATCTGCATCTGATTCAGACGAATATATATGAACGGGAATTCTTTTTTGTGCTCGTGTTCCACCCGAACTGCTTGGCTGACTCAAATCGTCTTCAATGGCATCCTCAAGAAGTTCATTTATTTTGACCTCATTCAACCTCCTCTTCATCTTCTTCAAACAAATGGTAGGTTTACACAATTTAATCCAGAAAAGCCTAATATAATAAAAGTCACTCCCTGAAAGATTTGCACAAAGTTCAATTCACTTCATTTCAATTCACAAAAAAGATAATCAAAGTTTGAAAAGTACTTTCAAGTCACAAAAAATGAAGCAAAATTCAATAACTACATCTGTAATGACAAATTTTATACAAAACTGTAAAGGCCATGCCACACTACAGATCTTCTTGGAATACCACCCCACACTAAACAAATAGGGTCCTCCACACCTCAGCCAGTGTTTGTTTTTATGGAGTGCAACAACGACTCTGATGAACCTGTTGTACAATATATATTTATACTTCTTGTATTTATTTGTTGGTCAATTATATATTGTAACGCATGTAGTAAGCGTAATTTTAGAATACCTGTTATATTCAATTCTCTTCCAATCTCCTAACATGCGTCATACCATATATGTTATCCCTTTATTGAAAGAGTACGCCACATTTGTGACTGCTCGTTGTAATAAATTAAAACTGATCGTCGGCAAACAAGAAGATTCGTCAGGGATATACTAGTTACTCTAAGAAGAAGTAGAGAGAGCAGCGCTCAACTGAAGTTGATTTGTACATTTATAGATCAATCAAGACGACCCGCCTTCTTTGTTGGCAACTATGTAGTCCAACAGTAGTCCATTGTATTCCAACAAGTCCAATTACCACGCTCCACCCCAGAGAGAGAGAGAGACATTCTCAACGTGGTATTCGGGATTACCCTTTTTTTTCATCATAATACATTTTGCGTGAAATAACATGACTTTTATGCCGTTCCCACGGGTGAGTCACGCCGCCCGATAAGGAAGAAACGGAGTATCTGGCGGCGTGACCCACCGGTGGGAACTTGCGAAATTATGTGTGAAATGATGTGCCAACATTGAAACTCATCAAGAAAGGTGGTGAAATGTGTTAAAAAGACAAATTATTACATTATTATATAGCCGCCCGATACAGTATATCTGCCGCGCCCATGCCGCCATTTCATAATTTTATAAAAATCATATGCCGGGTTGAACGTGTTAATGTCCTTGGCCTCATTTGAAAACCATGCTCTATAGTGTATGCAGATAAATTTCGATAAATTTTGCTGTATGAATGTTCATTTTTCTGAGACATCAAACAAAACACTAAAGGAAACACATATGTTTGTATTTTCTCACCGATTGTGAACAGTTGGAAGAACTGCTTAGAAACAGTTTTGAATGTTCCATTGCTGAAAATAATTTTGCTTGTACATAGGTGCTGTATGTTTCTTGTTGTTGTAAATATAAGCATCCTTTCTAGATCATTCATTCCAGAATCAAATATTAAAAACTGCTTGTTTTGAAGGTTTTGATTTTACAGAGGCTTTATTTCAAGGTGTTCCAATAAATTGACATTTGCTGTTCAGTTCCGATTCTGTTCCTTGTTCGCTGTCCTCCTCAAGTTGTTTCTATCTGGTAATCTTGCGAGTATTTCTTCATTGGTTACCGTATATACTTGAATATAAGATGAGGTTTTGTTCCAATTTTTATGACCGAAAAATCGCCAGTTGTCTTATAATCGCGTGGTGTGTAATAGTTTGACTGACACAGGAACCAAAGCCAGAGATAGCTGGAGATGGGAAGAATCAAATAGCTATAATCGAAATATTTGATTCTTAAAATCATTCGAAACAATCGATTATTAAAAGTAATAGTAGAAAATGAATCGATTCAAATGTATTTGAATACAAATACTCTTTTGAATTTTATCCTATATGTTATGCGCATAGTGAAGCCACTTGCGTCCGTGAGTATGAAGCCTCGCATAATTATATCTGCGTATTTCTCTAAAACTGTTCGTCATAATGATATGTGGTAATTGGCGTTTTGTTTCTACTGGCTATGAGGTCCCTGGAGAAATATTTTTTTACGTTTGCTAAAGTGTCCTGGGTCCGAATCCAGAAGACAGTTATATTTTCCCATAAGTTTACACGGGATTTTCGATTTTTCAGTGTAAGGTTTTCTTCCTTCATTCATTAAAATATGTAAATATGGACCGATTTTCTTCTTTTTTGCTTTATTCGACAGCTAAAGCTCCATACTATCTTATTCTTGTGATGTTTACACGTTACACCATCAAATTTTTCAGAAATACGCATTCTTTTTCAAAATTTTGTGTATTTTTTGTACTCATTCCGGGCGTTGCAAAGGAGACACTCATTGTTGCCTCCGATTCATTTAATGCCAATTAAACCTTGAAATAGACGAAAGAAAAGTGTTATTCTTCATTGATAATCTAAATAAATGCTTGCATTGACATCGCCTTTATAGTAGGACCTGTAAGAAGTTAAAATCAGTTGTTGATAGACACTTGAAGGAAAGCAACTGTACAGCAACACTACAGTTGATAACAAAGGGGCAAAGTCAGTGATAGTTAAAACCACTGGAAATGAAAAAGTAAGGGTAACAGTAATGTTAGCGGTATTAGCTGATGGGACAAAATTGCAGCCCTTCGTAATATTCAAGAGAAAGAATCTACCAAAAGAAAAACTACCACCTGATTTAAATTAAAGATGCAATGAAAAAGGCTGGATGACTAGTGATTTGATGATTCAGTGGCTGAGTGAAGTTCGGGATAAACGACCTGGTGCTCTTTTAAAGATGAGATCAATGCTAGTTCTTGGTGGTTTTGTAGGACATCTTACGAATGATGTGAAATCCGAAATATCACACCTCAACACTGATCTGGTGATCATACCAGGAGACTTGACCTCCCAACTACAAGTGCTCGATGTGGTCGTCAATAAGCCCTTCAAAGATCATCTACAGTGCATTTATGGGGAATGGTTGCTATCAGGGAATTGCCCTCTGACTTCAGCAGGTAAAATGAAAAAAACCAACAGAGGCTCTACTGGGAAAATGGATTAAGACTGCATGGGACAGTATCTCACCAACAGCAATAGTCCATGGATTTAAGAAGTGTTGTGTTTCTAACAGTTTGGATGGATCAGAAGATGACATTCTGTGGGAGTATGAAAATGATGAAGCTATTGGAGATTCCTCCAGTAGTGAAAGTGAAAATAACAATTAAAATGTGCTAATAAGAAATAATTTGCATGAGAGATTTTAATGTTCCAAAATATTCAGTTGAAAATTCCAATCAGAATTGCTTATTTCAATTGATTCAATGTTCATTAGTCAGTGGTATAATCATTTTGTGCATAATAATTTTTTTCCTTTTATTAGGAGTTCAAAATGGGGGGTCGTCTTATAATCAGAGTCGTCTTATATTTGAATATATACGGTACTTTCCCCACTTTACCTCTTACAATTCGTAACGGTGGCTCACAAGAATGCTCCACAGCCTTTCTTTTAATGGCAGTCACAACTTGTTTTACTTCTACATCTACTGGATTAGCCTCGTATGTCCTCTTGTGCAATGACTGATAACGCAAATATCTTCCATATTATTATCTGTCATACATCAAGATGAACAAGAGCTTCTTTCAATGCATTGCCAATAATTCCAATCTCCATTCTTATTCTTTGAGTGAAAATGATACATGAAACCACAATATACCAGAATTTTCCTCCGTTTTTTGAGATACTATAATTTTGGCCATGGACAAATTGTTGCTAAGGAATTTAAATATTGGAGAAATGCTTACATTCATTGCTTAATAACAATAAACTATTGTTGCTTTATATAGGAGTGATTTTATAAGAATGGATCCTCTATAGTATACCTATTTTATATAGAAAAACATTAAGTAGACTTTTAAATGTAATGAACATTTTAATTAATTGGGCATTAACCTTTTCGCTGCTATGGTCTTGTATCTTGTGCATTCGCCGTGCGGGCGGAGCCCAGTGACCTTGAAGGCACCCCTGTGCTGAATACTCTAGGAGCTACGCATCATTTTCAAAATTATGTAGAGTCGAGTTTGAGCCTTAATATCTAGAAAACGGCTCATCGGATTTTGATGAAAAGCATATCAGCTTAAAGCTTGTTTTATTCCACGTTACATGAACGTAAAGGAAAATTTTTAAAATAATTGGAAAGGGACGTTTATGCTTTGAGAATGAAAAAAGAGATCCCTTTTTTGGGCCGTGGGACGAAAGGCCTGACTTTGCCGGCCTGTAATTTCAGAACTATTAAACATATTGCAATGCGCTTTAGAAGAAATATGGGCCATCGTGTTTTTAATGCATATTAGAAGTCTCAACTTTATTGCTTCTTTGGTTTTTGAGTTTTTGTCCAATTTAAGAGTCGATGTTATCTTCGAAAATAAAAGATGCAGTGGCATGGGACGAAAACTATTGGCTTTGTCTTAAGATTTCTATTGCGAATATGTTAGCGTCGTAATCACAGAATCCGTAGTATATTTTATATCAAATTTTATATTTGTTGAAAATCAGAGGCGCTTTAGAGCGGCGATTCTGCGCGCGACACTCAAGTCTACATAATTTTGAAAACAATAGTAAGTTCTTTCATAGATCTTTTAGTATCCTTTATTTACAAATATTTTTTCAACCATTAACATCTATATTGAATATTTACTAATTTGAAGTCATTGTTCCAACTTTTTTGTTTATTGATTTTTCAGTAGCTTTTATATGGCCCTAAAACTAACTTTCTGAAATAAATAAAATAATCTAGGTAACATTCTGAAACTTTTTATGTTACGTAAATAAGTGAAGAATTCAGAAGAAAAAGACAACATAATTCCTAAATTTAAAAAACAGAGCAATATAATACAAATAATACAATACAAATATTTTAATACAAGTAATATAATCAGTGTAGTACCGATAGTATTATCCGCAACTGGTATAATACCACATGATATACACACGAATATGAAAACATTTGGTCTGCCAAAAGGAACATACATAGAACTACAAAAAGCTGTGATATTCAGCACCTGTAGAACTGTAAGAATTTTTCTCGGAATTGAGTTCACACAAAATTAATATCATAAAATAAACACTGGCTTTGAATAAGCCATGTTTATGGTTTAAACTCTACCTATAAATAGAGTAATAATGAATATATAATGCATATAATATAATACAAACAAGTAGACTAGCTATATAATACACAATATTCTACTATTTACAAAATGTATATCTCAATAGTTCTTCTGCGTATGAAATATTTCGAAACAAGGTACCATGCACAGTCCAACATTGCACTCGCAACACCAATACCTTGTTTCTCGTCTTTTGCCCTTATTGCTACACACTGCACATTTTTTTCTCGCAGATCCGGATTTACATGTTTCTGATGTAACAAGTGACGGAAAATGTCGTCCTGTTAGTCGCAGAGGCATGTCTTCCTTAGATCTCCTTCCTCCAGATCTTCTTCTCTCTGTACAATGAACTTCTATAATATTTCGTATAAGGAAAGATGAAATTTTGCAAGGGTTATATTCTTTTTCGTTTTGGTCTTGTACAACACATAGGAGTTCAAAACTGCCATATCAGCTACGTGGAAGAAAAATTTCTTATACCACTTGATAGCTTTTCTTACGGATTCTAATGAACTTAGCACCATATCTGTTTTATCTACAACTCCCATAAATTTTTTGTAGTCAACAACGCATTTCGGTTTTTTTATGTTTTCACCAGTGTCGAAATCTTTTTTTGCTGTATCTACAACCTCTGCTGTGTGGCATGTCGACAGCATCCAAACGTCACGTCTGTCATACCATCTGAATGTGAGAAGTATGTCAGAGGACATGAATTTTATTTCCTCCTTTTTCAATTTTTCTGCCATTTTTGGCATGTCCCTCCTATTGTTTTGTACATTCTCACAAGCATTGGTGGCTTTATCGTGCAGCCAACAAAAAAGTGCCGGACTAGTGTACCAATTATCTACGTAGAGAGTATGGCCTCTTCATAGATATGGCTCGATAAGTGTTGCCACTATATCACCCGACTTCCCCAGACCCTCTTCCACATTTTCTATATCACTTTCTTTGCCCGTATAAACAATAAAATCTAAAATATAGCTAGTTTCACAGTCACACAAAAGGAATATTTTTTGCCAAATCTACTTCTTTTAGACGGAATATATTGCTTGAAAAATATTCTCCCCTTGTAGAAAAGAAGACTTTTGTCTATGCATAGGTTTTGATATGGGTAAAAACAGTTTTTGAAAGATTCCCTAACTTTATCCACAATTGGTCTGATTTTTACAAGCCTGTCTCCTTCATTTGGCAGATTATTATCATTGAAATGCAATAATCGGAGATGCAGCAAGTATCTGTCCCGAGACATTATCTCCCCAGAAGCTGAAGTTGAAATCAACCAATCCTTCGACCAATATTCGTTGATGGTTAATTTTCTCACCCGTGGCATCAGCAAACTTACTGCTAAAAAAGTGTACACCTCAGAAACTGATGTCTCCTTCCACCTCTTTAGCCTAGAAAAATCCGATTCTTCCTTGTTTTCTTTTACATAGAGGAAAAATTTATTTGTTTCATTTGTAATTACCGAAACTAATTCTTCCGAAAAGAACAGCTTGAAATAGCTGGATTCTTCATCCACTACTGACCTGAATCCAGAATTTGACTTATCAAAAAGGTGGACTGTTGGCTGTAAATCCCTGTTGCTCCACGAAATGCCATCAAATTTTTCCCTTTTCCCTGGAATTGGGCTATCACCACTATCATCTTCATCTTCAGACTCTGAGGAATACACGGGAGATGGGGTGATTTGTGCATGTGAAAGCCCTGAAGTCGATGGCTGTGGATCATATGTAGTCACTGGTTGAAAAAATCCCGAAGTTGATGGCTGTGGATCAGATGTTGATGCTGATAGCTGGGGAGTAGTTACAGCTTGGTCTCTTTGGGGAAGATCACTCGAAAAATATTCATCTTCTGATGAAGATAAATATTCCTCACTGTCACTTCTCGTTAAAATTTCGAGTAACTCTGTATCGGAAAATATATTCTCCATTTTCACGTAAATTAAAAACAAAATGAAAGAAACTATGCACGACTGCGAAAGACGCAGTTTGATCACGTGAAGTATTCTTTAGGTATGTTGACAGAGAACTGAAATAGTTTTTGCCTTCTACCATCTAGTTTAGGCCTTTTATGGCATGCAGGATGGGGAAAAGTAACGGTGAACGTGTGAAAAAGATTTTATTGCTGGTGCGAAAATGCTGGGGGAATGAACTAGAAGTAGCCCCTTTCATCGTCCACGAATGGGTCGAAAATAGTTCGAAAATAAATGCCCACTCCCTCTAGAGAGTGCCTGAAACATCTCTTAATATCCCAAAAATCCACAAGGCTTCGCTAGCATCGATACGGCAATATGCGTCTTGAGCAGTGAACGGGAAATCTCGAAACGCATATAAGTGTCTTTAGCAGTCAGGGAACCACTTGCCCCGCACGCATATATGCGTTGTTAGCAGTAGCGGAACTGCAGGAACTCCACGCATATATGCGTTCATAGCAGCAAAAAGGTTAATATAATGGACATTTTAATATATTGGACTTTATTGAAGGGGACATTTTAGTTCATTGGACATTTTTGCCATGGACAATTTGCATTGAACATTTTGTTTGCTGGATATTTTGCAGTGGATGATTTGATCTATCACCGCATACTCTCTTGGGCATAACGTCACAAGCTTTCTTCAATGCCATTATTGTGCTGTTTGAGGAGTTAAATTAAGCAAAAAACGATGGAAAATCAATAAGGTGATGAAGATAAAAATTAAATCTAGAATTTTGGCTGTATGCGTGGCAGAATCAGTCTGCGCAACAAATGAAAATCGCATGCTGTGTAAACGTGAAGCATGGTACTGCATAAATTGAAGCACCGGTTACATTATATGAAACACGTGTATGTGAATCAGCATAACCAGGAGCCACATATCTCAGGTCCACCTGTATTATTATGTGCAGTAGTTATATGAAAAAGTTTCATAAAATATCTTATATATAATTTTAGAAGCATCCGTCCATCCCCCACTGTATCTCAAAAACCATTTGTTGTAGAGATATGCAGTAAACAGCGTTTTGTTCCTAAGAGCTAGGACAGTGGTGTCCAACCTTTTCAAGTTCAGGGGCTACTTACCTTACCCAAAACTCATGACGGGCCCCTCCCTCTTCCAAATATAGTTCAGTTTTATTAATAAAGTTTTAAAAGAAATGGTTTATATCAAAATACAGAATGACTGAAATTTATAGTTTTTCATTCGGATACCATATATATAATAAATAAAAACACTGATCTGTAAGAAACGCAAGATGGCCGACAGCAAAATTTAATTAGACCACTTGAAAATATGTTTTGTCAGCTAATACTGAGCACATTCTATCACAATATATTTTTGGTAGTTATTAACATTCAAGTGGCACATTTATTTGTTAATGTAAATATCATACCTACCTATGAAGAAAATAACATAAATATTTTTTAAAAAATAACCATGCTATCAGAAATACGTCACGATAAACGACAAGTTGTCATTATAATTATTAGATTGGAAACAAAATTGCAAATGACGTACAGATCATATTTATACTTCTTAATATTAAATTTGGTTGATATCGGTTAAATGGTTCTCCAAAAAACTCTATGTAGTATTGTAAAATTCATGTAGATCTTCATGTAAAGTGGTCGTTTATCTGATTACACGATACCACATCTCAGTTTCGATGATCACTGCACTTCACATATTAAATTAATTTTATAGTAACGTAATTTCACTTACCTTTCTTTAGGTGAAAACGATGGGAATTATATAATAAACACTTGTTTGTTTATGTAACGGTTTCTACGATAAACAATTAGTTTATTTTTTTGTCAAGAAGGATCTCCAATAGAACGATCCATTCAATTGTCAAGGGAACAGTTTAGAATGTTGAAATAAACTGGTGATTTGTTTTTGTTCAGATAGTATTCAAAGAAATTATTCCACTGATTGATTACTTAGTTAGTTTTTAATTTAAATCTTTTAAAGAGTTTTATTTACATAATGACAATATTGTTGAGGATTCAAATAAGCTTTCTTTCTTCCTAAATACAGAGTACAATTTTAAAACAAGCATAACGTTAAGTGCACAAAATTTAATTATTTTCCCTACATTATATATGTATACATATAATTATTTCCCTATCTTTGCACACCAACAATTATATGTAGCATTGACGAGAACAAGGTGGGAGAAGAATATCAGAATTTTATAGCCGAAAATAAAAACCAAAGGCATTTACTAAACGACAACAGAATATTCTCTAGCAATGTAGTATATGACGAAATATTTCATATGTAATAGTGGGCTATTAATTATTTTAAATGCAAATATTAATAATCAATATATCTATAATTCTTCCGTTGATATTTCAATGGGCATTACACTAGTTACGAATAAATTTTCAATACTAGTGTGACACTTGCGGTTGAACATTTTCTGACACTTTTTAAAAATCTGGTATATACGGTGACATAGCGAGTGTCATACAATCCTTCAAATGCTTCTCGGAAAAACGATTCCCGTGTTTGGTTTTTATGATATTCATCTCGCAAAGGTATGAGGATCCAAAAAACAATTTTACTTTATATGCGCATTTCTTAATGTTTGGATATATCAAGGGGTCAAATACTTTCCACGAGCTAAACATTTTCAATAGACTTCAATCGAATATCACTTCGGGTAGTAATTATTTCAATTTCTACATCACTTTATTCACAACCGTAAATTGTTCGATCAGATAAGATAAATTACTTAACAACGAATGTCAAAAATGGATTTGCCAGAAATAATAAAACCGACTCAATTCCCTTCCGATCTAGAAAGCATCTATTAAATTCATCTTTAAGCAAAGAAAGGTCATTTATGCATCGTTGTTGAAGATAATTCTTCTGATTGTCGCCTGCTATTTTCGTTAGTGATGGAAAGTGCTGGAAATTGTGGGATCTCAAATGAGATATCCATAGGTCCAACTTATTTTGAAAAGCATTAATGACACTCAGCATATTCGAGATATCTTTATCTTTATTGTTGAATTTAATTCATTTAAGTGTGTCATTATATCTGTCAAAAAACCAAATCATTCATCCATAATGTGTCATCAAATTCATTGTAAATTTCTTTTCTTGATTGTAAAAATGTTTTAATTTCAGGTAATAAATCCGAAAGTAGATTAAGCACTTTCCCTCGGCTTAGCCATCTAACTTCGGAATGAAATATAAGATCTTCGTAAGGCTAGGTATCTGATTCTTGAAGCAAGCTTTTGAAAAGTCTATGCTGCAGTACTCTTCCACGAATTGAATTTACTATTTTAACAACAACAGTCATAACATGAGAATATTTCAATATTTTTCCACATAAATTTTGTGGATGTATCACACAATGATAGCTTTTAAAGTTAGTAATATCATCATCATTCTCGCATAATGCAATAAAACCAATGTTTTTTCCCACCATAGATGGAGCACCATCTGTTGTGATTGCCACAAGTTTTTATAATGGAATCTTCTCATCGTATATTAATTTTTTGAATGTCTCGTATATGGCTATACCTCTTATTTTTCCTCATAAAGTTAAGTTTGAAGGCAAGGACTCTTTTGTAGAAAAATCGTGAAAAATAAGTACATTTTTCTATATCGTGTTTTAACTGAGAAACAATATCTTCTGACAAATCCTCGATACGCCTTGCTATGGTATTTTATGCTAGTGGTATTTCCTTGATTGCAGAAACAATATCTTTTTTTTTTAAGTTTTCAAATAAAGATTTGGCAACGGCAGGCATAGCTTCCTTGAAAATAGCACCATCTGAAAAAGATTTTTTATGACGTGCTGAATGATGCCTCTGTATGTCTTTGCGCTGTTTTTCTTTGTTTAAAAAAGATGTTTTGTTGAGATTTCAATGAAGACATAAAACTGGAAAGTTTTCTTGTTCGCAGTAATGTTTTGGGTAGATATATAAAAGTTGTTTTAGTCAGTAGTTTTTGTTTGGTAATTTCTTAAATAATTGGGATACAAAGTATACACAACACGATATAAAATTCAAAGATCACCTATCATACTCTATAAAGTGAGATTGAGGGTGAATAACTTTATTCTAAAAATAACAAATGGGATGAGTTTTTCCTTCCTGGATCAAACAAGCACTTCAGGAAAATCCCATTTCATTAGTGAGAGAAAGATGAATATATTTTTAGAAGATAAAGATAAACCTTCCGCAGTAATCACCATAGACCCCATATGGGAAAACATTCCCACAGACACTGTTGTTTAAGAGTCAACAGCTCTCCACGTTTATAGAGCAGGAATATCGAAAACATTATAAGGGTGGGAATTAATCATCTACTTCCACTTATGGGCAGATCGACCGTTAATTTAAAAGATAAAAGAATCTTTAGGTTGTGAGGGGAGAGTAGAGGGGAACAGTTGCTCTGGGCGCAGGGCTGAGGGGGCGCAAGCCCATGGACAGAAGAATACGTTTTTGGCTTTATATTAAGATATACAGTGGAAACCACTTAACACGAAAATGCTTAAAACGAAATATCGGTTAACACGAAACGCGTGCTCTGTCCGTTCCAATGCTTATACCTTTCAGTGTAAATTCATTTATAACGCGAAATGGTTACTATGAAATACCGCTTAACACGAAAATATTTTTCGGTCACATGAAAATAAATACATGCAAAATTCTTCGGATAACACGAAATGGTATTTGGGATAGGATTTTCCCATGATTGTGGTAATATCTTCGGCTGTGTATTACATCCTATTATTGATAAGTATCATGGATTTGCCTAAGAGCTTAATTCCATATTTGAAAAATGAAAATTTTACCATTAAAACTGTTAACATGAAATTCGGTTAACTCAAAATTCAGATAACATGAAATGATTGTGCTGATCCCTAGCATTCTGTGTTAACCATTTTTCACTGTATGCCAAATTAAATTATCAGTATAATATCATTAGGTTTCCATTTTATGCCCTACGTAACATTTTACTGGTAAATTGTTCGGAGACCAGGGAGGGGCGGGGTTATGGGAAAAATTTCTGTGACTTGCCACCGGGCACAGGAGATCCTAGCCACGCCACTGCATGGAAGAGAGGGATTTTAGCATGATGAAATCATCACGATAACCTTGTAGCCAGAGTGTCTGAATCAAAATGATAATAATAATTTATTTAGATTAAATAAACGGGAATGTCGAACTAACATAGGTTATAATTACAGCCCGGAAGTTCAGGCATTTTGCCTATTTTTGCCTTGCCTATTTTCGTGTTTTTTGCTTTACTTGCCTATTTTCTTGATTTTTTCCTAAAAAAATTCCATTTTATACTTTTTCCAGTTTTTCATTTTGTGTTATACTGTATGTTTCTTATTTAAAAAAAATCCGCTTTAGTGCATATCTCAGACGTCTTTATACCTGGAAGTCCCATTTCCATTACCTCCCCAGAGGACAATGGGCTCCCTTTCATTAGCGTTAATGACATAATATGTCCTTAAAACCTTCCTACTTTCACTTCAGTTTCTCCCATTTTTTGTTCAGCGTTTGTGTAGTGCACATCGCTTCTTACAAAATTGTCTAGTTAGTTTAGTTCATAGACACTGATTTTAAAATGCGAAAACCACTTGCAGTAGTAGCGTTAGAGTTAAGCATTTTGTGAAGGAATTTCGTGAATACATTTTTTCAACTGATGGCAAAGTGTTGTTGTGCAAATATTGTGAAAAATCTGTAAATTTCGAGAAGAAGTACCGTATTCACCCGAATCCAAGACGACCCTGAATCTAAGACGACCCCCCATTTTGATGATTCCAAAACAGAAAAAAGCTCAAATTGACCTTCATTACTACAAAAATTATAAATCTTGTGAAATATTTATTTTCTCTTATACTTTTCTTGAATGTCATTGTCTTTTAACATTTTAAAATCATAATATCACATCACAAATAGAACCATTCAGGTTTTCAAACAAATTAAATGGTAGCATTCATTTTAAGATAACATTAAAAATAAAGTAAATACATTGAAAGAATATACTCATTTCAGGACAACAAAATAACATTTCAATCCAAGTGCTGCATAAAATCATTTTATTGTGTTAGTCATCATCACTGTCTATGCAACCTTCACTATTTTCCTCATGCTCACTATCTTTATCACTCTCAACTTCATCATCAGTCTCCCACAAAACATCATCCTCACTCCCATCCATGGCATTAGATAAGCAGCATTTCTTAAATCCTTTCACTATTACTTTTGCATTTATTTGTTGCCACGATGCTTGATCCATTGGCAGAGCATTGCAACTTCAGGTTTCTTAAGATTTCCTTTTGGTGTTAAAGTGAGAGTTCCACTCTGTAACCACTCAGAATACAAAACCTTTAAATTATTTTTAAAACACTTATTGACAGCAACATCTAAAACCTGAAGTTGCGATGTCATTCCTCCAGGTACTACAATAAGATCAATATTCATCGCACTCATTATGTTTTTAATTTCAGGAGATAAGTGTCCTTGAATGCATCCAGTGAAAGCATTGCTCTTTGTTTCAGTAAAGCTCCTGGCCGTCTATTCCACACCACATGTAACCAATCTCTCATTAGTTCTTTAGTCATCCACCCCTTTTCTTGACACCTATTATTCCACTTGGCAAATGTTTCTTAGGCATTGTTTTCCGCTTTAGAATCACATATGGTGGTAATTTAGTCCCATCTGCTAAAACTGCCAACATTACCGTGACTCGCATTTTTTCGTTGCCTGTAGTTTTAATTAGGACGGACTTCGCACCTTTTTCGTTCACAGTATAATTAGATGGCATGTAGAAGAAAACCGGAGTTTCATCGGCATTTCCTATTTTGCTCAAAAGGTAATTATTGGTTTTTCTAAGTCCAATTACGTATTTCTGGTAAGCGAGAAGTTTTTCAACATAGTCTTCTGACAATTTCTGACAAAGCGAAGTTCGTCGCCGTAAAGAAAAATTATTTCGTCGCCGTAAAAAATTATTTCGTCGCATCATTCTCACGCACCAACTTCTGCTGGCCTTGAATTCTTGCAATGATATATTAAGTCCTCTAGTAATTTCATTAGCTTTAAGTATAATACTTTCAGTCGAAACAGGCATACCGTTCTTCCTCATGGTGCGCACAAACTTGACTACTTCTTCAATGCCATGAAATCGGCCTAATTTTGAACCACTGAGCGACTTCCTTGTGGCTTTGGCTTTTTCTAGTTCCTGTTTTGAGAGTTTCCATCGACGCACATTTGCCTCAGATACACCGAACTTTCTACTCGCATCACAGTTATTAGTTTTTTCGGCGTAATTTATCACGATCAGCTTAAAATTTGTATCTTAACTCCGTCTAATTCCTTTGTTAACTTTCCCTTTGCACTCGTGCCACGTACTTCAACATGATCTGTCATTTTAACTTAATGGTTGTGCATTTAAATCAAGAATGCACAACTCAAAATTACTGTCACGCTTAGTGAATCGCGGCGCGTCGTTTGAAAGGGGAATCCCAATGATTTCCGCTCTCATTTGTTTTGACATTTGACATCTGTGTTATGATCGTCGACGATGATTATTAGTCTAAATAATTATTATTCCCGTCATGTTTTTCTTATTGTTATTACTATTTGTTTATTTCACTTCTTTATGTACGTACTTGAATTTGCTGTTGTAAATTGTTTACTCTAATATACCATTTGTTGTAAAAACCATTGATTAAATGCTTAAATATACTTCGTATTCGAATGTAAGACGACTCTTGATATTTACAGCTGAAAATTTGGAAAAAAACGTCGTCTTAGAATCAGGTGAATACGGTACTTTATTTCTCAGCACCTCACGACTTCAAAACATAAAGCCACAGCTGCACGTAAATCAGGCAAAAGAAAGCCGTCTGATTTCTACTTTCCATGACAAGGTAAACAAAATTTCAGATAAGCAGTCGCAGTTTTCCCTTGATTTGTGTGATGCATTCTTAGCTGCCGGTATTCCCCTTTGGAAGCTGGAAAACCAGTCGCTGAAGACTTTTTCGAGGAAATACACGAATGAAACAGTTCCTGGTGAATCTACTTTACGGAAAACATATTTGGACATAAGTTACAATAGTGTTATTACAAAAATTCGAAGTGAAGTCTTTGGCAAGAAAATTTGGATCAGCATAGATGAGACAACAGATGCTGTTTGGAGATACGTCGCCAATGTTGTCGTAGGAACAGTGACGCCTGATGCACCTCCCAACATTTATTTGCTAACTTCAGAAGAACTTGAAAAGGCAAATAGTTCAACAATTGCACAGCTCTTCACCAGTGCCCTCACAAAACTATAGACCAACGGAATAAAACACGAGGATGTCCTTCTATTCGTAACAGATGCGGCTCCTTACATGAAAAAAGCAGCCAGAGCTCTGCAAGTTCTTTTTTCTCAGATGCTGCACCTGACATGTATGGCTCACGCTCTCCACAGGGTGGCTGAAGAAATTCGCGGACTATTTCCCGATGTTGACCTTCTAATATCAAATGGAAAAAAAGTTTTTCTTAAAGCTCCAACTCGAGTTAATCTATTCAAAGAGATTGCTCCGAACCTCACACTGCCTC
Organism: Uropetala carovei; assembly: GCA_036926305.1. Lineage (NCBI taxonomy): Eukaryota > Metazoa > Arthropoda > Insecta > Odonata > Petaluridae > Uropetala > Uropetala carovei. Next base: position 7,074,364 of record JAXCHB010000188.1, read on the forward strand.
TGCAACCAGTTCTTACTAGATGGGGAACATGGCTATCAGCTGCTATGTACTATGCCAGGAATTTCAGAACATTCTCTGATATTATGGATCGATTTGACTCAGATGAAGCCACATCTATTCGCCTATTGAAAGAACTATTAACCAAGACATCTCTTCAGAACGATTTAAGTTTCATATCCGCCCACTTTTCAATGTTACCGGATGCTATTAGGTCGCTAGAAAAAAGGAATGATTCCCTTGTGAACTCACATTAAAGGTTGTGAAAGGCGTCATCGATCGTTCCAGGTGAAAAAAGACATGCTGTAAGTGCTAAACTTGGGAAAGTGTTGAGTGCTAATCCTGATTTTGAAAAAATAAAAAGAGTAGGTAAGATTATTGAAGGTAATAGTAAGGTTTCGGTCGATATGGAACCATTAACACTAGCTTGTTTCAAGTACGCCCCAATCACTTTAGAGGTGGAACGATCTTTCTCTGTTTTAAAAAATCTTCTTACTGACAAAAGAGGTGCCTTTTCTTTCGAAAACTTGAAAAAGCATGTTGTTGTAATGGGCAACCGTTCTCCTTTTTTGTAATATAGTTGCATTTTGTGTTTTTGTAAATTCTCTGCTTTGATGATTCGTTTTAAGAAATGTTGTTTTTTGTGTAGAAAAACTCAAATTATTTTAGTATTATAATGCATCTTACTTAGTATACCTATTGTTGCCTTATTCATAGAGTGACAAAAACATGTGAAATTAAGTGTGTTAATTGAGATTTGGATAAATTTATCTTAAAATACAAGTATTCCTTTTTGTTTATAGTGCCTTTTTTCCTTTTTAGGTGCCGTTTTTGAGAAAATTTATTGCCAATTTGCCTGCCTATTTTGCCCTTGTTTAGTGCCTGAACTTCTGGGCTCTAGTTATAATAAATGAAAGCCTATCATTAAATTTTAGAAAAAAGTTTGCCTTATGCTAATTACTCTGCACTTTTTCATCACTTGTTTCCAGTATTGAGTGGGTATTTTTAAAAAAATTGGTATGGTGTCCATTAGGTTGTGGCGCCCTAGATACATGCCTATTCCGTCCCTGTATACAAACTCAGTTGTCTTACTCTCCATTTCACGCACAGTGGCTGCCGTCACTGAAAGTTATATCGGCGCAATGGTATTCAACCTTTTTTGCAGGCATATTCCTTGAAATATTTTAAAATAAATCTGTACTCTTTGATGCACAATAAAGTTACCAAACTCAATTTATATTGTGGTGAGTTAAAACACTTTTAGCTCGTAATTTGATGGAAATTAATTGTAAAAAGCAAATTAAAAATATCAGACAATTGGAATGGTGTGATGCTTCTTTCACAAAGACAGAAGAAAATAAAAACTAAAACTTACCTTTAGAAATCTCCTTTGTGCGATGAAGACGAAGCGGTGATAAAGCGACTGATCATCAGTGTCTAAATCCACAATTAATCAGCGAAGAAATTCCATTAGCATAATTTCGTTTCTTTAATTTCTAAAAATATGATAAGTCAAAATAAGCAAAGAAAGATATAGAATGGAATAAATAAGATAAAGGAATAAATAATATTATATGGATAATAAATGAAAAGAAATACTAACCTATACCGGAACGATAAGTCACTCTAGAAAACACCAAACTGTTTTGAGTGGATGATTCACTGAAAGATGTTAGCACTTAGACAGAAAAAGAAACTGATGAATAGGAGGACCATTCGTAAGAAATGCATAGTAGCAGAGAAATGGATGTGCAAGGAAATGATAATAAATTGTCAATACACACAAAGCAGCGCCCTCAGCGAAATTCGAACTTGCGGACCTTACAGTTAGTTGACAAAAATTAGGGTGCATATTATATACGGTTATAAATGCATACAACTTTTTTCACTACGGAAAAAATTTATATTTTCAAACGTTTTTACCAATGAATCGTATATTTCAATGCATTTCGATAACATTACTTTAAATATTGCTTTTCAAAACAAAAATAAGAATATTTATTTATATACTTTAGCTGTCAGAATTACTAAAGCCTAGGAATTCATTACCACTCCCCTCACTGTCGTCAAACAGTCCCTCGGCGATCTTGTGTTCTCTCTCATCGTCTATGTAAATTGCGTCGCCGAGAACATTTTATACACCTTGATCAGCTTGTATGAACTGGACTTGATGTTCACGTAAACGATGTCACCAGGCGGCAAAGGTCGAACTGTTATTCCAACGGACCAGGTTAATACAAAAGGCAACATTGAGGCAGGATTTTATACATTGTATTGATCTTTAACGAGAGTCAGAACAACGTAATATTTTCGTAAACTCTCTCAAACATATCTAGTTTGGCAGCAAATCGCGAACTCATATTCCAACCGATCAGATTAATACAAAAGACGACATTGAGACAAAATGTTTTTATCAGGGTAGCAATCTTTAATGGGAGAGTCAGAACGTAACGTGATATTCTTGTAAACTCTCTCACACATATCTCATTCCGCGGCAAGGTGAGAACTGTCCCGATACTACACATAGTCAAGTAAAATTACATTGATCTTTTACAAAAAATACCGTATTTACGCGAAAGGGAGACGACCCCTAAAAAAACCAAGGTCTATTTACGAAAAACTTTTAAATAATAACACACTAAAAGCATGAATAAAAAATCGGTACAACATACATTGTGCAAACTTTCTCATATAAGAATGCGTTGTTTAGTTATCATTAGAAAATCATATCAGCCTGTTTTTAGAAAATTCAATTTTTGTTAAGTTGCCCAAGAATAAACTAGCCATATATTCATTCATTGAGAAAAATGAAATATGTAATATTATTGCAGAAGTATACTCAAGTAATTGTACAAAATTTCATCAAAATCGTTCGAGCCGTTTTTGAGAAAATCAAATTATTCTTAAACTAGCCTTATATTCATTTTTTGGGAAATATGAACCATACGGTATTACTGAAGACGTAACCTCAAATAACTGAACGAAATTTGATCAAAATCGTTAAAGACGTTTTTGAGAAAATCAAATTCTTGTTAATAATGCGTAGAATAAACTTCCCTTAATTACTGAGCAATGTCAACCATTTCTTCATAGACTCTGCTCAGTACGATAAAATGCCTAAGTACGACATTTCATTCATTTTCGCTCTACCGTTTGGGCTCTAGACGGCATTGGGAAAACCACTTTTTCAGATTCAGCGACACCTAAAACGTATATTTCCTTAAAAATCTCGAGGTCAAATTTTTTCACAATAACAATACTTTCTCAATACTTGGTATGAGAAAGTAAAAAGGCATTGGCTTTGACATCTAACAATTATTCCTTTAGGTAGCAGTTCCCTAAGCATTGTTTTGCATTTAAAAATAACATATGGCGGCAACTTCGTGCCATCCGCTAACGCAACTAGCATTACCGTAACACGTAATTTTTAATTCCCGTAAGTTTTTATAGTGATGTTATATCATTGGGGTAACTTATTTTAAACTTAAAAATAATGACTAGTCTTCCCTTCACATTAAAACTTGACGAAGTGAGTACTAATGGAGTGCTTTCATAAATGTTATACTCTTTAAAATTCAGGTGTACTTTCGTCTGCTGTTGGAGCACCAATCGAAAGGTAGCAGATTTTAAAATTGTAATACATAGACATGTTTAAAATGTAACAATATACCTCAAATACGGCTGCCAATCCTTGCTTAACCGTCTTCATTGTTGCATATATCAGATTTCCTACCCAGCCGTAAACGCACCCTTTCCATCAGTACCCCAGAGGTAATCTTTCATACTATGTGCAACTTTAAGAACTATGATACAAATTTTTAATGTATTATAATAATTAATTAAATGTAATGTATTGTTGTATGCATTTATAAATGCATTTTCATGGACATATATTCTAAATCCGGGTGTTCCGTGTGGTTTTCCCGCCTAAAACTTCGTACTCGATTTTAAGACGATCCCTAATTTTTTTGCAGACATTTTTTGTTAAAAACCTCATCTTCCTTTCTGGTAAATACGGTAGGTGCGTATTGTATATAGTGATAAGAGAATTTTCACATTTCACTCGTGAAAACATGGGTGCGTATTACATAGGTTGTGTATTATAATCGGAAAATTATGGTAATTCTTATTATTTATTGCAAAATGAAAAATGGTAAAATATTTAACTTAACTGGTAATTTAGACTGCAAAGATGGCTTGTAGCTTAAGGGTTAAATATAAAATTTTACAGAAGAAAAATAAATTTGAGTGTAATGTGTTAAGTGTAATGTTACATTCAGTTATTTGATTTCAAAATATTTATATGCAGTTTTGCATTTTACCTACATAAATCTTATTTTTTGCATAGCATTCATAAAATAGAATGATTTCAAATAAGGTATTGATGTAATTTGATGTAATCTTTAGTTACTTTATATTAGAAGTTGTTTGTAATTTTATCTTATTGTTGCTGTTTTCAGTAAAGTTTTCCAAATCAGATGGGATTACCAAATCTTCAAAACTGCAGGAGAGTACAAGAAATAAAATTATGCTTCAAAAGAGTGCTAATCAAGTGATGGCAGCAAAAATTGTGCGTAGAGCATGCAGGAAAGTGACTTTGAAATCTAAATTAGATAACACAACAGATATCAACCAACCAAGCACTAGTTCCAACGAGGTTATTTTCTTGTCACAGGAAATGAAGAAACAAGTCCCAAAAACAATCATTATTAGTAAGTGCATACATCTTTCATTTATGTATATAACAAGTCTTATCATAATAATAAACATAGAGTGATATGTAATTCATTAACTATAGAAACAGATGCTTTAAAAATTAAGCAAAAATCTATTTTGTGACAACTTTTTTGTTTGTTGTTATTGTTGAAATTGGAGATATCTGCTACTCAACACAATTCATTGATTAGGAAATGTGTTAAACATTGGATCTACTTATTAGGGTATGGAATGTTTCTAGGTTGTGTGGAGGAACTAAACTGCTTTTTAAATAGCCACAACAGCCCCAAAACTGTATTTGTGACATGAAAATACCGTATTTATGCTAATACTACACCCATAAGACAGAGTAGCTGTTTCATGTAAGGATTCCAACCCTAAACTTATTTTTACATTTTATGAATTACAAATCATATGTGGCAGGAGTTTGGTAATAAATGATATCAAAGAGAAAATATAATGGAGTAAAATACAGGCGACTCCCAAGATTCGACAGGGATGCGTACCTGAAAACGTGGTTGAATCTCGAATTGTCGAATGTTGAACGCTGTTATGGTTATGCAAATCTGCCCTTCTTTAAATCTGTCGAACCAGCCATCAAACTACGTGTATTTATCACATTTCTAGAATTTTCTCCTGTTTCACATAAGTGCTAATAGTTGAACGACACTTTTATTTGTCTCACTTGCATTATCACTATTACATTTCTTTTAGATATCATGTCAAATGATAAATTATAAATAAATCAATAAAATAAATAAATTTAAATAAAAGATTAACAGAAAAAAGAGTGAAATCATCACAAATTCAAACAATTAGAGCAGAAATAACACTGTCTACACTGAAACTAAACCTCGCGCGGTTGGTCGGGACGAAAATTACTTTGCATGAATTAGCTCCCAATTCAATCAGCTGGGTCGAAATCTCGAATTTGTCGAATCTCGGGAGTCGCCTGTAGTTTTAAGAACCAGATTTACTATAATTGATCTCATCAATTGGAAAATTTATATAATGTTCCCATTTGAGTTTACCAAAAATGTAGGGTTCATGCAGAGCCATAGCTATGCTGGCTCAGAAAAAGATTGAGTCCCATAAGGTGATTTTCTAATGGGTAACATTTTTATCAGACAGATTTCCAGAAATATTTTTGAAATTAGAAAAATGCTATAATGAATTTCTCGCTATCTGAGACTTCCACAGTGCCAATTTACATTTGAATGCATCAGGGCATCGAACCATAATTTTTTTGCTCCGGTTTTTGTTCCGGTTAACTCAAAACACAAAATTTCGGTTCGGTTTCGCTCCGACAACCATCAGAGAACCAATTCGAACCGGATTTTTTCGCTCCAACCTTAAAATAGTTTTAGGAAACTTTGAAGAACTGATTCATTAATTTACGTAATTTTCTAATTAAATCAAATACATCTTCACTGTAACAATAGTGATATTAAAAAACTAATATTAAAACACGAAAATAAATTATTCAAAAGTAAATAGTATGTATTTTATTTAGATTTATGTAGAATTGAATAACTACAAACATTACATGCGTCAGAAATGATTTCATCAGGATAGGAAAGTGTTAGGTGGATCACAAATAAGCATGTTTCCTGCGATAGAGTATTCTAAACTTATTATGTTATGCAAACCATATCATTTTCTAATTTACTGTGGTTAGTCTTTAGTACTAAATTTCATTAAAATCCACTCAATAGCTACAAAGAAAAGAATTGCATCCGGATGGAAGAACGGACAGAACGAAGCTAATATGTGCTAAAGCTGGCATGACAAATAATAAATTATTAATATTTTTATTCATAAATCGTGCTGCAAAATAAGAGACCGCGTTGTCTCAGTAGTGTCAGTAAGTTGAATAAGACATTAACAATTTGTAGATCACCTGCACTGCTCATATTATAAAGCCTGTAAATGCACGGCTTTATTTTTTCATTCAACAATCATGTAAATGCATGAAAAAATTTATAAAGTTTTTATGAAGAAGAATCTCACGGAAATTGAGGGTTCAAGAAAGGTTTATTAACATGATCTAATTTACTATGACTAAATTTTGCAAAAACACAAAGAAAATATTCATTGACACTAACTTAAAAGCAACAGGATAAATGATTCATGAAAATAGCATTTAAAACAGAAATGCGACGCTTGAAACTTTGCTTTGATTTCAATGATATCATTATCAAATATGCAAGTAGTTGCATGATAGCCACAGCAATGAATTACTTTGAATTAATTTCTCACTATACTAAATATTCTCTTGAAATTAAAGTACATATATAGAAAATCAGACATTCCACGCTGGATGATTTATCTTTTCCTTAAGGCTGGCAACACTTCGTTATTCACACCAATAAGCTAAATATTTTGATGGAAATAACAAATATACATATATTTTCAGTAACGATTAACATCCGAAACATTGGAAAAAACTTCCCTTCTCCCACTATGCATTCATAAGTTTCAAGGAATTCTCAAATGGGTAAATTTCCCCATGGAATTTCTGGAAGTCATTAGATATTATCTTAATGTCATATTCGTGAAACGAACCAAGGGACTTGAGGAATAGTGAACTTGGTTGGGGGTTTGGACCCCATGCCAACAGGGTATGGTAGCATGAGGGAGACGATGACCATTTTCACATGAAAGGTTAATGAGCAGTGAGAAAATTCTCCATTTCGCTTACACTGTTCATGCGAACCGAAATAAAGGAGTGAAATAAATTTTGGTTTTTGGTTTCGGTTCACGTTCAACACATTTAATTTTATCGGTTCGGGTTCAGTTCCACTCCGGACAAAAATATCAGTTTTTTTCAGTTCGGGTTTTGGGTTCAGTTCCGGTTTGATGCCCTGGAATGCATTTACTGCACTTATCATTTTCGTAATATTATGATTTTTCCCTGTATCTCCAAATTCAGTTAGTTCAATTTTACAGTTATATCAGCAAGAAATCGTAAATCCATGAACCAAGCGTTCTCATCCGGCTGTTCATAATATTCATTCCTTGACGTGAGAAATTCCTTTACCTCCTTTATGAGATTTAGAAACCTCACTAGCATTTTTCTCATGCTGAGCCATCTCACTTCGGTATGTAAAAGGAGATCACTGAATTTGGTATCTTCATCTTGAAAAAGCAGTTTAAACAATCGGTGTTGCATTGGTACGGCTCTTATAGAATATGTAATTTTAGTTACAGCTTTCATAACATGTTGAAAATGAAGAACCGATGTAATGCAGTGATAAGAAACAAACTTCGGAAACACAGGGTCTTCTTTACATAGTGCAATGAATCCATTTTTACAACCTGTCATTGCAGGTGCACCATCTGTTGTAATTGCGGCCACTTCTGTAATGGTATATTACTTTCGTCGACATATTTTTTGAAGGTTGAAAAAATATCATCCTTTTAGAGGAAGAATTTTAAGAAAATCTTCCTTGGCAGAAAAATCATTAAACACCTTCTTCACAACATAGCTAATTTAGAAATGTCTAATATATCTGTTGACTCATTCAGTTGTAACGAGATGAAAATACATTTGTGTAAGTCACTTTCCAACTCCGATTCCATTGTAGCTGCAAGAACTTCGATTCTTCTTGTAACTATTCTTGCTGATAACTGAATCGTGTTAATCTCTGAAGCGATTTCATTTTTATTTTTAAAATCTTCTAAAAGTAAGTCAGCAGCTGCTAACATGGCTTCTTTTACAATCAAGCCATCTTCAAAAGGTTTTTTCTTCTTGGCCAACATATGCGAGATTTTAAATGATGCAGTCATCGCTCTTTTTGATTGATGAACTGGTATAGTAAAAATGATTTGCTGTTTAGTTAAAATACATTTTATATCAGAAATTTTCTTTTTCCTGATCTCAGAGTTTATTGGAAAACTAGTATTAAAATTACTGTGGACCGTATTGAAGTGTCTTTCAATATTACTTTTCTTTGGAAGCGTGACAATAACATTGCACAATAAACAAACACACTTTCCTTTTAAATAAGTGAAACAGAATTCTTCTTCTCAATCAGCATTATAATTAAATGTCCTTTTCCTCTTATTTCTCATAATGGGGATAAAATTTTGCACAAAAGAATTAATAATCACAACAGAAAGAATATCCAAAAATATCAGAAATATTCTGAATTGTTTGGCATTTTAAACCGATTTATATTTAACCAATGGAGAGGAGAATATGAGCTATCACTGACTGATATTCTTTGAGATGAATAAAAACCTTAGAAACCCAGTACTTTGTGTACTAGCTGGAGTAAATATTTCTGAAACCAACAAGTTACAACAATCACTTCAGCCAAATTGTGTCACAAGACTGAGAATAGAACTCCTAAACCAACAAGTTACAACAATAACTTGAGCCAAGTTGTGTCACAAGACGGAGAATAGAACTCCGTAACCAACAAGTTACAGTGACATCTTGAGCTGATGAAGAGAGCCTTGCTCTCGAAATACGTATCTAGTGTTTCACCGGATATCTAGAGAGTTGCGATTGTTTTCTTGTATGCGTGTGAGAGTGAGTGTTTTGTCTGACAGGTCCCTGTCGTTGTCGGAAGACACGTAAACCTGCAGACATCGTGTACAATACCGGATCTCTGGCGAGGAGTAACTTCCCTTAAATCCGGTATTTTTTCTTGTGTGAGTGAGAGAGTGAATGAGCGAGTGACATTGGGTCCCTGGTGAGGATTAAAAACCCGCAAACCTGTAAGTAGTTATATATATTTCATTTTATTATTTTGGTTGCTTGTGGCTCTAGATATTTACCTTGTACGGTTACGGAGTTTCTTGTTTTTTTGAAATAGGTTGAATATCACCGAGATGTAGATGGGAAGAGGAAAGAGAGAGGAAGAAAGATTGGATGGAGGGAGATAGGCTATTTGTGTCAAGTATTTAGTAGGTCGGAGTGGATTTTAACCACTGCTCAAAATGGATAATGTTACGAAATGGAACGTCTGTATTGGTAGTGGAACGGAAAATTTTACGAAACAGAATACTTATTTTATGGAACAGTATTTCTAAATGTCTGACGAAACGGAACAGTATCATCGGCAAATGTGACAAGCAGGATCGGCGTTCCGGTGCGTTGAAGCTCATTCCGAGCACTGATTTTAACCTGCTTCAAGGAATATGCCAATCATCACGCACAAAATAAATTAGTGATTTAAAATATACTTTAAGTTAATTTCAAGGGGTTATTCAATACAGTGATAATATAATTCATTGGTATGGATTTGTGGTTAGTTGGGGGCCGATTAAGTAAAATTTTCCCGGAGTAGGAAAAATTGCAACCGCCCCCGGGTAACAGTTGTTGTTTGCCGCCACCCTGTATAATTTTCTGCCGATGCCCATGACCATATCTAAAGAGCTTTTCAATTTTTTTTCGATCAAACTTTCAGGAATCACTTGATTTTTCAATTTGAAACGGCTTGCTGTGTACATAGTAGTCCTTGGTTTGACTCGAAGAGCATATCTTTTCTCCATTTGAATAATATGGACAGAGATGAAACGAAGGGAGCAAGCCTTTTTTCTTTAGCATTTTAAAATATCTTAAAAATGAGATATCGATGTGGGATTTTCACAGTTATGCCAAGAAAACTATAGAAATTAATTTCCATATCGTATAAATTCAAATCTCATTTGAATAAGGCAAAAAATTACATTTTACGACTGTTTTTTGTGACTTTTACACATTTATTCAACTCGTTACCATAACATTCGCTATTGTTGACTTGATCCTAATGTGTATGAAATGGATAAAAGTTGTGAAAATTCATATTAAAACCATTTTTGGAGATTTTTGGTTGATATTTGCATTGGTACAGTATGGAAATTAATCTTTATAATTTTCTCCGAATTACTGCTCAAGTTTGGTGTCAAAATCGTATTTTTGAGAAAATTTTAAATGTTAACGAATTAATGTATGCAATCACAAAAGTCGATTTATACATACCGTATATACTTGTGTATAGTGCGCCCTCATGTATAATGCACACCCCCACTTTTTGCCAAAAAATCCCGTCTTTTTCATATACCCCATGTATAATGCGCACTCTTGATTTTTGTGTGGTATAAGGAGAAAATTTTAGTATTATATCGTCATGTTAAGTATTAACTAGAGTACCATAAATAAATACATCAAAGCCTTAAATTATTGCCAGTGGACAATTTTAAAACGCTTGGACTTGCCCATAAGTATTACATTCAGTAAGATCCACATTACGTCTTCGAGAGACACCAGTACTGAAGGTGATTGAGTTGAGATGGCAGCAACTTCATACAGTAAGTTGGCCAAACATACCACATAGAAAACCGCAGCGCCAGTGTTGCCAATTCTTTTACATCAGACAAAAAGGGATCTAGCTAGTTTTGATTTATAGTTGATTTTGTTCTCTATCTTATTCTGAAACTGTTTAATAGAAGGGATAATGTGAAAATTTACCAAACAAATCTGGAAAAAGGAAACTATTGACAGGTAAGATTAAGTTCATACATGTCATGTCTAAGAACGGATAGTTGTTTAGTTCACTCATTCCCGATGTTTCATGTTTCAGATAAAATAAATTCTTAAAAACCCATACAAAAAACAATATGAATTCAAAAAGATGTAAATACACAGCTCAGTTCAAACAAAAGTGAGGAGGAGGTCAGCGATCCCAAAGATGATGTCTGCGATCAAGATAAACATTTCTTTGCGGGGAAAGACAATATTACGAAGTGGAGAAAAAATGAACCGTGCCCTAATGTAAGAATCCTTAAGCAGATTATAATTTCTGAAAAGCCTGGCTTCAGGTAGAAAAGAGAATATCAAGAGCCCTATTGATTGTTTCCGACTGATGTTTGATAGACAGGTGATAAAAACTATTGTTAGTTGCACTAATATTCAAATTCAGAAAGTTGGAGTGAATTTTTCATGCGAGAGAGATGCAAAGCCCACTGATGAAGTGGAAATTGAATGTCTACATGGGCTCCTAATTTTCGCATGAGCAAATAGGTCTGGGCGGCAGAATGTAAAGGATTTATGGGACCAAGACGGATTAGATATCGAGATATTTCATGCGTCCATGAATTACCAAAGATTTTGATTCCTTCTGCAATGTCTTAGATTTGATGATATAAATAGCCGAGCTGAAAGGAAACAGACTGATAAATTAGCTCCGATACAAGAAATATTTGAGATGGTGGTAAAAAAACTTTGAGGGTTGTTATACGATATGGGAATATGCTATGTTAGATGAGAAAAACAGATTTAATGTTGTTTTGTCATGTATGGCTGACAGCACTAAGCTTAAGCCAATGCTCATATTCAAGAGAAAAACTTTTCCAAGAGAGAAATTTCCGAAAGAAGTAGTCATCCATGTACATAATAATGGATGGATGGATGAAAATGGCATGAAAACATGGCTCAAGAATGTTTGGAGTTTTCGACAGGGAGGAACTGCATATGGAAAAAAGTTTAATCATTTGGGATATGTTCAAATCGCATCTTGTCTCTGAGGTTGTTGCACAAGTTAGGCAGCTTAACACTGATGTTGCAGTGATTCCTGCCGGCCTGACCAGCATTTTACAGCCAGTGGACGTATCTATAAATAAGCCCTTCAAAGACAACATGAGAAAGAAATGGAACGACTGGATGATTGGAGGAGAGAAGACTTACACTAAAGGTGGCAGCACCCAGAGTCCAACTCTAAAAATGTGGCATATCAAATGAACTTGACAGAAGTGAAGATGGTATTTTGTGGGACTGTGAGATGGATGAAGATGTGATGGATGATGATATGCAGAATTTTGATGATCCATATGACAAATCGGTTACAGAAGCAGATTGGGGAGAATTATTTGGTACTGAAGATGATGAGGAAGATGAATTCTATGGGTTTTAAATTACTTAAATTGTTAATTATACATATTATAATCTTTAACTAAATAAAATATTTCAGTCTTCGATGCGTGTTTTGCAGGAAGTCTACCTGGCAATTTTGCAAAGACTACAGTAATCAGCTGATGAGCTAGTGAAATCAGAATATTTGGATTGGATGGAATTATAACTGTAGGGAAGTAATTTGGTGTTGTATAAGTTTAATTAATATACGTATAACCTGGATTATTGATAATTACCGTGGTTTTCCCCTCAATATACCCAAAAAGTGAGAATCTGGTGTGAGGTAGGAACACTTTAATTTTTGAATTTTAGTGCACAAAAGTGTTATCCGTGTATAATGCGCACCCTTACTTTATGACCAAAAATTTGGTCTTCAAACTGCGCACTATATTGATTATTTGATTATTTATTTTATATTTATTTGTTATGTTTTAGTGCACTTAAAAGTTGGTGTCATTAATTTTTATTTTATTTTAATGTCATACTTAATTCACGCATACCCGTCATATTTGATGGGAAATTACACTAGTCTATAATATATTACCTTAATGTCTGCTGTACGGCTGCACTGAGAATTTTGATTGGTTGCTGAAAAGCAGCAGCCCTGCCTCTGACAGAAAGGAACTTATCTTATTACATGACTGGAGAATCTGTGTCATGCTCACTCTGTGCAAAATTCACAAACAGGGCCTCTTACTCAACTAAAAATTAAATTCAAATTAATAGAGCAACCTCTCGCTATGCCAGTGTTCAATGTTGTTTCTGGCTTTGAAAATTTTTGTACTCTAGAAGCACAAAAAATATTTTTTAGAGATTGCAGGGACTCGTAGGCATTGGGTCCAATGCAATCACACCGTTGGCACAAACATAAAGTCAGCCTTATTCGCAGTCATGTCAAATTCATTTTTGATAAAAAATTTCTTTATGATAATTTATTTTTCTTCAGTGTTTTAAAATTGGCATTTTATCAGAATTTTTCTTTAGTAATTTTCCTGTTCTAATGCAACGGTGGAAACACTCACTTGATCAGGAATTTCAATCGCTTGAAATTTGTGAAATTTCATCATTCAAAATGATCAATATGATATTTTCTCCTGTAATTTAGCAAAATTTCCAGTGTTAATAATAATTTTCTTAGATTTCAATGTTAGAATTTGCTCATATTAAATTAAAATTTAATTTAATATGATTAATATTGCCTACTTTCACTAAGTGATGCCTGATTCAATTTTTTGGAACAGCTTCAGTATAAGTCACCCACGTCCGCATCACCTAGGTACCGAGGATGTTGAAGAGCCTTCAGCTCGCTATGTTTTAATGCTTAGTCGGCTCCGGGAGCTACCGCGCCCTTCGCCTCACCCAGGCCCAAAGAAACCCTCCACGTTGTCTGGAGATTGGGTTTGTAAATGTCGAGACAGGCCAGTCAGTTTCTTGTCCGGTGATTGGGTATGTAAATGTCGAGACAGACGAATCAGTAACCAATAAACAAGTATAGGTAACTAATAAACAAGTATGAAATATTTTCATGGGTGACTTGTACTGAAGCTTAGCCAGTTTTTTTAACTTCACCTTAAATTTTGATTAGCCTCCATAGAATTTGGTACTAATCATTGTCTTGTAACATGCCAATATGACAAACATAAACTTCTGTCATATGTGTTTATTGAATTTTGTTTTCCTTATTTATCAAAATATAAATTGTAGCTAAGCAACTCCACGTAGAAAACGTAAATAAGCAGAACAATATAATTTCACTTACTTTCACTTCATAAAATTGACAAATCTCACAGCAATGTTTTCATGGTCTCATGTAATTAAAACAGTAAGCAGCATACCATGTAAGCATTTTAAACAACAATTGACATTAAATAATAATGTCAAGAAAATGTTTCTCTCATTACTAAAATAAATATATCTAAGCCAACAATTATTTCCAAACTGCAACATGACTTCTAATATGGTAATGTTTCTGCTTCCATTTGCAAAGTTGTTATATTTACCAAAAACAATGTTGTTAAATAATTAAATAGATAATCTTTCCTTTTTTTCTTTATTCAAGATACTTTTATTACTCCTATTTTTATTAATAATATCAATACTTCATTTTTTATTTATTTTACAGTTTAATTAAATAACTTTGAATTTAATTCCATTTTCAATTAAAGTAACTTAGCTTTCACTTATGCAGCCCTTTGTTTTTTTAGCAGTCTAAATGGAAAGAGAAGAAAATACTGCCAGCTACCTTAGCCATAGATTCCTGTTAAGTGACAATGAACGTTAGGCACCGGGCTATGTTTACTCTTGAGCATCGCAAAAACATTTATAATTTACAATGAGAACTTAGAACTTTCTGAAACGTATTTGCTGCAATTGAGGCAATGGGCTCCTAGTTTCAATAATGATCCTCCACTTTGTTGACTAATTTTGGGCAAAATCTTATCAGATAGATTTTCTTAGTAAACAATTATAAAGTTTTGTGTTGATTTGGTCAGTAATTTTTTCGTTGGAGTTTGCAAAAGATACCATCACACACACACAGCTGGACTTGGAGAAAATAGCGGAGACGTATTCGGGGGACCTTAAAATGTGTAGTTCCGTTGAAATTTTGAATTTGTAATGTTTTCACAAAAACAATGCTTCTGTACCGGTATGGAGAAAGTAATATCTTGTATGCAAAGAGATAATATTTACTTTCAAAGTGTATGTATCGATGGTTGAGGTATACTGCTGTAAAGTATGTGATTTAACATATTACCAGTGTTGTTCTTATAATTGTTATCAACTCTGCACTCCACAGAAGAGGCATACGTCAAATTGGCTCCACTCTTCCTGGCCAAGGATGAAATACGTAGAAAGCAAGTCTTCTTGCATAGTGGTACTCCAGAAATTTTACAGAAGAAATTAAAGCAGCAGAAAAGGTAAGCAAAATTCTCATTGTTTCTATAATGGTTTGAGCATTCCAAGAATTTTATTTGGTACTACAAAGTCTGTAATACTATTATTTGATGAATTTGCTTATCATTTGAAAGATTGTGGCGTTACAGTAGTCAAACATGTTAGGAAAACCAGGTGTACATCTGGTGAAGGATTTGTTACCAGTAGTAGATTCTACTTTTTAAGAACTAGTATAGGTGAATCGCCATTGGTTATGGTAACTTTTTAACCATTGTAGAAAACCTGGCTCTCACTACTTATCAATGGCTGTCCTTCAGTTGATTCCAGCTGTGAATTCAGTAATTCTATTTCAATATTCTTATCATTGATAATTGCCAAGTTCTATGGATACAGTTTGTATAATATATTTGTACAGGGATGTAAGCTTCCTGTTTTATTGAATTAATATTAAAAATTTTTAAATTTATTAGCACCATGTAAGATGGATGGTGCACAACATCCTCAGCAGAATTCACTTTAGTATTTTCAACCTTGTCATTTGCTGAAAACAAATCCAAGAATGACCATTTCAATATCAAAAAATCGGTACAACATACACTGAACAAACTTCCTCATGTACTAATGGGTCCTTTAGTTATCTTTAGAAAATGAAAATCCTATGAGCCTGTTTTTAGAAAATCCAAGTTTTGTTAAATTGTCCAAGAATAAACTAGCCTTATTTTCATTCATTGAAAAAAATGAAATACATAGTATTATTGCAGACGTATACTCAAGTAACTTTACAAAATTTGTTCAAAATCGTTCGAGCCATTTTTGAGAAAATCAAATTATTGATAAAGTTCCCTGGAATAAACTAGTCTTATATTCATTTCTTGAGAAATGTGAGCTATTTGGTATTATTGAAGACGTAAACTCAAGTAACTGTATGAAATTGGATCAAAATCATAGCCGTTATTGAGAAAATGCGTAGAATAAACTTCCCTTAATTATTGAGCAATGACAACCATTTCTATGTATACTCTGCTCAGTATGATAAAATGCCGAAGAACGAGATTTCATTCATTTTGGCTCTACTGTTTAGGCTCCAGAGCCAGTAACAGACAGGCAGTCGGCATTGCAAAAACCACTTTTTCGGATTCAGCGACACCTAAAACGTATATTTCCATAAAAATCTCGAGGTCAAATTATTTCACGATTACAATACTTTCTCAATATACTTCATATGTGAGAAAGTAAAAAATGGTACAACATACATTGTACAAACTTTCTCATATACTAATGCGTCATTTAGTTATCTTTTGAAAAATATGATCTATGTAGAATCCTTATAAACATCAAATTAAATATCTATACAAAATTTGATGAAAATCGTGTGAGCCATTTTTTAGGCGTGTTTCGCTTACAGCGTGAGCGCCTATTATCGTCGGTCGGTCTGTCCGTCCGCATGTTCGTTCTCGGCTTTTACGGAACAGATTTTCATGAAATTTGCTATTAAGCACTTTCAATCAAATATAATAAGAAAATCGCAAAAATGAATCACATATGCCAATCGTGGGTACCACTTTACTGGAGACAAAAAATTAAGTTGTCATCATATCTCGTAAAGTATTGCTCATATCAAAATATTTATCAAATAAAAGTTGTAGAAGTAATAAATTAGAGTATTTCTTTTCCTATACATTTTTATCGTAGGAGTAGCCGTTATCGAGAAAATCAAACAAGAAAGTCTTATATCGAGTTGAACTTTGAAAATTTCTTGCATGGTTACTTCATTGTTGCTAACATAAACAATCTCCCAAACAAACGTTTAATTTCCTTACATGTGCATGTAATATTATTAAAGAGGAAGAAAATGCATTATTTATGATGAAGAAAAGAACTTGAAAACGCTATTTCCCTTACGTACAGCTATATAATTGCTTTCTAATACTCCTTTTCACGAAACGCGCCCATTTGTGA
Source organism: Uropetala carovei (assembly GCA_036926305.1). NCBI lineage: Eukaryota > Metazoa > Arthropoda > Insecta > Odonata > Petaluridae > Uropetala > Uropetala carovei. The sequence goes on from JAXCHB010000188.1 coordinate 7,091,831, forward strand.
TACGTTGTACACTTACCTAAGTTGTTTGAAAATTCAATTGTTGTTAAAGTTGCCCAAGAAGAAACTAGTCTTATATTCATTTTTTGAGAAATATGAACTATGTGGTATTATTGAAGACGTACACTCAAGTAACTGTACGAAATTTTATCAAAATCGTTTGAGCCATTTTTGAGAAAATCGAATTGTTGTTAAAATTGCCTAGAATAAACTGCCCGTAATCATATAAATAAAATCCTTAGTCTGTAGCAAATGTTGTGTGTAATGCTTTTTGAAGCTTAATATCTCGCAAAGGACAACCGAATTTGATGAAATTTTCAGGATAGCATTATGATGTAATCAGAAAATGTTTTAATGTATCGAACTCGATATCAAAGACCCAGGTTCGTCTCCAGGGAATAATTTCCATTTCCCATGAGGTAACACGTAAAAATGGACATTTCAATGTGCAGGCTTTCATTCTTTTTACTTTCTCATATACAAAGTATATTGAGAAAGTAATGTAATCGCGAAATAATTAGACCGAGATTTTTATGGAAATATACGTTTTAGGTGTCGCTGAATCTGAAAAAGTGGTTTTTTCAATGCCGTCTGTCTCTCTGTTACTGGTTCTAGAGCCTAGACGGTAGAACAAAAATGAATGAAATCTCGTACTTGGCATTTTATCATACTGAGCAGAGTATATCTAGAAATGGTTGACATTGCTCAATAATTAAGGGAAGTTTATTCTACGCATTTCTAACAAAATTTTAATTTTCTCAAAAACGTCCCCAACGATTTTGTTCAAATTTCGTACAGTTACTTGAGTTTACGTCTTCAATAATACTGCATAGTCCATGTTTCGCAAACAAGTAACGAAAGTGTAGAACGTATCACAAATAGGCGCGTTTTGTGCAATGGAGTGTTAAAAAGAAATCATATACCTGTACGTAAGGGAAATAGCATTTTAAAGTTCTTTTCTTCATCATAAATAATCAATTTTCTTCCTATTTAAAAATAGTGCATGCACACGTAAGGAAATTAAACGTTTGTTTGTGAGGGAAAAGCGACCCCACCTGGTAGGGCCCACTGCCAGAATGCACGAAAGGACTCGAGAAACCGTCGGAACGTGGCATAAAGTGCTCCTTATTCGGCACGTAAACTATGCAACTCTATCGAGGAGGGTGTGCGTAGAAAATGTTGTATATATTTATCAAGTATCTATATAATCCGAGTATGTCGTAAAAAGTGCATTGGAATGGATTTAAAATTAAAATACTGGCCTGAAAAAAGAAAGAAAATTATAAATGATGTAATTTGGACAACTTACATAAAACTAAAGTCATAAAACATTGATTGGAGAAGAAAAAAAATTCGGCAATGTCGAGGATCGAACCCGTGACACAATTTCCGCAGTCCCACACTTTATCACTAGCCTACCGCCACCTGTTGTCAGGGTGTCGCTCGTCATGGTATTAGTGGACAAGCCACTTGTTTTTCAATTTTCAATTGCAAATATCTTGAAAACGCGGGCTCGTTAGACGCCTTTCCGAAAATACGTGTCTAATTATTTTTCGTTTTCTTTCATCCTGTGAAGTTTGGTCGTGATCCGCCACTTACACTTGGGTGCCTTCCCTTCTAAGTTCAACTCAATTTAAGACGTTTTTGTTTGATTTGCTCGATAACGGCTACTTCTACGATAAAAATATATAGGAAAAGAAATACTCTAGTTTCCTAGTTCTACAACTTTTATTTGAAAAACTACGAGATATGACAAAAATTTCATTTTTTGTCGCCAGTAAAGTGGTACCCCTGATTGGCATACGTGATTAATTTTTGCAATTTTCTTATTATATTTGATTGAAAGTCCTTAATATCAAATTTCATGAAAATCTGTTCCGTAAAAGCCGAGAACGAACATGCGGACGGACAGACCGACCGACGATAATAGGTGCTCACGCTGTAAGCGAAACACGTCTAAAAATGAATATAAAACTTGTTTATTATAGGCAACTTTAGCAATAATTTGATTTTCTCGGAAATGGCTCAAACGACTTTGATCAAATTTCATAAGTTACTTGAGTATACGTCTGCAATATTACTACCTATTTCATTTTTCTCAATGAATGAGTATAAGGCTAGTTTATTCTTGGGCAACTTTAACAAAAATTGGATTTTCTAAAAATCAGCTCGTACGATTTTCTTTTTCTAAAGATAACTAAAAGACGCATTAGTATATGAGAAAGTTTGTACAGTGTAAGTTGTACCGATTTCTTTTTAAAGGAAAATACACTGGTTTAAGGGAATTTTTCCTAGCATCCCAATAAATACTACTCTTAGTTTTCTAAAAGAGTGGCTTAATAATATGGATGTCCCAGCTGAAATATCCGCTGAATACATTAAACTTTCTAAACTTTGCATGGAACAAAATTTTTTCTAATTCAATACAAAATTTTACAAACATGATGGAACAGCTATGGGGAAACCACTTTCACCTTTTTTGGCCAATCTATTCATGAATTTCTTGTAAAATAAATGCAAAAACTGTTTCTAATATTTTCCCGATACTTGGCTTAAGTATGTGTAGAGCGTTCCACCTTAAAGTTTCGGTACAGTTTCAAACAAATCGTTTCTCCCCTCTCCTGCAGACTTAAAAATCCAATCACCCCCTCCTTCTCTACAACACCAGGATTGCCAAATCTCACTAATAATTTAAAGTTGTATAAAAATAAAAATTCAAAATTTCTAATTGCGCTATTTTTAATGCAGAATCTGATGATATACTTTTAAATGAAAACTAAAAATTTTATTATATACAAATGCGATTCAGGTGTACCACAGGGTAGTGTCCTCGGGCCGATCTTATTTTTGATTTATATTAACGATATCACAAGCAAGATATGCTCCAGAATTAGATTATTTGCTGACGACTGCGTAATTTATAGAGCAATTAGAGACAATAACGACTGTGCAGATCTACAAAATGACTTAAATATGTTATCTTCCTGGATAACGCAAAATAAACTAAAAGTTAATACTACTAAGTGCTGTGTGGTAAATTTCAAGAAAAGGGGCATTACGTACGGTTATAACATAGGGGGGAGTATTTTAGAAACAGAGAAAAGTACTAAATATTTGGGATTAATATTCTCGAAAGATTTAAAATGGAACACTAATATAGAAAGAACGGTAGCCAAAGCTCACAAACAACTCAACTTTGTAAGAAGAACGCTTCGAAATAGCAATAGAAAAGTGAAAGAGAAGGCATATTTTTCAATAGTGAGACCAATGCTCAAATATGGGTCTAATATATGGGACCCATACCAGCAAGGATTAGTGGACAAAATAGAAACGGTGCAGAGAAAGGCTGCAAGGTTCGTGCTAGGAAGATATGGCAGGAAGGATAGTGTGACAGCAATGTTAGGGGAGCTAAAGTGGGAAGGCCTCAAGGAGCGAAGGAAATACAAAAGGTTAGTTGAAATTTAAAAAATGCCAGCGGAAAAACTAAATGCGGTGAAATGAGAGAGAAACTGCTCGTTCCAAGCTACTTAGGAAGGAGCGATCATAAGAATAAAATAAGGACGTTACCCAAAAAATCGGAAATCTGTAAAAACTCATTTCTAAACAGAGGGATCACTGAATGGAACAGTTTGCCTGAGGGAGTTTTTGAGCCTTATCCAAAAACAACGACGGCATTTATAAGTAAAGTTAAGGGCATAACATAGAAATTCTATATTGTATTGTAGCTGTATACAATGAAGGGATAAGTGTGAGTTGTAACTTGTAAATGTATTTGTGTTCTACTTCTACTTGATTGTACTGTTACCACCGGGCATGTTGTCCACCTGTAACGCATTATTGATAATAATAATAATAAACAATATTTGACCTGAAATGGACATTTTACGGTCACGTTTGTTTCAATCGATGGTATATACATTCTGTTTTAAAATAATGTAATGCAGTTTTTTACATTAGGTTCAGGAATTTTTAAGGATCGTAATGATGCTACTGAAAGTTTAATAAATTGATTTTAAATATTTTTTTCTGCATTTAATTATAAAAGTTCTTTTTGCGTGTTCCAGTCTGACTTGGAAAAGTTTGTCTGCAGGAAACTTTTTTATTTATAAAGATACTTTCATGGTCTAAGCGAGAAAGTTGTAGGTAAATGTTTGAAGTTATTTTTGGTGTACCCAGATGTGGGGTTGGGTCGCCAAGGTGAGGGTAAACAATGCGAAAGTTTTATTGCGGTCCAGTCAAAGGTTGGCAGTTTACCCTCACCTGCTCTTCCTTCAGTTACGACTCAGCAGTTGGACTATCTTGTGCTTTAGTCGTTTTGTCTGCTCATAAGTTTGCGGGCAAGTACTTAACAAATTTTGCCAGTTTTATTGTATATTGCAAATTAGTTGTTTTAACATTTCTTCAAAACGATTTCAAACTGAAGTGTGTAATATGGTTCAAATGTAGGGATACGTTGTGTTTGCAGGTTTTATGTATATAGTGTCCCCTTTTTAAAAATTTTGTATATGTACATCACACGTTGATTATCCCCGAACATATTTTCATATTGATATTGTGGTTTTGGTGAGAAAATGGACGTCTCAGTGAGGAAAAGAAAGCAAGGTGAGTTCAGAAAAACAAAGAATATTGAATGTTCTTAGTAGTTGCCTCAATGAGTCTAATGAAAGCCTGTCATCTGCTGTTAGTAGGACGAGCAAGCTATGTGGTGTGTCTCAGAGGACAATTTACAATATTAAAAAAGAAGCAAATGAATTTGTAATGTCGGCCAGGTAAAAATTTCCACAATTGCAACTTAATTTCCGTTATGTATAGTGATCAGCATAAAATAATCCAGTTCTTGTTTTTACTTAAGGATTTTGTGAGCAATTATTCTCGTACAAACATGCTTAACTATTTTCCTCTGATCACATTTCATCTAATCTTAGTATATGCGAGGAAGTTAATCCAAAAATAAGATGAGAACACAGTGTACCTCCAAACTCGCATTTATCCAATTAACTATGAAACAATTTTGTTAAATACCAATTTACATCGTTTGGGTGCTTTTTCCGCGAATTAGCTTCTTGTTAGAACAAAATGAGTATCTATTTTAAAACGCCCTACAACTTTTATTCTATACATTTTTCTCTAAACTTTTATTTATGATTTAAATAGCCTTTCAAATGAAATAATTTTTGATTGGGAAAATATGTTTTTAATTTTTAAGCAGTTTACGGCATAATATATCTTGCTGTTGTTAAGGAAACCTTATTTAACATAATAAACCCCTCAATCACGTAAGACATTTTAATCAAACTAATTCCACAGTTTGAAGGACATTTAACCCCTTAACTGGAGAATTAATTTTTCTTATCTTTCAGCTGATGGGGAATTATTCCTTTCTTTCAAATAATTTGAATTTGACTTTTTCTTGATCTGTTTGTTATGATATGATGTTCTGTGAAGTTGGTAATGGATATTTTACAATATTAATGAACTTATGCCATTTGTAAATTTATAAAATTTCATTTTTTTCTTTAATTAATTATTTGTTCAGAAATTATCACATTTTTATCATGAGTGATTTTTCCAATTATAAAACATTCAAAATATTTTTTAATTTTTCTACTATTTTGCCATTTTCGCAAGTGTAGGTAACTTTACATCACAAGATAAAGGACTACCTAAGAGTGGTTTAGGCAATTGAATGCTAGCACAGAAAAAATAAATCTGAGAGCATAGGGAAAACAAGGGCACTTCAAAGGGATTCTATTTTTTTTGCTCCTTTTTTCACCTTTATGAGGGTTTTGGGACCGCTGGAGTGTTTGGAGCACTATAGCAGCAACGTGTACAGCATGCTTGCGGTACGTAGCGAGAGAAATTTTACTACGCAGAATTTTTTTTGGTTTAGAAAATCGTGTATTACGACAAAAATTGAAACAATAGCATTTACTTAATAAGTTACATAAAGTAAATTTTAAATTACCAGACTTTTGCTGGCGTTAGGGTAGTGAGACATGGCAAAACCACCCGCCATTTACCCAATACTGAAACTTAAAGATGGAACGCTCTATAGATGATATTTTTACTATTTTCGACACTAGCATTTACAATTTAGACTCCTTCTTAAATGATCTCAATTCACAGTATGAATCAATTAAATTCACTTTTGATACAGAAAACAATAACTCTCTACCTTTCCTAGATATTTTCCTTATTAAGAAAAGTAATCGTTTGACATACAATATTTTCTAGAAACCCACACACAAAAACAGATTCATTCCTATTGATTCACAGCATTGCCCTAGCCAAAAAATTGGTGCAACATACATTGTACAAACTTTCTCATATACAAATGTGTCATTTAGTTATCTTTAGAAAATGAAAATCGTATCAGCTGGTTTTTAGAAAATACAATTTTTGTTAAAGTTGCCCAAGAATAAACTAGACTTATGTTCATTCATTGAGAAAAATGAAATATGTAGTATTATTGCAGAAGTATACTCAAGTAACTGTATGAAATTTTATCAAAATCTTTTGAGACATTTTTGAGAAAATTAAATTATTGCTAAAGTTGACTTGAATATACTAGCCTTATATTCATTTTTTTGAGAAATATGAGCTATTTGGTATTATTGAAGATGTAACTCAAGTAACTGTATGAAATTTGATCAAAATCGTTAGAGCCATTTTTGATAAAATCAGATTGTTGTTAAAAATGCGTAGAATAAACTTCCCTTAATTATTGAGCGATACCATCCATTCCTTCATAGCTGCTCCGTATGATAAAAAGTCTAAGTACGAGATTTCATTTATTTTTGCTCTACCGCTTTGGATCCAGACAGACAGCCAGACGGCATTGCAAAAACCACTTTTTCGGATTCAGCGACACCTAAAATGTATATTTCCTTAAAAATCTCGAGGTCGAAATTGTTCACAGTAACAATGCTTTCTCAATATACTTTGTATATGAGAAAGTAAAAATAGAGCCTTATAATTCCCTTATTCATAGATTACTCTGTGTCAGTCATCCAGTCAGATTTCCAGAAAGAATAATCTTTCATTAAAAAAACAGCTTTAAAAAATGGGTTTCCTGAAAACCTCATAGATAATTTAGTGAAGTAACAAGCACAAATTAAACGTTCAGAGTTCCACAACCTTAGCAAATCCCGAAAATTGCAAAAAAGAAAAATACAGTAGATCATCGATTATCTGGCACCCTCGGGGGGATAATCACATCAAAGTTTTTATACAGCTTATTTTTGAGTATTGTGTTTTGCCTATGTGTTGTTTAGTGTTTTTAATTTGTTTACTGTACAAAGATGTTATAAATAAAGCATGGAATATTTACAAACATAAGTACGGTAGGTACTGTAAGAGAAAATGTGGTAATTTTGGGGAAGTTCTTTTTCATGTTATCTCCATTCATAATGCTCCGATTTCCTTCATTTTTTCCCTGTTTTCTTAGTTTTTGAGCATTAAGTGTGGGAAAGCATATTTTACGGCATTTCGAAGCATCAGTTTGGAGATTTTTAGCTTTTTGGTGCGTTTCGCAAGGAAAAAGTAACAATCATTACCCAAAGTGATAGTTCCTGGGCAGTGTGATAGGTGGGAGTCTGCACAGGAAATCGGTTGGAAATGGTTTAAGCTGGCGTAGAGCTTCCTTGCCATCGATGACTGAGATGCCTCTAACCGTAAAGTGCGGGGAAATGCAATTGGACGATGGAAATGTTTTTTTTTTCGTTTTCAAACCCAACCATGCATCCTCGAAGCTGAAATAAGTCCTCTGTTGACCATGCTAGACTTAAGATTTAAACTAATGTTGGTCATGTCGTATTGATTAAATCCCAGAAGCAATGTAAAAAGGTGTGTCGGAAGTTTGATAACACGATGATTTAGGGCCATCATAAACGCCAAAAGCAATGATATTGGGGTATTCGGGAAATGGCATTATAGGAGGTAGGTGAAATTCAAAGATGTCAGAGCCATTTGTTGGCGGTCGGAGGAATTGCAATCTTATCACTTATGTGAAACGTAACATGCGTGAGCGCCTATTATCGTCGGTCGGTCTGTCCGTCCGCATGTTCGTTCTCGGCTTTTACGGAACAGATTTTCATGAAATTTGCTATTAAGCACTTTCAATCAAATATAATAAGAAAATCGCAAAAATGAATCACATATGCCAATCGTGGGTACCACTTTACTGGAGACAAAAAATTAAGTTGTCATCATATCTCGTAAAGTATTGCTCATATCAAAATATTTATCAAATAAAAGTTGTAGAAGTAATAAATTAGAGTATTTCTTTTCCTATACATTTTTATCGTAGGAGTAGCCGTTATCGAGAAAATCAAACAAGAAAGTCTTATATCGAGTTGAACTTTGAAAATTTCTTGCATGGTTACTTCATTGTTGCTAACATAAACAATCTCCCAAACAAACGTTTAATTTCCTTACATGTGCATGTAATATTATTAAATAGGAAGAAAATGCATTATTTATGATGAAGAAAAGAACTTGAAAACGCTATTTCCCTTACGTACAGCTATATAATTATTTCTAATACTCCTTTTCACGAAACGCGCCCATTTGTGATACGTTGTACAGTTTCCTAACTTGTTTGTTTTCTTTTCATTAACAATCAACCTATGATCATGTGTCCACATCAGTATATTATTTCGATCAGTTTGCATGTGTATTTTAGCTTCATTGACATATTAAAACTGTATCATCTGCATATAAAAGTATTTTACTATGTTTAACCACATAAAACATTTCATTTACATATATAATGAAGAGTATGGGACCAAGTACAGATCCCTGAGGGACCCCTTTGTTTACCGTTTCAAATATACTGAGTTTGTTATTAAGTTTTACAGCAATTTTTCTATCCGTTAAATAACTTTTAAACCAAGTTAATACGATACCCTTAATACTAATCCTTTCCAACTTAGGAGTAATTCAATATCAAGGATATCAAAAGCTTTTTTCAGATCAATAAATGTAGCTATAGTTGCATTTCCTTTATCTATACTACCACATACGGTCTCTGCAAATTCTTCAACAGCATTTTTAGTACCCTTTCCTTTTTGGAATCCATACTGCCCTGCTGATATTATATTGTTTTTTTCCAAATAACTAAGTATATGACATGCTACGTACTTTTCCAATATTTTACTAAAAATGGGGAGTATTGAGATTGGCCTGTAATTATAATCAAATCTTTATGTGATCCTCCCTTAAGATTGGTATAAATGAGCGGTTGGCTTTTATTTCATGAATTCTAATTTTATCATGACCGGCTGAAGTTAATTTCAAATTACCTTACGAATATCATTTTCTGAAGCATCTGGAACATGTATACTATTAGCAACACTATTTTTATTAGGTATAATGCAATGTTTGTTACAACAATTAGTTATTATTGATGAGGTTATATTAATAAAGTGGTTTAAAAATAAGTCTTCTATATTATCTATATTAGTCTTTCCTTTAATATGTTTTATTATTTTTTCATCAGATGTATAGTGACTGGTTCTACCCGTAATATCATTTAATTCTTTCCATATCATTTTATAATTATTTTCACTCGATGAATACTTATCTAGTAATACTTTAACTTTACTCTCCTTATGGATGAACAGACCTTATTTCTATAATCATGATATTGCTTTTTATAATTCATATTAGATGGACCATCCTTCCATTTCCTAAATAACATATCCTTAATCTTCAATTCATTTAATAAACTTTCTGTCATCCATTCTTTCTTAGCTTGAATTAATTTTCTAGGTTTAACTTCGGTGCACTGCTTGTAAAATGCACTTAAGTCCCCTTTTATTGTTTCATATTGCACACCTGGACTTTCAATCTCCACTACAGTTTCCCAGTTCTTATTTTTTATCAGGTTATTAATTTTTCCCTTATTTATACAAGAAAAACTCATCTGTATATCCTCTTTCCCTTTAGCTTTATTTTTTCTTTGCAAGTTTGATAAATCTACTGCTATTGCATAATGGTCTGAGATGTTACATTTTATAATTATGCCCACAGTATTAAATAATTTGCCTTTATAATAAATATGATCTATACAAGATTTAACCAATCTTCCATCACAGACACATTCCCTTGTATAGTCATGTATTACTTGACTAAACCCTTCTGCAGCCAAGGCATCCTGATGTTTAAGACTATGTATTTCATTCTTGGCTTTCACATTTATATTTACATTACCTACCATAATCATTTCTTTGTCACAGAACTTTCCTAACACATTACTTAATTCATGAATAAATAATATCTTACCATATTTTGGCGGTCTATATACACACAAAATAATTATATCACTTATCTATGGTGACATTTAAACATTTTGACTCAAAATAGCTTGTGTCAATTAACACTTCCTTACATTTTATTTCATAATTTACATAAACTAAAATACCACCACCCTTGTATCCTTCTCTTAACTGAAAAAACATATTAAACCCTGGAATTTTATATAATTTTTATTCAACTTGTGTTATATTTACCCCCGTTAATACAGTTATTCCTAATTTATTTATAATGTCATTAATATTTAACAAAGCTTCTGTCCAATGTTTCCTTAGAGATCTAATGTTTAAATGATACAAAAGAGTAGAATATTCTGAATGTAACTTTACACAACTTACAGAGTTATATGTCTTACACTTTAATTTCTCAACCTTTAGTAGATTAATCAAATCCATGTCATAGTTATAAACAATAAGCAACTATATATACATTAAATTATTTTGCTCAATTCCTTCTCATTTAGAATTTTTTTAATTTGAGAATTTTCATCCTTTTTTACATATATTTTTTTGGCTTTATACCAAATGAATTTATACTCTAATTCCTTAGCTTTACTTCTTGCCTTCCAAAGCAACATACTGAAATACCCAGTTAGATGATCGTTAAAATAAATATTAGCATTATACCTTTCTCTTATTTCTTTCTACCTTTCTTAGCCATTATTTTCTGCTTAATATCTTTGGATTTAAATCTTACAATAACTTTAGTATTTTTGTTATGCTGATTCGTATTTACTATATAAATATCATCCACAACATCAGAAGAGATTTGTTCTTCTGTAACAACACTAACTAACTCACATTAACTTTTAAATCATCTATAGTTGTGTTTTCATTTTTCAAACCTACAATTTCCATATTATTAGCCAGTTCTTTTTGCTATAGGACATTCATTCGTGTTGTAAGCTCCCCAATCACTTTATCCTTCAATTTTAATTCTTGTTTCAAATGAGCTACAACATCTTTGAAGCACTTTATCTCATCATAAATGTTTTTCACATCTACCTTAAGTATGTACATCATAATCATCACTGAAGTAGTTTATAGCTTTTTTAAGATCTTTATTTCATCTACTAATTCTTTTATTTCGGAGGAGTAATCATTGTTACTATTACTCACGCTGGCCACTTCAGTGTCTGCTCCAGGTTCCTCTTGCTTCTGGTGACAGATTCTCCAGTCATGTAATAAGATAAGTTCCTTTCTGTCAGAGGCAGGGCTGCTGCTTTTCAGCAACCAATCAAAATTCTCAGTGCAGCCGTACAGCAGACATTAAGGTAATATATTATAGACTAGTGTAATTTCCCATCAAATATGACGGGTATGCGTGAATTAAGTATGACATTAAAATAAAATAAAAATTAATGACACCAACTTTTAAGTGCACTAAAACATAACAAATAAATATAAAATAAATAATCAAATAATCAATATAGTGCGCAGTTTGAAGACCAAATTTTTGGTCATAAAGTAAGGGTGCGCATTATACACGGATAACACTTTTGTGCACTAAAATTCAAAAATTAAAGTGTTCCTACCTCACACCAGATTCTCACTTTTTGGGTATATTGAGGGGAAAACCACGGTAATTATCAATAATCCAGGTTATACGTATATTAATTAAACTTATACAACACCAAATTACTTCCCTACAGTTATAATTCCATCCAATCCAAATATTCTGATTTCACTAGCTCATCAGCTGATTACTGTAGTCTTTGCAAAATTGCCAGGTAGACTTCCTGCAAAACACGCATCGAAGACTGAAATATTTTATTTAGTTAAAGATTATAATATGTATAATTAACAATTTAAGTAATTTAAAACCCATAGAATTCATCTTCCTCATCATCTTCAGTACCAAATAATTCTCCCCAATCTGCTTCTGTAACCGATTTGTCATATGGATCATCAAAATTCTGCATATCATCATCCATCACATCTTCATCCATCTCACAGTCCCACAAAATACCATCTTCACTTCTGTCAAGTTCATTTGATATGCCACATTTTTAGAGTTGGACTCTGGGTGCTGCCACCTTTAGTGTAAGTCTTCTCTCCTCCAATCATCCAGTCGTTCCATTTCTTTCTCATGTTGTCTTTGAAGGGCTTATTTATAGATACGTCCACTGGCTGTAAAATGCTGGTCAGGCCGGCAGGAATCACTGCAACATCAGTGTTAAGCTGCCTAACTTGTGCAACAACCTCAGAGACAAGATGCGATTTGAACATATCCCAAATGATTAAACTTTTTTCCATATGCAGTTCCTCCCTGTCGAAAACTCCAAACATTCTTGAGCCATGTTTTCATGCCATTTTCATCCATCCATCCATTATTATGTACATGGATGACTACTTCTTTCGGAAATTTCTCTCTTGGAAAAGTTTTTCTCTTGAATATGAGCATTGGCTTAAGCTTAGTGCTGTCAGCCATACATGACAAAACAACATTAAATCTGTTTTTCTCATCTAACATAGCATATTCCCATATCGTATAACAACCCTCAAAGTTTTTTTACCACCATCTCAAATATTTCTTGTATCGGAGCTAATTTATCAGTCTGTTTCCTTTCAGCTCGGCTATTTATATCATCAAATCTAAGACATTGCAGAAGGAATCAAAATCTTTGGTAATTCATGGACGCATGAAATATCTCGATATCTAATCCGTCTTGGTCCCATAAATCCTTTACATTCTGCCGCCCAGACCTATTTGCTCATGCGAAAATTAGGAGCCCATGTAGACATTCAATTTCCACTTCATCAGTGGGCTTTGCATCTCTCTCGCATGAAAAATTCACTCCAACTTTCTGAATTTGAATATTAGTGCAACTAACAATAGTTTTTATCACCTGTCTATCAAACATCAGTCGGAAACAATCAATAGGGCTCTTGATATTCTCTTTTCTACCTGAAGCCAGGCTTTTCAGAAATTATAATCTGCTTAAGGATTCTTACATTAGGGCACGGTTCATTTTTTCTCCACTTCGTAATATTGTCTTTCCCCGCAAAGAAATGTTTATCTTGATCGCAGACATCATCTTTGGGATCGCTGACCTCCTCCTCACTTTTGTTTGAACTGAGCTGTGTATTTACATCTTTTTGAATTCATATTGTTTTTTGTATGGGTTTTTAAGAATTTATTTTATCTGAAACATGAAACATCGGGAATGAGTGAACTAAACAACTATCCGTTCTTAGACATGACATGTATGAACTTAATCTTACCTGTCAATAGTTTCCTTTTTCCAGATTTGTTTGGTAAATTTTCACATTATCCCTTCTATTAAACAGTTTCAGAATAAGATAGAGAACAAAATCAACTATAAATCAAAACTAGCTAGATCCCTTTTTGTCTGATGTAAAAGAATTGGCAACACTGGCGCTGCGGTTTTCTATGTGGTATGTTTGGCCAACTTACTGTATGAAGTTGCTGCCATCTCAACTCAATCACCTTCAGTACTGGTGTCTCTCGAAGACGTAATGTGGATCTTACTGAATGTAATACTTATGGGCAAGTCCAAGCGTTTTAAAATTGTCCACTGGCAATAATTTAAGGCTTTGATGTATTTATTTATGGTACTCTAGTTAATACTTAACATGACGATATAATACTAAAATTTTCTCCTTATACCACACAAAAATCAAGAGTGCGCATTATACATGGGGTATATGAAAAAGACGGGATTTTTTGGCAAAAAGTGGGGGTGTGCATTATACATGAGGGCGCACTATACACAAGTATATACGGTATGTATAAATCGACTTTTGTGATTGCATACATTAATTCGTTAACATTTAAAATTTTCTCAAAAATACGATTTTGACACCAAACTTGAGCAGTAATTCGGAGAAAATTATAAAGATTAATTTCCATACTGTACCAATGCAAATATCAACCAAAAATCTCCAAAAATGGTTTTAATATGAATTTTCACAACTTTTATCCATTTCATACACATTAGGATCAAGTCAACAATAGCGAATGTTATGGTAACGAGTTGAATAAATGTGTAAAAGTCACAAAAAACAGTCGTAAAATGTAATTTTTTGCCTTATTCAAATGAGATTTGAATTTATACGATATGGAAATTAATTTCTATAGTTTTCTTGGCATAACTGTGAAAATCCCACATCGATATCTCATTTTTAAGATATTTTAAAATGCTAAAGAAAAAAGGCTTGCTCCCTTCGTTTCATCTCTGTCCATATTATTCAAATGGAGAAAAGATATGCTCTTGGAGTCAAACCAAGGACTACTATGTACACAGCAAGCCGTTTCAAATTGAAAAGTCAAGTGATTCCTGAAAGTTTGATCGAAAAAAAATTGAAAAGCTCTTTAGATATGGTCATGGGCATCGGCAGAAAATTATACAGGGTGGCGGCAAACAACAACTGTTACCCGGGGGCGGTTGCAATTTTTCCTACTCCGGGAAAATTTTACTTAATCGGCCCCCAACTAACCACAAATCCATACCAATGAATTATATTATCACTGTATTGAATAACCCCTTGAAATTAACTTAAAGTATATTTTAAATCACTAATTTATTTTGTGCGTGATGATTGGCATATTCCTTGAAGCAGGTTAAAATCAGTGCTCGGAATGAGCTTCAACGCACCGGAACGCCGATCCTGCTTGTCACATTTGCCGATGATACTGTTCCGTTTCGTCAGACATTTAGAAATACTGTTCCATAAAATAAGTATTCTGTTTCGTAAAATTTTCCGTTCCACTACCAATACAGACGTTCCATTTCGTAACATTATCCATTTTGAGCAGTGGTTAAAATCCACTCCGACCTACTAAATACTTGACACAAATAGCCTATCTCCCTCCATCCAATCTTTCTTCCTCTCTCTTTCCTCTTCCCATCTACATCTCGGTGATATTCAACCTATTTCAAAAAAACAAGAAACTCCGTAACCGTACAAGGTAAATATCTAGAGCCACAAGCAACCAAAATAATAAAATGAAATATATATAACTACTTACAGGTTTGCGGGTTTTTAATCCTCACCAGGGACCCAATGTCACTCGCTCATTCACTCTCTCACTCACACAAGAAAAAATACCGGATTTAAGGGAAGTTACTCCTCGCCAGAGATCCGGTATTGTACACGATGTCTGCAGGTTTACGTGTCTTCCGACAACGACAGGGACCTGTCAGACAAAACACTCACTCTCACACGCATACAAGAAAACAATCGCAACTCTCTAGATATCCGGTGAAACACTAGATACGTATTTCGAGAGCAAGGCTCTCTTCATCAGCTCAAGATGTCACTGTAACTTGTTGGTTACGGAGTTCTATTCTCCGTCTTGTGACACAACTTGGCTCAAGTTATTGTTGTAACTTGTTGGTTTAGGAGTTCTATTCTCAGTCTTGTGACACAATTTGGCTGAAGTGATTGTTGTAACTTGTTGGTTTCAGAAATATTTACTCCAGCTAGTACACAAAGTACTGGGTTTCTAAGGTTTTTATTCATCTCAAAGAATATCAGTCAGTGATAGCTCATATTCTCCTCTCCATTGGTTAAATATAAATCGGTTTAAAATGCCAAACAATTCAGAATATTTCTGATATTTTTGGATATTCTTTCTGTTGTGATTATTAATTCTTTTGTGCAAAATTTTATCCCCATTATGAGAAATAAGAGGAAAAGGACATTTAATTATAATGCTGATTGAGAAGAAGAATTCTGTTTCACTTATTTAAAAGGAAAGTGTGTTTGTTTATTGTGCAATGTTATTGTCACGCTTCCAAAGAAAAGTAATATTGAAAGACACTTCAATACGGTCCACAGTAATTTTAATACTAGTTTTCCAATAAACTCTGAGATCAGGAAAAAGAAAATTTCTGATATAAAATGTATTTTAACTAAACAGCAAATCATTTTTACTATACCAGTTCATCAATCAAAAAGAGCGATGACTGCATCATTTAAAATCTCGCATATGTTGGCCAAGAAGAAAAAACCTTTTGAAGATGGCTTGATTGTAAAAGAAGCCATGTTAGCAGCTGCTGACTTACTTTTAGAAGATTTTAAAAATAAAAATGAAATCGCTTCAGAGATTAACACGATTCAGTTATCAGCAAGAATAGTTACAAGAAGAATCGAAGTTCTTGCAGCTACAATGGAATCGGAGTTGGAAAGTGACTTACACAAATGTATTTTCATCTCGTTACAACTGAATGAGTCAACAGATATATTAGACATTTCTAAATTAGCTATGTTGTGAAGAAGGTGTTTAATGATTTTTCTGCCAAGGAAGATTTTCTTAAAATTCTTCCTCTAAAAGGATGATATTTTTTCAACCTTCAAAAAATATGTCGACGAAAGTAATATACCATTACAGAAGTGGCCGCAATTACAACAGATGGTGCACCTGCAATGACAGGTTGTAAAAATGGATTCATTGCACTATGTAAAGAAGACCCTGTGTTTCCGAAGTTTGTTTCTTATCACTGCATTACATCGGTTCTTCATTTTCAACATGTTATGAAAGCTGTAACTAAAATTACATATTCTATAAGAGCCGTACCAATGCAACACCGATTGTTTAAACTGCTTTTTCAAGATGAAGATACCAAATTCAGTGATCTCCTTTTACATACCGAAGTGAGATGGCTCAGCATGAGAAAAATGCTAGTGAGGTTTCTAAATCTCATAAAGGAGGTAAAGGAATTTCTCACGTCAAGGAATGAATATTATGAACAGCCGGATGAGAACGCTTGGTTCATGGATTTACGATTTCTTGCTGATATAACTGTAAAATTGAACTAACTGAATTTGGAGATACAGGGAAAAATCATAATATTACGAAAATGATAAGTGCAGTAAATGCATTCCAGGGCATCAAACCGGAACTGAACCCAAAACCCGAACTGAAAAAAACTGATATTTTTGTCCGGAGTGGAACTGAACCCGAACCGATAAAATTAAATGTGTTGAACGTGAACCGAAACCAAAAACCAAAATTTATTTCACTCCTTTATTTCGGTTCGCATGAACAGTGTAAGCGAAATGGAGAATTTTCTCACTGCTCATTAACCTTTCATGTGAAAATGGTCATCGTCTCCCTCATGCTACCATACCCTGTTGGCATGGGGTCCAAACCCCCAACCAAGTTCACTATTCCTCAAGTCCCTTGGTTCGTTTCACGAATATGACATTAAGATAATATCTAACGACTTCCAGAAATTCCATGGGGAAATTTACCCATTTGAGAATTCCTTGAAACTTATGAATGCATAGTGGGAGAAGGGAAGTTTTTTCCAATGTTTCGGATGTTAATCGTTACTGAAAATATATGTATATTTGTTATTTCCATCAAAATATTTAGCTTATTGGTGTGAATAACGAAGTGTTGCCAGCCTTAAGGCTTAAGTTTATGGCTACAGTCCCGGAACTTTTGGGTAGCACCTCGTATGTGTACACACACACACTCACACTCACTCACACTCACTCACATGCACTCACACACACTCACATGTACTCACAACCCACACACACACATATTAGGGTGGCCCTTAATTTTCAACTTTCGAATTTTTTTGGTCTCACTCCCTAGAATGGTTCCAATTCCTAAAATAATGAACTACAAAAATTTTTAGCTTGATCGGAGAATAATAACAGGTGCCACAAAGGCCCCAAAGTTACGAAATTGTAAATTTTTCTGGATGTATCAATTTTTTAACATATTTCAGGTAATATCTCAAAAATGGTAAGTCCTTATCGAAATTTTGATGAGATGATGTCGATAGAGCATTAAATTTCCTACAATTTTGGTATTTAAACTTTCATGCGCCCAACCGTTTTTGAGATAATCGCATTTAAATGTAGAGAAAGTAAAAAACCATAGTAGAGATAGGACATAGACCTAAAAAGAATAAAGGAAAAATGCTGCCATTAATGTTATTACTATAGTAAAATTTTTACACGTTATATATTAGAAATACATCACTACCCATTACGATTAACAGAACAACAAAATCATTTTTAAAAAATACACATACAAAATTAAATTACACACTTATTTTTGTAATAGTGTTTCTTTTTTACAATCCGGATATTTTTTCGATAATCGTTAACAACTTGTGACAGATATTGCTTTTGACTTTCGTCTTTTGTTAAAATATTATTGTACTCTTGTATTAACTTAATTCCCCTTTCTGCCACATCATTTACTACCGATAATTTTGTCAAGATTCGGATTCCTTTCTGATAATCATCTGTTGCTTCCCATGCTTCGAGGTCTGACTCCAAAAAATAGGTTGGAATTTTAAATTTTGAAAAAAAGTTCGTTTCCGATGCTACGAATTCGTTTAACTCCTTCATTATGAAATCCTTTATATCTCTTGGATGGAATAAAATCCTTTTAACAGTAATATCCTCTGATAATTTTTTTGCCTCTACCATTTTAAATTTCGTATCCTTTGGCACACGAGAATCAAAAAAAGCGAGAGCAATACTCTCAGGAGCGAGGTACCATAAGTGTCCGTAAAACTTATTCATGGCCGTGCGAGAAATATCAGAATCTGGATACTGCGCCAAGCTTTTTAATAATTGAAAATCCTTAAAAGGGGCTTTGATCGCAACAGGAGTAGGGATGAATACCGGTATTGGAAAACCGGTACTGAATTAGACATAATACCGATATCGTGATTTACAATACTGGGTTTTCGGTATTGAAAAGTGCACTTTGTGGGAGCAGTGCCAAGTTACAAAAAATGTATTTGTTGCCTGTGTGAGTAGAAATAAAGTGAGGGGATTCTTCCGAAAAGTGACTCCGACGGATCGGAATGAGAGTTTTATAATAATACCTAGTTCGATGAGAAAAGACGATTGGAAATGGTCTCGTCCTCCTGAAATGTGTTCCTGAACCTTTCAGTCCCGAAGCGCGGTATTTTTTGATCTCAGGTCCACAAATTGACTCATTATTTTCATATCAAACATATAATTTGGTTTATAAATTTATTTTGTGTAGTGTAATCCTTTCTTCTTAATTTTCCATTATTGTTTGTGGAATATGAAGAGTTTTGTTTTCGAAAAAAAGTGTTTTTTAGCCTGGGGTTGAAAAATACCCCTTATTGGGATGGGTGTCACCGTTTTCAAGAGTGGTAAAAAAGCCTTGAACAGGTAATTTATCTAGTTATAACCTTATTTTGAAAAGAGTGTTTTTGAAAAGTCCAGATTTATGTAGTTGCTGAAGTACTCATATCTTGCTTTTGAACTCCGTTCGATATTTTGTAAGAAAGAGGGTTTATCCCGTTAGGAAAGGATTATTATTATTATTAAAATACTATACTAAATGATTATAAAATGTTCTCTGCACAAAACCGATTTCAATACCGGTATCAGCAAAAAACTGTCCCATACCGGTATTAAAAATTGTCGGTATTATTTCATCCCTAAACAGGACTCTAAACCAGCCTTCTACACACGACTGAACCAAAAAAATGCATATGTCTCGAAATGTGAAGGATTGTAGGAAATTTAATGCTCTATCGACATCATCTCATCAAAATTTCGATAAGGACTTACCATTTTTGAGATATTACCTGAAATACGTTAAAAAATTGATACATCCAGAAAAACCTCCAATTTCGTAACTTTGGGGCCTTTGTGGCACCTGTTAATATTCTCCGATCAGGCTAAAAAATTTTGTAGTTCATTATTTTAGGAATTGGAACCATTCTAGGGAGTGAGACCAAAAAAATTTGAAAAAAAATTTCATCGTGTATAACTAAGGGCCGCCCTAATATATATATATATATATATATATATATATATATATATATATATATATATTATTTATTTATTTATTTATATATATACTACGGAAGAGGAAAGGTAAGTACGAATATTTAGGGCAACTAGGTGTTGAAGGAAACCCAGTGAACACTTACCGGAAGTAGAGCCGCTGGGGTGTTGGAGAGACACATTTGTAGAGGTTAGAGCTTTTGGGATGATCCCTTCGTCAGCACAAGAGAGACGCAACTGATATGGCAGTGACACTGGGGTGAAGGTGTGGGGGTGGAAGGGAAGGGAGCGTGGAAAGGTCGGGGATTGGAGAATGTAGAATGGGGAAGGGGGAGAGGGGAAAGAGAGGGTGGAAAGAAGGAAATATTAACGGATATTGAGGCCGGGAGGAGAGAAAGAGTTTAAGATTAGGATATGGGCCAGTTCCCATTGACGGAGTTGGGGGGTGGAAGCGTCGTCCGGGAGGGCGCGAATGGCCCTCACCGTGAAACAAACATTGAAACTAAGATTGTGATTATTCGCATGCACGGCCATGGGTAGCTGTCGTTTAAGTCTAACGCTCTTGCGATGGCCATTCATGCGAATGTTGAGGGAATTGCTGGTGAGTCCGAAGTAAAAGGCGGGGCATTGGGTGCAGGTTAGTAGGAAGATGATGTTACGGGTGGTACAGTTGGTAGGGGATGTTATGGGGTAGGTGATGTTGGTGGTGGGGTTTGAGAATAAGTTGGGGGGTGGGTTTATAGGGCATGTTAGGCATTGTGGTCTGCGGCAGGGGTGGGACCCTGCAGGGTGCAGAGGAGTGGGTGATTGGGGTTCTTTTCTCCACAAGATGTTGGCAAGGTTGGGAGGTCTGCGGAAGGAGAGGATTGGGGGTGTGGGGAAGGAGACCTGGTTGGGAGAGGAAGTGAGGATTGGGTGTGCTGCCTTTAAGATACTTTTTAGGGTATCGTGGATGATGGGATATACACACACACATACACACACACACACATATATATATATATATAATGCCGGGTTTTTGAAAATTTATAAAAAATCCTTAAGTGATGTACATTTTTGGTAATTGAGTATATAATTCAAATGATGAATAGTAATTAAAAGGAACCCATTCTCAATAAAGACTATTCCTTATACATGCACTAAAACGAGGAATTATAAATGAACCATTAAAAAGCAAATAACGACCGTGAAATAAAGCGTATATCTAATACGCATTTACAACATTATTTTCATCACACATTATTCTGAGAATTTTTTTAAACAGATCAGGCAAACTAGCTTGCTTCATGCATTTTAATTTTTCCTTCATAAGTTTATCTTGTATTCGATACAAACACGTAATCTCTTGAAAGTCAATGCAAGAGCGTTGTTCTAAAACAGATATTGTATCTGTGACTAACTGTATACAGCGATCTATTGATGGTTTGTCCTTAAGTATCTCTTGATCATCGTCACTTTCATTTTCTTCGTCTTTTTCATGCTCAGGTCATGATAGTAGTACCATGGCTCAGGTTTCAAAACCATGTCCACTATTTCGACTGTTTCACATCAGTTAGCTGAAGTACGACAGGCGCAACATTGTCGATATCAACCCAGTTTTTACTCTTTTTGCTATTGTGAAAAATTTTCGCTTGCTGTATCAGCATTAGCCTGAAATAAATACATCTTCACTTCATCGCTGACGAAACCACTCAAACAATATTTACCCGATACATGTAATGTTTTACGGCTACACATAGCTTTAGGTATATCACTCTCTGCATAAAATTTCATTATTTCCCTTTTTTTCTTCTTTAAGTCATACACAGTGGAACTACCAATGCCATATTCTTCGCAAAGTCTCTTCACTGAAGTACCTTTTTCAAGTTTTCTTAGTAATTCCACTTTTTTTTCAAGCATGAGATTTTTCTGTTTACATTCGTAACACCACTTACGGATTGTATTCTTTTTTTGAAGTCATGTCAAAATAAAATATAACAAAAGTTCTAATTGCATTAATGAAAGACAACTGCTATCGCCACGAATCTAAACATACGCCAATGTCTTCCTAAGTGAATGGGAGGAACGTTTCCTCGACATACACCCCAGACCACTCCTGTGGCTGAAGTATATCGACGACATCTTCCTTCTTTGGACACATGGACCCGCCTCACTCCAATCCTTTTTACAGCGCCTCTCTTCCCACCCCACGCTCTCCTTCACCCACCACTCCTCCCCCACCAGCATCACCTTCTTGGATGTGGACCTCTCCATCCGAGAAAACCAAATCCACACCAAAGTGCATTTAAAACCTTCCAACCGCCTTCAATATCTCCGCTTCCACAGCTGCCACCCCCTCCACACTAAAGCTTCAATCCCCTACGCCCTAGCCCGCCAAGGATGGAGAAACTGCTCGGACAGAGACTCACTTTCCAAGTACTGCTCTGTCCTCAAGAATGCTTTCCTCCAATGCGGATACCCGCCGGAACTGATTCGGGACCAAATCCGACGGGCTCTCGCACTTAGCACCCCTAACCTACACTGCAACCGCCCCGCAACCCCCGACTCTACCCCCCAACTCTCCCTAATCATCACCTTCTATCCCGGCATCCACGATACCCACCCATTCCTCACTTCCTCTCCCAACCAGGTCTCCTTCCCCACACCCCCAATCCTCTCCTTCCGCAGACCTCCCAACCTTGCCAACATCTTGTGGAGAAAAGAACCCCAATCACCCACTCCTCTGCACCCTGCAGGATCCCGCCCCTGCCGCAGACCACGATGCCTAACATGCCCTATAAACCCACCCTCCAACTCATTCTCAAACCCCACCACCAACATCACCTACCCCATAACATCCCCTACCAACTGTACCACCCGTAACGTCATCTACCTACTAACCTATACCCAATACCCCTCCTTTTACTTCGGACTCACCAGCAATTCCCTCAACATTCGCATGAACGGCCATCGCAAGAGCGTTAGACTTAAACGACAGCTACCCATGGCCGTGCATGCGAATAACCACAATCTCAGTTTCAGTGTTTGTTTCACGGTGAGGGCCATCCGCGCCCTCCCGGACGATGCTTCCGCCCCCCAACTCCGTCAATGGGAACTGGCCCATATCCAAATCTTAAACTCTTTCTCTCCTCCCGGCCTCAATATCCGTTAATATCTCCTTCTTTCCACCCTCTCTTTCCCCTCTCCCCCCTCCCCCTTCTACATCCTCCAATCCCAGACCTTTCCACGCTCCCTTCCCTTTCACCCCCACACCTTCACCCCAGTGTCACTGCCATATCAGTTGTGTCTCTCTTGTGCTGACGAAGGGATCATCCCGAAAGCTCTAACCTCTATAAATGTGTCTCTCCAACACCCCAGCGGCTCTACTTCCGCCCTAAATATCCTTACTTACCTTTCCTTTTCCGTAGTACTTATATATATATATATATATCATAATATATTCCGGTGTATAAGTCGACCCCCAATTTTTTACTTTAAAGTACTTGTCATAAAATGGTTTTCAGACATAATAAAAGTCATGTACGATCCAAGTTTTAACAAAACAAAAATAAACATAATAATAAAAATATATATAAATGCTGTTTAGAGCCTGTGCTATTCTTCTTAAGCATTCCATGTGACATGTTTTAATTTCAACCAATAAGAAACTGTTATTCCTGGAGATCTTGAACCACTAGATAAAGTTTCTTATAATTCGATTGATGTCAGCTGCTAATGATAGTATCAAAATTAACTATACCTAGTGATCGCGATCGATCTCTACGGTGATGATATTCAATAAAATTTCGCAAATGTGCACCCCCCGCACCTTTTTCCCCAAAATGCCTGTAAAAACAGAGAGCGAGTTAGATGAAGATTTCTGATGAAGTTTTAAAAATTGCAAGTTTCGATAGTAAATTTACTGCAACATGCATCTATGTTTAAACAGGGCACCCACTAGTTCCAATCCGGTCGGACCAGACCAGTTCAGGTTAAAAAAATAGAAAAATAAAAACGTGCGTAAATGCATGAAGTTCTGCCCACTATGTCTGATCGGATTGGTTCAGCACCTTCCAATCCTATCGGATCAGGCAAGAATTGATGACGGAGAATATTTTGACTGAAGTTGGAAGAGTTCCGAAGGCCAAGAGAAGGTGGAAATATCCGAGTGATCACGAAGTGAGGTTTGCGTCACCTCTGAGCACACATTCGGTGTGACGAAGTCTGGATAGGCATTTTTTACCAATGAAACGTAAATACTAGAACTGGTTTGCCACAAGCCAAGTGGCAGGCCTTCTAAAGTATGTTCAAAAATATCATTTGTATTTATGCGATGGAAACGAAGATAATCTATATTAATACAACTTGGGAAAGTGTACAGTGTATCAAAAATAGGTGGGTTTTTGGCGATAGAGATATGAAATCATTCGATATAGTCTGATCGACCTTTTATATGCCCAAAACAATTGTTACTTTCAGGAACAATCAATTAGGGAAGTGAAATATACTTAGATTAAAACTTACTATAAATTACAAATATAGCACATACTGGTTTCCATTGGAAAAAATCTCGTACTACCAAAATCTACGGGAATCTTTTTTCTAATTCATCGCATCCCAAACTCAGAGCGATAACCTCCTCGTCTGAACTATCCGTGACGACTGAAAAGTCTAAACCGGCCCATCTGTTCCAGTCGGAATTAGTGGGCGTCCTGCTTAAAGTAGTCTGAAGTGAATGCTAGTAAAAAAAATCAGTATAGATGATTCAATGAAGGTATATTTTCTTTTAAATTTAATGGTAACTTGGATAAAGCAAATGCCTTTTTAAAAAACTTTTAACTTTTTAAATTTTTTATTACACGTACATTCTGATACGTACAACATCATATCTTGGTTTCTACTGCACAAAATAGGACAACTTAAAATTTATTTCATATTTTTAGTCAAGACATGAAAAATTTGACCTGCGAGAAACTTTTTTCCTATTTGGTTTAGGCAGGTACATCCAGCGAATGAAATGTTAATAAAAGCTGAAATATTGTTTTGAAGAAGACAGCATATCAATGCTATTTATAGTTTTCGCAGTACTGAAAGATATATGAAAGCATGGGTGAATGCTAGCTGGTTTGTGATCGGGATGATATACGTATTTCGTATTTCTCTCTCTACTGTAAAGTGTGTGCTTCATGTAAGATAATGTAAAAGGTATTGTTTATAAATGTTATGTTCTAAAAAAATCCTCAAAAAATTTCATACAAATCTAATAAAAATGAAAAAGTTATGAATTTTCATCCGAACCGACGGATGTGTTCCGTTCCGATCAGATTATAATGGGCGGACATATGCCTGATCCGATCCGACCCAGTCCGACTGATTGATTGATTAATTAGTTAGTTTTTAATTTAAATCTTTTAAAGAGTTTTATTTACATAACAACAGAGAACATTATTGAGTATTCGCGTAAGCTTTCTTTCTTCGTAAGTACAGAGTACAATTTTAAAACAATCATTACGTTAAGTGCATGAAATTTAATTATTTTCCCTACGTTATATGTGTATACATATAATTATTTCCCTGTCTTTGCACACCGACAATTATATGTAGCATTGACGAGAACAAGGTGGGAGAAGAATATCACCCTGCACGTCAAATTTTGGATTTTTACATGTTATCTTGTGGGAAATACAAAATTATCCCCTGGGGTCGAACCCGGGTCTTTTTGCGAGATTTTTTTTCCTAAAACCTTCTCAGGGATGACATAAAAGCATGTGCAAACTTTAAAAGATTTTTTGACTTAGTATTCTTGAGTTATTAAGGTACAAACATATAAACATACAAACATTCTCCTTTATACATTATATACTAGCAGAATTTCCCGTTGAATTTCAATGGATTTAGTGAAGCTACTACAGCACAACATACAAACTCTTTTAAATATATAGTAGATACTTTTTAAATTACAATTAGAATTTCTTAACAATTATCATATTTGCTTGTAACAGTCCGTTTCTGCGCCTATTGCATTCAGATATAACGATAATTGTATTTCCTATCATATATATCACTTTTGCCAAATCCAGCTTCATTTCTTGTGTAATTATGCCTTGCTGAAATATTTACTTTTATGTCTTGTAAGCAAGAAACCCGTGAAAAAGCAATGTACGGCTGTCCATGATTGAACACTGACTGCTAAATTTACACCAGATAAGTGAGCTTTTTTACGTTAATAAACATTATAATGTAGAATGTAATGATTTTACTTACAAAAAATGTAAGATTGCAGTATTCAATAGGCGAAAGAAAGTTCAATTACTTTCATCAATGAACACTTCCTGAATAATAATCAGTATCTATTTATGTTGCTATCCATAAACATCGATCGTTTCGTAGCTTAAACAAAAGTGTGAATCGAATAACGCTAAACATTCCTCTATTTGTAAGCTTCATTGAAGCTAACTGAATCGGAGGTAACAATGATGGCCGCCTTGGAAACGCCTGGGAGAGGTATGAAAAATCCACAAAATTTCGAAACAAATAAATAGCGTATTTCTGAAAACTTCAACCGTGTAACATGTAAACTTAGCAGGAATAACATTCATCGAATAAAGCAAAAATGAAAAAAATCGGTCCATATTTACGTATTTTAATGCATGAAGGAAGAATACCTTGCAAGTCAAGAAATGGATTCATACGTGTTATTTTATGGAAAAATGTTAATCCCCTATATTGGTAGCACTGATTAATCACAGTTGACCAAACCTTGACCATTAACTAAGGATGTAAGGAAGAATCGTACCAAATTTGGTTATTCTAACTTTTAATGTTTAGGAGGAATTCCATGAGCAAACCAACAAACCCATGCTTCAAAATATATTATAGTAGAGATATATATATATATTTTTTTTTTAGGGTGGCCCGTAGTTATACACGATGAAATTTGTTTCGAATTTTTTTGGTCTCACCCGCTAGAATGGTTCCAATTCCTAAAATAATGAACTACAAAACTTTTTTGCCTGATCGAAGAATATTAACAGGTGCCACAAAGGCCCCAAAGTTATGAAATTGTAGATTTTTCTGGATGTATCAATTTTTTAACGTATTTAAGGTAATATCTCAAAAATGGTAATTCCTTATCGAAATTTTGATGAGACGATGTCGATAGAGCATTAAATTTCCTACAATTTTGGTATTTAAACTTTTTTCATGTGCCCAACCGTTTTTGAGATAATCGCATTTGAATGTAGGGAAAGCAAAAAAAAAGAATACTCTAGTAGTGATTCGGAAGTCGCCGTTTTTGTGGCCGTGTGAATAAACAAATGCTTTACAACAGAGAGCGCATGCGCAGTGAAATTAACTCCTGATTTCATTTGCTTTGTCGGCTTTTTCCCCCTGCGATTTGCTCTTTCTGGCGGCTCCACGTGACGAGTTCACTTAGGTATATGCAGCAGTTGTGGTAAAACTGTGGTAGTTGAGATGTTTGACAGTGCTTTTGTTCAAGTTTATTTGTGTTAACTGTGTTTATAAAAGTGTTAAAGTATTAAAATTTATTGTAAAATGGCTGCATCTTCGTCGTGATCAGCAAGTATCACTCTTCGTGCGCATGATGAAATATATTTGATAGGAAATGTGACAAACCAAACATGACCTTCTGTATCTGCCCTGTCGACGCCACATTTTGGAACTATTGCTGAGGAGTGTGTTCGATGTGAAATTGAGATTGCCTACATTGGGTCCAGACGTTCCTATTTTCAAAAGATTTCAAGAAACGTGGCCCAATATCGACACAATAGAATTTGACATTGGACAAAAGGATACATTTGTGAAATCAGCCATTCAAAATATCCTAAATCAGACTACAGAATTTTGAATACATTCTCTAAAAGTCCAACAGTGTAGGGAGGATTATAGGGAATTACTGGAGTTAACAGTTATATTTCTGGGAGCAACTCCACCTCGTGGCATTTCCTTTCGATATCCTGGTGCTTTCCATCACGCGAGGTGGATGTCGAAAGCAATATATAGCTTAAAAGTATTTATGTTCCGAAATCAATTTCAGCTTCAAGCTAGGGAAGAGAGAGCATTTCGAGACATGCATTTTTTTGGTTCATTCGCGTGTAGAAGCCTGGTTTAGAGTTCCTGTTGCGATTGAAGCCCCTTTTAACGATTTTAATTATTAAAAAACTTGGCACAGTATCCAGATTCTGATATTTCTCGCACGTCCATGAATAAGTTTTGCGGACTCTTATGGTACCTCGCTCCTGAGAGTATTGCTCTCGCTTTTTTTGATTCTCGTGTGCCAAAGGATACGAAATTTAAAATGGTAGAGGCAAAAAAATTATCAGAGGATATTACTGTTAAAAGGATTTTATTCCATCCAAGAGATATAAAGGATTTCATAATGAAGGAGTTAAACGAATTCGTAGCATCGGAAACGAACTTTTTTTCAAAATTTAAAATTCCAACCTATTTTTTGGAGTCAGACCTCGAAGCATGGGAAGCAACAGATGATTATCAGAAAGGAATCCGAATCTTGACAAAATTATCGGTAGTAAATGATGTGGCAGAAAGGGGAATTAAGTTAATACAAGAGTACAATAATATTTTAACAAAAGACGAAAGTCAAAAGCAATATCTGTCACAAGTTGTTAACGATTATCGAAAAAATATCCGGATTGTAAAAAAGAAACACTATTACAAAAATAAGTGTGTAATTTAATTTTGTATGTGTATTTTTTAAAAATGATTTTGTTGTTCTGTTAATCGTAATGGGTAGTGATGTATTTCTAATATATAACGTGTAAAAATTTTACTATAGTAATAACATTAATGGCAGCATTTTTCCTTTATTCTTTTTAGGTCTATGTCCTATCTCTACTATGGTTTTTTACTTTCTCTACATTTAAATGCGATTATCTCAAAAACGGTTGGGCGCATGAAAGTTTAAATACCAAAATTGTAGGAAATTTAATGCTCTATCGACATCATCTCATCAAAATTTCGATAAGGACTTACCATTTTTGAGATATTACCTGAAATATGTTAAAAAATTGATACATCCAGAAAAATTTACAATTTCGTAACTTTGGGGCCTTTGTGGCACCTGTTATTATTCTCCGATCAAGCTAAAAATTTTTGTAGTTCATTATTTTAGGAATTGGAACCATTCTAGGGAGTGAGACCAAAAAATTTCGAAAGTCGACAATTAAGGGCCACCCTAATATATATGTATCAGTGCTGGCAAACGAAAAAAAATCGATTCT
Organism: Uropetala carovei; assembly: GCA_036926305.1. Lineage (NCBI taxonomy): Eukaryota > Metazoa > Arthropoda > Insecta > Odonata > Petaluridae > Uropetala > Uropetala carovei. Next base: position 7,121,145 of record JAXCHB010000188.1, read on the forward strand.
TTGCGTTTTTCGTTACGGCCAAAAAAGTAATTTCGTTTTTCATTATGTTGTTCGTTATAACAAAATAATTGCTTATGAGTACTTTTTATTTTATATTTAAACCTCGTAAGTTTAAGTTTTTCATTTAGAATTATAGTTAAAAAAATTTTCTAAACAGATGTTGCAGATAAGGAATATTTTTAAATTATCTAAGGAGTCGCAGCAGATTTCGTTATTTTTTTGATCATGCATACAAATTAGGATATTTATATCCAACATTTAATAATCAAGGTTAATTGCCTTAACCCACATTAAGTACAGAAATAATGTAAAACTATAATAAAATACTGCAATGCTCATGTTGCATCGTAGAATTTTTTTATAAGTAACTCGGAAAGTACACCGGCTGTACCAATTCTAATTCTTGCAACAGACCTAAAATTCAACCAAAGCAAAGAAAATTGTCGAAATTTCAAGTTTTCCTCTCTGGGGTTTATTTTTGATAACTTTCTTCCTTCTCTTATACCCTGTAAGAAATACATGTAAATCATCCATGTGTTTACAATATTGCATTTAATAACATTTTAGATATTAACAAAAGGATTGTTTTATTAAGTACTTATGTGAAAGAAGAGAAAGGTAAAGGGGAAATTGTTTGATAAAATTTTAGTCCACTGTTAATAACCATGAATATAGATGATTTTTCAGGTAAAACAGAAAAATATGGATCCTTTACCCTATGTGAGCAGGGCCGGTTTCAGGCATAAGTGACGTAGGCGGTCGCTTACAGGCGCCACTTCGGAGGGTCGGCAAAATCAATATTTCGGATTTTGACATTTTTATTTTTTCCAAAGGTGTATTGCACAGAACTTCAAAACATCGCGAAAAACTGTATTTTACTCCATGATAAGTCATTTACATTCAGGGTTTGTTCAAGGTGTAAGAGACATAAACCTACCATTTACAGGTGTCACTTAAGAAGGATGGCAAGACGAACGTTTTAAAGTTTTACATTGTCTAAAAAACACGCTGATGCACTGTGAACTTTACTTAACCTCTTCAGAGGAATAAAAGGTGTGTTTCAGAAGGGAGGGTTTAAAAAGGGAGTTTCAAAAGGGAGGGTTTCAAAGGGTGAGGGGGTTTCAAAAGATTGATCTCAAAAGGGGGGTTTAAAAGGGGGGTTTCAAAGGGGGTTTCAAAAGGGGGGGTTTCATAGGGGGGTTTCAAAGAGAGAGTTTCAAAAGGGGGAGTTTCAAGGGGGGGTTTCATGTGCTTTTGGGGTTTAAGTATTGTAATTTCAAATAACCTTCCCGCCCCAAATACAGCGAACCTTCAATACTAGAGATTTTGATTACTCAAGGGTTTGTCTCTTTGTGCAAAAGCGTGATTGTAAAGTTGCAATATAAAAATATTCGGTAATATAATCATTACATAGTCATTTTGTCATAAGATCAGTGAATGTTTTATTTCTATTTTCTGAAAATATTCAGCTGAATATGTTTTTGAAAAAACAAAACTGAGTAAAATAATTTACTTTCCTATTTTAATATATAATTAATAATTTTTATCTCGCTTACACACATTTTTTAACCGAACCGGCCCTGAATGTGGGTATTCAATCGCTCCCGTGAGTAAATACCTATTCTAAATTTAGATTGATGAAAAGTTTATTGTGAAATTTTTATGGTATGCTTTCAATGGGATACAACTACGTTTGTCGAGGTTTTTTCTGTAAACTACTTAATTGCTGTAAAATTAATAACTATCAATAACTATTTTTTATAATTAGACTGGTACTAGCATAAACCACCTATTAGACCCGGGTTTAACTGGAAATCTATGAATTCGGCCTGTAGTGTTTGAATCGTAAAAGCACTGATTGTGAGGTCTTTCTCCAACAGCTTAAATAGTTAGACTGACGAACAAATGACACAGTTCAGGATCCAGGGGTGGAGAGGATGAGACAGTAACTTGGAAAGCACCGACCTCTAAAAGAGGAACTTGAGTATAACGAATAAGTGGAAAACCCCAATCCTAAAGAATATTGAAAACAATAGTTTGAAAGGCCGATATACTGGGACGGGGAACAGCGAATGTGAAAGCGGCACATACATTTAAGATCAATGCTTTATCTTCCTCGTTTCTTCTCTTATGCTTCCTGAAGGAAGCTTTTCTTTCGTAAATGTGGAAAAACCCAAAAGGACAATGGGTGATGGGCGGGGTAGGGCTCCTTTCGCGACACGGCGGTAGAAATGGCTCAGCGGGTGCCAAAGGGTTTTAACCCACTTTCGCTTACCCAGATGCCATGTATGAATGTCCCTACAAGATTTATAGCCAGCTAGAGCAAGTAGTAATGAATCTGTTAACGAAATAACGAAATTAAATTTTTGGTTCTCGTTACAGCGTTTTGAAAAATTTCGTTAACGTTTTTCGTTACGTTAACTCAAAATTATTTCGTTACGTTACATGTAATGTTTTCCAGCACTGATATATATATATATATATATATACATATACATATACACACACACACACATATATATACACATATATATACGCACACACACACACACACACACACATATATATATATATATATATATATATATATATATATACATATACATATATATATATATATATACATATATATATTTACACACACACACACCTCATTAATCTGGACCCCGTTAAGCCACACTTCGCTTAATCCGGACTACAAGGACAATCTATATTTTTGTTATTCATTGGAGTCGACAACGGTGGCAGTAGCAGGTAGTGGGAGGGGGGATTTCCTAGAAATACACTGTAAACATCCATTTCTTTGTTCAACTCCTCGCTTAGACTTCCAAGAAATCTAATAACATGGCATGTCATTCTGTACGTCCCACACCTTCAGTCTCTCCTTTGAAACATTCGTGGATAGACTGTTTGTGCTCAGTGTGTTGTGTTGTGACTGAACCGGTTGTATTATCGTAGTGCTATGTATTTTATTTATGAGAATTTTTTATTTAAATTATTGTCCCCAATAAAGCTCCCACAGGCCAAAAACATAAGCACAAAGCTACCATATATACCTGAATATAAAACGACCCCCCATTTTGAACTCCTAATCAAAGGAAAAAATTTATTATGCACACCATGACAGAGGTTTATTATACCATTGACTAATAAACATTGAACCAATTGAAATAAGCAATTTTGTAGTGTTAGTTGGCATATACAGTTGCTTTCCTTCAAGTGCCTATCAACGACTGATTTTAACTTCTTACAGGACCTGCTATAAAGGCGACATCAATGCGTTTATTTAGATTATCAATGAAGATAAGATAACAATAACACTTTTCTTTCGTCTATTTGAAGGTTTAATTGGCCTTAAATGAATCGGAGGCAACAATGAGTATCCTTGGCAACGCTCGGAATGAGTACGAAAAATCCACAAAATTTCGAAAAAGAATGCGTATTTTTGAAAAATTCGACCGTGTAACATGTAAACATCGGAATAATAAGATAGTATAGAGCTTTAGCCATTGAATAAAGCAAAAAAGAGGAAAATTGGTCCATATTTATTTATTTTAATGAATGATGGAAAGAAACCTTGCACTCTGAAAAATCGAAAATCCCATGTAAACTTATGGGAAAATATAATTGTCTCCTGGATTCGAACCTGGGACACTTTAGCAAATGAAAATATTTTTCCAGGAACCTCATAGCTAGTACAAACAAATCGCCGTTTACCGCATATCTTTTAAGAAAAACGGTTCTCGAGAAACACGCTGATATAATTACGCGAGGTTCGTACGGACAGACGCACGCAGTTTCACTAGCTTCACTACGCGCATAATATATAGGATAAAATTCAAAAGAGTATTTGTCTTCGAATATATTTGAATCGATTCATTTTCTACTACTACTTTTAATAATCAATTGTTTCGATTGACTTTAAGAATCGAATATTTCGATTATAGCTATTCGATTCTTCCCATCTCCAGATTTGGTTCATCTGTCAGTCAAACTATTATGCACCGCGCGATTATAAGACGACTAGTGATTTTTCTGTCATAAAAATTGGAACGAAACCTCGTCTTATATTCAGGTTTATACAGTATATCGTTACAAGATGAGCTAAAATTAATTGAAAATAGTGCCTCAGTGGCTAGGGTTTGTGCTGAATATGGTATTGCAAAGCAAACTGTGTCGGATATACAGATGAAAAAACAAGAAGTGTTAACTTTTTCTATGAAGTTTAATGTTGAGAAAGAATAAAGTGAAGTGAAATGCATGCTAATGCCTGCGGGTAATATATTGGAAGAGGCTGTGTTTAAGTGGTTTCAACAACAGCATTCGAGTGGAGTAGCTGTAATTGGGGTTGAGATTCAGGCTGCAGCCGAAAGACTGTCAAAACACTTGGGAGTGGATGGATTTATGGCTAGCTCAAGTTGGCTTTTAGATTTCATAGTCATCACAATATTGTGAATAAAAATATAAGTGGAGAAAGTCTCAGCACAGAGACGGAAGCTGTAGAGCCATTCAGAAAAAAATTGAATGAAATTATAAAGGCAAAGGGTCTACAGTTGTACAATGCGGATGAAACTGGCTTGTTTTAGAGAGCTTTGCCTGAAAATACGCAGGCCTCCAAGTCTGAAAGTAATACTTCTGGCCGAAAAATTAGCAAGGAACGAGTGTCTGCCTTGTTATGTACAAATGCAGATAGCAGTCAAATGTTGAAGCCTGTTATTATTGGCAAGAGTAAATGACCTCATGAAATCAGAGATGTAATGCACAAGTAACCTGTGCACTATTATAACTCAAGAAATGCATGGTTTACTGGAGAAATCAAAATACTGGTTTCGCAATCATGCCATGCCAGAAATAAGGAGCCACCAGGTAGAAAATTTATAAATCCCTCCAGATCAAGTGAAAGCCATCATCTTACTCAACAATGCTCCATCTCATCCAAGTGTTGAAATTCTTTGCAGCAGGGATGGAAGGATAAAATGTATGTCACTACCGCCTAACACCACATCGCTAATACAGCCGATGGACCAGAAAGTTATTTATATCAGCAAAAGGCTGTACAAAAAAAGATTTTTGGATGAAGTCTTGGAGGTGGAAGAGACCACTGATGATGAAGAAGATCAGAGAGGCCAGAGGAACCTTCCAAACTTAAAGTTGTATAACTTCAGATCCATGATATACGACTTAGCAGCTTCAGTGAAAGAAGTGAAGTCTTCAACACTGGTCACTGCTTGGAAAAAAATTTTATGTAATGTTGATGTGGAACCAGACCTAGAAAGATTTGCACCAGAGGACTACCATAAAGCCCTACTTAGAGGAGGTGAACGGGCTGCCACAGTAGAGGATGTTGAGGCTTGGCTGGAGGTTGATGAGGATGATCCTGGCAATCACAATTTGTCAGAAGAGGAAATTGTGGTTACTGTGAGTGGGGCTGCAGATTCTGAGGACAAGGATGAAGATGAAGAAGATGGTAGTGAGTCAAAAATGAAGCTGGGTGATACGAAAGAACAGTTGAATAACCTGATTAGTTTTGTTCAACAGAGTGAAAATGAAGAAATTGCTGCATATTATGATCACTTGAGACATTACGTGAGCTGATAATAAAGGAAATGAGTTCGAAAAGTGCACAAATGAACATAGACAGTTTCTTAAAACCCTGCCCTTCGTCAAGTGCTACTACTTCAACAGATCCAGGACCATCCAGTTCACTGCCTCCTTGCCCTGATCTTTAATATTGTATTGTATGTGTGTAAGTACAGTCATGCCTCGTTTAGCGCAAAGGATAGGTTCCGAACGGTCTTTGCGCTAAACAAACCGGTTATAACATGTACTTCGTAATGATCAGTTTGCGAAATTGCAAGGTTCGCTAATGTTACTTTTTTATTTATTTAATGATAATTATCATTAAAAATCAATATTAATACAATTTTTAATCTTTCGCAGCGGTGCTCGCATTTATGCATAGATAGCTAGGTTCTGAGAGTTGGCATTTTCATCACTGCAGCGCTCAAATCTACACGTAAATTACTTATTGTATGTATGTGTGGGGGTATTTACCATTTTCAATAATTGCTTGAAATTCGTCAGGAAACTTTATAGCTGCATCTTCATCTGTGCTTGCTTATTCATCTGTAAAACGAATGCTATGTATATTTGCATGGCGTTTAAAATTTTGAAACCAACCGGAACTGGCATGAAAAGTTTCCGAAGAATCTCCACTCTTTTCTTGCTTTACACAGTCAAACAGGGAAAGTGCTTGACTAAGGGGCATGTGTTCATTAGAACGTCTCCAATCAATCCACAACACTAGCAGTTTCTCCATTTTTTCAAGCATATTACTAACACTAAGTGATGGTGTGAGTTTCTTCTCAGTTACTGCACTGGCTGCTTCAAGGGAACTTTTTATTTTGTCTTTATTAACAAAATTATGAATTGTAGAAGTTGTGAAGTTAAACTTACGTGCAATATTGCTCTGATACTCACCTTGTTCAAAACACTGAATCGCCTTAAGTTTTTCCTCAAGATTTATGCTTTTCCTTGATAATTTAGGATTATTTTCTACACTTTGACTGCCTTTACTCAAATTTCCCCTTTCTGCCATGATTTACTGAAATTATCTCCCTCTATTTACTGTTAAAATGTTATTTTGCCATATATACCATATTTACCCGTGTACCCCGCACACATTTTTTCCCAAAATGCCGTGTAAAAAAGGGGTGCGTGTCTTACATGAGTATTTCTCAACAGGTTATATAAATTGTGAGTATCCATAGTAAATTCTCTGCAATATGCTTGCGTCTATGTTTATATTCATAAAAGACGTCGAATTCTACAGAGTACTATATGCGTATTTATGCGACCAAGCAAACATGTAAGTTACGCCCGCACTGCAGGGAAAAACTCGAAAAAGTAGGCAAAAAGAATATGCCGACTAACTGATAACTCTAGTTCAATGACTACTGAGGGTTTACCGGCTTGAAAATAGATAGGTTCAAGTTTGGTCCTTTTCCCTCATGTACTTCAAGGAATTCAGAGTGGTGAAATTTTGTTGCGACTGAAAGATTTCATCGTTCGAAAGGAAGACAGAAATCCACATCTCAAGTGTTTGGACTTCTTTGTTCCTAAACTTCCAATATTTACTCAAGAGACGATACGCGAAAAAACTCCCCATCCACCTAAGTATGATGAACAAATAATTCGTGTAGCTCCGCATCTATTCATAGTATTATGTCAAAAACGGAAGTGGAGACGAAGTTGCATAATAATACAACAAAAACAGTTAAGGGGTTAACAAAAGAGGACTATTGTTGAGAAGATTTCTGCTAGTATCGTCATAAAGGGATCATCCAATAAATTGTGTCACGTAGAAGAGAGAAGATGCTTAACTTGAGTGGAACTTGTTTCAGGGAGTGGGAATCGGTGGCTTAAAAAAAAAACTTACTCTGGCTCAAATTAATTTTTTCCCTCCGAACCGGACTAAAAATAAGAGTGCGCGGAGTACACGAGTGCATGGGTTACATGAGTAAATACGGTATTAAACAAAACACCGCAAATATGTCATTGGAACTGATTACGTGAAAACAGCTTTCCTTTATTTTTTAAGCAAACAAAAGCCAGCAATAATGTGCACCGTGAACAGCATTTTCATTTTGCAGTACGTACCATACATACAGTATATATTTTATTAAAAAATAAAAAATGTATATCACGGGATTTCAATGGTGCTATTTCGAAATTGCGCTAAACAAACATGCGCTAAACAAACATGCGCTAAACGAAGCATGACTGTACAACTATCTGTTAAATAACTTTTTTTTTCACTGCTTTCAGTAGAATCCCCTTGTTCCTACTACTTTCGATAATCTGGACTTTCGTTTAATTCAGACGACTCTCCCCCAATTACTCTGGATTAACGAGGTTTTACTGTGTGTATACAATCACACACACACACACATATATATATATACAGGTAACCCCCTCATAACGCGCCCCCGACCAACGCGGATTCGTTATAACGCGGATTTAATTTTGAAAAAAAAATTTTTAAAGAAATATATATGAATTTGTATCTATACACATATAAATGCATATCTACAATTTTTGAGAATTACAATGTTAATTTACCGTATTATCATATCATTAAAATCTATACTACTTATATATTAAAGATAATTCTCTTTTTCTGTGTCTTTGCACAGATATAGCAAATGCGGTACATCACATTTTTCATTTGCGTTTTAAATCACTTAGATTAGCGATATGATTGCGGAACTTGCACCAAACAACGCCTAAAAGAACGGATATTCATTTTCCTGTTATCGCTTTTCGAATACGCGTCTAATCTTTTCACAAAATCGTTATTAACACGAACATTTAGAAGAAAAAATTTCATCGTCAAGGTGATGGTTTTGTTGTGATCTAGCAAAAATAAGTCTGTATCTAAAAGCAATGACATGAAATTTGATATTGTATTTGAAATCAATTGTGAGAACTATTCTTATCTATTTTGAATGCATTTTAATCGAAAGGAAAGTAATGAAGACTTATTTTGAACTAAACGTTTTTTACTGCATTACCATTTCCAAGGCGTAGAATAAATGCGAACGAACATACGACTGCTAATATTATAATTAGCTTTTTGTCTTGTTTACCTTGACAAATAAGTAAATAAATAATGAAATATAAATTGCAGAAAACCCAATACGCAGGACTACTGATTTGATACGAGGAACTGTGCTCTTTTACCATTGGCTCTTGCCTCCCTTCCATGTACGAGTCGAGTTATATACAGAAAAATTCTACGGAATAAGCGGAAAATAGCTAAGCAGCCGACTCGGGACCTTTTTTAAATAAAACATATTAGGTGTGCGGCGGTATTTTCACATTACGTAATTTTACTGATAAAAATGTTTTTTTTGTTTACTTTGTAATTTTATCGTTTAAGAAATTGTTCTAAAACTCCGATATAAATATGTTTTACATCGAATGTGGGTCCAAAATACCATTTGTGAAGTTATTTCCATCTGGGCGCGTAAATTTTAGGATCCCCCTGCGAACACGGATTTTCACTTAACGCAGAGACCTCCGGAACGCATCCCCCGCGTTAAGCGGGGTTTACTGTGTGTGTGTGAGTGCGTGCGTGTGTGTGTGTATTTATTTATATATTAACTAATCAATCATAAAAGCTTCATAATATTTTCTAGAATATTTTTGGTATTCTTCCAATATGCGGTCTATTGTCGTATGAGAGAGGTCAGCAGCGAAAACTAAATTGTTGTTATGACTGTTATTTCTACAGATTGACTTGAAAGAACACAAATTACCGAACCAAACCCAACACATAGATTTTTGTTGGCCGAGTTGGGTACTAAACGAATAATTAATCTTTCAAGTAGATATCCACGCGAAATTTAGTTTTTAGTTTTAACAAAAGCCTTCCGAACAACAACTCGACCCACAAAAACCACTGTGTTGGATTGGGTTTGGTAATTCATGTTCCTTCTATTCACAAACACGCACTTAAAACACACGCAGTACATGTTGTACCGTGGAGTTGTGGAGGCTGTAAAACAAAAACGATGACATATTTGAATCTTTCCTCTCGAGATTTAAGGGAAATTAACTTTATTTAAATGTGAATTTAAAAAACTATTGTTTTATTAATTTTATTTTATATTTTGTTTTAATAAATAAAATGTTTCTCATTGCAATTATTTTGCTGTATCAACCAGTTACAACAATAGGCTGCATATTGGAAGAATACCATATTTTCTAATGCTTACTACTAATAACTTATTCATATAATCCTACTTTCAAATAAATATTAAACTTACATTATGATTCCTTTTAAAAGGTTTTTATTTTGTTAAACTCCCCAATTTTTAATGCTAGTGATAGGCTTGCATGAACGTGTCACCCACTGCGTAACGAATTTTTAAACAATCCTATAATATTCCACAAATTTACTGAAAAGTTTTCCTTTTTTAACCTTTGTATGGACAATGTCATCTTCTATTGCTTCCTGCCAAAAGTTCATTCTTTAGCTTCCCTTTTATAGTTTTCTACATGAACTATAACATGTTACAATAAATATATATTAAAATTCATAAAAAAGATACTTTTATCATTTGTTTATAAGGTATTAATAGTGTTGACCATTATCATTCAAATGTAGACTAATTGTATATCGTAAATATATATAAACAATAAAAACAGTACATACCAGGCAGGCTTGAAGATGAGTTTGAGCTGTTATAAATCAACTCAATGCCGCTGTTCTTTGATGAGCCAATAGCATATTCCCTGTACTTTAACTTACATTATACACAGGGCCTGTAAGTTTGTGCAGTATGAGATTCGGGCGGTCCTTATAAAAAGGAAAGTTATTTAAAACAACTTATAATGTCAAAATGATGTGATCCGTAAGTTTTGACTAACACCATTTCCATCCACTAAGAACACAATTTTATTATACAAAGTTCCAGCAACATCCTAATTGTTCAAATATAAAGGAAATAAAATGTGCTACTGTTGCCACAATTATATCTTTAATCATGGATGGGCAACTATGGCCCATGAAGCTACGGTAAAAAATGAACCCTGAAATCCATTAGGAACATTTCCATTTACTTGCAACGAAACTTACGGGAAGAAGCACTATTTACCTGAACTTTAAACTTTACATATTCAAAATAAAACAAACCCTTAAGAATGACTTCCGATTAGAAATCTGATGCGTTCCGCGGAAGCATTCTCCAGATTTAATCGGGATACTGAGAGGCTACGCGACGAGATAGTAGACTAAGAGTTGTTAACTCTCTCAATTTACACAATATCAATCACATTTAACTTGTAAAATGTTTTTGAAAATTATGTATTAAAATGAAATTGATTGTATCTAACATGGGCGTACTGAGGGGGGGACCCACTGGGCCCATGCCATGCCTCAAAGAAAATATATGTATGTATAACAGCGCAGGCCACTTAAGACTTGTCAAATGACTGATCAGGCCATCATGTGAGAACTTCAGAGCAAGTTTCGACCGCCCAACTTCACTGTTAGAAATGGCAAGGAGGGGAGGGGGAATCAAGGAAAGAGAATTTCAGAGATCCACCTAAAACGTGTTGGCGATCGAATGATACTTAATGAAAATTGCTGTTGGTGATTACACAAAACTTAAAGAAATATATGAGGTAAGGTGGGCCAGATTAAACCACTGTAGTTTGGGGACCCCTGTCTTAGAGCATAGAGCAGTGGTTCTCAAAGTTTTAAGTGTCATGGGCCTCTTGAATGTTATGCAGCCTCCTTTGAATTGAAAATAGTAAAGATAATAAACTTTCATACTAATTCTTTTATTTTATATAATTGTTAATAATTTTTATCGCATTGTATTTCCTAAAATTTTATTGTTGGTGAATATTTTATATTTTGGTATTTCACCTAAAAGCTAAAATAATTTTGCAGCCCACAGTTTGAGAAACACTGTCTTAGAAGAGTCGGATGTTATTCAAGCCTTTAAGGAATTCTGAGCTGGAAACTTTTTTCGGAACTTGTAAATAGCGAAAGTGAATCATGGGACTTCTCCACCGCTCAGTTATCCTTCACCCATCCTCACACTTGTCTCATGCTGTGTGACCGGGTGTCTATAGGTTTTGGCACAAAACAAAAGTTGTGCTATCCCAACAACTTCTGATAATTCTCGTTCACACACTTCATTTACTATGCGAAAGGTGCTCTTTTGTCTCTCGTACGATAATATCTACCGTCTTCATCCACGAGCAGAAAAGATTCCCCGATGGAGAACTCTTTGAACCCTTTGGATGTCGAGAAGGAGAAAAGAATTTCGGTAGTGATTGTTAAAGGAGTTTCTACATATAGGTGCCGCCAATCATTTAGAAGTTCTGTTCCCTCCGGTGTGCATCCCACAGTATGTATCATTGGAAAAGATATTATTCCCTATTTCACCAAAACGTTTTTCCAAATGCACAGTGGCGCAGCTAGAGTCTTCGGCACCCGGGGGCAAGGCATCTTTTTGGTGCCCCTAACGGGGGGGAGTTATATTCCCAGTCTGGCCCATATGACCTTTTTTCTTGCCGCTAAGTTCCCGGGAGAGGGATTTACGGGGTCTTCTGTACTCAATTTAGTTTGTTGGCATCTTTAGGCAATTCCCTGTTTTGCTAACCCATTAGGGTGGCTCTGCGAAACTCAAGCATGAAACAACATATTTGAATGGGAAATTGGTATGAGTAAGGCTAGATGGCAGGAGATACCTCAACTCAATTGCAAACCCTTTGGCACAACATTGTTTACAAGTGAGATCCAGTCTAGGAAATATATAGGCAAAACAAGAGTATAACCCGAAGAATGAGCAATAACCCCAGACTTCAGGTGAGACATGAAGAGGTGGCAACCCAGGTTGCCACCTAAAATTCGTCAATGACGCAGAGATTTCATAATCTGACCCAGAGATTTCCTAATTTAACCCAGATATTCTCATAGGTGAAGAAATTGAGGTACATTTACTGTTTTTAAATGTTTGATACACAAAAGATAATTAGTTTTCATAGAAATGTGAATGTGTTAAGCCATATTTTGTCGCTCTCTCACGCAACTTGGCGGCTCCCTCGAACACCAACAAAAGATTTCAGTGGTACCTACTTTATGACAGCGCCACCAATCCAATACCACCGAATAAATGTAGTAATCAGAGCTACGAGCCATTCACTGAGATTCAGAATTTGTCATTTCCATAGTTATGGTGGTAGCAAATACACCTAAATGTGAGTCACCCACAAAGTTTTAGCTGCTGATGCAATAAGATTTTTTCCGTGCGTGCTTCATAAATTAGACGTGTTTCTTCTAATTGTAAGATTCTAAAGGCTCCTGTTTTTGTAAACTGAAACTAAATGTCCTGACCAAACAGAAAATGTAATATCGAGGCCCTCGAAACTGTTTGCTTCATAGAGAGCATTCTGACTTATTTATGCATACATGTGATGATGTAACATGGGTTTGGGATTAGACTTCAGACAAAACCCAAGTGATAGATATGGTCTGTAATAAGCACCATCAATTTTAAGGCCTTCTGAAGTATATTTTCAAAACATAGCTAATCTTGCTGACTTGAATTGTGGAGTGTCTATGGTGACCACATATGGTTGACTATTTTAAGAGACAGATCCTTAAAAAAACCGGACTATGAAAAATTTTACGGGACTTTTTTTAACTTTGAAATTAAGACAAAAAATATTCTTTGAAAGTACATATATAAGAAAAAATTATTTTTTACAAACAAACAATATAAATGCTTAGCAAATAAAAAGAACAAAACATTTATTCTTGAATAATAAAACGAAATTGCGCACAATACTAAGAAAATATTCACAAAGAATAGTTTTTGTCACAGTAAGAAATAAACAATATTTCTCGTAAGATTTTTTGCGCTCAGAAGATCTTTATTAGTAAGAACGTAATTATAAAAGTCTTTACAAGAAAAATAGTTGCTTTTCACCTGCAGCTCTGCTTTTGCTGCAATTATGTAAAATCTGTTCCTATTGTCATTCCATTTATTATGACATAAAGAAAATATTCTTTCCACAAGAGCTTTAGAACCTGGTACTGACTTAATAATTTGCATCAGCTTACAAAATTATTTTTTCGCAAGATTTTAATATAACATTCCATTTTTCTAGGAGAGATGAAATATCGTTTGTAACTTCTCGTAAAAGTGGGTTCATTTCTGTAAACTCTTCATTCATTACATTACATCACATTAATTAAGTACACGAAATGGAAAATATTATGAAACAAGATGCTTGGGAGGAAAATATTACAATTCGGAACTAATCGCCAATATTTTCGATTCATATGCAGTCTGGGTTTGTTCTGGCTCATTCCGAGCATTGCATTAATTACATTAAAATATGGGACATGTGATTACCCTAAGTGTATCTGAAATCAATATATCTATTTTCTTAAAAAAAATACGGCACAAAGTGCGTCCCGTATTGATTTGCCACAGGATTCAGGACATTTGAAGAAAAATTGGCCAAAAAATGGGGCGTCCTGTAAAATACGGGTCACTCTTGTCCATGTATGCTGTTGACCCGGAGAATTTTACCTTTAACCCGGAGACTAGTCCCAAAACCCGGAGACTCCTGGTCATATCCGGAGAGGTGGCAACCCAAAGTGGGACTTCAACTATATTTTGTAAATATTTTTCTCTGCCCGGATTATGATTGTCATTTCTTAAGTCTCAGGGACCATCTAAACGTAAACAAGATACGGTACCACAATATCCTAAAGATAAATGAAAGGGTGATTCATTGCATCTCGGGCCAGTTCCCAGAAACATTTTTGATGACTCTCTCCTCTTATGTTTTAATCCGATAGGATATTACGTTACTCCTCGACCTCCTAGCAAATCTCCTTTCACTGATAAAATTCAGTCCTGCGCCCAGGGGCACCTGCGCCCAGGGACACCTGCGCCCAGGGGCACCTGCCCCCTTCTGCACACCCCTCGCTACGCCTCTGCAAATGCATTATGCTGGTGAAGAAACGAATAACCCTACTCTAGAGACAATCGCTCCACAAACTTTCATATCTTCTCATCATAAATCCGTCAGTTGCACACATAAGCAGGTAGACCTCGTGCTTTACTGCTTCTCTATTCGTGGTTTTGCGATTCCCCATTTGTGTCCAGTTTCTCATTTCCTGATATCGTGTTGCGCTCTTTCATGTTAAAAAATCATGAAAAAAGTTTTTCTTCCACCATGCGACTGCGAATTGTAATTATATAAACATTTCGAGGATAAACGGAAATTATTATTTTAGCTCCAATGCAGACAATATAATCTATAACAAAAAACCTACATGGCTGAATAATTTGAAAACTTTCTACATCAATGGCAGCAACAAACACACTAATAACATTTGATACAAGACTTGATGGTGAATTTAGTAACTCAAGTTTAAACTTCAGTGTGCAATATGACTCCCCCGAAACAAAAATCAGACTGCTTCTAAAGATAATCCTTTAAAAACTTTTTTTCATTTGTGTAAATAGCCCCTGCATGGTAGGCAACCCACCCTAGTACTGCGAATGTGAAATGATATGTGTTGTTCTGTGTCCCCCCAAACCAAAATCCTGGGTATGCCACTGGTATCTAATGTAGGTTTTTACTATTGATAAAAATATATTTCTTTCATTGGAACAGAAATGTTCATTTTCGTTTATATTCAAAGCATTCGTTTATTTAGAATACACAGTAGTAGAAATAAACTTCACAAGCCTTTATTTAATTTTCAATCTCGAAAAAGTGAATAAGGATATCGCAGAAGGAGGAACTGATCGTTAACAGGAACCGAGATAAAGCAAAACCTGCTAAACACAAGGTCCAATATACACAAAAATAAAAGTTCTTGCATAGAATTATCTAAAACCAACTCCTGCCCCTCCTTTTTACTCTGGGAAAAGCAAAATATATAAAGAGATTACTTACTAATGGCGACTGCATATTCTTGATAAAACCAAGAGATACCTTCGCGCTTCCACATACAATTCTTTACTGAATACCTGACTACCGATTCGCTGACTAGTTCTGCAGTTAAGGGGATTTTCCCATTAAATCCCAAAGCATCAGCATAGCCAACCTGCTCTTTTGGATTAATATTATTAATGGCTGGGCCCATAATATAGACATGGAGGTGTAAATGTTGGCCCAACCTGTCACAAAGGGATATCCCTTGCTTCCAGCACAGGTTGTGTCCACTTAACAAATATGTTTGAGTAAGAACCGATGTAGGTTGTTTCTTTCTAGAAGAGTATCTTCACCTCCAGTGGAACCCAGAAACTTCTCAAGTGTGTTTGTTTGAGAGAGAGAGAGAGACAGAGGTGTTTTTCAATAGGGAGCAATTGCTCATATCGTCTTCTCAGACATGCAGCTTCTGCAGACCAACGAATCTTCTTTCAGTGTAACTCACATTTTATGTAGTGTATAATAAGACTTCCATATGGCGCCCCCTTACGAAGCTGCACCCTGGGCACGTGCCCAGGTTGCCCCGCCCTCATTACGACCCTGATTGTGGGTGTTAAAAATTCATCAAGTTTAAACAATAAATATATATAAATGCACTTCTAGAGGTGCGACATCGATGAAATTTTGCAGAAATGTATATACCAATCTATAAATAAACGCAGTCTTTATTTTCTATTTTTTAATTAGAAAAACTATTTTATATGTGGGTACATTTTTCGTGGGCACCCTGTATGTACATATAGATTTATTTGTAAACTAAATCAATTTAAGAATTTGTTAATTAGTAATTAAAAATAAATGAGTCACATTGGTCTTTGATTCATGGAAATGTGACATTTCTAAAATGGTAAAAATGGGCAGGACAAAGGATGAGAATCATATTCCAATGGCCAGCATGCTAAGTGTTTAGTGAAATAATTGCAATATGAGATATTCTAATTGATATATTAATATACATGCAAACTATAGTACATCATTGTGGGGAATAGTCAAAATAAACTTTAGTAGCCTATTCTGTTACTAATTATGTTTTCTTGTTTTATGCCTGTTTTTTGTTATTATTCATACTCTTCCTTTAGTTAGTAAGCTTGTAACCAATAACATTGTATATTCTTCTATAATAATAAATGTCAATGTTTGTGTGTTTCCTGCATGCCTTCAAGCAGACCCATGCCGGGCATATTTGCCACCCAGGTACAAGCACTTTATGCTGCCCCTATCTATGAGTCCTAAATTTTTTCGATTTTTAGATTACCAGGCATAATTAATTTAAAGAAGACTATGATAAACCAGAGTGTTTGCGCCTATGTTGCCCAACCTAGATTAGTTACTAAATATTATTGATGATTAGTTATAAATATCCCATATTCTGAGAGAATCAACTTTATATTTTTTAAAGACAGGATTTGAATTAAGCAGATTTAACGTACAATTTAGTTTTTAACACTTTCAGGACCACTTCATAATTCGATGAGAGTCACGTAGGCCCATTTTATATTTTTTTATAAGTTATAAGGTATTGTGATTAGAAACACGTAAATCGACCTTATTTTTGTTTCTAAGTAAATCCGGATGAAATTTAAACAAAAAATTTATGGACGCACACGTTGCGTCCTCGGGCCGTGGTGACGGCTCCCGCACATCGTGACGTCATCACGTCCCCCGTATGCGCTAAATTCAAGGCATTCACACTTTTTATCAGGTTTATATATTTTTATGTAATAGATGGATACAGATATTGCAGATAATATACTTCAATAAAAATGTAAATAAATAATGTTAAGAATATTTTACGTAAATTTTTCAAATTTGAATGAATACAGCATTTGAAAAGACATTTTTTATTCTTAATGATTCTCTTCATTTTTCTAATATAATTCTATCAAAATATGTGAAACAATAACTTTAAATAAGCAACTATTATGAAAAATATACAATCGTAATCAGCAAAACTAAGTAATAGAAAATATAATATAATAATGTAGAAGAAAATACAAAATACAGTGTAAGGTAAAAAGTAGTACATTAGGAATTATAATGTATATAAATTCAAATATTATATAATAATTTATATGAAATATATTTATATGAAATCACAAGATAAAATTAGCAATAATAATTAAATTAGTTACACAATTTCTATAACAGGTAATATACAACAGGAACGTAACAATACAAAATATGGAATATATACACACAGATTTTGAAGCAATGCACACCCACACAAATACTTCAATATTTGTGGAATTTGCGAAAGCAGTCTTCCAGACAGAGGCCAGGTTTGTCGGGACAATCGGGACACATATATATAGTGTCTTTACGCACTCCTTGCTGACTGCAATATCGGCACTTTTTCCTCATAGCACGTTTGCTGTCGGTACTCCTTGGGACTATTGATGGGACATGGATAATATTTTTGTGAGAAGGGAGGGATGCCGGTTGAATTTGAAGCCGTGAAGAAAGTAGGGATCTTATGACAGAGAGACGGAAAGTGTAAAAATCTAATTTTTCTCTTCGGGTGTCAAACTGCCTATTAAATAAATAAAAGGAATTTAGCAATAAAAGGTTAAAGACATGTATGCCTACTTTTTTATACCATCTTACAGTTTTTCGTTCGATGGGGTAATAGGATAACATCTGATCATGTTGATCAATTCCTCCCATCGACTTATTGTATTCAGTAACAATTTTTGGTTTGGTTTTGGTTTCTCCTCTCCTATTAACTACATTAACCATGGAACCATCATGCTCAGAGGAGATAACCAAAACTTCCCTTCGGTCCTTCCATTTCATAACACAAATACCCTCTTCGGAATACCTGTGTACTTCTTCCCCCTTCTTCAACTTCTTGGAAATAACTTCTTTGGGATTATTTTTCCTATTTGATCGAAGGGTTCCGGTTGCATAAGTATTCCTAGAAAGAAGGTATTTGGACAAGTCAACTGAGTTATAATAATTGTCCATGTGGACGGAATGGCCAAGCTCTAATTTTCCTTCCAGTAATTTTTTTACTACGTGCGATGCATGTCCACGCCCTCCGACATCCTTATCTCCGCTCCCTGCATATACAATGAATTTTAAGACTAAACCGTTAGGCTCCGTCAACATATACAGCTTTATGCCATATTTGTGGCGTTTACCTTGAACGTACTGTCTGAAAATTAATCGTCCCCGCCACAAGATCATCGATTCATCGATAGATAGTTCTCTAATCGGAGAATAAATCCTACCCATCCTATCGTTAAAAAAATTAACAATAGGATTTACTCTCCGGAGTCTATCACTCGACTCGTCATCATTCGTGCTGGAGAAATGCAGGGCTCTCAAAATAAGGATGAACCGGTTGCGGGACATACATTGAGGAAAAACACGGATGTTAAATAAGATGTCTTTTTTCCAGTAATCTTTGACTCTATTTATGGTTATGGTTCCCATGTGAAATAGAAGGCCGAGGAAAATTTTCATTTCCTCCTCTGTCACTAGGTTCCATGGTGTAGACTTCGCCTTACGCGTATTTTCAACCAAACCCTTACCATATTCATTGGTCGCCGTCACAATAAGTGTAAAAAACTCTACGGTGCCAAAAATAAAAAATAACCTACAGGGGAAAGGTCCTCGGGGTTCTCACTGAGGCCAGGGGATCCTTTGAAAGGAATTTGTTGTGGGGGTGGGCTCGGGGGTTGTTCAGACCAGATGGGTGTGAAAGTGGAAGGGGTAGGCATAGGGGATTGGGACCGACGTGCTGTTTGGGTTGGTGAAAGTTCCCGAGTAACGGTATCAACATCTGCCTGGTCGTCTTCGCTTGATTCCTCCGAATCCTCTACACTAAAATCGGAATCACCAATTTCTTCGTATTCTTCGTCCGATGACCAATCTTCTACAATGTCTTTTACCTCTATATCAGATAACACTTTTCCTTTTCTAGATATGCGTGGTCTTTTTACCCCAGAGGGTCCTTCTCCAGGATCAGACATATCTATAATAATATTTACAAAAATATATAAGTAAATATTTTTGGAGCTAACAGTCATAATAAGTAAGAGTTTTGCAAATATCATTTCGTATTTCGCTTTCGTTGAATGCGAAAGGAACTAACATATAACAAATAATATAACATATAACAAGCAGAAGTTACCAATGGAGAACTTTAGGAATTACGTAATTAATCGAAGCGCAACTATCTACCAATAACTACCTTACAATGAATATGTTATAATTTTCTCAACGGAAATTTCTCTCGTCCGCTATGCGTATTTCATTTTGTGCAACGAAAAGATACGTAATATATTTAATATTTTCCGGATAAAACACAACAGGATCAGACACATCTATAATAATATTTACAAAAATATATAAGTAAATAAATATTTTTGGAGCTAACAGCCATAATAAGTAAGAGTTTTGCAAATATCATTTCGTATTTCGCTTTCGTTGAATGCAAAAGGAACTAACATATAACAAATAATATAACATATAACAAGCAGAAGTTACCAATGGAGAACTTTAGGAATTATGTAATTAATCGAAGCGCAACTATCTACCAATAACTACCTTACAATGAATATGTTATATTTTTCTCAACGGCAATTTCTCTCGTCCGCTATGCGTATTTCATTTTGTGCAATGAAAAGATACGTAATACAGATCGAATAAATGAAAATGCAAACACTTATATAATGGCCTATTTCGCAATTGTTTTGCAATGAAAATATATATATGTATACACGCAAATTTTTCCATGTGGAAATATTTCATATTTTCCGGATAAAATACAAAAGAAAAAAGTCTAAATTTTCTTAAAAAGGTTATATAAAGAGAAAAATCAATATATACGTAAAAGAAATAGTAAAATATTTACTTACCTTATAAAATAATACCGAAGAAAAATATTGCCAAAAAAACAAAAAAAACTCGGGACCAATGCAGCCGTTATGAAGGGCAGACCAAGAGTGAGACCCTCTGCAATTTTCAGCCCATTCCCAGCTCCCCGAAAGGGAGGGGATACCGTTACAAAAGGGAATAGCTCGGACGCACATGCTGCGTCTGCGGGTAGGCCTGAGCGCATCGCAGGACGCAGCGTATGCGTCCTCGGTCCTGAACGTGTTAATCATGAAAAAATATATTTTTATAGGTTTGTAACAGTGGAAAATGCTAAATACCATAGAAACCCGAGCAACGCCGGGCAATTTTGCTAGTTTTAAATAATTGTTTGGGTATTTTTTTCATTGTCTTTTGAGAATGTATTATTGATTTGCAATTTTAATGGATAGGGTAGTGTCTTGTTTATGTTTTTAAAATCTTTTATTTTTTTAGATTTGAAACTGAAGTAGAGGAGAAATGTGGATTCCCTAAAGTGTCTCATGTTCTCCAGTATGATCAAGGAATATTTCCATGGAACCTGGAACAAAGTCCATCATTGGCACAAAGTCTATCAAATACTGTGGCTCCATTGCTTGTCCAAAAAGAAGTAGAAAACTTAACATCAACAAGAAAATTTTATTTAGGCATCATCTCAGACCTTCGAACACCTCTGGCATTTTTGTTATTGTGCATGAGTAAGTAAAAGTATTTTGTTTTTTATATATAATACTAGGGGCTCCGCCCCTGATCGCTGCGCTCGCCAACCCCGATGGGGGCTTCGCCCCCAGACTACCTGGCGCGCCGCCACTGCATGCTTCGCGCGCTCCCTTCTTCCATTGTGAGCGGATTGCACAATATATTACTATTACTTCGCCAATCAGTGTTAGTGAACGTAATGTTAGATCAGAGTGCAGGAGAAAATATGTCGAAACAATCGCTAGAACAGAGAAATACTACAGATCCTTTTTCCCAGACGCGATAAGACAGTCCAACAAAGGAATTAGTTAGAGTTCACTTGGTGTTGTGACACCCCCTGCCAAATGCTTCTGTCAGCTTGCAGGGTATTGATGTAAATGTTATCTATGCCAACGTACTAAAGTCACCATTATTTAAGTTATAAAATTATTACTGTTTTTCATCGTACTTGTATATATGGGCCAATACCTCGGGACCTCGCTGCCCATCCTCCTCCGTCACTGAGGTGAAAATATAACTCTATATATAAGGGATGCACCGAATATCAAAATTGCAGAATAACGAATAAGTAACCGATTTCTGTCACAGCCAAATAAAAAATACTGAGTACTGGTATTGCTGAATACCGAATATTCAACCACCGAATACTCACATAAAAGAAACATACTTGTAAAATTGATTCCAGTAAAATCATTAGTATTGGAAGTATATAAAATACCTATTAAATCAATACCACAAAGAACCTTCGGTGTTTGGTAATTAGAACCTTTACTGTGCCTTATTGTGTCCTAATTATAGAAAAAATGTTTAATTTTAATTTTTATGTGATCATTATTGTGTGTGGTTACTATGTGATGGAAAACATTTCACTTCATTAATAAATACTCGTGTTTGAGTGTTGGTTCTTGAAATTTTATTTCGCTTTCAAGCTTTGGCTCGTTATCAAATTTACCTCCCTTTCCCATAGTTTCAAGAATCTGTTTTATAGTTTTTTTATTCTTTCTCGTTTTTAATATTTTGTGTTTTTCAGTCTGTATCGTAATTTAAGTTGAATATTTTTAGAAGTTTACTAATTTTATGATTTCATTTTCAATTTTTGCTGCTCATCATTCGATCTAATATTTGGTAAATTTTAACTGAATTCGAATACCAAACCGAATATCCATTTTGTCAAATTCCGAATAATGGAAAAATGGCCGAATACCGAAGAATTTTCGAATATTCCGTACATCCCTACTATCTATTGATTTCTTAATACTTCATCGTACACAATATTTTGAATCGTGCGAGTTTCCGTGTCGTTTTTATCTCCTGTCATTTTGATCTTGAGACTGGCCATGGATTGACACCGAGAGAGGGCCATGTATAGCTGACCGTGACCAAATATTGGCTTACTCTGACCGATGTGAATGACCACTCGGTTAAATGTTTGGCCTTGAGATTTATTAATTGTCATAGCAAAGGGAATTGTTTTCTGTTAAGAATAAAAGGTAACTCATGATTATCTCGAGTATTTAAAGAGATTCGGGGTATCGTAACGGCATTTAAGCAACTGTCAATTCTTGTTTGTATTTACACTAATTTCTCGATTATCTATATCATTATCGGCAGCGTGATCAAGCTTTGTTAAATTACGTTCACTAATAGCCTTCCTTTTGGCCCTGTACCTTTTATTGTTTTCTCGATTTCTTAATCTATTCCATTCCTTTTTATATACTACAACCACATCATAGTGACCGTTGTCAGCTGCCCCTCGCCTGGCAGAGCTGGGATAACTGCACGTGCGCACAACGGTCATTTTCCGATCATTCACTAGGCCGCAGTAGCCAGTGAGGGAGGGGGAGGGGGGGAGAGATCCTGAAACTACGCGCCCGCACACACCGGTCATTTTCCGATCACCCGTCACTTAGTTACGACTTTAGAAGATTATAATATAGAGAGAAATCATGAGATATAATCATAACATTTGTCCTTGATATTATTTTAAACCTTTTGAAAAAAAACTACCGTATATACTCGTGTATAACGCACAGTTTGAAGACAAATTTTTTATGTCATAAAGTAGGGGGACACATTATTTATGAGTAACACTTCTGTGCACTTAAAATCAGAAATTAAAGTGTACCTACCTCATACCAAATTTTCACTTTTTAGGTGAATTAAGGGGAAAACGACACTAATTATCGATAATCCAGCATATACATATATTAATTATACGTATAGAACACCTAATTACATCTATACAGTTATAATTCCATCCTCTCTAAATATGCCACATTTCACTAGCTCATCAACTGATTACAGTAGTCTTTGCAAAATCACCAGGTAGACTTCCCGCAAAACACGCATCAAAAACAAAAAAAAATAGCAAATTGAAATAATTTTATTTAGTTAAAGATTATAGTATCTATCATTAACAATGTAAGTAATTTAAATCCCATATAATGTAGAATGACATGTATGAACTTAATCTTACCTGTCGCATTTCCTGTATCCAGATATGTTTGTTAAATTTTCCTGTTATTCCTTTTGTTAAACAGTTTTAGAATGAGATAGGAAAGAGAGAGCCAAAATCAACTATAAATCAAAACTTGATCTATTTTATAGATATCTTTTTGTCTGATTTAAAAGGACTGGCAACTGGTGTTGCAGTTTTCTACGTGGCATCAGTTTGGCCAACCTACTGCATGAAGTTGCTGCCATCTCAACTCAATCGCTTTCATTATTGATGATGTCTCTCTGAGATGTAATGTGGAGCTTATTGAACGTAATACTTATGGGAAAGTCCAGTGTTTTAAAATTGTTAACTGGGGATAGTTTATTGTTTTAATGTATTTATTTATGATACTCTAGTTAATACTTAACATGACCATATCATTTTGTTCTTTATCCCAACAAAAATAAAAGGTGCACATTATACATGAGGTATAAGAAAAAGGCAGGGGTTTTGGCATAAAGTATGAGTGTGCATTATACATTAGTATATACATTAGATGAATACCAGAGAATTTGAGATATTTAAAATGTATTCATAGTCTTTATTTTATGTGTGTGTATTGGTGGCTCTTATGCTTTGTAACTGGTGAAGATCTCAACAGAAAAGTTTGTAGTAGGTGTGTGTGTGGAGGTGAGGGGGGGTTGTTCAAGAATGTGTATAACACAACCCCCTCTGGACTAAACCATCCAAACCCAATTTGACATCCTAACCTAAAGTACCTGAACCCAATTGGGCATTCCTGTCTAAAGTACCCATTCGTAACACAATTTTTACTTTCTCATGTACAAAGTATATTGAGAAAGTATTGTAATCGCAAAAAAATTCGACCTCGAGATTTTTTACGGAAATACACGTTTTAGATGTCAACGAGTCCGAAAATGATTTTTGCAATGCCGTCTGTCTGTCTGTTACTGGCTCTAGAGCATAAACGGTAGAGCAACAATGAATGAAATCTCATACTGAGGCATTTTATCATACTGAGCAGAAGCTTTGAAGAAATGGTTGACATTGCTCAATAATTAAGGGAAGTTTATTCTACGCATTTTTAACAACAATTTGATTTTCTCAAAAACGGCTCTAACGATTTTGATTAAATTTCGTACAGTTACTTGAGTTTATGTCTTCAATAATATCAAATGGTTCATATTTCTCAAAAAATTAATATAAGGCTAGTTTATTCAAGGCATCTTTAACAATTATTATTGAAGAAGGTCGGAGACTATGGCGAGATGGATTAATTAAATTAAAACATAAGTATTCCTTAACCATACAAAGTGAGAATATTTAGAGACAAAATAAACAAAGAAAAAATGGTAAACAAAAACCGGGTAAGAAAGGAATTGAAGGAAAGAAAAACAAAAGTAACACTTACAGGTTTATGGGAAAAAAAAACTCTCGCGGGTGGCCTGGTGTCACATGTTCATGCACTCATTTCCTCCCCAAAAGAAAAAAATTTTCCGTCGGGAGAACAATCACTCAAACAACAAAAAAGAAACAATAAAAAAGAACGGACAACCTAGTACACATTCACTCCTAAAGAAACCAAGGTTTTTAGAAAACTCATTTATACACGCATCTCGCAAAACCGGGAATCCCTAAATATTCAAGGTTTCTAGCCTTACCTTGAATCAATTCAGTACTCAATCGTTGTTTTTTTCTATTTTGATTATGAATCCAAATTGTTAAACACCGTTCCATTTCTTCATCAGTGACACTTAGTTTTACTTTCTCATACGAAGTATCGAGAAAGTATTGTTTTCGCGAAAAAATTCGACCTCGAGATTTTTACGGAAATACGCGTTTGGGGTATCGCTGATTCCGAAAAAGTGGTTTTCGCAATGCCGTCTGTCTGTCTGTTACTGGCGCTGGAACCTAGACGATCAAACGAAAATGAATGAAATCTCGTACTTAGGCATTTTATCATACTGAGCAGAGTATGTATAGAAATGGTTGACATTGATCAATAATTAAGCGTAGTTTATTCTACGCATTTTTAACAACAATTCGATTTTCTCGAAAACGGCTCTAACGATTTTGATCAAATTTTGCACATTCACTTGAGTTTACGTCTTCAATAATACTGTATAGTTCATATTTCTCAAAAATGAATATAAGGCTAGTTTATTCTAGGCAACTTTAACAATAATTCGATTTTCTCAAAAACGGCTCTAACGATTTTGATCAAATTTCGTACAGTTATTTAAGTTTTCATCCTCAATAATACTGTATAGTTCATATTTCTCAAAAAATGAATATAAGGCTAGTTTATTCTAGGCCACTTTAACAACAATTCGATTTTCTCAAAAACGGCTCTAACGATTTTGATCAGATTTCGTACAGTTACTTGAGTATACATTTACAATAATACCACGTATTTCATTTTTCCCAACGAATGAATATAAGGGTAGTTTATTCTTGGGCAACTTTAACAAAAATTGGATTTTCTAAAAACAGGCTCATATGATTTTCATTTTCTAAAGATAACTAAACGACGCATTAGTACCCATATATGAGAAAGTTTGTACAATGTATGTTGTATCGATTTTTTTACTGATAATCACGGACTGAACAGAACGTAATCAAGAATTTTTTGTTTGCCTTTAAAAATGGTTCCAATTGTCAAATGATTGACATCATAAACATGCCCAATGGAAGCATGCAACTCACCTCTTTCTGATCACTTTCATATATCTTTCAGTATTGTGAAAACTATAAACGGCGTTGATATGCAGTCTTTTTTGAAATAATATTTCAGCTTTTATTAACATTTCATTCGCTGGAAGTACCTACCTAAACCAAATAGAAACAAAGCTTGCAGGTCTACTTTAGAATAGTCAGATTAATACAAGAGACGACGCATTGAAAATTCACTCCATCATTCATCACCAGTTGTGTGCACCCATTTTTGAAGACATGATTAAATATGCGTGGTTTGCGTCAAAATTAACGACGACAAGGAGTGTTTTTATGAACGTAAATGAAGTTTGTTTCCACGATAGCCTGCGTAAGAGGAAATGTGAATGCGAAAATGTTGCGTTTGTTGTGTGTTCCTGGTGCCAGAAGCATTTGTGCTTTGTTTGTTTTTATTACAATTTTCATCCCCCACTTTGCCGGCACGCATGACAGATGTTTTTCAAAAGAAGAATCTGAATAATTAATTTATTGTATAATACAAAATAATGATGCAAATTATTTTGTAGCAATAAAAAGTATAAGAATTTATTTAAAAAGATTGCTGAATCGCAACTATAAGATAAAAAATATATTCTTATAATCGAGAAAAATAGTACAATTTAAATTTTTACAGTCGTAATAAATTAATGATGGGAATTGTACATTTTTTCAGCATTAAAAAAGATAAAAATCAAAAAAGAAAAATTCCACAACCGGGACTTGAACCCCAGACGTCTGGGTTACTATCCCACCGCCTTACCAACTCAGCTACGACCTGCTCGTCCTAGCAATGACTTTCACGAGTCTTAAGGCGCACGTGGAAATCGGCCGAAATTCAAACTGCGATATCTCGACAACCAAGGCCTATTCACACAAACGGCAAGTTACAGGTTAAATTGGAACACATCAGCTATCACCTTGTGAAATTTGAACAAAATCCGAAGGTACTAGCCTCCCTACTCTCCTTGTTAGATGAACAAGTCATCTGTATTACTCCTCACATTCAAACAATGCTGTCTGTTGTCATGGCATCAAAGACTTGTCTTGATGCATCAGAAAAAGTTGCTAATGTGACTTGTTGCAAAATTTTGTCTCATTTGACTCACCTATCAAAAAAATGTTCCCTAATATTTTTCATAGGAGTGATTTTAGTCTTTGTTGAATATGGTGCTGCTTTGTATCACACTTTAACTTATCTTTCTTGTGCTGACTAAGGGATCATCCCAACAGCTCCACCATGTAAGTCAACAAATGTGTCTCTCCAACACTCCAACGGCTCTCCTTTTGGTAAGGGCTTACTGGTTTTCCTTCAACATCTAGTTGCCCTAAATATCCTTATTTACCTTTCCTCTTCCACAAATATATATATATATATATATATATCCCTTACAACTGCCTCAGTTCACTGCCTCAAAGTCGGCGGAAGGGTGTAAACAGAGGCTAAAGGGCGAAGAACAGTGGTGTCCTCGGACACCGGTAGGTTCAACCATGCTGTGAAGTCTTTCTGCAATATCTCCGGCCAAAGTGAAAGAGGTACTCACCAACCCACTCTGGGCCAGCGTGGTGTTTTAAGGCCCACAATCCCCGCATGACATGTACACCCATAAAAAACGGCCCTCATTCTCCGGAGGCTGGATTGCCTCTGACCGGGCAGTGGTCAGGAACAAGGCAGGAAGGCAGAGGGTGCTAAGAATCCCCGGAGGTTAAACGCCCACTGCCCGTTGGACTCATCATCCACAAAAAATTGAAGAATAATATCATGGAAATGGAAAGTTCATCCGAGCGGGCAGCTAGACTAGTGCTTCAAATAAATAAAAGATATCAACTTCAAATAGTCCAAGTTTATGCGCCAACGTCATCATACTCGGATGAGGAAGTGGAAGATTTCTACCAAGAAGTTGGAGAACTGCACGACAAAGGAAACTGCCATCTAAAAGTGGTCATGGGTGATTTCAATGCCAAGGTAGGAGAACAAAAGGAAGACGACAGCGCAGTTGGAAAATGGGGCTATGGAGACAGAAATGAACGAGGGGACCGACTTGTAGACTTTGCTGAATGTACTAGTCTATATATAATGAACACTTTCTTCAAAAAGAATCCCAATAGAAAATGGACCTGGAAAGGACCCAATGGTACCAAAAACGAAATTGACTACATACTAGTAAATAAGAAGCAATTGGCTGAAGACTGTTCCGTCCTCAACCAGTTTAAAACTGGAAGCGACCATCCCTTGGTAAGATGCAGAATAAAATTCAACTCAAAGTTAGAAAGACAGAAGCTTATAAAGAAGAAGCATAAGTCTATTATCAACACGCAGGTGCTAAAAGAACGAAAAGAAGAATTTCAGCCCCAACTGAAAAATCGATTCAGTGCACTGGTAGACCACGAAGTTGAATCCCAATTTATAGAGATACTCAAGGAAACTGCTGAAGAAATAGGAGGAACAGTTAAAACAAAGCCAGAGAAAAAATTGACTGAAAAAACAAGACTGCTGATGGAAAAAAGAAGGAAAATGTTAATTACTAATGATCCTAAAGAAATGATCCATTTTGCAGAACTAAACAAAACTATAAGGAAGTGCATCAAGGAAGATGTGAAAAAACATAATTTTGAGCTAATCGAGAAAACCATAGAAAACAATAGAAGTTACAAGAAAATGAAGCAACATCTCTCGATCGGAAAGAGACAGCTGATGGCCTTGATGCTAGAAGACGGCTCCATAACCCATAGTAGGAAACCGATCCTGAAACGGGTACAAGAATTTTACACCAAGCTGTATGAGGATCCTCTAGGAAATGATGAAGTAAATGATGATGCAAACATGCCCACCGAAGAGGTCCAAGGTATCCTTCCGGAAGAGGTGAGACACGCAATCAGAAGTATGAAGAATGGAAAAGCATCTGGAATGGATGGTATCACAGCGGAAGTATTCAAAGCAATGGGTAATCATACGGAAACAATTCTCGCTAAGATTTTTAATTCCTGTCTGAGGAAGAAAAAGATACCAGAAACGGAACCACGCATGTATTATCCTTCTGCACAAGAAAGGTTCCAAAGAAGACTTGAATAACTACAGACCGATAAGCCTACTCCCAACAGTCTACAAAATATTCACCAAAATACTAACTATGCGCCTTCAAAACCATCTTGATGCTGCCCAACCCAGAGAGCAAGCTGGATTTCGCAGTGGGTATAGCACGAGGGAACACAACCAAGTCGTGAGAGAGGTAATCAGTCGGACTAACGAGTATGAATTACCTCTATGTATGTGCTTTATCGACTACGAGAAAGCATTCAACTCTGTCCGAACTTCGTCGGTGTTACGTGCACTAAAGAAACAAGGAGTAGAAGAAACGTACATAACCTTGATCAAGAATATCTACGAAAATGCGACAACATCTGTCCAGCTGCATGAAGAGTGCCTTTAAGGCCGAAAAGGGAGTGAGACAAGGAGATACTATGTCCCCTAAGTTATTTACAGCAGCTCTAGAGGAAGTATTCAAAACGCTAGACTGGGAGGAAAAAGGCATAAAGGTAAATGGAGAATATCTGAGTCACCTGCGCTTTGCAGATGATATCATACTGTTCGCAGGTAGCCCAGAAGAGCTCCTTAGAAGAACTGAAGAGCTTGAGCAAGCAAGCCGACTTAAGATGAATCTTAATAAAACAAAGGCTTTGTACAACTCCTTCACAAATTCTGAGAAGATACATATCAACGGAGCAGAACTCGGAGAAGTAACCAGCTATGTTTACTTAGGTCAACTCATCACTACTGATGGTTCGCTTCTTGGAGAAATCAACCGGAGAGTGAAGATGGCATGGAGTGCTTTTGACAAGAATGCGAACATCTTTAAATCAAATATTCCAGTGTTCCTAAAAAGCAGACTGTATGACCAATGTGGTCTGCCTGTTCTGACATATGGTTGTGAAACATGGACCATGAATGCCAGAATGATACAGCGCCTGCAAACAACACAGAGGGGCATGGAGAGATGCATGTTAGGGATCACCCGAAGAGACCGCAAGAGGAACGACTGGGTAAGAAAGAAGACGGGACTCTGTGACGTGATTAGAAGAGTGAAGGTGTTAAAATGGCAGTGGGTGGGCCACATTGCTAGAAGAAATGACCAGCGTTGGACGTCCAGTGTCATCGAATGGATCCCAAGAACCATCAAGAGACCAAAAAGAAGACCGATAGATAGGTGGGACAGAGAGCTTGTTAAGTTCTTGGGGCAAACTTGGAGGAGGGAGGCAGTTGACAGGGAAAACTGGAAGAGTCTGGGGGAGGCCTTCGTCCGTCAGTGGACTGAAAAAGGCTGATGATATATATATATATATATATATATATTAGGATGGCCCTTAATTTTTTACTTTTAAATTTTTTTGGTCTCACCCCCTAGAATGGTTCCAATTCCTAAAATAATCAACTACAAAAGTTTTATCCTGATCGGAGAATATTAACAGGTGCTAGAAAGGCAACAAAGTTACGAAATTATAGATTTTTCTGAATGTATTAATTTTTTAACGTATTTCAGATAGTATCTCAAAAATGATAAGTCCTTACCAAAATTTGTATGAGATGATGTTGATATAGCATTAAATTTCCTACAAATTTGGTATTTAAACTTTTTTCATGCGCCCAACCATTTTTGAGATAATCGCATTTGAATGTAGAGAAATTAAAAAACCATACTTGAGATAGGACATAGACCTAAAAAGAATAAATGAAAATGCTGCAAATAATGTTATTATTATAGTAAAATTTTTACACCTTAAATATTAGTGATACATCACTACCCATTACGATTAACAGAACTACAAAATCATTTTTTAAAACACACAAAATTAAATTACACACTTATTTTTGTGATAACGTTTTTTTTACAATCCGGATATTTTTTAGAAAATCGTTGACAACTTGTGACAGATATTGCTTTTGACTTTCGTCTTTTGTTAAAGTGTTATTGTACTCTTGTATTAACTTAATTCCCCTTTCTGCCACATCATTTACTACCGATAATTTTGTCAGGATTCGGATTCCTTTCTGATAATCATCTGTTGCTTCCCATGCATCGGGGTCTGCCTCCAAAAAATCGGTTGGAATTTTAAATCTTGAAAAAAAGTTCGTTTCTGCTGATACGAATTCGTTTAAATCTTTCATTATGAAATCCTTCATATCTCTTGGACGGAATAAAATCCTTTTAACGGTAATATCCTCTGATTTCTTCCGTAATTTTATTGCCTCTACCATTTTCAATTTCGTATCCTTTGCCACACGAAAATCAAAAAACGCAAGGTACCATAAGTGTCCGTAAAACTTATTCATGGCCGTGCAAGAAATATCAGAATCTGGATACTGTGCCAAGTTTTTTAATAATTGAGAAATCGTTGAAAGGGGTTCGATCGCAACAGGAACTCTAAACTGGGCTTCTGCATACGAATGAACCAAAAAAATGCATGTCTCGAAATGCTCTCTCTTCCCTAGCTTGAAGCTGAAATTGATTTCGGAACATAAATACCTTTAAGCTATATATTGCTTTTGACATCCACCTCGCGTGATGCAAAGCACCAGGATATCGAAAGGAAATGCCACGAGGTGGAGTTGCTCCCAGAAATATAATTGTTAACTCCAGTAATTCCCTATAATCCTCCCTACACTGTTGGACTTTTAGAGAATGTATTCAAAATTCTATAGTTTGATTTAGGATATTTTGAGTGGCTAATTTTACATTTTTACATTTTATTCCAACGTGAAATTCTGTTGCGTCGATATTGGACCACGTTTCTTGAAATCTTTTGAAAATAGGAACGTCTGGACCCAATGTAGGCAATCTCAATTTCACATCGAACACACTCCTCAGCACTAGTTCCAAAATGTGGCGTCGACAGGGCAGATACAGAAGGTCATGTTCCATCAACTGATCCAATAAAACGCAAGCCCCATTTAGGCGGTCAGTATTTGAAGCTGTGGTGTCACAGCATATAGCTTGCACTTTATCTGCAACACCCAATTCATGCAAAGTTTCGATAGCAGCTTTTGCTTGTTTTTCCCAGTTCCAGCCTCAAGCTTCGGTACACCAAGCAATTGTGTCATTCCCTCAAATGACACAATTACTGGCATACGATCAACTTTCTCCTTTTCACTTAAATCAAGGAGAAGTTTTCCATCCCAATGTACAACAAGGGATTCCATTTCCAGTAAATTAAACTTTTGTTGATGTTCTTTCACCCTCTCTTCACGAAACTGCTTCCTTACGCATTGTATTGTAGATCTGTTTATTATAATTTTGAAACATCGCTACCTAAGGCTTCAGCAGTTGAAATTATTATGTGCACTGTGTCACGATCACTGATTTGTCTAATGCGGCAAGCAATTTTGGAGTCATTAATTCTGATGACCTCCTTCCCCTGACATTTGATGCACCAGACAGTCCTGGTTGCATATTTTCTGCAGAGAGTTCCATCATCCATCACTGTCATCCAGATTTCCATTAGTATTGTCTACATTTTTGTACAGAAGTGCATTCAGGAGAGGTTTTCTTAATACAGTAGGCAGTGACGTAGTAACATCAAAACCACATCGGAAAAAACAGAGGATGTTATTCATTCCTGCAGGTAACTTAGGCCTCCTGAACTTTTGGAATGGCGAAGTTTCTTGTTTATATTGTTCAGCATTATATTTTACACCTTGTCTTTGTAACTATACATATAAAGAGCTACATATCAATAACTAGCAGTGAACGCGCGAATAATTCGAAAATTAAAAAAGTAATTTCAAAGAAATCCGTGTCACAGTGACAGAATCCAAATATCCCCTACAAATCAATCAGCTTTGGCTCTTGCAATGATTAATATGATTATACAGAAAGGCACCAGAAATACAGTTGAATCTTAAATTACCGAATACTTAAGATACTAAAAACTGCTCATTAAGAGGTCTTAAATGTTACATACAAATATTCGCTACAGTGTCAAGGCATAAGCTTTCAAGAAATGTAATGTTATTTAAATCAGTTTGATATTTCTGCAGATCATAAAGACACAAACCGACGTTCCTTTATACATATTTGATAAAACAATAAAGCAGAAGAAATGGCTCATCCGCGACGCAAGGAATTGAGAGTTTGATAGACTTTGAGTTGCACGCGTTAGATATGGCAATGCTGCATACAGCCGAATTTGCGTGATTTCCATTAACAGGCATAAAAACCATGAAAATTGTAAATTATACATTATCAGATCATAGAAAATTTCTAAAAAATTAAATAAACTCATTGGCATTTTTCATTTTTCGATTTTTTTAAAACACTCGCACTAGATAATGTTTAAACATTTTAATTGTTTAACAACAAATTAACAACTTTACAATTGTAAATTTGCACTAGCATGAACATAAATATGATACTGCAACTTGGGTTAAAAGCATTTCATTATGTGTTCCGTAGTCTTCAAAAATGAGTTGTAAAATTCGGGAAATTCGGAAAAGCGCAAATTTTAGGGTACATGCAGTTAATTGATGCGGTCCTACATCTTATGTTATAAGTTTACAGGCATTTAAAAAATTAGGATGTATGCCAGTGAAATTTCCTTTAAAATGGTGTATATTACCTTGCATTAGCATGCGTACTGACTCTTATAGTGATTTTCAAAGTCCAGAGGCAAGTATTTTTGACGGCGATAGTAGGTAGCTTATTGTTGTACCCAGAAAAATTATCACCTTTTTTTTCAAATGAAAACTATAAATTTACGCTAGTCCTACGCGGGTCTGAATTCTGTCTTCAACAATAAGAAACTGCAATTCATAACCTATCCGACAGTTTAAGTCCCGAGTTCGAATCTTGACACGAAATAATTTTAAAATACAAATATAAAAACCTCCACACCGATTTACGTGTTTCATTATGGGCAAAAAATGGAGCAAAAAGAGGCAAGAATAGCCCCTCAAAATAGCAATTTCGTCAGTTTCGGATTTTTTCCTTCAGTTGTCACCAAAAACCTATAATCCTACCAAATTTCAAGTTTCTAGCACATCTGGAAGTGCCTCATAATTTTGTATCCTCCTATATCTATAATATATAGATGCTTCTTACACATGATATATATATATATATACTAGTTAATGTGTGCTTGCATTCTGCAAGCATTAGGAGCGGAAAAATAATCTTTAAATGCAAAAGTTTGGACCTCTTCACAGATTTAGGTTAATTCCTTATTGAAAAATTTTGGGGTTAAAACAACCCCTAAATTTATAAATATAAAATATTTATAGGTTTTTAACATTTGTTATGAATACCTCACATTTATGCGAAATTTCTTCGATGTAGCATCTCTAGAAGTGCATTTATTTAAATTTAATTGTTTAAAATTTTTGAATTTTTCACAGCCACTATGATAAACTTTAGGGAAATTTTCAATGTTAATTGTCACCGGAACATTATTCACTCACTGTCTTAAAATATTCAGCTTCCTGGCTCTTCAGAAAGTACATAAACATTAGTCAATTTATTTAACATTTAAGAGATTATTACGGTCAAACGAATAAAAATTACAAATTTCTATAATCTCATTTTCATTATTAGGCAAATTCTGCCAATGGAAAAAATTTCAGCTTCATAGCTCATTTAGAAGTACCTAAACCATGAAAAGTTAGTAAATAGTTTATAATTTATAATGGCCAATAAAATACATATTGTTGCAATTTTTCCTCCGATTATTTTTTTCGATTCACCTATGTAATAAATTTCAGCTCTCCAACTATTGTAGTTTGCGCTGGAATTTTGTATGTTCATATAATCTTAGTAAGGCCCGTCAATATATAATGAAGAAATATTTTAAAATTTTAGGATTTTTACAATTTCGAATTATTCCCTGTCGACTTTAGAAAAAAATCATGTAAGCGTGTCAAATTTCAAATTTGTAGATCATTTAGAAGTGCCTTATAATTATATTCCTCGTATGGGGCAATAATGGGGCAAAACAGCCATAACGTTACGAATTTTTACAATATCGGATATCTTCCTTCTGTGGTAACTAAAAACCCATAATTCTGCTAAATTTCAAGATTGTATCTCATTACGAAGAGCCTTATAATGTTCACATTCGTATAGGGTAGAAATGGGGCAAAACCGCATTTAAAATTGGAATTTTTGCTATTTTTCTCCTCTTATCATCGGTTGCAATGAAATTTCTATAATCATGCCAAATTTCAAGTCTCTGGGTCCTATGCAGCTGCATCGCCTTTTTTGTTCTCGAATAGGGCAATAATGGGGCAAAACAGCCCCAAAAATGAGGATTATATCAATATGGGATTTCCTTCATTAGGTGTAGTTCAACATTAACAGCATTAAAATATAAGCCTCTGATTCCCATTGAAAGCTTACCCATATGAAAGGGTTGAGCTTGTTACCAAGGAAGCCTATTGTTAGACCCAGAAAAATTACCACTTTTTTGCAATAAAAACTATAAAATTACGCTAATTCTACTCGGATTTGAATTCTGTCCATAAAGAAAAACACGTAAATAGGCGCAGAAATACGAAAATTAGGAGTGTCTGGCGAAAAACTTAGTGCCAATTCGGATGCTGCCGAAGCATTTGTAGAGGAGTTTACCAAGTTAATTTCGGATGAAAATCTTACTGCAGAGCAAATATAAAATGCGGAAGAGACAGGATTGTTTTGGCGATGTCTTCCTCGGAGCACACTTGCAGCCGCCGATGAGGATACGGCATTTGGAGTGAAGGAGTCAAAGGAGAGGCTGATGGTTCTTGCGTGCGCAAATGCAGCAGGTATGCACAAACTAGAGCTAACTGTAATTGGTAAAAGTGCACACCCTCTTGCTTTAAAGAGTGTAAAGAATTTCCCTTTCAACTACCGTGCTAATAAACGTGCATGGATAACTTCTCAATTAATGTTGGATTGGTTTTTGAATTATTTTGCACCGGAAGCACGTGCTCATTGTAAATCTAAGGGACTAGGTGATGATTGTAAAATAATTCTGACATTAGATAACTGTCCTGCCCATCCTGATGCATCACATTTGGTACTGGGTAACGTGCGTGTGGTTTATTTATCCCCAAATTGTACATCTATCATTCAACCTATGGATCAGGGAATATTACGCTCACTAAAGTGCTATTACAGACAGCAATTTATGCAGAAATTGCTTGTTGCTTGCTATAGAGGCGGAGGTGTTGACGGATTTAAAAAAGAATTTAACATTAAGGACTCAATTTGGACTCTAGCTAAAGCGTGGACTGATGTATATAACAGCCGCAACACTGAAAAATGCCTGGCATAATTTGTGGCCTGCAAGCATGTTTGAAGGATGTGATGAATCACCACCAGATTTTCTAGGTTTCAATGTTAGTGACAAAAAGAGTCTGGTGTCTGAAATTATGGAATTTTCTAAGGGGTCGACGAATAACGCTTTCACGAAGGGTCTGGAAGAAGACGTTGAAAACTGGATGGAAATCTCGACTATGGAGTGCCTGTAGTGAATCAGCTAACTGATGGAGAAATAGTTAAAATGGTTTTGGAACCCGAACGTGAGAATAATGAAAAAAGTGAAAGTGACGATGATGACAATGCAGCTGCAAACAAGCCTTCAATAGACCGTTAGTCACTGATACAATATCGACTTTAGAGCAGCGGTCATGCATCGAATCACAGCATATGATGAATTTGTACCTAATTAAAGATAAACTTATTAAGGAAAGGTCACTATGTATGAAGCAATCTGTGTGATATGTACAAGGCAATTTCGCAGAAAAACCTTCAAAAAGTTTCCAACACTGAAATGAAATGAAACTTGCATTCCCGCAACTAAAGACACTGTCTCGACTTATCGTCTAGCCATCGAGAGTAGAAACGAGACGTGTAAATTGGTAAGTGTGCATTAAATTTGCTATGACCTTATTCGAAATTCGTCCACTTGTTAATGATTCTTTGTTTTATAAGTTTTGGAGTAAATTTTGGATTTCAATGATATGTATTTTATTTTTTTACGTATAGACCGTGATATGGTATGAAGGTGCAGTGGCGTAGCATAGGGTGGCAAGAGGGCAAGGCGTCTATTATGATTTATTTAATATTTTGCATGTTTATTTACATACATTTTGTGTATGTATTTCATATTTTAAAAGATTCTGGCGTGATTTCTGATAAATTTTGGAATACATTATATAGATTACAAAAAGCTTTCTTTTGCTTTATCCCGCAATAGGCCGATTTGCCCCTGGATACTTACGCAGTGTGCAACATTTTCAAAAAACCTGAATTTTCTAAAATCCGGCTCGCGCAAGGTCCCGAGGGTGCCGGATTTATGAGGTTCTACTGTATATATATCTATCATATCTATAATATATAGAGGCTTCTTACAGATGATATATATATATATATAATATATAGACGCTTCTTACACATGATATATATATATATATATATATACTAGTTAATGTGTGCTTGCATTCTGCAAGCATTAGGAGCAGATAAATAATTTTTAAATGCAAATGTTTGGACCTCTTAACCGACTTACGTGATTTCCTTATTGACAAATTTTGGGGTAAAATCAACTCCTAAATGTATAATTACACAGTCCAACAAATGAAAAGTTTTTTTTGTTTCCTTTGCTAAAATAGGTGTTTCTTATGGACATTTTTGTGCTGAATACTAATCTGTTTTTAAAAGTTTTGTATCACGTATACTTTTCGAGAAATGAACATAGTTGTGTTTACGATAAGAAAAGTGAAATATGCCTTCTCTTACCTAAAATATTTTGGCTGATGACTTCGTCTTGTAGGATGACTGCGGAATTTCTCATATGAGACACCAACAATAATCAGCTAACATGGAAGAAGTCCACTTTCCTTTATATTGTTGTTCCATGGTGGAAATATCTTGGTGGAACCTTTCTCCATGTTCATCACTGACCCGCCCAAATTGACAGGAAAAAAATGCAGATGGGAATCCAGAAAATGTAATTTAAGGGACATATTACAACCTAAATTATGATATGCCTGTAGCAGTGCTGCCACAATATTTTCGTAATTTGAAGACTTCACTTTTCCCAAAAAATGTTCTGTAACCTGCTTAAATCCAGTCCAGGCAGCACGTACCTTCTGGTTTAAAGATTCTTCAAATTTTGTGTCTGAAAGTAGTTGCCTAATTTGAGAGCCAACAAAAAAGCCTTCTTTCAGTTTGGACTCGCTAATCTTTGGAAATTTACTATGGCGGTACTGAAAACCTGGACCATCACGATTCATTGCCTTCATGAAGTTATTCATAAGCCCAAGCTTTATATGTAATGGTGGCAAGTATACTTTTTGTGGGTTCACCAATGGTTTATTTTTAATATTTTTTTCTCCTGGTGTTAAACATTCACGATCAGGCCACTGCTTAACCACGTAATGATCCTTTTTCGCTCTACTATCCCATTCACAGAGAAAACAACAGTATTTTGTATATCCACTTTGTAATCCAAGAAGAATTCCTATTACCTTAAGGTCACCACATATATTCCATTTATACTTATCATAATTAATTTTTTCTGAGAGGGACTTCATATCTTCATAAGTTTCTTTCATATTGACTGAATGTGCAAGTGGGATGGATGGCTTAGTGTTACCATTGTGAAGAAGTCCAGCTTTCAAACTTATTTTTGATGAGTCAATGAAAAGTCGCCATTCTTCTGGTTTATGATCTTGTCCCAGGCATTTCATTAATCCATTTACATCGTTACAGAAAGTTAGTTCGCCGCATTCTGAGAAAAAGTTAATTGGGTCTTTTCGGCGCTTTCAAAAAGCAGTTACTTTGGTTTCCTTTTCAAGAAGATTCCATCCTTGAAGGCGAGAGGCTAAAAGCTCTGCCTGAATTTTTGACAGATTGAGATCTCTGACAAGATCGTTTAACTCTGATTGAGTAAATAACTGGGGGCTTTTTGAATCATCAGCTTCAAAATCGGTATCATAACTATTTTTTTCTACAAACATCGGCTCTTCATCTCTGCTCTCCAAATCTGAATTTGTTGGTGGTCTTGGCACTGGTAAGTCAACAGAATGTGGAACTGGTCGAATAGCTGATGCGAGATTAGGCACAATTTCACAATCATCACGGAGTAAATACAACTACTCTCATTTCTCGAAATCTATACATGATACAAAAATTTTTAAAGTAGATTCAGATTCAGCGTAACAAAGCTCAGAATCACTAAGATTTTTAAGGGAACAAAAATTGTGTTTAACAGTGTTATTTTTACGTGTCTGACATGGAAATATTTTTCGATTAAAAAAGCAAAGAAACAGTCGCGAACGCGACATCGCTCTTTTAATCAAAGTAAGGTATATCGGTGTAAGATTATGATTCTACTAGAGAGATTTACCTTATTTTATTCTACGTAATAATACTGAAATATTTTCGATGTTAGAATATTAACCTTTATTATATTTTATAGAATTGTTGTTATCGAACTCAATGATGCAGTTTATATAATTATCCTGGCAATAAATATCGTCTATACCTATTACAACATTTCTTTGAGGAATAAAAATCTACTTTTGTTTTCAATGTGCAAAAATAATTTTAATACTTAAAAGAATATTTGATGAAGAATAATTCACTGGACAACAGAAAAACACTTATTTTTGATTATTTGTTGAAAAGTTATTGCATTTGATGCGGCACAATGCGTGAGCTGAGAAGACTCGACGGATAGATTGCGTCGCAGCCTAGCGGTGGTTATAGCGGCGACGAATCTAACCGTGGACTCTTCGAGCAATGCGCATCTCGGTGCTTCAATCGCTAATAACTTTTTAACAAATAATCGTAATTCAGTCCTTGAAAAAGTGACTTAAAGTAGGGAAAAGAAGCTTCAGATTTTCGCTTACCAAAATTTTTTACGATTTCTTTTCGGAGAGTTATGTCATTTTCAATTTCAAAAATTTCCGTTTTTTCCAGTTTTTTCACAAAAATGTCAGAGTTTGGTGCTTGTGGTTTCTACAGTAATTTATTTTTGAACTGATGCATTTTTTTATTCATAGTAGCAACCTTTTGGAGTAATAAGCCGCAAATCAGATTGCATTATCATTTTTTGTTGCCATCTGAGAATTTTCGAGAAAAAATCGACTGAAAAAATAGATTTTTGCAATTTAAAAAAAAATGGAGGGTGATGGAAGAAAACGGATTGCGGATTTGTTTTCAGCGTACCGAAATCATAAAGAATCACCCTTCAAAGTTCAGGAAACAAAAATGCTGTCGAACAGTGTTATAAGTTATTTATACGTTTTTAACTTTTGTTACGAATACCTCAAATTTATGCCAAATTTCATCGATGTAGCATCTCTAGAAGTGCATTTATATAAATTTAATTGTTTAAAATTTTTCAATTTTTAACAACCACAATAATAAACTTTAGGGAAATTTTCAATGTTAATTGTCACCGGAACATTATTCCCTAACTTTCTTAAAATTTTCAGCTTCCTGGCTCTTCAGAATGTACATAAACTTTAGTCAATTTATTTAACATTTAAGAGATTATTAGGGTGAACGAATAAAAATTTACAAATTTCTATAATCCCGTTTTCATTATATGGCAAATTGTACCAATGGAAACAATTTCAGCTTTATAGCTCATTTAGAAGTACCTAAACCATGAAAAGTTGGTAATTAGTTTATAATTTTTAACAGCCAAGAAAATACAAATAGTTGCAATTCTTCCTCTGATTATTTTTTTCGATTCACCTATGTATTAAATTTCAGCTCTCCAACTATTGTAGTTTGCCCTGGAAATTTCTATCCTTCTATATCCTAAGTAAGGCCCGTCAATATATAATGAAGAAACATTTTTAAATTTTAGGATTTTTACAATTTCGATTTATTCCCTGTCGACTTTTAAAAAAATCATGTAAGCATGTCAAATTTCAAGTTTGTAGAAGTGCCTTATAATTTTATTCCTCGTATGGAGCAATAATGGGGCAAAACAGCCATAACGTTACGAATTTTTACAATATCGGATTTCTTCCTTATGTGGTAACTAAAAACCCATAATTCTGCCAAATTTAAAGTTTGTATCTCAAAAAGAAGTGCCTTATAATGTTCACATTCGTATTGGGTAGAAATGGGGCAAAACCACGCATAAAAATTTGAATTTTTGCTATTTTTTTATTTTATCTTCGGTTACAATGCCATTTCTATAATGTTGCAATATTTCAATCTGTAGTTCATATGGAGCTGTCTCATAATTTTTGTTCTCGTATGGAGCAGTATGGGGCAAAACAGCCCCAAAAATGAGGATTATTACGATATAGGTTTCCTTC
The DNA here is from genome assembly GCA_036926305.1 of Uropetala carovei. Classification (NCBI taxonomy): domain Eukaryota; kingdom Metazoa; phylum Arthropoda; class Insecta; order Odonata; family Petaluridae; genus Uropetala; species Uropetala carovei. Next base: position 7,162,712 of record JAXCHB010000188.1, read on the forward strand.
ATTAGGCATAGTTTAACAGTAAAGGCATTAAAATATAAGCCTCTCATTCCCATTAAAAGCTTACCCATATTAAAGGATAGAGCTTGTTACAAAGGAAGCCTATTGTTAGACCCAGACAAATTAGCAATTTTTTGCGATAAAAACTATAAAATTATGCTAATTCTATTCGGATTTGAATTCTGTCCATAAAGAAAAACACGTAAATAGGCGCAGAGGTGCAAACTTTTGTATTAAAAATTATTTGTCTTCACTTACTCTATATATTAAGGTTAGCGAAAATACTTGCAGAATGCAAGCACATATTAACTAGTGTATCTATATTTTAATGCCTTTATTGCTAAACTATGCTTAATGAAGGAAATCCTATTTTGCAATTATCCTCATTTATTGAGCTCTTTTGCCCCAGTATTGCTCCATACGAGAACAAAAATGAAGAGGCAGCTCCATATGAACTATAGACTTGAAATATGGCGCCATTAGAGAAAGTTCATTCTAACCGAAGATAAAATAAAAAAATAGCAGAAATTCAAATTTTTAGGTGCGGTTTTGACCCATTTCTACCCTATACGAATGTGAACATTATAAGGCACTTCGTAATGAGATACAAACTTGAAATTTGTCAGAAATATGGGTTTTTAGTTACCACAGAAGGAATAAATCCGATATAGTAAAAATTCATAACGTTATGGCTGTTTTGCCCCATTATTGCCCCATACGAGGAATAAAATTATAAGGCACTTCTAAATGATCTACAGACTTGAAATTTAACACGCTTACATGATTTTTTTAAAAAGTAGACGGAATAATTCGAAATTGTAAAAATCCTACAATTTAAAAATGCTTCTTCATTATATATTGATGGACCTTACTTAGAATATAGAGGGCATACAAATTTCCAGTGCAAACTACAATAGTTTGAGCTAATATTTAATACATAATTGAATCAAAAAAAATAATCAGAGGAAAAATTGCAACAATATGTATTTTCTTGGCCGTTAAAAATTATAAACTATTTACTAACTTTTCATGGTTTAGGTATTTCTAAATGAGATACGAAGCTGAAATTTTTTCCATTGGTAGAATTTGCCATATAATGAAAACGGGATTATAGAAATTTGTAAATTTTTATTCGTTCGACCGTAATAATCTCTTAAATGTTAAATAAACTGACTAAAGTTTATGTACATTCTGAAGAGCAAAGAAAGCCGAAAATTTTAAGATAGTTAGGGAATAATGTTCCGGTGACAATTAACATTGAAACTTTTGTTAAAGTTTTGTATTGTGGCCGTTAAAAATTCAAAAAAATTCAATTTATATAAATGCACTCCTGGAGATGCTACATCGATGAAATTTGGCATAAATGTGAGGTATTCGTAACAAATGTTAAAAACCTATGATTATTTTATAATTATTAATTTAGGGGTTGTTTTTACCCCAAAAATTTTCAATAAGGAAAACACGTAAAGCTGTGAAGAGGTTCAAACTTTTGCGTCAAAAAATTATTTTACCGATACTAATGCTTGCAGAATGCAAGCACACATTAACTAGTATATATATATATATATATCATGTGTAAGAAGCATCTATATATTATAGATATATCATGTGTAAAAGCATCTATATATTATAGATATATATATATATATATATATATATATATATATATATATATATATATATATATATATATATATATATATATATATATATATATATATATATACACACACACACACACACAGTAGAACCTCATAAATCCGGCACTCAAAAATCCGGCAGTTTTTGAAAAGTGCACTTCTTAAAATTTTTGCCGCAGGTAGTCTAATCCACTATGGAACGATAAACGCACCGCTTCGCATCAAAATACGCGAATTCTAGAACCAATTTGACGGCAGCAGTTACATTGTATGTGTGAGTGAGTCCAATTGTCAGCTGACCAATACAAGTTGGTACGTGTTAGGGAATAGTTTCCACAGTCACACTGTATAACTTGTATACAGTCGCGTGTTCAGATTCGTAGCGATCGCATGTGTCTGTCATTGGTGTGATATTGCTCAAGTTCGTATTGGATTGTCTTTAAAAAAATACTGAAAACCCCTCCAGTAGTATTATGAAGCATAAACATAAATCTCTTTCTATTGAACAAAAAGTAGATTTATTAAGAAAATTTGAAAAATGTGCTTCAGTTAAGAGACTTTGTGAAGAATATAGCGTAGGCAGTTCTACTGTGTATGACTTGAAGAAACGAAAAAATGAGTTGCTGACATTTTATGCATACAGTGACACTTCTAAGGTCGAAAAACATTACACACTTCCAGGTTCAGCGATATCGATAGAATATTGTTTGAATGGTTTCGACAAAGGAGAAGTGAAAGTGTACTGGTATCAGGCCTTATACTAATACAGCAAGCAAAGAAATTCCACGACGATTTCAAAATCAATAAAGCTTGCGATTATTCGCAAGGTTGGCTTCATTGCTTCAAAAATAAGAAACTACAATTTATATCCTATCCGACAGTTTAAGTTTAGTTCCTATCTTGAAAGGAAGTAATTTTAAAATGCAAATATAAAAACCTCTACACCCATTTACATGTTTTCTTATGGGAAAAAAATGGGGCAAAAAGAGGCCAAAATAGCCCCTCAAAATAGGAATTTCGCCAGTTTCGGATTTTTTCCTTTGGTTGTGACCAAAAACCTACAATCCTACCAAATTTCAAGTTTCTAGCACATCTGGAAGTGCCTCATAATTTTGTATCCTCCTATATCCATAATATAAAGACGCTTCTTACACGTGATATATATCATTCTATCATTCTATAAGCACTCTTCTTACAGAGGAAGATATACGATATAGGATATATATAGGATATAGGTGGATACTAATGTCTGGCCCAAACTATAATAGTTGGAGAGCTGGAATTTAATACCGAGGTGAACAAAAAAAAATAATCGGAGGAAAAATTGCAAAATTGCGACAATGTGCATTATTTTGGCCGCTAAAAATTATAAACTATTTCACTAACATTTCATGGTTTAGGTATTTCTAAATGAGTTATCAAGCTGAAATTTATTCGCCAAATTATGAAAACGGGAATATAGAAATTTGAAAATTTGTATTCGTACGGCCGTAATAAATTCCGAAATGTTCAACAAATTCACTAATGTTTATGTACTTTCTGTAGATCCAGGAAGCTGAAAATTTTAACAGAGTTAGGAAATAATGTCCCGGTTGTAAATAACATTGAAAATTTTAGAAATATTTAATGCTGTGGCTGTTAAAAATTAATAAAATTTAAACAATGAAATTCATATAAATGCACTTCTAGAGGTGCTATATACATGAAATTTTGCATAAATGCGAGGAATTCCAAAGAAATGCTAAAAACCTATAAATGTTTTATAATTATAAATTTTAGGGGTTTTTTATACCCCAATATTTTCAAAAGAGAATAACACATAACTCGGAGCCGAGAAGCGAACTTACGCGATGAAAATTATTTTTCGGCTTTTATTTTTACTTTACGGTAAGTGAAAATGCTTGCAGAATGCAAGCACACATTTACTTGTATATATATATACTAGTTAATGTGTGCTTGCATTCTGCAAGCATTAGTATCGGAAAAATAATTTTTTGACGCAAAAGTTTGAACCTCTTCCCCGCTTCACGTGCTTTCCTTATTGAAAATTTTTGGGTTAAAAAACAACCCCTAAATTAATAATTATAAAATAATCATAGGTTTTTAACATTTGTTACGAATACCTCACATTTATGCCAAATTTCATCGATGTAGCATCTCCAGGAGTGCATTTATATAAATTGAATTTTTTTGAATTTTTAACGGCCACAATACAAAACTTTAACAAAAGTTTCAATGTTAATTGTCACCGGAACATTATTCCCTAACTATCTTAAAATTTTCGGCTTTCTTTGCTCTTCAGAATGTACATAAACTTTAGTCAGTTTATTTAACATTTAAGAGATTATTACGGTCGAACGAATAAAAATTTACAAATTTCTATAATCCCGTTTTCATTATATGGCAAATTCTACCAATGGAAAAAATTTCAGCTTCGTATCTCATTTAGAAATACCTAAACCATGAAAAGTTAGTAAATAGTTTATAATTTTTAACGGCCAAGAAAATACATATTGTTGCAATTTTTCCTCTGATTATTTTTTTTGATTCAATTATGTATTAAATATTAGCTCAAACTATTGTAGTTTGCACTGGAAATTTGTATGCCCTCTATATTCTAAGTAAGGTCCATCAATATATAATGAAGAAGCATTTTTAAATTGTAGGATTTTTACAATTTCGAATTATTCCGTCTACTTTTTAAAAAAATCATGTAAGCGTGTTAAATTTCAAGTCTGTAGATCATTTAGAAGTGCCTTATAATTTTATTCCTCGTATGGGGCAATAATGGGGCAAAACAGCCATAACGTTACGAATTTTTACAATATCGGATTTATTCCTTCTGTGGTAACTAAAAACCCATATTTCTGACAAATTTCAAGTTTGTATCTCATTACGAAGTGCCTTATAATGTTCACATTCGTATAGGGTAGAAATGGGTCAAAACCGCACCTAAAAATTTGAATTTCTGCTATTTTTTTATTTTATCTTCGGTTAGAATGAACTTTCTCTAATGGCGCCATATTTCAAGTCTATAGTTCATATGGAGCTGCCTCTTCATTTTTGTTCTCGTATGGAGCAATACTGGGGCAAAAGAGCTCAATAAATGAGGATAATTGCAAAATAGGATTTCCTTCATTAAGCATAGTTTAGCAATAAAGGCATTAAAATATAGATACACTAGTTAATATGTGCTTGCATTCTGCAAGTATTTTCGCTAACCTTAATATATAGAGTAAGTGAAGACAAATAATTTTTAATACAAAAGTTTGCACCTCTGCGCCTATTTACGTGTTTTTCTTTATGGACAGAATTCAAATCCGAATAGAATTAGCATAATTTTATAGTTTTTATCGCAAAAAATTGCTAATTTGTCTGGGTCTAACAATAGGCTTCCTTTGTAACAAGCTCTATCCTTTAATATGGGTAAGCTTTTAATGGGAATGAGAGGCTTATATTTTAATGCCTTTACTGTTAAACTATGCCTAATGAAGGAAACCTATATCGTAATAATCCTCATTTTTGGGGCTGTTTTGCCCCATACTGCTCCATACGAGAACAAAAATTATGAGACAGCTCCATATGAACTACAGATTGAAATATTGCAACATTATAGAAATGGCATTGTAACCGAAGATAAAATAAAAAAATAGCAAAAATTCAAATTTTTATGCGTGGTTTTGCCCCATTTCTACCCAATACGAATGTGAACATTATAAGGCACTTCTTTTTGAGCATAGTTTAGCAATAAAGGCATTAAAATATAAGCCTCTGATTCCCATTAAAAGCTTACCCATATGAAAGGATAGAGCTTGTTACCAAGGAAGCCTATTGTTAGCATATTTGCAATTTAAAATTATTCCCATTGAATTTTGTGCAAAAACATATAACTCTATGAAATTTTAACTTTGTAGCTCATTTAGAACTGCATTATAATTTTATTAGTAGCATAGGACAATTATTTGGCAAAACAGTCGCTAAGGTTCAAATAATATCGACATTGGATTTCGTCTTTCTGTTGTAACTAAATACCCATAATTTTGCCAAATTTAATGTTTGTATCTCATTAGGAATTACCGTATCATTTTCACACCGGTATGGGTCATATATAGGGCAAAACCGCACTTAAAATTTGCTATTTTCGCAGTGTTTTATTTTAACTTCAGTTACAATAAAATTTTTACAACCAGGCCAAATTTCAAGTCTCTATGTCATATGGATCTGCCTCATAATTTTTCTTCTCGTATGGAGCAATTCTGGGGCAAAACAGCCCCAAAAATAGGGATTATTACAATATCGCAATTCCTTCATTAGGCATAGTTTAACATTAAAGGCTTTAAAATAAAAGCCTCTGTTTCCCATTAAAAGCTTACCCATATGAAAGTATTAAGCCTGTTGCTAGGAAGCCTATTGTTAGACCAAGAAAAATTACCTTTTTTGCGATAAAAACTATAAATTTACGCTAATTCTACTTGGATTTGAATTATGTCTTCAAAAATAAGAAACCAATTTATATCCTATCCGACAGTTTAAGTCTCGAGTTCGTATCTTGATGGGAAGTAATTTTAAAATGTAAATATAAAAACCTCTGCACCAATTTACATGCTTTCTTATGGGCAAAAAATGGGGGAAAAAGGTGCCAAAAAAGTCCCTCAAAATATGAATTTCAAGAGTTTCGGATTTTTTCCTCTGGTTATGACTAATAACCTATAATCCTACCAAATTTCAACTTTCTACCACATCTGGAAGTGCCTCATAATTTTGTATCCTCCTATATATATGATATCTATAATATATAGATGCCTCTTACACATGATATATATATATATATATATAGTAGTTGTTATGTGCTTGCATTCTGCAAGCATTTTCAAATTTTAGCATTTTTACAAATTCAAATTATTCCCAATCGATGTTGTACATAATCATATAACCGTGTCAAATTTGGAGTTTGTAGCTCATTTAGAAGTGCCTTATCATTTTAATCCTCGTATGGGGCAATAATGGAGCAAAACAGCCACTAACATTATGCATTTTTACACTCAGATTTTTTCCATCTGTTGTAACTAAAAACCCATAATTCTGCCAAATTTAAAGTTTGTATCTCATTAAGAAGTGCCTTATAATTATCACACTCGTATGGGGCCAAAAAGTGGCAAAACCATCCATTAAAAATTGGAATTTTTGCAATTTTACAATTTTATCATAGTTTGCCATGAAAATTCTATAATCGTGCCAAATTTCAAGTCTCTAGGTTCTATGCAGTTGCCTCGCATTTTTTCTTCTCGTATGGGGCCGAAAAGGCGCAAAACCGCCCCTTAAAAATTAGAATTTTTGTAATTTTATAATTTTATCTTAGGTTGCAATGAAATTTCTATAACCGTGACAAATTTCAAGTCTCTGGGTGCTATGCAGCTGCATTGCCTTTTTTGTTCTCGAATGGGGCAAAACAGCTCCAAAAATGAGGATTATATCACTATCAGATTTCCTTCATTAGGTGTAGTTTAACATTAACAGCATTAAAATATAAGCCTTTATTCCCATTAAAAGCTTACACATATGAAAGGATAGAGCTTGTTACCAAGGAAGCCTATTGTTAGACACAGAAAAATTAGCAATTGTTTGCTATAAAAACTACAAAATTACGCTAATTCTACTCGGATCTGAATTCTGTCTGCAAAAATAGCAAACTACATTTCATATTCTATCCGATAGTTTAAGTCTTGAGTTCACGTCCTGACAGGAAATAATTTTAAAATGCAAATATAAAAACCTCTACATCAATTTACATGTTTTCTTATGGGCAAAAAATGGGGCAAAAAGGGGCCAAAATAGCCCCTCAACATAGGAATTTCACCAGTTTCGGATTTTTTCCTTTGGTTGTGACCAAAAACCTATAATCCTACCAAATTTCAAGTTTCTGGCACATCTGGAAGTGCCTCATAATTTTGTATCCTCATATATATATGATATATCATGTGTAAGAAGCATCTATATATTATAGATATACTAGTTAATATGTGCTTGCATTCTGCAAGCATTTTCAAATTTTAACATTTTTACAAATTCAAATTATTCCCAAGCGATGTTTTACATAATCATATAACCATATCAAATTTGGAGTTTGTTGCTCATTTAGAAGTGCCTTATAATTTTAATCCTCGTATAGGGCAATAATGGAGCAAAACAGCCACTAACATTATGAGTTATTACAGTCTCAGATTTTTTCCATCTGTTGTAACTAAAAACCCATAATTCTGCCAAATTTAAAGTTTGTATCTCATTAAGAAGTGCCTTATAATTATCACACACATATGGGGCCGAAAAAGAGCAAAACCACACATTAAAAATTGGAATTTTTGCAATTTTACAATTTAATCTTAGTTTGCCATGAAAATTCTATAATCGTGCCAAATTTCAAGTCCCTAGGTACTATGCAGCTGCCTCAAATATATATATATATAAAATACTTAAGGAAAAGGAAAGGTAATAATAAGGGTAGCAACAAGGTGTTGGAGGAAGCCCAGTGGACACTTACCTAGGATGAAGAGCCGCTGGGGGTGCTGAGGACACACGAAAAACACAAAAGAACATAAACTACACAAAAATGGAGCTTTCGGGCTGATGCCCTTCTTCAGCGACGGAGAAACATATACTGTTTGAAGTGACACACTGGGGGGATATGGGGAGGGGGGAGGGGTAATGAGAGAAGTTCGGGGATAGGAGGAGACGGGTAGGAGGTACGGCCAATAGGGTTATCGGAGGTTAAGACCAGGTGGGGAGAAAGAGTTAAGGAGAAAGATGTAGGCCAACTCCCACTGTCGAAGTAGGGGAGCGGGGGTATCATCCGGTAGGGCACGGATAATCCTTACAGTGAAGCAATTATTGAAGGTGGCCTGGTGTGAATTGGCGTGAGAAGCCACCGGAAGGGGACGGTTAGTGTTTACGCTGTTCCGGTGGCCATTGATTCTAATGTTGAGGGGTTTGCTGGTGAGGCCATCATAAAAATCAGGACAAAGTGTGCAGGTGAGGAGGTAAATGACGTTCCTAGTCGTGCAATTACTTCTGGAGGGGATGGGGTAGGTGATGTTGGAGGAGGGGCTGGTAAATGAAAATGAGGGTGGGTGGATGGGGTATGTGAGACAACGGGGTTTGCCGCAGGGTTGAGATCCTGCAGCGGATGGAGGGTTGGGCGTGGGGGGTTCTTTCTTCCACAGGATGTTTCCCAAATTAGGAGGCCGGCGGAAGGAGAGAATGGGGGAATTAGTAAAGGGGGGTTGGTGGGAGGTGGAAGTAAGAATTGGGTCGGCAGCGTGAAGGATTTCCTTGAGGACCTCGTGAATCCCGGGGTGGAAGAGGGTGGTAAGGGTAAGAGAAGGGGTAAGATCGGGAATAGGAGGAGTGTGAGGGTGGTGTTTGGTGGTTACCGGTGTGATTACCCTCCGGATCTGGTCACGGATCAGGCCCGGTGGGTAACCGCGTTTGAGGAGGGCATCTTCGAGGATGGAGTAATATATTGAGAGAGACCTCCTGTCTGAGCAAATCCTCCATCCTCGGCGGGCTAGGGCATATGGGATCGAGGTTTTGGTGTGTAGGGGATGGCAGCTTTCTAAGTGGAGGTATTGAAGGCTATTGGTGGGTTTGATGTGGACGCCGGTGCGGATTTTTCCGTCTTGGATGGAAAGGTCAACGTCCAGAAAGGTGATGTTAGTGGTGGAGGTATGGTAGGTGAAGGAAAGCGTGGGGTGAGAGGAGAGGCGTAACAAAAAGGATTGGAGGGAGTCAGGTCCATTGGTCCAGATGAAAAAGATGTCGTCAATGAATCTCAGCCACAATAGTGGTTTGAGAGGTGTGTTGAGGAAATGAGTCTCCCATTCCCCTAGGTAGCAATTGGCATAAGAGGGCGCCATTCGAGTGCCCATTGCTGTACCCTTAATTTGGAGATAATGGTGCCCTCCGAAAGAGAAGTTGTTCTTTTTCAGCACCATTTCTGCCAAGTGCAATAGGAAATGGGAGGAGGGTCTTTTGTCAGGTCTTGTGTCAAGTAATTTTCTGAGGGCAGAAAGTCCGTCATCATGGGGAATATTGGTGTAGAGGGAGCAAACGTCAATGGTAGCCAAAATGGTGTTGGGTGGGAGGGGAGAAGGGAGGTGCTTAAGGCGTTGGAGGAAGTGGTTGGTGTCTTGGATAAAGGATGGCAGTAGTCGGACGAGAGGCTGTAGGTGAAACTCCACGAATGCGGATATGCGCTCCGTGGGGGAGTTGAAACTGGCAACAATGGGACGGCCAGGGGTGTTAGGTTTATGAATTTTAGGAAGAAGGTAGAAGGTGGGGGTACGGGGATTCTTGGGGATCATCAGGGCGATGGCAGAGTCGGTGAGGCCTTCCTGTTTTCCTGAGGAATGAAGATGGGAGGAAATTTGGGAGGAGTGGAGGCTTGTGGGGTTGGAGGTGAGGGGGAGATAGAAGGTTTCGTCGGAGAGCTGGGGCTTGGCTTCTTCATTGTATTGGGCGCGATCCAACACAACCGTGGCGGTGCCCTTGTCCGCGGGGAGGATAATAATATTTCTGTTGTGTTTAAGTGTTGAGATGGCATGTCTTTCACGTCTGGTAAGATTGTCTTTGTGGTCAAGAAGGTCGGGAAAGTTGGGCTGGGAGATTCTGCGAAGAATATAATTAAGATAGTGTTCTACCGGGTGTTGGGAGGGAAGGGCGGGTGGGATATATTGGGAAGGGGGTTTGAAAATGGAAAAGGTCTGTGGGAGGCCGGGGGGGAGGTTTGGGTGAGCAGAAGGAGAAGGGTCCCCTTTGGGAGGGTTGGTTTTTAGGCGGAGCGTGCGAGCAAAGGCCTGGACCTCGGCGAGGAGACGGAAATGATCGAATTTGGTGGTGGGACAGAACGAGAGGCCGCGGGAAAGGAGTGCTGTCTCAGCAGGAGTGAGTTCGTGGGAGGAACGGTTTACAATGTCGTCTGGTTTGGAAGAGGTGGGGGTGGTGGGGGGAACAGAAAGGGAATCGGAGCACTTCATATGTTTAAAATTTGAGACAGAGGGGACCCTTTGTGGAGTACGGAGTGGAGGTGGGGTGGGAAAACCCAAGAGGTCCGCAAGGCAGGGCTTTTGGCCTATAAGTGGAGGGGGAGGGTTGATGACCTCACCAGATGGTAAAAATGGTAGGGGTAAACCAAGTTGGAGGTGCCGAACGCACATAAGGGAAAGCTTGCGGAGTAGTCTGCTTTGGTTCGATGTGAGATCTTTCGTCGCTTGAAGGAGAGCGGCGTTGAGGTCGGATACGGAGTTTGGGGATTTGCAAAGATGGAGGACAAGAGTTTTGCATTTTGCAAAATGGACATTGGAGAGTGTGATGTATTGAAGTATGGTGGATCGAATAATGTTGAGCGAAGTGAGGTGATAGGTGAGGGCAAGGGATGCACGGATTGGGGGTGGGAGGCCTGAAAGAGAAATTCTAATAGTGAGAGATTTGGGAGAGAGGCCTAGCTGAAGACAGGAATTAAGGAATTCGATCTGACAATTGAGGGAAATGTGCCTACGGAGGTGATAACGGAGATGGGTTATATCCATGGTGGAAGGGAAGAATGAAAGAAAAAGGTGACAGGAGAGAATTCTTGAGTAAAGGTGAGACAACAATTAGAAAAAACAACTGTGAAGAACAATTGAGAAGAAGATACGATGTATAAATACTTAAGGAAAAGGAAAGGTAATAATAAGGGTAGCAACAAGGTGTTGGAGGAAGCCCAGTGGACACTTACCTAGAATGAAGAGCCGCTGGGGGTGCTGAGGACACACGAAAAACACAAAAGAACATAAACTACACAAAAATGGAGCTTTCGGGCTGATGCCCTTCTTCAGCGACGGAGAAACATATACTGTTTGAAGTGACACACTGGGGGGATATGGGGAGGGGGGGAGGGGTAATGAGAGAAGTTCGGGGATAGGAGGAGACGGGTAGGAGGGACGGCCAATAGGGTTATCGGAGGTTAAGACCAGGTGGGGAGAAAGAGTTAAGGTAAGTGTCCACTGGGCTTCCTCCAACACCTTGTTGCTACCCTTATATATATATAATATATATATCATGTGTAAGAAGCATCTATATATTATAGATATATATCATGTGTAAGAAGCATCTATATATTATAGATATATATATCATGTGTAAGAAGCATCTATATATTATAGATATATCATATATATAGGAGGATACAAAATTATGAGGCACTTTCAGATGTGCTAGAAACTTGACATTTGGTTATTATTATAGGTTTTGAGTCACAACCAAAGGAAATAATCTGAAACTGTCGAAATTCCTATTTTGCCCCTTTTTGCCCCATTTTTTGCCCATAAATAAACATGTAAATTGGTGTAGAGATTTTTATATTTGCATTTTAAAATTACTTCCCGTCAAGAGACAAACTCGAGACTTATACCGTCGGATAGGATATAAATTGTAGTTTCTTATTTTTGAAGACAGAATTCAAATCCGAGTAGAATTAGCGTAAATTTATAGTTTTTATTGCAAAAAGGTGGTAATTTTTCTTGCTCCAACAATAGGCTTCCTAGCAACACGCTTAATGCTTTCATAAGGGTATGCTTTTAATGGGAAACAGAGGCTTTTATTTTAAAGCCTTTAATGTTAAACTATGCCTAATGAAGGAATTCCGATATTGTAGTAATCACTATTTTTGGGGCTGTTTTGCCCAGTATTGCTTCATACGAGAACAAAAATTATGAGGCAGCTCCATATGACGTAGAGACTTGAAATTTGGCCTGGTTATAAATATGTTATTGCAACCCAAGATAAAATGAAACACTGCAAAAATTGCAAATTATAAGGGCGGTTTTGCCCTATATATGACCCATACCAGTGTGAAAATGATACGGCAATTCTTAATGAGATACAAACATGAAATTTGGCAGAATTGTGGGCTTTTAGTTACAACAGAAAGACGAAAGCCAACATCGTTAAAATTCGAAATCTTAGCGACCGTTTTGCCAAATAATTGTCCTATGCGACGAATAAAATTATAATGCACTTCTAAATGAGCTACAAAGTTGAAATTTGATAGAGTTATTTGATTTTGTACAAAATTGATTGGGAATAATTTGAAATTGCAAATATGCTAAACTTCAAAAATGCTTACAGAATGCAAGCACACATTAACTAGTATATATATATATATTAAGTAACTGCGTCTGGTCTGGCTTTGATCACGTTTTTGTTTGTTTGCAGGCTCATGAATAACTTGTGGCTTATCAGGTTGCACCAACTGCAGTGTCTGACATTTCACCTCCAGGAATTGTATTAAATCCTCTAACGTGGGCAAAGCATTTCTATCGAAACGGGATTCAAACTCTGTTCTTGTTTTCTTGTCTACGCGATCCAAAACTAATTGCGATATCAACATTTCGTCATGAGACTTTTGTATATCTAATGCCTTCAAATCATCCTTGTTACTTACAACTTGATTAATTAAATGCCTGAAGTCGGTTTCTGAATTCCTCTGCACATCAGGTAGCATGAGCAGAGACTTTACATGCTGCATAGCGATTAACCTCTTGTTATCATAGCGTTCACATATTATGTTGTATGCAACAGTGAAATTCGCTGCGGTCACCGGTAGGTTTTGAATTAGCTCTTTCGGTTGACCTTTCAATACGGATAGCAAGTAATAGAATCTTTGGATTTCTGATAGCGATTGATTGTTCACTACTAAACTATCAAAAGTGTTCTTGAAATGACCCCATGTGGACAATTCACCATTAAAATTAGGAAGAGATATATGTGGAGGTTTAATCTCAATGATGTCGGGTGACATGCTTTGCCTAGACATCTTTGAAGTGCTTGACTTTCTAGATAGGACAGATGTTTCTTGTTTTATTTCCGTCATGACATTTAAAAGACATGCAATTTTGCCTCCTAGTAAAAAATAATGATCCTCAAATTCCAACCTGTTGGATGAATGATCTTCATCATCCTCCATTTCTAATCTTAATTGCACCTTGTCATAGGCATCCCAAATTTTGCGAAATTTCTCGTATCTTAATTGTAAACTCGCGCGATTATTGCCTGCCTGTGATGAATCTACATATGTTTGAGTCCGTGTTAATTTGGACTTAATTAATGCCCTCTTTTTTATAAGTTCCCTTTTTACGTTAAAATCCATCTTAGGTTAATATTTGATAAAGTGAATGTGAAAGGGATAAAAAAAGATCTGACCTAGTGACATAAGATTGCAGTTCTTACGATGCTACGATGTGCGCCAAGACTGCAAAGTGCTACAATGTCCGCCGAACTGCAGAATTGCTACAATGACCGCCGAAACTGCATACTGCTACAATGTCTCTCCTCCATTCTCTTCGTCGGTGGCTTGGTGAGTAAGTGGGTTTTTGCCTTCCGGGAACACAGTTAGCCTTGCCCGGGGGAACGATTTATCACTGCCGATGGCTATTCACGTGTAGTCGCTTTAGCCTCGGCCTCAAGTTGAACGATCCGGCGATAGAAGGACCAAAAATGTTTGTTTATAGGGAATTAGTGGACTGTATAAAATTGAAATCGTGGCGCTGTATTCAAAATCACAGGATCGTTCAACCAAAGTATGCAACTAATAACACAACATGAGGCACTTATATGTATTACACGAATAGCATTGAGAACATAATAGCACAAGAAATACAATTAACATTGAGGGCATAGTAACAAAGAAATGTACAATTGACATTAATGATGCTCACTGTAAAGATGAGTACGTGTTGTTTTCAAATCACACTTTATCTTGTTTGGTTTCGATGTGTTGAGACTCGAGGAATAAGAAGTTGTTCAACACAACTAAAGAATGAATTTGCACTTATTTTAAACAAAACTTATGACGGTTTTAACAGGATAGGAGCTCTGTATAACGTGTCCGTCCTGGGTAAGAGTCTTTTCGAACTGGGAACTGTTCATCACGATGGCAGCACCTGCGGTAATGCAGCCAACCATAACGTGAACGAACAGACCCGACACACACAATACAAGTAATACATCACCCAATAGTACAAAAACATCTTTGAATTTTAAACACGAATAATGTATTCTAAGCCGTGCATGAAAGCCCGGCACACTTCAGCATAAAATCTACGAAATTTACGTTTTTGGCAAAAAATTATGGAAATTTTTGGGGGGTCGGCTTCTATTCAGGCAGATACGGTGTGTGTGCATGCGTGTGTAGTTTTTCTTGATTTTTTATTACTTAAAATAAAGATTGATGCTATACATAGTTTTAACGCACAAGAATGGAGGTTGTTTCTGATTTTTTTCCATATTTTAATGAAGAATTTGGTTGTCTGTCCTGTATCTTCAAAGCCGAAATCTGGCAACCCCAACTTATGGAAATGCTTTTCATGGATATAATTTTTTGTTCTTTATATCTGACTCATAGATATATTCCCCTATTTTTTCACAGCTGTTAATTAAGAAGTTTGTATGCATGTAATGGAAGTTTTTGTTAATGATTTTATTTGATGAACCTTCATATACTGTGTAAATTTCATCATATATTCTGTTATGCCGCAATTGTATTAAGGAACAATTTTAATTTTTGAAATCCTGTGTACTAGATAAAATAATCCTGAATAGAATTGTAAATTTAGGGAATGGTAAAAACTTCACATTATGTCCTACTTCAAACTCAAAGAAGTTTTATTATAATTTGAATGAACTTAGGAGAGATTTTTGACAACCACAAGCTCCATGCTATTTGATGAATGGAGAGAAAAAACCTAGCAATCTGAAAAATGGAAAATTACGTATGAACTGACGGGAAAATAATTATTGAATTAAACACCCCTTCCCCTCCGAAGTTTTTTACTGCCATAGATCCTATGTTACCCGAAGGGTAAAATTATATACCTTTGCGAAGTTTCGTGATGATCACTTCAAACGTGTAGATTTGTATAAAGACCAAACAATCTCAGTTTCACTTTTATATACCGTATATACTCGTGTATAACACGCACCCGTACTTTTTGCCAAAACATTAAGACTTTTTCTTATACCCCGTGTATAATGCGTACCCTTGATTTTCTGGGGTATAAGGACAAAATAATAGAATTATATTGTCATGTTAAATATTAACTAGAGTACCATAAATAAATATGTTAAAACATTAAATTATTGCCAGTTAACAATTTTAAACGCTTGCACTTGCCCATAAGTATTAGGTTCAATAAGCTCCACATTACATCTTAGAGAAACATCATCAACAATGAAAGTGAATGAGTTGAGATGGCAGCAACTTCATACAGTAAGTTAGCCTAATTGATGCCGTGTAGGAAACCACAGCACCAATGCTGCCAATCCTTTTAAATCAGACAAAAAGGGATCTATAAAAGAGAAAGAGTTTTGATTTATAGTGGATTTTGGTTCTCTCTTTTCTATCTCATTCAAAAACTCTTTAATAGAAGGAATAATGCGAAAATTTAACAAACATCTGGAAACATGAAATGCGACAATTAAGATTAAGTTCATACATGCCATTCTATGGGTTTTAAATTACTTACATTGTGTGTGTGTGCCTGTGTATATACAGTGAAAACTGGTTAACACAAAATGATAGTGACCAGCACAATCATTTCGTGTTATCCGAATTTTGAGTTAACCCAATTCCATGTTACCAGTTTTAATCGAAAAATTTTCATTTATCAAATACTAAGAAATTATCGGTGCTGCCCGGGGAAATTTGGTTCAAATCCGATTGGAATTCTAGATGATACATGGTATTTAAGAATTCACTCGGCCACCGTTTTGAATAAAACAGGCAGAGAGAGACAAAAACCACATATGAATTATTTTGTGGTAAATTATCTCCTCTTTTGGAATAATTTTTTAAAAGAGGGGGTTACAGATCAAATAAGATGAATTGAAGGGAAAATCTTATTTTTCATTATTGCTCAGCATTTGGATATACTTAGCAACCGATGTAAACAAATTACGTTTGAACTATAAACATATCGTAAACATAGAAATAGTTGATGAAATACTCATTTAATATCTTCTGATTTGATTGTATGTTTTTCTTTCATTATCTACGGTCTTCTATACACAGGTTAATTCTGCGAATAAACATTAGTGAACTGTTTCTTTTTCTGTAATCGTGTCATTCGCATTATAGGTATGTTTGGATATAAGTTAAATTGTTTTTATATGCCTTTTGTCTTATTTTATTTCATATTTTAAGTGAAAATTACTGAAGATATATGATTAAATTACTACTTTAAAGTTTTTGTGTTTTGTTTTATCAGTTTATCAATAAAAATTGAATTCAGCATTTCATGCTAACATGCAACTTTTTCCTATGCTCATCCATTTTGCGTTTCAATAATAATTAGATACTTTTTGTAATATATAATATCGTTTTGAATTAAAAGAGAGTTTTATCAATTGGAAATAAGGTTCACTCTTGAATAATTGTAATTTTAATACGAGAACTAAATTAGATTAACATTTTGAACACGTAACGCAGTGAATTTCGAAAGATTTTATGTGAATAATACTTTTGTTGAACTTTATTATGTCTTCTGAACTAAAATTAAGACTTCGTGTCTGCGGTTCCATGGGTAAAATGTAAACACTACCGATACACTCACGTAATTAATTACCTTAGAAAAGTATAACATTTTACTACATTATTTAAAATCGATTCGTTCGAATATCTCAATCTATTATTCAATTAATTACGATGGAAAACATAATTAAGATCAATAATTTTATATCTATTTAGAGTAATAATAGGTATTCTTATTTAGTTTCTCCTGTTATTATGTTGACATACAAACTCATATTCCGCATAATCAATATTTACTCATCACTACGAGACACTATTTTGTGATTGTTGGTTGTTTATTTAGCAACTGAATAGAAAGCGTCAGTCGCCATCATCAGATACATTGAGCTTTAGGAGATTATTCGTTGGTTGGTTTTGGTTAGTTTGTTATTTTCATTTGCTTTCGTTTCGTGTCCATTTTTTGTTTTCTTTGTTTTCGTTCTTAGTTGTTCATTTTGTAGTCTATGTTTATATTCTTTGGTTGTGCTCTTGATTTTTGTTCCTTGATTACCTATTTGTCGGTTTACACCTTTTATGCCGGCTATTGGTTACAGTTTAATTCATTTCTTTTTTCTTGGTGGTTTTTACATTGAACTTATATTCTTTGGTTGTACTCTTAATTTATGTTCCAGGATTATTTATTTGTCGGTTTACATCCTTTTCTACCGGGTATTGGTTAGCGTTTAATTCATTTCTTTTTTCATGGTGGTTTTTGTAGTTTTCGTATTGGTTCGTTTCGTGTTCTTTCCACTTTATTTCAAGACTCCTAATGTAGTTTACAGAAAAGAGAGGAGAAGTTTTAGTATGTATCATTTTCTCAAGCTGTCTTCTAAGCAGGAAAAAGTATAACTATTTGCAGTCCGAAATGCACCCGGGCGAAGCCGGGTACGAAAAGCTAGTAATATATAGAAACTTCTTACACATGATATCTATAATATATAGATGCTTCTTACACATGATATATATATATATATATATATATATATATATATATATATATATATACTAGTGAATGTGTGCTTGCATTCTGCAAGCATTCCCTCTCACCTTAATGTAAAGAATAAAAGCCAACAATTAATTTTCAAAAGCATAATTTTGCACCTGTGCACCTAATTACATGTATTTTTTCGATAATATTGGGGTAAAAACAACCCCTAAAATGTATAATTATAAACATTTCGTAGGATCTCATCATCCATTTTGAATACCTCATATTTGTGCAAAATATCATCGATGTAGCACCTCTAGAAATGCATTTATATGAATTTAATTGTATAAATTATATGAATTTTTAACAGCCACAATAATAAACCTTTCTGAAAATTTTAATGTTAGTTACCACTGGAGCATCATTCCCTCCCTAGGTTAAAATTTTCATCTTCCTGCACCTTCAGAAAGTACATAAACATTAGTCAAATTGTTTAATATTTTAGAATTTTTTACAGCCGAACGAATAAAATTTTTCAAATTTCTATATTCCTAATTTCGTTATTTGGTAAATTCTAACATTAGAAAAAATTTCAGCATTGTAGCCCATATAGAAATACCTAAACCGCAAAATGTTCGCCCCTAAATGTTTAATTTTTGCAATTTTTTATTTTATCTTCGGTTACAACGAAATTTATATATTTGTGCAAAACTTCAAGTCTCTAGGTTATATGGCGCTGCCTCATCATTTTTTTTCTCATATGGAACAATACTTGGCCAAAAAAGCTCCAAACATGGGAATTATATAAATATCGGATTTCCTTCATTAGGCACAGTTTAACATTAATGGCATTAAAATATAAGCCTCTGATTCCCATTAAAAGCTTACCCATATGAAAGCATTAAGGCTGTTGTCTAGGAAGCCTATTGTAAGACCCAGAAAAATTACCACTTTTTTCTGATAAAAACTATAAATTTATGCTAATTCTACTCGGATTTGAATTCTGTCTTCAAAAATAAGAAACTACAATTTATATCCTATCCGATAGTTTAAGTCTCGAGTTCATATCTTGATGGGAAGTAATTTTAAAATGCAAATATAAAAACCTCTACACCAATTTACATGTTTTCTTATATATATATATACACACACACACATCTCTTAAAATTTTGCGTGGTGTGTATACAGTTGCCATTCCTTCAGATGGATTTCTCTCGCAGCTTGTTGCCTTCGCACGCTGGCCTGATGTTGAAGGAGTGCTCTCAGCTGTGTTTTCTTGTGGGCAATCTCTTTCGTACTGACATTTTGGATTTTGACATCGCAAATTTAGCAATAACCAAACAAAATTGGGCTGAGGTTCACTATCATACTCCCCAAACATAACTATGCATGGGGTTTGTATTTTCCATTTTAATTCTTCCACACGTAGTTAGATATAGACACTATTTACCCATTCTTATTTAATAGGTTGCTACGCTTACATGCAAAACAAAAAGACTATTGAGAAGTTTAGGGCGTCCAGGAAGTTTGGGATTTACGACAGTGAACCTGTTCCCAAAATTGAATTTATTGGATTATATCTTTCTTATTTATCTTTGTTATTTATCTTTAATTACCCTATTAGAAAAGGACGAAATTATTTAATTCTTCTGAACATTTCTGTGAAAACCAGTCATATAATATTTTATCCAGTTCCTCAATTTTTGGCTTATGAAGCGTATGATGTTTATTAATTGATTTACTCATCTCAGAAGATGACACAAATTTCATTAATTTAGCGTTATGAGCCTTGATATCGTAGAGCGTGGAAGATCCAATGTCGAATTCTTTTGCTATGGCTGCTCTATTTTTTCCCTTTTCAATTCGTTTGATCAGCTCCAGCTTTTGTGTTAGCATTAAACCAACCTTTTCTCTCCTGTTCCTTGCTTTTAGGTATTTATTTTGATGCCATATTCAATGACTGGGTAATTTTTTAAACAATAAAAAGCGATAAAACTGGAAATTGTAGAAGTACACCAAAACATCTTACGTAAACAAAAACGCCATGCTTACCCGGCAGCCACAGAAATATACAGAGTAAATACGTAATATATACATCTTATATTTTAAGAAATTTAAAGTGGAAGTTGTGGTATTACGTCTTTGGAGAATAAAATTATGTATTATATGGTAATACAATCATTTCTCCCTTTGCGCACCTCAATACGCGTATTTCCGTTGAATTCTCGATTTTGAATTTTTTCATGAAAACAATACTTTCTCTGTACTACGTATATTGAAGAAAGTAAAAACTAATTCTGAGATATCACTGATACCTTTGAAGGTGTGCATATGTGAGAGTAATAGGAATTCCAGTTTAACTATGTAATCAGTTGGCAAGGCAACTTCACATTAAAAACGCTAAATTCTGTCAAAATATGATATTAAAATGTTAAATTCGAAAGATTTAGATTCGAAAGTTATAAAAGACGATAAGAATAAGAAACTGCATTTATTTTTCTTTAATATGGTCCATGTCTGAAAATCATAGGTCAAATATGTGAATTTTAATAAGCAAAATAAGATAAGGTTGCAGGTCAAAATATCGATTTTTTCATGTTATCTTATAAGGAATGGAAATCACACTTGGGAATCGAACCCGGTTCGATTTTGGAAATATTTTTTTCGTAAATGGCTTCTACTTTAAGAACCGAACATTCCTACCGAATGTCAATCTTCTAGGTACTTGGAAAGTTTGTTAAAAATAGCATTACAGAGTTTCCCACCGACGATGACGACGAAGTCTATTTTATATATTAGATATTTACCAGGTGGAACAAAAAAATGCGATTTTAAAAAGATGAATGGCAATTTCTTAAATGAAAAAGTTATTATTAAAATTAATTTTTTGAAATTATTATGATTATGTATAACCTCCTGGCTCTCAGAACTGCTTCATTTTTTTAGCCCTTCAGGTTGCTGAGCTTAAATTCGACCTTTTACGTCTCGGCATTTTACCACAATGTCACCCCCAATGGCAGCAGGTAACAGACTGTGGCACAGCTGTGACGAAACCTTCGTCATGTCGTCATACTATCCCCCTTTCCCCTCCACTGCCTGGCGCTCATCGTGTGCACTCCCCATTGGTTAATAGCTTTCCCTCCCCTTCCTCTCTCCTCCTTTTTCCTTCCTCTCTCCCCCCTCTACCTCCGTCCCCTCCTCTATCCCCCTCTTTCCCCCCTCTCCCTCTATTCTTACATAGAAGAAAATGTTCGTACACGTTAGTTCACTTATCTCCCGTTCATTTGTAAAGGCTCTTTAAGAGCGGCGCCACAGTCGAGCATTAGAAACACATTCGGATTTTATATTAGTATTAATTGAGATATTGAGCTAATACATAGCCTAAATTTTAAGTTGGACTGCCTTAAATGCTCACTGTAAGTTTCATTAAAATTGCTCCAGCCGTTTTCCCGTGATAGAGTAACAAATAAACAAACAGACAAACAAACAGAAATTTAGGTAATGCCTCCAATCATCCTCTAGTTACCCAAAATAGACAAAAAACACGAAAAGTCGTAAAAATAACAAACGGACAGACAAAATTACAATTTTATTTATATAGATAAGGATCAAGATTTGTTAACATATTATGAGATGGAATCAGATGCTGGGAAAACAGAGTGAGAACATGGAAGGTGAATTGCTTTTAAAAAATAACCATAGTGAGAACACTGAATGAAAAATAAAGTGAAACTGACTGTTGGGCATTACAAACACCTGCTTTTTTTCTGTTTTACATGAACCACAATGGTTTGTTAAAGTTTGTTATTGTACAATGAATAGTATTTAACCTTCTTTGTTTTAAATCTTCATTTTTATTTTGGCCTAAACTCTAGGTTGTGTTTTTGAATGTTCATGTTAAATACTTATAAATTATACAAAAGTATTGAGTGTTTACATAAAAATCTACACAAATACTATTTTTTTGACCATTTTTGACTTTCTTTTGACCTATTTTCGACAAAATTTGACCGGTCAATTGACCAAAAAGTTTTTGACTGATCAAAAACCCAACCCTACTTCAGACACAGTTTCATTAAAACTGTCCTCAAAACCAAAAAATTCCTCTTCGTTTCCCAGTAAAAGTTTTTACCATGATTTTTTAAAGTTGGGCTTTTTACCGATTTCCATGCGGCAGCAATTTCATAAATAGCATACAACACTGATATTTTTTCCAAAACAACAGTAAATCATTACGAACTTGAGCAGTAAATTTCTTTGATAAATGGTTTTCATATTTTGTATCTCTCCTTTATCCATAGACTGTATCAAAGCTATCGCATTCAGAGTTAAATACTTCACGAAAATATTTCCATCTTTGGACTTTAAAATTTCTTCATTCGCGTGACTAGGGGCATTGTCTAATTGTAAGAGTAAAACACCTTTTTGTGGCAGATCTAGAGATTCTAAGTGTTGATACACTGAAGGAACGAATTTTGTTTTAAACCAGTCCGTAAAGATTTCTCTGTCCATCCATGCTGACTTATTGTTATAGTAATTGACTGGTAGCAGCGTTGCTGCAGCACGAAACTGTATGGAGTTGTTTTTTAATTTTATGCCCCGCAGCGCTTGTTTCAGTTTCATGAGCTCAAGTTTTTTGGGGTAAACATTTCCAGTATAAACCAGTTTCATCAGCATTATGGATTTGTTCTGACATGAAACCTTAATTATCGACGAAATGTGGAACATGTATAATTATAGTAAAAATGCAATTTCTTGTGTCAATGTAAATGCTAATTTCATTGGAAGTAGACTTGGATGAAAAATTATCTAGGCGAGATCGCTATTACTATATTTGTCCTTTTGTGAAAATGAAGAGGAATGAAATTATTGTCACAGAATGTGGAACATTATTCAACAACCCAAATTTATTAATTGGAGTAATATTTCAAAATGTGAACAACTAAACCATTTCCCACTCATTTCTTTGATCTCAAATAATGTATTCTAAGCTGTGCATGAATGTCCGGCACACTTCAGCGTAAAATCTACGAAATTTACATTTTTGCCAAAGAATTGTGGAAATTTTTGGGGGATTGGCTTAAATCCGGGGTTGGCTTCTATTTGGACAAATACAGTATAATGATAACAATATAATTAGTATTTTTAAAGATTTATTTAATGTTGACAATGTGCCATTTGTATTTTAAATAATTACTTTTTATTCATTGGCTGAGCATTGTTGGCAAAGTTAGACCACCCTTTGATATGAAATTAGCTTTTACTGAATAATTTCTAAAAAATTTTTCATTGTGTTTTGATCATAAATGCACCTATCTTAATGTTCTCTGACTTTATTTTAACAGGACCGCCAACCCTTAAGGATGTTACACCAGACAACAGTTTAGCATTTTCCCCCTATGAAATTGATGAGTATGTACCATGTTTTTGTCCAGGAATGTCTTATGATGTTCCTTCAAAATCTTGTGAGCTTACTCCGCTGGACATTGAGAAATTTGAAAGAATTCATGCTTGGATCATGAGATCTCTTCTACCTCCTGGTGTGGCTTTCAAAATGAATATTGACTTGTCATCTTTCCTCCCGGCTCCTTCTCTTCATGGTTTCCCTTTTGATCACATCTCAGTATTGCCTAGCAATGAATCCTCATCTCTGCAATTAAGAAAGCAAATGCTTTTGAAACTCAAGCAAGAGTATCCAGGGTTTCCTGTAAACCGTTGGTTTAAAATTTTTTATCAGAGGAGAAAGGCTCAAGGAGGGCTTTACTGTGCACACCAAGCTATTTTAATTGAAAAAGTTGAATCTGTTGGGATGAAAAAAAAGAGGCAAAGGACAAAATCAGCAAATCCCTCCAATCAAAATGTTGGTGGCGAAATGTCATCATTTCATTGTTCGGTTTTAACACGATCAAGAAGGAAAGCAAGCAATGACAAATTTTCTGAAAAATCAGCAGCAGTTCAGGCTGTAGACATAGCATCGTCATCTGTTTCCAGTTCTAACCCATCCGAATCATGCCATACGTTAAAGGTACAGCCTGTTGACGATTCAGCCATGGACTTGTTTTCTCATGCATTCTTTTCATCTGAATCATGGGTCAATGTTTTTGCTCCACAATGTTATGATGATGCTTGCATACTGGGAAGAAATTTGAAGACCATTGATAAGCTGAAAAGGTGGCTAGAGAAATGGAAACATAGGAGTACCATTGGGCAAGAAATATCTAAAAGCAAGCAGGGTGGAAGTTCTTCTGATACAGGTTAGTTTTAATGTTTTAGCATCACTACACTAGAATAGATGTTTATTTTAAAATCCATTGTTTGCTGTAAAATATTTTCATCAGTTCAGTGTGGATCATGATGTAATGTAATTCTGTATTTAGCTTTATATCTTTCAGCTTTATATTGATGGTCCACCTATAAATATATTTTAATCAACAATTCATATAAAAAAATGAGCTTCAGTGCACATAGATTTCACATTTTAAGCATGAGATTTTTCATTTGCAGTTAGAAGAGTGGCTTAAGTTTGGAAACAAGATTTTAAAAGTTAGGTGAATTTTCTCAATTAAATGATGTATCATAATCAGTTGAACACAAAATTGAATATAAAAACTTATTTAATTCTTAGCCTCTGTGATAAGTTCTTTGCAGTCATTATTACCGGTCATTTACAGGGAATTCTTTACTATAATACAGGCATCCCTTGTTTAACACGGTAGATACATTCCGGGAAAATGCTGCGCTAAACAAGAACACGCTAAACGAAAATTACTTTTCCATAAGAATACATGTAATAATGTTGAGATGCATTCCTAACTCAAAAATTTTTCCATGTAACTCCACAAAGATTTACCGCGCTAAGGTTCTGGATATAATGCCATCAGTAGTCAGTTCGCTAAATATATTACATCGCGATAACCTATATAAAACATTTAAAAAATTTGAAAATGTTTGCATTATATTATTAACCGTAAAAATGAAAAATTTCATTAAACACTCACCAAAAAGAGGTTCCTGCGTGAATTTATTGGGAGTCTGTCATTTTTACTGGTTGCACGAATTATGTCAGCGTGTTCTAAAGCAGTTGTTTGGCATTGATAATGGTCTTTTTCTTACAAATATGTCTAATGTACTTTGAACGGTAGACTTCTGCTTCTCCCTATAAACTTCCCTATACCATTCAATCGATTGATCCAAGTCCCTGCAAACATGCGAACTCCGGTTCTCCATGGGATCCATCTCTTCAATAATTGACCGCACTTGATCAATTAAAGAGAATACCTGTCCGTCCTGGGGGATGGGTAATTTGGGCTTGGAACTTGTTCTGGGATTGGCAGCAAGAGAAGGAAGGATGAGGAACTTTATGATGGACAATCGGAAATCATAAAGGCTGGTTGTTGCAGAGGATTTCAAATGTAGGAAATGGCTATTGACTAAGATGAGGTGAAATATATGGAACCCAGCTTCTGGTACCATTTAAGGCATTTTCTTTGAATGGGATAATAAGCCATCATCTGATCAAAGTGGTCAATTCCACCCATCGACTTGTTGTACTGAACAACAGCCTCTGGTTTGGAAACAATCCCTCCTCTTTTGCGGCGAGGAACATTAACAATGTCACTCCCGAATTCAGAGCTGATCATCAGCACTTCCCTTTTGTCCTTCCATTTAAGGACACAAACGCCATTATCAGAAAAGGCATCCACAATTTCACCCCTCTTTGGTCTTTTGGCTACCACTTGTTGGGGTTGCCTTTCCGGTTTGGTCGGAGAGTTCCGGTACAATAGGTCCACGTTCGAGTAGTTGGTGGACTAAGTCAACGCTGTTATTATAGTTGTCCATAAAAAGTGTATGTCCTCTATCTAGATTTCCTTCCAACAATTTATGGACAACATTGCTGGCACGGCTCGGATCCCCTACTTCGACATCTCCAGTCCCAGTCTACACAATCTCAAAACCAAACCGGAAGGCTCGGTAAGCATGTATAGCTTTATTCCGTATTTATGCCTCTTCCCCTTCATATAGATATGGAATACTAACTGCCCCTTCCAAAGGACCATAGACTCGTCAATACAAATCTCCCAGGATGGAATAACAATATTTTTCATAGTTGAATGAAAAATATCCAGGAGAGGTCGCATTTTATACGCCAGTCTGTCGGTTTCGGGTCATTCGGTCGGGGATTGGGAGCGAAATAGAGGGCTTGTAGTATTTGCTGGAATCTGTCACGACTCATGCAACTCCTAAAGAAAGAAAAATTGAACAGAATATCCGTACTCCAATAGTCCGGTATTCTGTTCAAGGGAATAGTTCCCATGTGGTACAAAAGTCCTTAAAAATAAAAACTCTTGAAGGTCCAATTGCTTCCACAATTTAATCCTAGCTTTAGGAGAAACACTTGCCTGCATTAATTCCTTAGCAAATACATTTGTCTGTGTAATTACCAAGTCCGTTAGTTCATCCATCAGTAAGAGGTTGAAATAGTCTCAGGGTTCAGTACCGGCCGGTGGCACTTTTATCCCGACTGTTGCAGTTAAAGGGATAGTCTTGGGAGGGAGTTTTGTTTGGGTCCATTGTCTCGTCTCACATCTTTTGGCAGCCGACTGAGGAATAAAGTGATCGGAGGATGGGGCAATAAACGGGGGAGGATCAGCGGTGGACAAAGGGCTACTACCTGCCAAGGGTTCCTCCTCACTTTCCTCTCCGGAAGAGTCTCTAAAATGGGTTTGCCCCAGATCGGAATCTTCAGATTCTTCCTCGTCGCTCTCCTCCAAAATTTTTCGGAGCTCTTCCGGGGAGTAGATTCGTGGCTTCCCTCGGGATGTCGGTGGGAGGGGATCCCCTTGGGACATTGATGGAAGGGGCTCATCTCGAGAGGTCGACGGGAGGGGCTCATCTCCAGAGGTCAACGGGAGAGGCTGCCCTCGGGACAACGATGGCTGTGAGCCGTCGTGTTTCCTTTTCCCTCCCCTTGTTCTAACCATACTGAAAAAATATCAAATAAGGTATTATATACAGTAGAACCTCATAAATCCGGCATTCGAAAATCCGGAATTATCAAAAATCCGGCACTTTTTGAAAAGTGCACTTTTTAAAATTTTTGCCGCAGGTAGCCTAATCCGCTATGAAACGATAAACGCACTGCTTCGCATCAAAATTCGCGAATTATAGAACCAATTAGACGGCAGCAGTTACATTGTATGTGTGAGTGAGTCCAATGGTCAGCTGACCAATACAAGTTGGTACGTGTTAGGGAATAGTTTCCACAGTCACACTGTATAACTTGTATACAGTCGCGTGTTTAGATTCGTAGCGATCGCATGTGTCTTTCATTAGTGTGATATTGCTCAAGTTCATATTGGAATGTCTTCAAAAAAGCTGAAAATCCCTCCAGTAGTATTATGAAGCGTAAACATATATCTCTTTCTACTGAACAAAAAGTAGATTTATTAAGAAAACTTGAAAAAGGTGCTTCAGTTAAGAGACTTTGTGAAGAATATAGCATAGGCAGTTCTACTGTGTATGACTTGAAGAAACGAAAAAATGAGTTGCTGACATTTTATGCAGAGAGTGAGACTTCTAAGGCCAAAAAACATTATAAACTTCCAGGGTCAATGATATCGATAGAGTATTGTTTGAATGGTTTCGACAAAGAAGAAGTGAAGGTGTACCGGTATCAGGCCCTTTGCTAATACAGCAAGCAAAGAAATTCCACGACGATTTGAAAATCAATAAAGCTTGCGATTATTCGCAAGGTTGGCTTCATCGCTTCAAGCTTCGCCATGGAATACGAAAATTAGCAGTGTCTGGTGAAAAACTTAGTGCCGATTCGGATGCTGTCGAAATATTTGTGGAGGAGTTTACCAAGTTAATTTCGGATGAAAATCTTACTGCAGAGCAAATATATAACGCGGACGAGACAGGATTATTTTGGTTATGTCTTCCTCGGAGCACACTTGCAGCCGCCGATGAGGATACGGCATTTGGAGTGAAGGAGTCAAAGGAGAGGCTGACGGTTCTTGCGTGCGCAAATGCAGCAGGTACGCACAAACTAGAGCTAACTGTAATTGGTAAAACTGCATACCCTCTTGCTTTAAAGAGTGTAAAGAATTTTCCTACCAACTACCGTGCTAATAAACGTGCATGGATAACTTCTCAATTAATGTTGGATTGGTTTTTGAATTATTTTGCACTGGAGGCACGTGTTCATTGTAAATCTAAGGGACTAGATGATGATTGTAAAATAATTCTGACATTAGATAACTGTCCTGCCCATCCTGATGCATCACTTTTGGTATTGGGTAACGTGCGTGTGGTTTATTTATCTCCAAATTGTACATCTATTATTCAACCTATGGATCAGGGAATATTACGCTCACTAAAGTGCTATTACAGACAGCAATTTATGCAGAAATTGCTTGTTGCTTGCTATAGAGGCGGAGGTGTTGACGGATTTAAAAAAGAATTTAACATTAAGGACTCAATTTGGACTCTAGCTAAAGCGTGGACTGATGTATATAACAGCCGCAACACTGAAAAATGCCTGGCATAATTTGTGGCCTGCAAGCATGTTTGAAGGATGTGATGAATCACCACCAGATTTTCTAGGTTTCAATGTTAGTGACAAAAAGAGACTGGTGTCTGAAATTATGGAATTTGCTAAGGGATCGACGAATAACGCTTTCACGAAGGGTCTGGAAGAAGACGTTGAAAACTGGATGGAAAATGACAATGAAGTGCCTGTAGTGAATCAGCTAACAGACCGAGAAACAGTTAAAATTGTTTTGGAACCCGAACGTGAGAATCATGAAAAAAAGTGAAAGTGACGATAATGACAATGCAGCTGCAAACAAGCTTCAATAGACCGTTGCTTAAAATTAGTCACTGATACAATATCGGCTTTAGAGCAGCGGTCATGCATAGAATCACAGGATATGATGAATTTATACCTAATTAAAGATAAACTTATTAAGGAAATATCACAATGTATGAAGCAATCTGTGTGATATGTTCAAGACAATTTTGCAGAAAAACCTTCAAAAAGCTTCCAACGCTGAAATTTATGAACCTTGCATTCCTGCAGCTAAAGACGCTGTCTCGACCTTATCGTCTAGCCATCGAGAGTAGAAACGAGACGTGTAAATTGGTAAGTTTGCAATAAATTTGCTATGACCTTATTCCAAATTCGTCCACTTGTTAATGATTCTTTCTTTTATAAGTTTTGGCGTAAATTTTGGATTTTAATGTTATGTATTTTATTTATTTTTACGTATAGGGCGTGATATGGTATGAAGGTGCAGTGGCGTAGCCAAGGGTGGCAAGAGGGCAAGGCGTCTATTATGATTTATTTCATGTTTTGCATGTTTATTTACATACATTTTGTGTATGTATTTCATATTTTAAAATATTCTGGCGTGATTTCTAATTAAATTTTGAGATACATTAAATAGATTACAAAAAGCTTTCTTTTGTTTTATCCCGCAATAGGCTGATTTGCCCCTGGATACTTAGGCATTGTGCAACATTTTCAAAAAACCGGAATTTTCTAAAATCCAGCTCGTGCTAGGTCCCGAGGGTGCCGGATTTATGAGGTTCTACTGTATATTGTATATACTATTGAGTAAAATAATTCAAATTCCATTAACAATTTTGTTATTCTTTCCGTCTCTTCCGGGTCATTCCGCAATATAATTTACCATAACATTCTACTTACAATCATACACAATTTGTAAAAATTCGAATTGATTGTTGTTGTTAATAAGGGTTATTGTGTACTTATGTAAAATTATTTTGTTTATTTGAAAGTAGATACTATCATGAATTTAACCCATTCACGACGTACCTAAGATTCCAGAGTAAAGGTATAAAGGAAAAAATATTTGCGAGAAGCGCAGAAGCATCTTCCTTAATTTTTTTTACTAAAAGTCAAAAAATGTCTACCGTGAGAAATACAGTTATTAGAAATTATTTTATGAGGTGCTATAAAGAGAAAGATTTAAAACTATAATAATTTAAAAATAATAAATACCTGTCGATTTTGATGAACAAAATCTCGCTGACATGCCTGCTGGCACAGTCCGACGCACTACAAAAAACTACATAATTAACCTCCTCGACGAAAATGTGTAGGCTGCCTCCAATACACTGCAATGAAAATTTTTAAATTCTCAGAAAACAAGCTTAAGGAATTAAAACATACTAACTACTACTTTGCTTTATAAAACCATAAACAATATTTTATATAATAATAACTATCGTCCGTTGGTTGGTTGGTCACGCTATGCAAACGCTAATAACTCGAGAAATAATAATGATAGAAACTCGAAATTTGGTAGGGATGCTTGATTAACACTTATTCAGAGAATGACGAATTTAAATCGTGAAAAAATTCCTTGGTTCGTCTTCAAGAGAGGCATCTCCATTTCCCAATACTTAACATGTAAAACGCGATTTTTCAACGTGCAGGCTTTTATTCATTTGGAAATTAAAATTAGAAGAAATTAACGGACAACCTTCGGATTTGAACCATTTTGAAGAAAAATTTATAAAGTTTCTTATTCCGTTCGTCTTTTCTCGCCCACAGTTCAAAATTTTCCATGTTAAACGTTTAATTTTCATATTTTGTGGAAATCTCGCCATTTTAACGTGATGTTACTATGTCGACCATTATCATTGTTATTGTATACATCCTTCTGGGAATAAGCATGCCTTGAGTGCTTCAATACGAGAGAGAGAGAGGAAGGAAGGGGAGAGATTGGCGTGTTTTGTGGAAAATAAGTATATTAACGTAAATATAAAAAATTTTAAGTATCAACAGTGTCATTTTAGAAAAATTGGAAATAAAAAGCATTCTTAAATTAAATTCTTTGTAAAACATACGTGCTTACGAATTTATATTGTTATTCCTCGAATTAATTTCGTAACAATGGCCGATGTTTGGAAACGAATATAAATTAAAATTCAATTAAAATTAAAAGGACATTTAAAACTGTTAACAGGCAATTTTTGAAGAAACAACAGTGGATCTTTTAATGAATTGATTTGTTTTTATAAAAGGAATTTTGGTGCTTATTTAATACAGAGTAAGTTCTAAGGCTTATAATCCATTTAAATCTAATAACAGTGGCTATTATAGTTTAAAGAAAGAACTTGATTTATTCACTTTACAGAATGAATTAATTTTAGGCTAGCATTGCCTATTATAAAAGGAGTTACTTTGGAATTTACAGTATGTAAAGTGGAAGTTGTACTGAATTGACTCAAGTACATATATTTCAAAGCAAAAATCAATTTAAAACTATTGTAACGGTTTCTACGATAAACAATTAGTTTATTTTTTTGTTAATATGGATCTTCAAAACAACATTCCATTCAATCGTCAAGGGAACAGTTTACATGTTGAAATAAATTGATTTGTTTTTGTTCAGATAGTATTTAAAGAAATTATTCCACTGATTGATTAATTAGTTACTTTTTAATTTAAATATTTTAAAGAGTTTTATTTTAAATATGTAATACATAACAACGGAGAACATTATTGAGAATTGGAGTAAGCTTTCTTTCTTCGTAAGTACAGAGTACAATTTTAAAACAATCATGTTAAGTGCACGAAATTTAATTGCTTTCCCTATGTTATATATGTATACATATAATTATTTCCCTGTCTTTGCACACCGACAATTATATGTAGCATTGACGAGAACAAGGTGGGAGAAGAATAACAGAATTTTATAGCTGAAAATAAAAACCAAGGGCATTTACTAAACGACAACAGAATATTCACTAGTAATGTAATATATGACGAAATATTTCATATGTAATAGTGTGCTATTAATTATTTTAAATGCAAATATTAATAATCAATATATCTATAATTCTTCCGTTGATATTTCAAGGGGCATTACACTAGTTATGAATAAAAGCCATTATTTCTTTCCATAGCACGTGCATTAAAGAATTAAAAAAATTTTTGAAAAAAATCTTGCCTTATAAAAAAATCCAAATTTCTTCAAAAACATTTTCACTTATTATCTGGTTTCTAGAAAAGATAAAAACTAAGTTACTAACCAGAAAATATAGTAATAACTAATAAGAATTCCTAATAATAAATAGCGAAAAAGTCAACATACCTGATAAAATTTAAAAAAACCTGCTCCACAATGGTAAGGCCGATCTTCAAACAAAATGCACAGTTTCGAAGCTGAGAACAAACTGGTGGCAGCTGTAGAAATGAGAAGGCTCCAACGCATGACTGGCTTCCACGAGAGCCAATAGAAAAGGAATATGGCACCCAATAGACCCTACTTTGGTAGCATATGCCGCTCGCCGCACGGAACGTGTCCAAAATAGGTTTTCCAGTAGTCTCGGTGTAATATAGTAATGACATTGGATTTTTCATGATTACATACGTTAAAAGTTATTTTTAGAATTCACTTCTTAAATATTTGGTTGTTGCCATGATTGTATCATCAAAGTTGGCTTCAGATAGATTATTCAAACAATATTGCCATAAAATATCAAAATTGAAATTTTGGAAGTGAAGGCTTTACACAAATTCCATTTTTTCAGAATATTTAGCTCTAAAAACTGTTGCAGGCATTACACGCATGCGGGTATTACTCGTGTAAATAAGGTAGACATCTCGACTGTTATTGGTTCATACAAATCATTGATTTTGTTGACCTGACATCTGATTTGTGACTTTTATGGATTAACACTAGAATGGCCAAAGCTGTCAATTTGACTGCTAGCAATATTTCTCATGTTGCCGTGTTTGCAGATGTGCACAAAATGACCTGCAATTTTATGACTTTTCATAAATAAAGGTTCTATACCTGTACGTAAACACTTTTAGACTCTAATGACATTAGCACCAGTTACATGTTACATGTAATACCTAGAATGTCCAAAGCGGTCATTTTGACAAATCTGGTTTTAAAATCTGGCTTGCAGTTGATGTCAAATTGAAATATCTCCTAAGTGCTGTTTTTCCATAACTAGGAAAAGATGATCACTGCCAGTTGATATAAAACTTTCTAAAAATGTTGTGCTTCAACCGTTTGAACCCTTTTTGGATAAAGGTAGGAACATAACAACATATAATTTTTCACTTCTCTAAAGTTGTCCAAAAAACAGTAGTCTTATAACTCTACAAGATGTGTTGATGTTTTAGACCAGATGGGATGCCTCTACACAGCGAAAGCAGCATTACGTCATTGTCCAGTGCATGCTTTCTAAAATATATAAGATCAGGCAGCAATCAATGCCTGCATGTTATTCAGATAAATAACAGGGATAACACTCAAAAGAAGGGATTTCGTACTTCAGGTAGCCGGTGAGCTCAGAGAGATGTATATGAAACAGACTAAGAGATCCAACCTTCCAGCAGTAGCAGTTCCTCAGAGTGATGACGATGTAAGAGATGATGAGAATTCTAGAAGCCAAAGTGGTAGTGAAAAACAAAATAGAACATCTATGTGTAATGGAAACGAATTGATGCATGTTTGTGTTTTATGTAAAAATGCAGTTTATTGAAAATGCATAGCAAAAATTGTAACAATGTTTTTGTGTGGACTGCTCGGAACGTAAACAGTTATAAATAATGACAAAACTGGGTTTGTATTGTGTATTTATGTGATTCAATCAGGAGGAGATCTCCAAACAAGGCGAGAATTTCGGTTTTCAATGTAACCTTGCAGTCTCTTTCTCTCGCATAGTTTATATCTGCATGTTTACGCATTATAAAAATGTTTGTGTATTTCACAATTTCCTCGACCATTTCACCATTGATCATTTTGTGAAAAGCACTACATTCATCGGTGATATCTTTTGCACAGCATGTGAGTCCGGGTTGAATTTTCAAAATATTCCTCTGTTTCGTTTTTGTTTTGTTCGTATAGGGCGTTTTTTTCCACTTGTAGACATCATCGATTTTGGAAAGTGTTACCCGAGGTTTTATAGCTTTACCTCTCTGGCCTTTGTAGAGACCAGCCAGTCGTTTCGCAGGTTAAACTTTTGCCCCCGTGCCAATGAAGAAATCCTTCATTGTCTCGATGTCAGGAAAGGTTGTGGTCTCGGGATCCTTACCCTCCGAAGCCTCTTGTTCCGAATTCGTATTCATACCGCTTTCATGGATTCTTTCTGCTTCGTTGTCAGATCCATTTTCGGAGTCGAAACAGTCTTCATTCTCCTTATCGTTGAAGTCCAGAAGGAACTCCATACGGATTGGACTGCTGCTTCTGGAAAATGAAAAAAACTCGAGAGTTGGGAACTTGATATTTTTTACAAAGAATTTATGCAAACTTAACAAAAAAATTTTTTTCATTATTATATGTCACAATAAATGAATCAATACAGATAAAAGCTAGAAATAGATGCAAAAAGTAGAGATAAATGCACTTACATAGATGGGGAATCCATGTCCACAGGCGGTCGAGTCGTGCACTCAGTATAAGCTTCTGCGCGCGTTCTGCTTAGGGGTTCTCTAGAAACTAGCTGGCACTGATTTTCAAAATAACAACTGCACTCTCTGAAGGGCAGACGAATAATGGAAGAATACGAAAATGTCCCAGGTCGGTCCCCTAACGGAAAAAAGGTTTCCCCCACCAAAAACCGACCGCCGTGTACTCCGTACACGCGCGCCCGCCGGAAGGTTATAATCACAATTATAATCACACTTATTATCACAAGATGGATGCACTTGCTATTAATCAAATATTTACGATAAAATTAGTGAAAACTATAAAACGAAGCTCTCAGAGAACAACACAGACCTATCCAAATGTGAAGCAAACGCACGACCAATGCGACTGGGGGTATAAAACGTGCACTTGCAGCTTTTGGGGGGCTGCAAAAATGAGTGTCAAATGCAGTGCATAGAAACATTTTTTGATAAGCATTACACTACAGAATTCAAATAAAACCGAATGATCCATGACTTCATCGTTTGGATCTTTCTCTGCTCTTTTAAAACTGTCCAAGTTAAAATCAGTTACGGCCAGAGGGTGTAATAAATGACTTCTGTCAAATATCATTCGTTAAGTATAGGACTTTCCCTTGACTATATATATTGACACCTGAAATGATGCTATCATTTTAAGATTGTTATTGTCTGTTAAGGTACATGTTCTTCAAATACTCCATAGAACTCACAAGGGGCCTCTGCTCTTGAATGTTTCATTAATGATTTCTTTCAATAGTTTTTAATCAAAAGAAACAGCTTTACAGATATGGCAGAAGCATGCATGTTTCATGCTTCTAAAAACATGCCAAGAAGAAAGGTTGGCCATTCTTTCACTTATCTACCTCACACTTTCCTCACAGTTAAGATGCATTGTCTGCAATGATACCTGTTTCTTCATTGATAAAAGGTAACCTCTAATGGGCCCGGTTCTAGGATCAATCATAAGGTTTTCATTTTGTAATATGTGGGTGGAAGGCACACAGACAACCGATAACAAAGGGTGGTGTTTTCTCCCTTTCCCATTTCCTTTTCTCAGATCTTGATTTTTGTTTTCCCACCTTTACCCACTGCTTTTTATCACCCTTAGCACCCTGAAACTTCTCCCCACACTCATTTTTCTCTCCTCAAGGTGCAGGCCCCCAAACACTCGGATTGTCATACAGTCAGTTCTACAGAACAGAATTGTTTACTCACTATTTTTTTAGAGATGTGTTAGGTTTTCTTGCTTTATTGGCTATATCTACTATAATAAAAGGCAATGTCTGCATGTGTGTCTGTCAGCAACGGCTGAAGCTTAATATCTCGCAAATTAATGAACCGAATTTGATTTGATTTTCAGGATAGCATTATGATATAATAAAATTACGTTTTAACATGTTAAACTTGAGATCAAAGACCCAGGTTCGATTCCTAGAGAAATTTTCTATTTCCCATAAGGTAACACATAAAAAGGGACATTTCGACATGCAGACTTTCATTCTTTTTTAGATTAAAATTAGAAGGAATTGACCTACAATCTTCGGATATAAACCATTTTGAAGAAAACATTATAAAGTTTCTTATTCTGTTCATTTTTTTCAGCATACAGTTTGGAATTTCTCAATGTAAACGTTTAATTCACACAGTTTGAGGAAATATTGCCATTTTAAGGGGATGTTGCCTTGCCTACCAATTTCATTGTTAGACCTCTATATCTTATTGTTAATTCAATCCTTATGGTATAAACGTGCTTTGAATGCTTTTAATACGAGAGAGAGAGGGGGGAGAGAGCAGTAGAGGGGGGAGGGGGAAAGAGTGGGAGAGGGAGAAATGAGGAGGGGGAGAGAGAGGGTGTGAGGGAGAGAGAGGGTGTGAGAGAGAGAGAGGGGGGAGGGAAAGACAGGGTGTGAGGGGGGGAGAGGGAGGGAAAGAGAGGCAACTATTTTAAGTTTAACTAAAGATAGCCCGTCAACAACAGAATATTCACTAGAAATGTTGTATATGAAAAATATTTCATATGTAAAAGTGGGATATTAATTATTTTAAATGAAAATAATAATAATCTATCTATCTATAATTCTTCCGTTGATATTTCAATGGGCAGTACACTGTTTTATAATATTGAGCTTACAATGTTTAAGTACACTTAATATCGCATATAACGCTGACACGACGATGAATTCCATTGAATTAAGCTTTAATAAAAATGCACAAATATGAGATTTTGCATCTGTTATTCTGTAAATTACCGTAAATGTGATAACCATTAAATAAATTGTATTCTAAATTTCATTCGTTGAATCGTGCCCTTATGAAATCGCAAACATTCAATAACAAACTTAATGCTATGCTATTATAATATACAATCAAATTTAATATATATAATAATGGAAAAAGTTGCCTTTTTGACAAAAAATCAGGAGGAAACTAGAAAAAATCCTAGAATGCAAACAAAACAATTCTTCTTCTACATCAGGTCAAGAGAATGGGAAACTCTCCTTCGGAGGATGGAGTATCGGTATGGCTCCTAGAAATGTAAATTTTATGAGAATTTAGTAGTGAAAGTACAATAGAGACATCTGGTAATCAATACTCATTTTCATACCAAGATCTACTCTCCTGTATTCATACTTTTGGACTCTATTGAAGTGCAAGATACGCAGTTTCTTAAAAATGTCACGAGGGAATCTCACAATCTAGGGCTGGAAAAAATATCCGGATTATGAATAATCCGGATTTTAGAATTTTGAACTATTCGGATTTTCGGATTTGGAATCCAGATTTTCGGATATTCGGTTTAAAACCAGTGCTGATTTGGATAGTCCGGATTTGGGGATAGTCCGTATTTTTCGGATTTGCTGATAGTCCGGGTTTCGGGGATTTGCGGATAGTCGGTGTCGACAGGATTCGAAGTGGAGTCCGAGCGAGTCTGAGAGCCACATTGCACAGCTCTACTCGCTGCTCTGATTGGTAGAGACGTTGGTGGAGCGTGGAGCATCAAGTATAGACAGTGAAGAGGTCGAAAAGAAAGGCCCATATCACAGTGCCCGTAGTCACCATGACGTTAGCGCGATCTGCACTGCTGAGGGACAACTCGGGGCAGTCTGGGCCGTGCTGTTATTGCTTTATTATTAAATTCAAATACTCCACTACACTGCGTTGGTCGCGTAGTGTGCATTTCGTTAAGTGTTACTTTGTATCGCATAAGAATCGTCTTCCTCTTTATTTACTTCAGAAAATATAATTCAGAGAACGGAAAGGTATTGTTCTGGGGGCCGATAGCGGCCCACCAACCGGTGGTTTATAAACGCTGGTACAAAGCAGTAGTTCTCAAAATAAAACTAATCGCGAACCTGGAAGTTCATAGTGGGCTATTGGCACACAGAAAAATGCTTCAAAATGAAACGTGAAAATCATAAATTCATAAATTTCTTTTATTTTGTCAAAAAATACAATTTTCTTAAAAGTGCAAACTTAGATTTAGAAAATGCGCTTGATTAATCAGCATCAAAAAGATAACGCTCAGAAGAGACAACGCATTGAAAATTCACTCCATCATTCATCACCAGTTGTGTGCACCCATTTTCGAAGACATGATTAAATATGCGTGGTTTGCGTCAAAATTAACGATGACAAGGAGTTTTTATGAACGTAAATGAAGTTTGTTTCCCCGATAGCCTGCATAAGAGGAAATGTGAATGTGAAAATGTTGCGTTTGTTGTGTGTTCCTGGTGCCAGAAGCATTTGTGCTTTGTTTGTTTTTATGACAATTTTCATCCCCCACTTTGCCGGCACGCATGACAGATTTTTTTTCAAAAGAAGAATCTGAATAATTAATTTATAAGGTATTGATGTATAATACAAAATAATTATGTAAATTATTTTGTAGCAATAAAAAGTGTAAGAATTTATTTAGAAAGATTGCTGAACTGCAACTATAAGATAAAAAAATATACTCTTATAATCGAGAAAAATAGTACAAATTAAATTTTTAGTCGTAATAAATTAATGATGGGAATTGTAATTTTTTCAGCATTAAAAAAGATAAAAATCAAAAAAGAATATTCCACAACCGGGACTCCAAACCCGAACGTATGGCTTACTATCCCAATGCCATACCAACTCAGCTACGACCGACTTGTCGTGGCGGCTTGACTTTCACGAGTCTTAACACGCACGAATTTCAAACTGCGATATCTCGGCAACCAAGGCCTATTCACACAAACGGCAAGTTACACGTTAAATCAGAACACATCAGCTATCACCATGTGAAATTTGAACAAAATCCGAGGGTACTAGCCTCCCTACTCTCCTTGTAAGTTAAATACAGGTATATTTTATCGAACGTTTGGCCTTGTAATTTATTGATTGTCATTGAAAAAGACAATCGTAGGGGGAATGTCTTCGTTTGTATCAAATGGAATAATTTGGATTCTCGGAATAAATACTGTATCCGAGTTTTCTGTACCGATCACCTTTGCTTCGATTACGTTTGTTTGTAATCGAGTTACAACAAGTCTTGTACCATTACATAGACCTCTCAATGGCATTAGGTTTCTAAGGAGCATGACGACGGCTCCTACTTTTAGTTTTAGTTCATGAGGAGGCATTCCGGTTGGAGTAAGGCTATTTAAGAATTCTTCCGGGAATGCAAGTTGATCAGAAGCATCATCACTCACAATACTATCCTCACTTTTAAAGATCACATCAGGTCCATCAATATGGCTAAGTACTTGATTATTGAGATCAAGATGGTCTTCGTTTGTTATGGTTAATATAGCTGAGTAAATGTCTTAACATAATTTTGAATGCATTTGGATGCCTTACTTTCGAAAACACTTAGAGAAGCGCACTAACTTAATATTTTGATTAATATTAATAATATCACATAAAGTTTCCAAACTTATAATCATACTTAATAATATAACTATTACGAATCAAAGTTTTACCCACCGAATGTATCGAATGAAATGATATGCCTCTTCATCCGTTTTTTACGTCGAATAATTCTTTCCAATGAATTATTAAGTTAAGGACTAAATAAATTCTTCGCATATGATATTCAATATAAACAAAGAAATACCTCATTGTACGGTTACTATTAACAATCAGTAAATAGCAGTTGATAATCCGGATTTTGTGGATTTACGGATGGTTCAGAATTTGCGGATAATTCGGATTTAGCGGATTTTAATTCTCGCGCACAACAATATCCGAATATTCGGATTATGAATATCCTTTTCATGAAAAATCCGGATACTAGGAGTTTTTAAATCCGGATAGTTCCAGCTCTATCACAATCCAAATTGTAGGAAATCCAAATTCAAATGTTACTGTCTG
This sequence comes from Uropetala carovei, assembly GCA_036926305.1. Classification (NCBI taxonomy): domain Eukaryota; kingdom Metazoa; phylum Arthropoda; class Insecta; order Odonata; family Petaluridae; genus Uropetala; species Uropetala carovei. The sequence continues at coordinate 7,202,653 of JAXCHB010000188.1, forward strand.
TTATGACAAATACTGATTTTCTTTTATACTTTGCTTTTTTGTTACTAAAATACATTAGATGTTAATTTGGAAAAGTGGCCCGGCAAGGATATTTGCTCTGGCTCTCGGCAGCCTTGTCTACGGGTCATCTTACCCATACATGCTTCACCCACAGACACTTCACCCATGATAAGTTTCATCCAAAGACTTTTTGCCCACAATCCAGTTCACCCATACAAGATTTCACTGACAATTCAATTCACTCAATTACTTATGAAATATGCACCTAAAAAAAAGCCAAAATGTTTATACCCAATAGCAACTTTAAAAACAAGTACTCAATTTATGATTAATATATTATTTACCATATTGAATCGATTATAAGCCGACCCTTTTTTACCTTTTTACCATCGCAGAAATCGCCACTCTGCTTAGAATCAGTGTAAAAAAAGTAGTCAATAACTTTTTTTCTGTAGTTTCATTATAACATGAGATATAAGTGTACCAAAGTGGAAGTATACTATCTACTTTAAATGTATGCAAAGAAGAATCAAAATGACTGAACGCCTACGAAGAAATAAATTATGTAAATAATACGTAGCGCGTCAAAGTCGTAAAAAAACGCAGCAATAGTGCTCGTAAGAAGCTACATATATACACAATGTTTCATTTTACTCGTGAATCGAAACATTTGCCTTTCCTACCCCCCTCCCCTCCCTCCTCTACCTATCTTGTTTCACTGTGTATAGCATGCGTGTACTGGGATTTCCCGAGCGAACCGTTACTTCCTCGTGCCTTAGCGGCATAGCAGCCAACTTGTAATATGGTATCCGTATTTGATTTACGAGAAACGGCTATTTTTTTACAAGAATAAGATCCCGGGGGATAACGAGGTCAAATTACCGTATTCACCCGAATCCAAGACGACCCTGAATCTAAGACGACCCCCCATTTTGATGATTCCAAAAGAGAAAAAAGCTCAAATTGACCTTCATGACTACAAAAATTATAAATCTTGTGAAATATTTATTTTCTCTTATACTTTTCTTGAATGTCATTGTCTTTTAACATTTTAAAATCATAAGATCACATCACAAATAGAACCATTCAGGTTTTCAAACAAATTAAATGGTAGCATTCATTTTAAGATAACATTAAAAATCAAGTAAATACATTGAAAGAATACACTCATTTCAGGACAACAAAAAAACATTTCAATCCAAGTGCTGCATAAAATCATTTTATTGTGTTAGTCATCATCACTGTCTATGCAACCTTCACTATTTTCCTCTGCTCACTATCTTTATCACTCTCAACTTCATCATCAGTCTCCCACAAAACATCATCCTCACTCCCATCCATGGCATTAGATAAGCAGCATTTCTTAAATCCTTTCACTATTACTTTTGCATTTATTTGTTGCCACGATGCCTTGATCCATTGGCAGAGCATTGCAACTTCAGGTTTCTTAAAATTTCCTTTTGGTGTTAAAGTGTGAGTTCCACTCTGTAACCACTCAGAATACAAAACCTTTAAATTATTTTTAAAACACTTATTGACAGCAACTACTAAAACTTGAAGTTGCGATGTCATTCCTCCAGGTACTACAATAAGATCAATATTCATCGCACTCATTATGTTTTTAATTTCAGGAGATGTGTCCTTGAATTCATCCAGTGAAAGCATTGCTCTTTGTTTCAGTAACGCTCCTGGCCGTCTATTCCACACCACATGTAACCAATCTCTCATTAGTTCTTTAGTCATCCACCCCTTTTCTTGACACATTATTCCACTTGGCAAATGTTTCTTAGGCATTGTTTTCCGCTTTAGAATCACATATGGTGGTAATTTAGTCCCATCTGCTAAAACCGCCAACATTACCGTGACTCGCATTTTTTCGTTGCCTGTAGTTTTAATTAGGACGGACTTCGCACCTTTTTCGTTCACAGTATAATTAGATGGCATGTAGAAGAAAACCGGAGTTTCATCGGCATTTCCTATTTGGCTCAAAAGGTAATTATTGGTTTTTCTAAGTCCAATTACGTATTTCTGGTAAGCGAGAAGTTTTTCAACATAGTCTTTGACAATTTCTGACACAGCGAAGTTCGTCGCCGTAAAGAAAAATTATTTCGTCGCCGTAAAGAAAAATTATTTCGTCGCATCATTCTCACGCACCAACTTCTGCTGGCCTTGAATTCTTGCAATGATATATTAAGTCCTCTAGTAATTTCATTAGCTTTAAGTATAATACTTTCAGTCGAAACAGGCATACCGTTCTTCCTCATGGTGCGCACAAACTTGACTACTTCTTCTTCAATGCCATGAAATCGGCCTAATTTTGGACCACTGAGCGACTTCCTTGTGGCTTTGGCATTTTCTAGTTCCTGTTTTGAGAGTTTCCATCCACGCACATTTGCCTCAGATACACCGAACTTTCTACTCGCATCACAGTTATTAGTTTCTTCCGCGTAATTTATCACGATCAGCTTAAAATTTGTATCTTAGCTCCGTCTAATTCCTTTGTTAACTTTCCCTTTGCACTCGTGCCACGTACTTCAACATCATCTGTCATTTTAACTTAAGGGTTGTGCATTTAAATCAAGAATGCACAACTCAAAGTTACTGTCACACTTAGTGAATCGCGGTGCGTCGTTTGAAAGGGGAATCCCAATGATTTCCGCTCTCATTTGTTTTAACATTGCGGTTGGCATTACGTGCAAGGTGAAAGTACGTCTGTGTTATGATCGTCGACGATGATTATTAGTCTAAATAATTATTATTCCCGTCATGTTTTTCTTATTGTTATTACTATTTGTTTATTTCACGTCTTTATGTACGTACTTGAATTTGCTGTTGTGAATTGTTTACTCTAATATACCATTTGTTGTAAAAACCACTGATTAAATGCTTAAATATACTTCGTATCCGAATGTAAGACGACTCTTGATATTTACAGCTGAAAATTTGGAAAAAAAGGTCGTCTTAGATTCAGGTGAATACGGTACTCTTTTAGTAGAAGTTGTTATGAATAGGTGAATAAAACATATTTTATGTCACTATAATTTTAGTTAATACTCTTTATTTAATTACAAACTGAAAATCTGAGGCATTCATACTTGTTGGTACGTACGAGAGTAGTTCAAAAATTTTCCACACTTTTTTTGTTACAATGTCTTTATTTATGTCCGAGAGATTACAAATGGTTCATTTCTCTACATAGTCTCCCTGCTTTGTAATACACTTATTCCAGCACTCTACAAGCTTTCTAATGCCATCAAAAAAAAATTCTTTGGTTGTGTGTGCAGCCAGTCATGCACCACCTCTTTCACCTCGTTTTCATCTGCAAATCGACTACCTCTCATCGCTTCCTTCAGTGGTCCAAAAAGATGATAATCCGAAGGAGCCAAGTCTGGACTATAGGCTGGGTGATCGATAACTTCAGATTTCATTTCTTGAAGGGTTTCCCTGGTATGGGCAGCACCATATGGGCGTGCATTGTCATGCAACAAAAGAACACCCTCCGACAATCTTCCTCTCCGTTTTCTGCGAATGGCCGGCACTATCGAATAGGCTGAACCTTGACTGATGTCTAACTTTAATGAAATGTTCCTTATTTTCACTCTTCTGTCAGCGAGAATCATGGCTCTGGCTTCTTCCTGTTTCTCATCACTGGTTGATGTTGACGGCCGTCCTGAGCGCTCTGCATCAACCACACTTGTCCAGCCTTTCTTGAACATTTCAATCCATTCGTACACACTCCGCCGAGGTAAAGCTTTATCTCCATACTGAGCACATAAACGTGTGTGAATTTCAGCCCCTTTAACGCCTTCTGCCCACAAAAAATGAGCGACTCCTCTCTGCTCTTCCTTGGTGCAAATCGAAAGCGGTGCAGCCATGCTCTTACCTCCACTGCTCATAGCTCACTGAGTCCAAGATTGTGCCCACCAGTATCGAGGCACATCAGATAATGAGTTTCAATGTTGCCAATGCTCATAAGTCTGCCTTGCACCAGTGGCGCGATAAAAGAAAAGTGAGGAAACTTTTTGAACTACCCTCATATTTTGAAATAAATGACCGCAGCTGTCTAATCACTTTAAAATCAAAATTTTTCCTTGCGTGGCCTTGCGAAAAGTGGGGGTCGGCTTACAATCGGTGTCAGCTTACAATCGATTAAATACGGTATTTGTATTATAAAAGTATATGTATATTAGTTACGTTATCTTAAAATTTTAAAATTGTCAGGTTATCAGAATTTTTTTTAGTGGCTTACCCGTTTTAATTGTGAACTCTCAATTCATCAGGAATTTTAATCACTTGAAATTTACAAAATTTGATCATTCGAAATCATCACAACAATATTTTCTGTTGTATTTAAAAAAAAAATATTTCAATTTAAAATTTACCTTAAATTTTGATGAATCTGCATAAAGTTGATACTAATCGTTGTATTGTAACCCACCAATTTGACTAACATAAACTTCTGTCATATGTGTTTATCCAATTTGATTTTCCTTATCTACTATAATATATTTTGAAGCTTGTGTTTGTTCATGGAACCCCTCCTAAACGATAAAAGCTAGAATAACCAAATTTGGTACAATTTTTCCTTACATCCTAACTTAGTGAATGGTCAAGGTTTGGTCAACCAGGATTAATCAGTCCTGCCAATATAGGGGATTAGCATTTTTCCATAAGATAACACGTATGAATCGATTTCTTGACTTGCAAGGTATTTTCCTTCAAGCATAAAAATACGTAAATATGGACCGATTTTTTTCGTTTTTACTTTATTCGATGAATAAAACTCTACACTATCTTATTCCTGCGAAGTTTACATGTTATACGGTCGAAGTTTTCAGAAATACGCTATTTGTTTCGAAATTTTGTGGATTTTTCGTACTCTTTCCGGGCGTTCCCAAGGCGGCCGTCATTGTTACCTCCGATTCAGTAGGCTTCAATGAAGCTTATAAATAGACGAAAGTGTAGTGTTATTCGATTTGCACTTTTGTTTGAGCAAAGAAACGATCGATGTTTATGAATAGCAACGTAAATAGATACTGATTATTATTCAGGAAGCGTTTATTGATGAAAGTAATTGAACCTTCTTTCGTCTATTGAATACTGGAACCTTACATTTTTTGTAAGTAAAATCATTATATTTTACATTACAATGTTTATTAACATAAATAAGCTCACGTATCTGGTGTACATTTAGCAGTCAGTTTTCAATCATGGACAACTGTACGTTGCCTTTTAAGCCATAAAATTAAATATTTCAGCGAGGCATAATTACACAAGACATGAAGCTGGATTTGGCGAAAGTAATATGATAGGAAATAAAATTATCGTTATATTTGAATGCAATAAGCTCGGAAATGAATTGTTACAAGCAAATATGATTAATTGTTAAGAAAAGCTAATTGTAATTTAAAAAGTATCTACTGTATATTTTAAAGAGTTTTTATGTTGTGCTGTAGTAGCTTCACTAAATCCGTTGAAATTTAACGGGAAATTCTGCTAGTTTTTTAAGAAATAAATCGTAGCTAAGCGATTCCACATTGAAACGTAAGCGGAACAATATAATTTCAGTTACTTTTGCTTCACAAATTTGATGAATCTCACAGCAAGGTTCTCATGTAATTAAAACAGTAAGCAGCATAGAGGTTTGATAGGGCTGAAATTTTTGGCCTGGTCCCAACCCGACAGTGGTGCAGCTCTGGCCCGACCCACCCAAGTGTTGTCAGCTTCGCTGATACCCTAGCCTGATCCAGGGCCCAATTTTTTGGTCCGATTTTTTCCTGTTCTTACCTGCTAGGCCTAAACTTGGCCCTAAAGGTCCTGTCGTTCAGGATAAGAATAAGGATATTTATGATGGCTAAACAGATGATGCACTACACAGAACCGACTTCATTTGACATCACAGAATCACAAACTAACACTTGACCCCTTAGTTTTCTCCTTTGTCACGTAATTGTCACTTTTTAGCTTTTATTTTACTTAGTTTTAACTCATGTTAAAATAAAATAATAATGGGGTCTTCATAAACGGTCCAAAATATATAATATATACCATCCAAGGAAGAAAATGTTTAAAAGATTACTCAGAAACAGATTCATTAGAATTAGCTGTCTATAAACGCAAAGACTAACTGAATGGCTACGATTTGCTCACAAGAAAGAGCACAACAGCACAGGGACTTCCCAAAGACACAAGCAGGGAGGGCCAACTTAGAAGTAACTAACAAGAGAAAGTGAATTTATTGGTTTGCATAAATATGTATAGTTAGTATGAAATTAAATATTTTTTATTGAATAAATCGTATTTTATTGTTAAGTAACAAACATTATAATGTCATCTAATAAACAAGTTAAATTAATTTTTTTAAGTGGCAAATCGGCCTGAAAAAGTCCCAGGTGTTACGGAAGTCATTGATCACAAATGATTTTTCACAAGCTCGAGCTCTAGCCTGAGACAGCCTCGCATTACCCGACCTGGCCCTTGCAGACCTCTAAAGCAGCATACCACATAAACATTTTAAACAACAGTTGACATTAAATAACAATAAAATGTTTATTTCATTAATAAAATAAATATATCCTAGCCAAGAATTATTGGTAAACTGCAACATGACTTCTAATACATTGTGTTCTTCTTCCATTTGCAAAGTTGTAATAGTTACCAAGAAACTATATTGTTAAATAATTAAATAAATAAACTGCTTTTTGCTGTATTTCGGATACTTTTATAACTCTTAATTTTTATTAATAATATCATTACTTAATTTCAAATTTAACCATTTAGATGCCAATGTTCCCAATTGGGAACATCATTTTCGGCGCCAATTTTATCTACCATTATTGAAATATTTCGTTGTTTTATTGTTAGACGTGTCAAAAGAAACTCTATTTCGATTTTTAAGATGATTGGTTTTTGCCGCAAAGTGTTATGAGTTCGACATATATAATTCTGAATGTCGTATATTGGACTGTTCTCGGTCGCGCTTCAAATAAAAATGTCTAAGACGCCTGAAGTGAATAATTTTGCATGATGTTCATGCATTTTCATTAAAATATAGCTCAATGCGTTTCATAACCAGCTTTTGAACAGATTTCGTCAAACTAATTGCTATCTGTGCAATGAAATAATCTCATGTTCCCAAATAGGAACATTGGCGTTTGGAATGAACTATTTTTACAGGTGCACTCTAGCGCCGTCGTAGTGCGGCGCGTTCGTCGACTAGTCTGAACATGTTACCGAAGACTATTCGCAGTGTGTTCGCAGCCGTGAAGCTGTCAGGATGATGTCGAGAGAGTGTCTTACTCTTGAAGAAGCTGTTGATTATCTGTATCAACTTCTAGATGAAGATGAGCTCCGTGATGATGGTGACATAGACGTATGTCTACTGCCACCTGAAGAAAGTGGGAATCTTACCGATGAGGAGAAGATAGACGATAATATATTGGAGGAAATTGTTCCGTCGTATGTGTGTGGCAAAGTTATTGTTACAGCCAGTGTGAGACTGGAATCCTCTGAGATAGAAACGCCGAAAACTTCAGTAACGACTAAACGTTTGAAGTCTGGAAGAAACATCAAAAATATTTCGTGGAAGAAGTCAACTGCTTTTGAGAACACCATTCAGGAGGACAACAATGCCTTTCAATTTTTGTCAGATAAGCATCCGGAACTACTGCCTTTAGATTCTATCGAACTATTCCATAAAACATTGCCTGAGAACTACTTGGATTATTTAGCGTCAATGACTCATCTGTACATGGCTCAGAAAGGAGAAGTGATACATATCAACAAGGAAGATATCGCTCAGTTTTTTGGTTTGTTGCTACTCAGTGGCTATCATAGTGTACCAACAGAAGAAATGTACTGGACAACGGCGGAGGATGGCAGTGTACCAGTTATACCATCTGTGATGTCAAGACAAAAGTTTCGTGACATGAAAAGATCTTTTCATATTGTTGACAACACTAAACTAAAACAAGGCGATAAACTTGGGAAAGTTTCTCCTCTATACAATGAACTCAACAAAAACCTGCAGCAGTTTTGAGTATTTCACAAGCAGCTAAGCATTGATGAGTCCATATTTTGGTCACCATTCATGTAAAATGTATATAAGGGGGAAGCCAATCCGTTTTGGATTCAAAATCTGGACATTATGTTCAAGCAACGGTTACCCTTACGCTATGAAAATATATGAGGGAAAGGAAGACAATGATCCCAGTTTTCCTCTTGGAACCTGAGTAGTGAACGAGTTGCTGACTGTCGTGGAAAATCCTCTACAAGTAGAAGTATTTTTTGACAACTTTTTCACGTCCTACAATTTGTTGAAAGAGAAAGGCTTCACATGTATATATGCCGATGGAATGACAATTCTGTGGTAACTTTGGCATCGAATTATGAAACACACTTGCCAGTGGGGACCACGAAAAGATATTCTCGCGAGCGTCGCAAAAGAATAGATGTTCCCGAACCAAACATTGTGCAAAAGTACAACAGTGGAATGGGGGAGATGTGGATGTCTTTGACAGGCTTCTGTTTAGTTATAGGCCAAAACTAAGGAATGAGAAGTGGTGGTGGAATTTGTTTTCCAACGAACTTAATTTGGCGGTTGTAGCAGCGTGGCAAATTCATAGAGAAATCCATGGAAATAACGCTGAAACTCATTTGGATTTTCGAAGGGAAATCAAGATGAACTTGCTCCGACGAAATCCGAGGACGTCATCACAGCCAGGGCCATGCAAGAAGGAAAACAGATGGACACTTCCTAATTGAGGCAAGTCAAGGAAGATGTGCGCATTGTAAAATGAATGCCCGCTTGCAGTGCCGTGAATGCGCTAGAAATTTACATTTGCACTGCTTCCCCGAATTTCATGGGATTTCAATCAATTAAAAATTTGAGTTTTCATTAATTATGTCATCTATTCTCTTTGCTTTACTGGAATGTTATTTTTTGCATCTAAATAAATTTTCTTTCAAGGAAAATGTTTTATTTTTCAAGCTGCCTCTCATAACAACTAACCTATGAAAATACTTCACTGCAAATGCAAATGTTCCCAAATGGGAACACTCGTTTTATGAAAAACAGATTTTTTAAAAACCGAAATCACTTTAAAATTGTCTTAATTAGTCTCAAGTGAGCATAGAAAATCAACAAAGAAATTAATTTTTAGGTCATAAGACAATTCGGCATATAAGTGGTTAATTCCATTTTCAATAAAAATTAATTAATTTTTACTTACGTAGCCTGTTATTTTTTAGCAGTTGAAATGGAAAGAGAAGAAGATATTGCCATTGTTAAATTTTACAAGAAAGTGAGTTCTATGCAATATACCTGTTTGTTTTCACAAGGCACCTGCCAAAACCAAAGGTAAAATTTTCTCATGGAATTTAGCAGTCTTTAAAGTGGAAATTTACTATTTCCATTTACCATTCTATGGACCCATAATTGAAAGAGATTAGCTTGTGTCTGGTTTCAGTTTGCTGCATGCCAAGCATCTCGAATGTATACTCCTCATTTTAATGTGACATTATTGAGAATTTTTTGGATCTTCTGCTTTTCAGCTGCTGACTGAGAACTTTAAACAGGCTGTTAATCACTTAATCAGTATTCTTATAATGTAATCATTATGCTCGTAAGCCATCAACATTTGTCCTTTATTTCAGATTACTCCAGTGGGAGTGAGTTTTTAAGCTCAAATGATGATGATGATCAAAGTAAAGTGGGAAATCTACCAACTAATGTGGCAATTCTTATCGGGCCATGCAGTTCTGGTAAAACTTCTACTGTTTACGCTATTGCAGAAGAAATTGGTTGTAAGGTAAGTTTAATTTTTTCTAAAACTATAGGCCTTGGATTATGATTTCTTATTATTCTTTCCAATACTCTCTGCCCACAGCTCCTAACAGTTTCACAGAGCTTTCTTTGCTCGTCTGTTATATTCATGCTGATTAGCTGATTTATATGAATTTAATAAGTATTTGAAATATAAAATGTATTTTCATTAAATGATTCATACCGCTGATGTCCAACCTTTTCTACATGGTGGGCTGCATTGGTGGTTGCGAAACCTTAGGCGGGGTCACATTGGAAGTTGCAATTCTTCTGTGGGCCAGATTATATTTTCAATCGGAAGTTACCTATTTACAGTAAGTCCTCGATTTACATGGAGGATGCGTTCCAGGAAAGTGCGACGTAAATCGAACCCAAATTTTCGCGACACAAATTCATGTATATACCAAAGCAGTTAGTTTTGAATACGTGTTTTTCACCATAATCCGACAAAAAAAACATGAAAAACTTTTCCGATGAGATTAATCTAACGTAAAGTTAAAATTATGATGAAGATATCAGTGATTTGATTAAGAACCTTTTTACAATAGAAAAACCCTCTTTATGTTATTAACAGAAAAGGAAGGACTTTTTTGTATGAAAGTCCGTATTCACCTGCCAATTCCAGTATCTTTCTGTTGTAGTTCACTCCCGCAGTGAAACCCTTGTATGATACACACGGAAACATAGTGACAAACACAATGCAATCTTCCGAATCATCGATGTCTGTTTCTGCCTCTGAGTCTTCATCAAGAAATATTTCGACTTCATCCTCCATGAGTGCTTCCCTGTCCATTTTTGTAACTGAAAGATTGAAAGATTACAGAAAACACCACTCTCACAGACGGCCCACCAAAGAACTGCCTCGAAAACAAATGGAGAGTGAACCTTACAGTCACTCAGCGCTGTGATTGCGTCATCTCCCTTTCCTAAGGCAGGGGCTTCCTATAGCCAGAGAAATGCTTATGCTACTTATCTCAAGAGAGGCTGGGGTTCTGTCTGTTGGTTCATCTTTACGCAGCGCTCACATAAGGATAGGGAAAATGTTTACACTGCATTGTGAGAATGACTCGGAAACAATCTGAATCATTTTATGGAAGTAGGCCATCTTATTCAATTAGCTGCTAGTCATAAATAAGAGAACACTTCGTCAGGAACTAATTGATTGCTATCGCTTTATTTCGTTGAATGAAAGGAAAAATCTATAGCCATCAGAAAGAACAACCATCCTAGAGTGGCTGGGTAAAGAAAAATTGGTATTAAATGGCATACCAATAAAGTAATAGGCAAAATGCTAGCGAAATGTTATTCGTGCATATGCTGCATCGGTCGGCCGTTAAAGTCCACCAAAGCGTGCACATATTAGAGGTGGGTAATTCATGAATGAATCGGTATAAATGAATCGTTCAGTGCACTGAATCGGGTGAATCGATTCACCTCTGTCGAAATGAATCATTCAGTGATTCACTGATTCCTGAATCGTTCTGAACCAACCGAATAGATGAATCGACTGTATTGTTCTGAATCGGTGAAATGAATCGTTTAGTGATTCACTGATTCCTGAATCGTTCAGTGATTCACTGATTCCTGAATCGTTCTGAACCAACCGAATAGATGAATCGACTGTATCGTTCTGAATCGGTGAAATGAATCGTTTAGTGATTCACTGATTCCTGAATCGTTCAGTGATTCACTGATTCCTGAATCGTTCAGTGATTCACTGATTCCTGAATCGTTCAGTGATTCACTGATTCCTGAATCGTTCAGTGATTCACTGATTCCTGAATCGTTCTGAACCAACCGAATAGATGAATCGACTGTATCGTTCTGAATCGGTGAAATGAATTGTTTAGTGATTCACTGATTCCTGAATCGTTCAGTGATTCACTGATTCCTGAATCGTTCTGAACCAACCGAATAGGTGAATCGACTGAATCATTCTGAATCAACTGAATCAGTGAACCAGGTGAATCGGTATTCTCTCTCAGCGATTCCGAACTATTAGGCCGCTTAAAACAAAAAAGGAATCTTCAGTCTAATAGTATCACTTAAGTCATGCAGCGCCCCACGCCATGTCTGGTTCATGAGTATATACTATTATTATTGTTAAATTTATTTAATTAAAGTGAATGCCGATCGGGCAAAATTATTTTTTTTAATTAATAAAAGTATATTGTGAATTTCTTTGAGCAAAATTATTTTAAAATTAATAAAATTATAATGTTCTTACGAAATGTAAGCACACTATGGTGGAAATGGAATCAAATAAACAAACTAAAAAGTAATACAATTCAATAAAACAGGTTTTAATTTGTATATATTTGACAAATTAATTAACAAAAATAACGCAAAAACCAATAAAAACCATATAACTGTCTTTCGGAGGCTTAAAGAAAAACATATGTAAGTAAAACAGAATGAACAAAACAAGTGTTCGTCATTCTCAGAAACATATCTAAATATAATTTTTGCATGGATATTATTAAGAAAGAGGATCGAAATAAATCAAATTGTATGATTCCCAAACGATTATCTGATTGGTTTATACAATGAAATATTATTACTGCAAAATATCAAGATACTATATGAATAAGACAATAAATTTGGCATTCGCAAAATAAAAAATATAATAAAAATAGGAACTTTTCTGGAACATAGTGACTTACAAAAATGATCAGAATATATTAAATGGTGTGAATCCAAAACTATTAACTGATAGGTTTACACAGCAAATATTATAGGTGAAAAAATATCAAGATACAATATAAAACAGCATTATTCGCAATATTAAAAAATTACATTTTTTATAAATATACTCTTTTCTGAAGCATAGTCCCATAATAATTTTCAATAGGTACTAATATAACAAACTTGCCATTTACAACGGCACATCCGCCGTAATATAAAATGTTTGCAATTCGGAATAGTACAATAATATACAAAGTATAGGAAAATTATACAAAACAGTTTGATTACAAATTATGGTTTAAAAATAGCACTTGTGATAATTTTTTTGACGTTAATCTATATGTATTTTTGTTATGAAATATATTATGTTTGAGAGGAAATGAACACTTTCTTTGAATTTGACTTGGGATAAATAAATAATTATTATTTTAGATTAATTTATTATAATTATATATATAAATTTATCGATTTGTAATAAATTACTTTTTAAAACACTCAGTTTGTTTGATTTTATTTGCAAATGGTCTGAATTCTGAAGTAGCAAAAGTAACAGATGGATGAATCGGTAGTGAATCACTGAATCGTTCTTTTAAGTGAATCATCTGGGTGAACTGAATCGAGTGAATCGATTCAGTAAGATGAATCGATTTTCCCACCTCTAGCACATATGCTGCGTCAGCCGTCCTTTAAGCGATTACTGTTCATTCGCTTCTATGTAGCAATGTTTCTGTGTGACGCATGATATTTTAAATGATACTGTTTAAAAATTTCATGTTTTATGTAACTACATAAAAAATTTCATCAAAATAAATTGAAAACATCAAAAGTTATGATTTTTTAAAGTTTTTCCAAATTTCGCATGTTTTCGCATCTTTTTCGTGTTTTTTTAAAAAAAATCCTTCATCCGTTCACGAGGGAATTATTAAATCTTCTCCGTCATAGAGGGGTTAAAGGTTAAGAAGCTAACTAAGCAAATAGACGCATTTTCGTTTTCAGTGCATTTTTTAAAATTTAATTAAAAAGATATGGAAATTACGGAAGTAAAAAACCCTGATGGCACCTGCCAGAATCGAGTCAACATAAATCGGGATGACGTAAATCGAGGACTTACTGTATTCTTAGATGCCATTTAAGTGAAAATCATGTCTGAATGGGGTTTTTATTGTAAACATTCCACTATTAGAAGTTTTAGCATAAAATTTTCATAAAAATCCATGAATTTGTATGTTAAATTTTTCGGATCACTTTTTCATTATGGCTTCGCAGGCTGCACAAAGAACCCTTTGGTGGCTGAATCCATCCGGTGGGTTGTAGGTTGGACACCACTGATTTATACAAATAAAATGAGTAATGTGCTTTTTTTTAATAAATAGGATACAGGCACATCCTGAGTTATGTAAACCTTTACTTACGTAAACGACCCCATAAATCACTAAAAAATTTTGTTATGCGGAAAGTTTACGTTAATGGTTTGCGTAGCCAGGCAGGAACTACTTACGTGCACAGAGAAAAAGCATAAGGCGTGGGTTGTGATGTGGTGTTACATATTTATTATTATATATTTATTATTATTATTATATATTTATTATTATTATATATTTATTATTATTATATATTTATTATTATTATATATTTATTATTACATAAAAATAGTCAAATTGCCAAAAAAAAATAACGATAAACTACTACTGAAATTGCGCACTACTACCACTCTGTGATCTGAAAATGAATGAGCTAGGCAGTTCAGAAAATGCAGATATGCAAAAGGAAGAAGAAAATAACAAAGGGACCTTAGTATTGAAACTTAGTCACAGGCTTCAGTTTATTGCCTCTTTTTGGGTTTTGTGAGAGGGTCCCACAGCTGAGCCTCATTTTTTGAGTGTTAGAGAGACACTCCCTCGAGTGTTTGTTTACTCTTCCCTCCCTTAATCCTTAAGACCTTTGGCCTTGGGAGAGGAGGAGGATGAGAAAAGTGTCTCATCTTTCGTCTCATCTTATTATCTATGTGTATATATGTCGAGCGTCATTGTTAGCTTTCTTTATTTTTGCCTCGCTGTAATTTCTTCAATCTTAAAAACCTTGATATATTTTAAAAGAGGAAGTTTTGGCCTTAATGATTATATTTTATTCATCAAGTTTTTTAGTATTTCTTATTTTTTTCTATCGAGTTGAAATTTTGTGAATACATTTTTTTGCCACACAAATAGTTTTGTATCTTTCTTTAGAAAATTGCAAAGAAATGCATAAGCTACTCCCATCTTTGAGTGAAGACCCTGCTTAGTAAAAAGAATATCAGATGAGGTTTGCTTTAGCCTGCATATTTTCTTTGGGTCTGCCAACCAAGAGTTTGGGTTTATGCGTCAGTGTATACTAAAAGAGATCTGTTCACAAAACGAAGAATGAGAAAGGCTACTTCAAAGAGATTTATGACTCAGCATTTTGAAGTAAGGGAATAGATGATATTCCTCACTTCTGTTAGCTATTGTATACAGAAAGATTGCTAAGAGATCTCCTTCTAAGAAATTTCGAACACAATACTTTAGCAGACCAACTCGTAAAAAGACCATTTTTACTTTTGTAAGAGAGCGATGAAGAGGCTAATTGAGACTACACTGTTCAGTGTTATAACAGAATAAGAGTAAATGCCAGTAAAAGAAATCATTATGGATGATAGATTGATGTTATAACAGTTTTCTTATAGTAAATTAGCAAAGTAATGTAATGGTTAAGAAGTTCAAGCAAAATTCGATATCATATTGAATTATGGAACCTAAGCACCCTATAATGTACTGTAATGTATACTACCCATAATAAATTTCGACTTAGCAAATTTCAAGTAACGTAAAGGGTGTTGGAACACATTCCTTATGCAACTCGGAGTGCATATATTTCAGGTGTTAGGATGTTATATATTTGGGACGTTGGTTGAAAATAGCTCTATCGTAATATTGTACGAGGGCGAGTCAATAAGTATCCACAAAGTGCTCATATTTTTTTGTTGAGATTGGCGTCACTGCTGAATGAGTGTGCAATATTAAGCACGAAGCGCCTCTGTTGTTGTAGTTTCATATTTGACCTTGGCCATGCACTTGACTTTCAACAATATCAGTGTCAACATGGCCGCTCCGCATATCACATGCACCAAAGAAGAAGAGAATGCAGTCATTCGATTTTTGTGGGCTGAAGGTGTAACAGGTGCAGAAATTCATTGAAGACTATCAGCGAAGTATGGCAGCAGCGCTTTTCAACAGCAAAGCATGTACGAGTGGATAGATGTTCAAAAATGGCCGAGCAAGTGTCACAGGCGAACAACGATCAGAGCGCCCGTTCACATCGACAACTGGTGACAACATTGAAGAAGTCTGCGCACTGATTCTTGCCAACAGAAAGATAACTATCAATGAAGTGGCAAACCACCTGCAGATTATTCACCATTCGGCCTATGAATTTATCCACAACAGACTTATTATCCATAAATTTTGTGCAAGATGGGTTTCCGAACAACTCACTGAACAGCACAGTCGTATCCGTTTGGACATTTGTAACCAACTTTTGTACCGGTATCAAGTGGATGGTGATGCCTTCCTAAATCGCATTCTCACTGGTGACGGAACGTGGGTCCACCACTATGAGCCGGAGAACAAACATCGGAGTATGGAGTGGAACACCCTACGTCCCCCGTCTGAAAGAAGTTCAAATCTCACCCGACTGCAAAAAGTGATGCTCACACATTTGTGATATTAACAAGGACCAATCTTTAAACATTACCAGGAAAGGGATATGAAGATGAACAGTGTACACTACAGTGAGATGCTGCGTGATGAGCTGAAACCAGCAATTTGGAGTAAATGTCGAGGAAAACTGTCCCAAGGTGTTATGTTGTTGCATAACATTGTCCGTCTCCATAATGCTGTCCACAAAGTTGAAACACTCCAGCAGCTATGCTTTGAGGTCCTAGAACATCCACCATACAGTCCTGGCCTTGTCCCATCAGACTATCATCTGTTTGGATTCCTCAAAGTTGCTTTAAGAGGCCATCGTTTGTCGCTCGGCCATAAACATTCTTTTCTGAAGGCATACAAAACCTTGTGCAATTCTGAACCAAGTTTGATGAAAAGCAGGGTGATTATGTTGAAAAATGATGCACTTGTGAATTCTGTATTGTTGTTATGTGAATTTAAATAAATACATTGTGGATACTTTTTGACTTGCCCTCGTATATGAATTACCATTAAAAAAATTAAATCAATACTATGTAAGAAGCAGCTATTTATTATGGAACTAGTGTAAGTGCCACCCATTGAATTTCAATGGATGTAGTGAATCTACTTTCGCTGCCAATTCTAGGGCGTATGCAATATATACAAAAACAGTTTAGTCTACAAAAAACTGAAAATCACCTATAAAGAATACTTTTTCACTTAACTTTTCTTAACAATTAACCAAATTTGTTTGTAAACAATCCGTTTCCATTGGAGGGGGGGGGGGGGTTGGAGCCTACTGTGAGATAGATATTTCAAAACAGAAGAAAACTCAACTCCTTAACCGTACAAGGTGAATGTCTAGAGACACAACAACCAGTAAAAAAGGGGGGCCAGGAAAGAGAAAAAATGGAAAAAATAGAGGAGAGGAGAAAAAACTCAACTTAGAGATTTGTGGGGTTTTAATCCTTGCCAGGGACCCGAAGTCACTCGCTCATACACTCACTCACTCACACAAGAACTAATCCTAAGGTGGAAAGGATAAAAGGAAAGGGTTTACGAGGTGTTAACCTGAGTCGGTGACCTTTACTAACACCATTGCTGGTAGGTTTGTGAATCTGTACGATTACGACAGGGACCTACTCAGCAACCACACATGCTCACACAAAGGGGAAAAGGAAAAATAAGGAGAAGAAGGTTGATAAGGGTTACCGGGTTTTACGGGAAGTTACTCCTCGCCAGTAATCTGGTATCACACACGATGTCTGCAGGTTTATGTGTCTTCCGACAGGGACCTGTCAGACAAAACACTCACACGCACTCAAGAAAACAAACGCAACTCTCTAGATATGCGGTAGAACACTATATACATATTTCGAGAGCAAGGCTCTCTTCATCAGTAGCTGATGTGGAATGACAGTGTGGTACGTGGTTTGGGGAATTTAAATGGTGGCGTGTTTGTGTAGAAGTGAAAGGAGGTGGAGGGTTGACGGTTGAGCAGTAGAGAGAGGGAAGTGGGGGAGAGGGCTGCGGCCGTTATTCATAACGGTTTGTTTATGTTTTTCAATAACCATGCTCTCGTAGGTGTCTAGTTTGTTTTCATAATATACTGATTTTAAAAGTGTTAAGTTTTCAATGGTGATGGGATGGTTGTGTTCTTGTATGTGTAGCAACACACATTTTTGAAATAATCCGTTTCCAAGCGTATAAAATTCAAATATTACCATAATTTTATTTCCTATCATATCACTTTCGCCAAATCCAGCTTCATTTCTCGTGTAATTATGCCTATCAGAAATGTTTGCTTTTATGCCTTGTAAGCAAGAAACCCGTGAAATGGCAACGTATTTTCCTAACCCAGGGGTCAGTAACCTATGGCCCACAGGCCTCATGCGGCTCCCCGACAGCATTTTACGCGGCTCGCGAAGTCATGGTGAAAATTTTAACACAGTCAATTCCATCTTTTTTCCAATGAAATTATTCTCTCAAAACCGTTTCTGGTGGAGTTTTAACGCTAATAAACAAATTAGAATTGATTTTCACTTATATGAGACCACAAAATCTCTATGCAACTTCTAATTTAAACGCCCATCCAACCTGCCGGAGCTCTCGTGATTTCCAATGCAGCCCTCAGATGCATTCGCAACAACAAATGTTGCTAAAGATAGAAGAGACGATATGGAAGAACCGCCCTAGCCCTAAATTTATATTACTATTTGAAAAATAAAACTTTTAATGTAAATAATTTACCATACCTGGCCTAAACTTATATTACTATTTGAAAAATAAAACATTTAATGTAAATAATTTTACATGCCTAGTATAATTGCCCGTTAAAATTTAACAGGAGGATTACGATCATTCCAATCATTCAGAAAGCGAAATGTTTCAAATGTTATACATCCGAATAGTCCAAATATTTGCTTGTAATTCTGCATTAAGTTGACATCTTTGCGACACTTGTACAGGTGTTTGTCATGCGAGATGTAATAATAATAAGCTGTCTTTATTAGATTGATATTTCAGACATCAATGTCTATTTTTCCATGTAAACCTGACGAACACAAACATCCAAGTCCTAGGCGGGATATGAACCCGCAACCTTAGTAACCGTCAGCAGATATGCTAACCATCTGTCTAACAAGGCTGACAGATATCACCGCAGACATTCTCTAATTTCATAATGGTGTTGTGAACCCTGATTGGCTGTTATTCAACCAATGAAAATACAGAATATGCGTTTATGACAAACCATGCAAATTATATTAGATCAATAGTGGAATTGTCCATCAAAAATGATAGGCCAAGTGGCATCAGCGAACTGTGAAGAACTTAGCATAAAACTACACGTTGTAGGAACTTCAATATCTGTAACGATTGTTACAGATATTGAAGTTCCTCTGTCTTCACTGATGAAAGTTTCAGTTGTAAAAATATATATACTGTATATACCTGAATATAAGATGAGGTTTTGTTCCAATTTTAATGACCGAAAAATCGCTAGTCATCTTATAATCGCGTGGTGCATAATAGTTTGACTGACAGAGGAGCAGAAGGCAGAGATAGGTAGAGATGGGAAGAATCGAATAGCTATAATCGAAATACAAGCAGACCTCGTCTTTCGCGGTTCTGCATTTGCGACCAGTTTTGTCTTTCGTGGTCTTATGTTTCGCTCTTTCGCAGAAATAATCACGGAAAAGGCTGCGCGAAATTTTCTATATATGAAATAAATCGTGTTTTCCTCACATTTTCTCTCATAGTCAGGCCTGAAAAATGTTGTTATGGTATTCTGATACGTAAAGATATTTACGTAATTTAAAAAAATCGATACGTGTATCTATTTTTTAAAAGTATATATACTATATAAGACGCGTGTACGTGTCTTATATATACTTTTAAATATTTTTAGGATGCAATCCTCCCACACTTTTGTGTCCCTTCGCACGTGAAAAGTTGCAGAATATAAGCTGGCATCACCGTTCAGGAGCCTTCTGTCTTTATTCCGAGAGGGAAGTCCCTAGTGCAGGGGTGCCCAAACTTTTTCATATCATGGACTACTTTCGTCCTGATAATTGTGTTGCGGGCTATTTATTTTTTTAATATATAAAAAGGGATTTTTAAAATCAGTTAGACTACAAATTTACTGTAAAATGCATTTATTGTACATAAAATAACATACAACTGATTAATTTAATTATTTTTAATCTTGATTTATGTGATTATGGGCACGTTTACACTGCATATCTTCAGCTAGTGAATGGTAATTGGGCATGTAACTAGAAACAGAGAGAAGTAAACAGTCTTCAAGATGTTCATTAGTGAGAGCATTTCTGATTTTTGATTTAATTAAGTTCATATTAGAAAATAGAACTCTTTACTCTGGATAATAGGCTTAATACCTGGATGGACGTGTGGGCGACACAGACCCTCCTAAAGGGTGACCGGTCGCCCATGGGAGATGTAATGGGCACCCCTGCCGTAGGAGAAAGACTGAACTCTTGACCCTTCCCATTCAGGATCATTGGGTTATTTGCTCAGGTTTGACATAGTTCAAATGCTTAAGCTTTGCGTTTTACGCATCATTTATTATTGGTGGAGTTTCGCAGAGGTTTTCAGGAATGTAACCCTCAAGAAAGACGCAGTCTGCCGTATTTGGGGAATTAGCCCCTGCAAGTTAGGCAACCTCCGTTCATTTTTTTTTTCTTGATTCTACTACGAAACTTAAATAAGACTATTTTCTGATACTTTTTTCGTCTTCTTTTAACTTGTTTAAGTCTCACTTTCATTGAAGTTAATTTTTCCATCTCTTTCTCTATTTTTCTCCGGTCACCAATACAGAGGACAAATCATTGCGTAATAGTTATGATGCAAATTTTAAACTTTTAGTGGCGAAATATGTTGATGAAACTAACAATTGTGCTGCAGCAAGAAGGTTTGGTGTCACCGAGGCAAATGTGCGGCGGTGGAAAAAATCGCAGGAAATGCTAAAGTGTGCAAGTTCAAATCGGAAAGCATTTCATGGGCCTAAGGAAGGACGTCATAAAAATTTAGAGAACCATTTAATAACATTTGTGCCAAATATTTGTTCCAAAATATTCAATTGAAAATTCCAATCAAAATTGCTTATTTTAATTGGTTCAATGTTCATTACTCAATGGTATAATAAACCTCTGTCATTGTGTGCATAATAAATTTTTCCTTTCATTAGGAGTTCAAAATAGGGGGTCGTCTTATAATCAGAGTCCTCTTATATTCGGGTATATACAGTAGTTATATATATAGGCTTTATACAGAAGCTACGTTTTGTTGACAAAAGAAATGGAAAATTTTGATGAAGATATAATATAATAAAATATATATAATGGATCAGTTAATGGTTCCATTTTATATGCATTTCCCAGGTATTGGAAATTAATGCTTCCTCTAAACGGACTGGGAAGCACATCTTAGACTCTGTGAAGGAGGCAACTCGATCCCATCAAGTGACTCCATGTGGCAGCAAATCTAAATCTTTTGGATCCTTATTTGAAAATTCTTCAAGAAATGGTAAGTGACATTTCATATAATTAATACTAAGAAAATTTTTTAATATTTCCAATGGATTCTGTTATACAGTGAACTCCTAATTATCCGGCCTAATGGATGTAAGAGGAAGCACGAATAATCAAAAAACACGGATAATGCGAACATCAGGCACAAACTTACTGTGAAACCAATCAGTGAATATACAGGGTGGGCCATAAGTTGCATTGGGGTTAAAAAATCAATAATTTTTTTCTAATTAACTTTTTTAATTTTTTATTTCAGATTTATAAGGTCACATCCCTTAAAATTTATAATGACAAGATACACGTGAAATGAGAGAGTTAAAGCGATTGAATTTTATTATGCCAACCAGAAGTCAATCGTTTTAATGCAAAGAGCATATCGTCGACATTTTGCAACAGGAAATGCACCTTCTGACTTCATGATACGTTGTCTAGTTGCACGGTTTGAGCAACAGGGATCTATGGCGGATCAGTCTCGAATAGGACGACCACGAACCAGCCACTCTAATGAAAATATACAGCTCGTAAGGGCTAGTGTGGCAGAAGACCCTGAAATTTTGACCAGAAGACGGTCCGCTCGAGTTGGAATACCAAGGTCGTCATTGCGACGAATATTGACGGCTGATATACATCTCTTTCCCTACAAGATTCAACTGGTACACCAATTGAGACCAAGAGATAACCTTCAGTGTCTTCAATATGCAGTTGAATTCCAAAGAATGGCAGCCGAAATGGTCGATTTTATTGGCAACCTCATAATGAGCGATGAGGCTCATTTCCATTTAAGTGGATTTGTTAATAATCAAAATTCTCATTTCTAGGGAAGTAAAAATCCAAGACGTATCCATCAGCGTGAAATGCATCCTCTTCGCTGCACAGTCTGGTGCGGAGTTACGGCCCAACGGATAATTGGCCCCTATTGCTTTGAAGACACCAATGGAGCAACTGTGAGCGTTAATGGCGAACGATACAGATCAATGATCGAAAATTTCTTGGTGCCAGAGCTGGTCGATACTCCAGGGATATGGTTCCAGCAAGATGGAGCTACAGCTCACACTGCCAATCAAACCATGGAACTCCTGAGAACGATTTTTGAAGAACGAATAATTTCCAGAAACTCAGAAATTCGATGGTCTCCTCATTCGCCCGACCTGACCGCCCCAGATTTTTTCCTGTGGGGATATCTGAAGGAGCGAGTATACACAAACAAGCCAGCAACCATTCAAGAGCTAAAAAACAACATTGAAATGGAAATTGAAGCAATAACAGAAGAAACTTTGCACCGTGTTATGGAAAATTCACTCGAAAGAGCAAGAATTTGCGAGGAGACAGAAGGGCATCATTTGAGGGACATACTTTTCCATAGTTGATTCCAAAAATAAATATAAACCCTAAATTTTATATTTTAATTTAAACTTTATAATAAACAAAATTAAAAAAAAGTTATTGAATGTTTTAACCCCTATGCAATTTATGGCCCACCCTGTATTTCTGTCCATCCATGCACCCTTCTGGCTGTAGTAATTGACAGGAAAATTAGTGCATTTGAATGAGCGAGTTTTTTCTAATAATAACAACTTCCATTTTTCTGTCATTTTAACGAGGGATAAGGTAAATGTTTATCACTATAAAAACCACGTAGCTCAGTGAGCTAGAACACAGCTTAAGTTGGCCAATGACTCTACTTAAAATCAAATCGTAATAAAATGAAATGAAAAAAATCAAGATGGCAAAAGAACACAGCTGATGTGCTTTGCAGTACTCTGTGCCACACGAAAATATCATTAAAAACCCTTTATTAGTAATAGTTCAATAAAAATCAACAAGTATATGGTTTCCATATAAACAAAGCAAAATCACACACACAAATTGAAAAACGATATTACGTTAAAACATTTTCCCCTATAAATGCATAGGATCTCAACTTGGACGACAATGGGAGTTGTCATGGTAGTGTATACAGTAAAACCCCATTACAGGCGACTCCCGAGATTCGACAGGGATACATTCCTGAAAACGTGGTCGAATCTCGAAATGTCGAATGCAGTTTTTCCATATACTTGCATGTTATAATCGGGGGATACGTTCCCGCATCTTGGGAAAAG
Source organism: Uropetala carovei (assembly GCA_036926305.1). NCBI lineage: Eukaryota > Metazoa > Arthropoda > Insecta > Odonata > Petaluridae > Uropetala > Uropetala carovei. Next base: position 7,226,015 of record JAXCHB010000188.1, read on the forward strand.
TCTCCTCACGTTCTATAAAGATAAAATGACATTACTAATATGTTAATACAACAATATTAAATTACTAGTGTAATTCCCGTTGAAATATCAATGGAAGAATTATAGATAGATTGATTATTAATATTTGCATTTAAAATAATTAATAGCACACTATTACATATGAAATATTTCGTCATATATTACATTTCTAGTGAATATTCTGTTGTCGTTTAGTAAATGCCTTTGGTTTTTATTTTCGGCTATAAAATTCTGTTATTCTTCTCCCACCTTGTTCTCGTCAATGCTACATATAATTGTCGGTGTGCAAAGACAGGGAAATAATTATATGTACACACATATAATGTAGGGAAAATAATTAAATTTCGTGCACTTAACGTTATGATTGTTTTAAAATTGTACTCTGCACTTAGGATGAAAGAATGCTAACTCGAATTCTCAATAATGTTCTCCGTCGTTATGTATTACATATTTAAAATAAAATGCTTTACAATATTAAAATTAAAAACTAACTAATTAATCAATCAGTGGAATAATTTCTTTGAATACTATCTGAACAAAAACAAATCAATTTATTTAAACATTGTAAACTGTTCTCTTGACGATTGAATGGATCATTGTATTGGAGGGCTCACAGAAAATTCACCGAAACACAATTCACCGACCACAATTCACCGATTCACAATTCACCTAAACCACAATTCACCGAATCGCAATTCACCGAATCACAATTCACTGAAAAGTAAATTCACCGAACCACAATTCATGGAATGTATAAGTCATCGAAATTTCCAAATCACTTTATGAAGATGGGGGAGAGCGGAAGTAATATAAACGGAATGTTCGCAACAATAAACCATTACCATTTAAGGAGGAGTGGGTATGGGGAGGAAAGAAGGAAGATGAAATAGTATAACAAAATGAAATACTAGCATCATGGATGTCCTTCCGATGCAAATAACTCGCACATGAATAATAAATAAACAAATTACGCTCACAAGAGTTTGGGGAGGAGAGGTGGAAGGTTAAACATTAAAAATGGAATGCCGGCACCATGGGTGTCATTCGATTGCAAATAACTCGTAGATAAATAATAAACAATAAATAAACAAAGGACACACTCAAGGCTTATGGTAGGGAGAGGAGAGGGGAAGGTTAAACATTTGAAAATGGAATACTGGCACCATGGGTGTCATTCGATTGCAAATAACTCGTAGGTGAATAATAATCAATAACTACCGTATATACTCGTGTATATGCCGACTCCATGTATAGTACGACCCCTGATTTTTTGGTGAACAAACCTGAATTTTTCATATACCTCGTTTATAGTACAACCCCAGCTTTTCACCATGGTCGATATATTTCGTTTCGATAGCTCGATGGTTACGAGCGAGATATATCGAACAACCTTGATTTTCCACACCACCATGGAATACGCCGTAAATGTCGTAAATAGTATTTCTTGCGAGTACACTAAAATTCGGATAGGTTAAGTATCTTACTCCTAAAACATTTAATAAAAAGTGATATGAATCATGATTGCACAAGATGAAATAAAATCGTTTCAATTGTAGTACGTCTTGATTACTTTCCGCGTATGTAATGGTTCCACCCGCTCATCTATTTAATAGGTAGAGATAACGGATAAAAAGAATTTATTTTGTAATATTCCACAGTCTTTATTGTTTCTTCAGTCACACACCGACCGGTTTCCACTACAAAATCATTCTAATGGTGTTACTAACCGACGTAACACTTTTAGAATGACTTTGTAGTGGAAACCAATCGGTGTGTGATTGAAGGAACAATAAAGACTGTTGAATATTACAGAGTAATTTCTTTTTTCCGAGATGTCGAAATTCCATAAAGTTACGCCGTCTACGATACTTTTAGTCCAACTCGTTCCAATCCATCCCTTGTAAAAAGACGCAAACAAAGATGTACATACATAAAATTCAAGGAAAGAAGTGCCCGTAAATCTTCACTTATATCAAGTATTTGTGAATTTGAAGCTGTATATATGAAAAAGATTCTACTCTTCACGAAGCAACATAACAACGATAAAGGACCTCACTGTTAAGGTTAGGCTACCATTAGAATACGTGCGGGTGGCATAACTTCACCGAAAATGCCCGTGAAGATACGTGAATTTTAAATCCTCAAATGCATTACTCGTGTATAGTACGATCCCCAATTTTTGCAATAAAAATTTGGTCGTAAAAACTCGTACTATACACGAGTATATACGGTAAACAAATCACGCACTCAAGGCTTATGGTAGGGGATGGAGAGGGGGAAGGTTAAACATTTAAAAACGGAATACTGGCACCATGGATGTCATTCGATTGCAAATAACTTGTAGGTGAATAATAAACAATAAATAGACAAATCACGCATTCAAGGGTTATGGTAGGGAGAGGAAAGGGGGAGGATTAAACATTTAAAAACGGAATACTCGCACCATGGGTATCATTCGATTGCAAATAACTTGTAGGTGAATAATAAACAAAGGACGCACTCAAGGTTTATGGTAGGGGGAGGAGAGGGGGAAGGTTAAACATTTAAAAATGGAATACTGGCACCACGGATGTCATTCGATTACAAATTACTTGTAGAAGAATAATAAACAATAAATAGACAAATCACGCATTCAAGGCTTATGGTTGTGGGAGGAAAGGAGGAAGATTAAACATTTCAAAACTGTATACTGGTATCATCGTGAAAAAATCAAACTTGGAGATTTGACTGATTTACACTTTTTAGGGATTTAGTTGGAGTTTTTCTGATTGTTTTATTTTTGTTATATGTAGTAAGGCATGGGTCTCAAACATAAGGCATGATGGCCTTGTTTCCAAATGAGCACTCACTCTCCTACTCGATCGAAATCTTTATAGGATTTGAACTTATTGTAACGATGTTGATATGAGCGTCAGATCCAAAGAGAGATATTTGTGATTGCCTATCCATTGGAAGTCAGTCTTTCACTCCAGGATCTGCTCTTTGACCCATTCGGTACATCTTTTTGAATTTGCATCTCAGATTAGTACTTCCTGAGAAAGGCAAACAAATCATACTTACCAAGTGGCAACCAAATCTTGGTCGTCTCAAGTTGCGTATCTGAGAGCAGGAGCGCTCCTACTAAATGAAACCTATTACCTCTCTTTTGAGAGTTTTCTGTTTCCGCCCTTGGAGGTGAGTATACTTTTGAGTTCTGTAAACATATTGTGGAAACAAACAACTGACTTCAATTCCTACTGAAGAATGTAGGACATGCGGAATACTAGAAGCTAGGGATTCCCGTCTATGACAGCGGTGGCCTACCATTCTGCAGCTCAAAATCATCTGTAATATTATTCTAAAAAACTTTTATGTTGGGTATTCTTACGACTTGGAATGTAAGGGAAATACCCCTAAGATTCATCTGGACTGATAAAGGACTTGGAAGGCTTGGGTTCTACGACAACTCGTCGCAGTCAATTCGTTATGCGTTAATTCGTCGCAAGACAACTCGTCGCACGTCAATTCGTCGCACGACAAACCGTCGCACGTCAATTCGTCGCACATTGCCCCATAAGGAAAGCCCGTATATCATTGTAGGGGTTTTTATGTTTGCTTTTTAAAATTATTTCCCATCAAGTTTCCAAATCGTGATTTAAATTATCGTAAAGATTTAGCGCAACTTGTTAATTATTATCGAAAAAAGTTGAATCAAAGCCAGTGTTCAATCATGGACGACATGGGCATTGGCAGAAAATTTTGCAGGGGTGGGAAAAACACAAAAATGCATATTATCCAGGGGCGGATACAATTTTTCCCAACCCGGGAAAATTTTACTTAACCGGCCCCCAACTGACCACAAACCCACACAACTGAATCACTATGAATTATATTATCACTGTACTGAATATCCTCTTGAAATTAACTTAAAGTATATTTTAAATGACTAATTTATTTCCCTTAAAGAAGGTTAAAATCAGAGCTCAAAATGAGCAGGAACTCGGCTCCGGCTCATCACACATGCCGATGATACTGTTCTGTTTCGACAGACATTTAAAAATACCATCCCTTATAACAAGCGTCCCGTTTCGTAAAAATTTCCATTTCACTACCAATACAAGTGTTCCGTTTCGTAACATTTTCCATTTCGAGCACTGGTTAAAATCCACTCTGACCTGCTAAATGCTTTGACACAAATAGCCTCCCTAATCCCTCCCTAGCCAAATCTCCCTACACCTGATCTTTCTTCCCCTCACTTTCCTCTTCCCATCTACATCTCGGTGATATTCAACCTTCTGATCAGCATGCCCCTTGGAAAACTTTGAAGATGTGCATACCCACCGGTATTATCACATAATATGAACAAATCCACAGAAATCTTTAAATGATTAGAATTAATTTTGGTCGACTAAATTTGTATTCACTGCACCTAATCGTAAAATTTATGAAAAATGAATCTTTTTCGTATCCTGAAAAAACCTCCCATATTTCCAGTTGAATACCAAAATTTACCTCCTTCCTCTACAACCCTCTCGCCTTCCTCCCTCTACATCTCTTGCGAGAGCATACAGGCACCGCATTGGCATTTTTGCATTAGACACGTGAAATGATACAGCAATTAGCATGGTTAGTTAAGAACACGGAATTTCGCCCAAATTTGAGCGAATCCGAATCGAAGGATAAATTGACTTTCAAAATAAGAAATGTTCCCTTTTCTTTAAAATATTCTTGGTCCATAGAAAGCATGTCAAATTTTCCAATATTCATTTGCAATTGGGACAAGGGCTGCTGAGCAGAATTTAAAATGTTACATATTATCTTACGAGAAATGAAAATAATCCTTAGAGGTCGATCTTGCAACATTTTTTGAGATATATTACGCCGTTACCTTCATATATCCCATTTAAACATCCTGCCAAATTTTTGATCCTCTGTGTACACCATTTAACGAATTGTCCGAATTTCTCTACAGCGTGACACACGGACCAAACAAACAACCAGTCAAAGGACAAACCAATTAATACTGCCTTTTATTATAATTAGAATTTTGCACATTAGCAGATGTATGAATAAGGTGAAAATGGAAGTTTAAAAAATAACACGAAATAAATCCAAAATCTAAGAAATTGGAATTACAAGGTGGTCATAAGATATGTATGTACTTCAATTTTCAAAGACACAAACATAAATGAACAGAAAATGATAACTCTCTTCTAAAATTCGAAACAACAAAGTAAACTTCATTTATGACGTTCAATAATCATAATAAAATTCAATGTATAATTTATACATCAAGAAGAATACCTTTTATGGTTCATGTCTCAGATCCAGGGCCATGTTTTGGAAGACTACCTGCTCTTCCCTTTCGACCCTCATTAGAGAGGATTAGCGACCCTCATTAGAGAGGATTAGTGACCCTCATTTGGACTCCAGTCCTGGCCCCTAGCTGTATGTAGTCTACCCTCACAGAGGGTGGTGAAATTGCAATACTTTTTGCTCAATTTAGATGATTAAATGTTACATCATTGCATTGCTGTGAAAATGCTGATTTTGGCATTTTTTAAAAGAAATTCTAAGGTACATATCAATGGAGTTAGGAAACGAGCAATGTAGAGGGTGGGGGAGGAAGGAAACTGAAGGGTGAGTGAGATGTACCAACATAAGCGCTTGCCTTAAGCTTTTTAGGAGAGAAATTTGAAAAGGACAATGCCTTTCTGAATTACAACATGTACAGCGACTCTCTCCTTTCAGCTATCCCTTTCAAATAGTCTACAGAGCCCATAAAATATTAAACATAAAGTAACAACAATGAAAATATGATTGTTTTCATGGTCGTTGGTCTATGTTACATGATTTTCTCAGGATTTCAAATTTTCTTCCTTGGAATAAATAGGAACAGGGTCTGCTAAATGCTTTTGTTGCGCTTTTGTATGTGTGAAATTATTAAATTTTGATTTCTTTTTTATTAAAAACCAAAAAAACTGGAACCAGGTTTTACCGCATGTTGTAAAAACGTGAACTTATAGAAGCACTCGAATTCCTCATTTCAAAGCGATATGGTGATCCAAAGAAAACTGCATTAATATTTTCCGCGTATATCTGTGCCTTTACTGAATCACTTGAATTATGTCTGGTGCAAAACTCATATTTTGCGCATATGAGACTTTTTTCATTTCGCATCTCCTGAAGCTGTACTTTATCTTTTTAGAAAAGTGCAACAGAAACGTTTATCAGACCCTGCTCCTATTTCTTCCAAAGAAGAAAATTTGAAATCCCGAGAAAATCATGTAACATAGACCAATGACAATGAAAACAATCATATTTTCATCGTCGTTACTTTAACAAAATTCTACGATACATATCAACGGAGTTTGGAAACAGGCGAGGTAGAGGGTGGGGGAGGACGGAAACTGAAGGGAGAGTGAGAGGTATGAAGTAAACGTAAAGTAACGAATGAAATGAAAAAAGCCTCATTTGCGCAAAATTTGGACTTGCTTTTTTAGCTTGATCTCTCTTATCTTAATTTATTATCATTCAAATTATATTTACATATTTCAACCTAAAGAGCGCTAAGGAGGGTAAGTGTTTTAAATATGAAGATTGATTCTGAAGACTGCTAAAAACATTTAAAAATATGAACTGTCATCATTAAAATACATGTCAATCGATACTTTAACCCCCTAAGTAGGCGTGTGGCCTTTCGTAACTTTAGTGGGTGCATGGGGTCTTTAAAGACCCCAAAAGAAAATGTTTATATCTATGCCGAGTTGTTGATTTTCTTAACAATTATATAACATTGTGCATCCATCAGATTTTCCATATTGTTAATGGCATTTAATTATTTCTAATGCTTACGTAGCTGCTATTTTTGGGTGTAGCTTTCACACATTAATACATAATCTTCTGTGTAAATTTATAGCGAGTTAACAAATTAATTTAATCTCCACTAAGGTCTTCTATAAACTTTGTTTAAATGTTATATAATTGTTATATTCGTTTAGTACGTTATTTAATGGGCGAATTCTTTCCTGAAATGTGCACCTTTTTCTTCCCAAAGAATCGTTATCATGCATATGATTACACTAAACTCGAGTGCATTATTATTGTTTTGCAATGAAATTCAAATAATCTTTGCAAATAAATGTACAATAACCTATAAACATTTACTTGGATACATGAATTTGTTTTTCTCTCACTCATGTATTATCTCCACCTCAACTTTTTAGAATATATATATATGGTTATAGTACTCGATGTGTTACTGAACTAGAGGGTCAAAACAATAAATTAGAAACCACTTTAGATGCATAAACAACATGTACCTTTATTTAACGTCTTGAAATTTAACAACCCAATCACTGCATACAGTTTTCATGTGATTTAAGCACGTCATCTTGGTACAGAAATTGCAATTTTTTGTCCACTTTTCTCAGGCAAAATGTGCACCTAGCTCGAACTTTGGCGTCTAAATGAATGTGTTTTTCCAATGGTGGCGATCCCGTTAATTTAGCAGCTTTTTCGCGGAGTGATCTAGGCACATATGTACTGCTGCCCTTTTGCGAAAAGGCGAAACTCACAGGTACTCGTTTGGAGACGTGCCGGCGTGAGATGTAGGAGCCACCCTATGTTGCTTGAAACACAGACAAGTGGTGGAAACAAAATTTCTCGCATAATAAAACGGACGGTTGTAAGGATTAGTGCGAGAAATTGACAATAGCATTGACGAGGAAAACGGGAAAACCAGTGAAAAGGTAGGAACTCGGGACAAGTGCACACTCATGCGGGGATCCTTCCCCCCTTCCGCGGTCTTCCGGGAAAGGAACTGCAGGTCATATCCCTCGCTTGTGTTAGGGGCAAGGGTTTTTCTCGTGCTGATAAAGAATTGCTTGGTTTCCTAAACCAGAATGCAGAAGGGTATTTCCACAGGTCTCGCGTCAAGGGAAGAGATAAAATCTAAAATAGTATAGAATAATTGCAATACTGCCAGTGTTCTTGGAAGGCATTATATTCCTTGCTAAAGGCTTTCACATAGCCCTGGCAAAAAGGAAACATTTCATTTTCTAAAAGGAAATACAGAGAGGTACGATTCTCTGAGAGATTAAGAGAAAAATATATAAGTTCGAAATAGTCGCGCAAGTAGGCACGTGGGGTCTTAAATGACCCCAATGTTAAAAAATGAATTTTTACGAGAAGGCCATAGCACATATTGCCAATATTTCTACACGAACAAAAGGAGATAATTATTCTAGGAAGGTACTGAAAAAATCTACCTCATACAAGTAATTTCAAGAAAATTACAGCGTTTTTAAAAGGAATAGGGTCTTTAAAGATCCCACGCACCTACTTAAGGGTTAAGCAGCCCTCAAGAGGGCTTTGTCATACCTAAACCTAAAGAGATGAATCTAGCCTAAAACTTCTGTTGTGACATAAGTAACTCATGCTAAATGTAAAACTCACATAAAAGTCATAACTTTGGATAGAAACACCTAATAGTCTTTATAAAGTCCTTAAACAAATCATCCTTGCTACAGTGTTTTCTTCGCCACACGTACTCTAAAAGGTAGTCTTCCAGGTGCTCTTCCGACATGCAGCCAATTCTTCTCCGCATATCTCTTTTTATAACGGACCAGTATCCCTCAATATTTTGAGTGTGGGTCGAACGATTGGCAGGATATACCGCATATATTTTTTCTTAGAAAAAGTAATTATGCCAAACCAAATTTCCTCTTCTGCAGTGACACCTGCTACACAAACAATAGTTCTTATGTCTTTGCTGTCACTGTCACTGAATTCATGAATTTCTCTTTTGCTCAAATCATTTTTTGAATAATAATTTATTGTCACATAACATTTACAAAAATTTACAGTAATATAACTTCAGGTAAATTGGTGTCTCGTCAAGATTCATCCGCATTACAATTAACAATTCGCTCATCAGCATAAAAATTCACAATTCACACATCAGCATTCAAATTCACAATTCACTTAAAACAGATCACAAAAGTGTTCCCATGTGTAAATCAAGTAACATTGTCAGAAAAACACATCTGAATCTTCTAAAAAAATCCTTAACTGGATAGTAACATTTTTTAATTAAAAATTCCCTTATTTTATTTTGAAATATGTTTGTGATATTGCCATTTGATGTTCTTAAATTCAAATTCATTTTATTATAAATTTTTATACCCATTTAATAAGGAGAATTTTCCTAAACCTTCAGTCTATGCATTGGTATATCAAGCATACATTTTTTCCTGGTATTGTGGTTGTGATGGGATTGACGGTTGTTAAAACAGTCCAGGTTAGCATTAACATATAGCAGGGGTCCACAAACTTTATTATTGAAAGGGCCACATTAGGCTTTATATACGACAGACCGGGCAGGGGGGGTTATCGAGAAGTTTTACAAAATATTTTGAGGGGGGGGGTTGGGTTGGGTAAGGCTGGCGGGCCACATTAAATCACTCCACGCGCCATTGTTTGGGGACCCATGACATATAGGAACAATTCATCTAATTATAAAAATGTATGTGTGTGTCATAATTTTAAAACTCGAAAACTACAGATCATAGAAGCAAGAGAAAGGTATCATTTTAAACGGAATAATGAGTACGGTGGTATAGTAAAGTTTTTATATCGATTTGATTGACCTGTCTAATTTTAAAAGACATTTTCTTTTTTTATTTTCTCCATTTGAATAGCATAGGGACAAGTGCAGCTTATTTTTCATTTGAATTTTAAAATTACTTAGAAACATGGTACGATCTTGAGACTTGAATGGTTCTACGAAGAAAAGAACAAAGTTTATTTATATTGAAGGCGGAATCCAAATCCTGATCGAATTAGCATAAAAATGCATTTAGAATCATTAAAATACGTGATTTTATCAGTTTTATTACAATTATAAGCTACATGACAACTCCCATAGTCACTGAAATTGAGAGTTCAATGCATTTATGTGGGAGAAGAAAACATCCAAAAATAGTATGAAAATTATGCAGAACGACTAAGTAAAGTACAGGATGGTAAGGTAGGAGGGATTAAAGAAGAGTGGGAACACATAAAATTCGGTCTACATACAACAGCAAATGAGATATTAGGAAGAAAAGAACCTATCATTAGAAAGCTGTGGATAATGGAAGAGATTTTAGAAATGTTAAATGAAAGGAGATTGCTTAAAAATTTTAATAAACCAGAGTATCAGGAGAAGTACAGAAAGGTACGGAATAAAATAATTAGAGAATCCAAGGAAGAAAAAGAAAAATACTTAGAACAGAGATGTAAAGAACTAGAGGATAATATGAGAAATGGCAAAATAGATATAGCATATAAAGTAATAAAACAATTTTTTGGAGACTATAAGAGACATGGAGGAGGAATTACTGATAAAGATGGCAAGTTCATGATAGAAGACATCCAGAAAGTTGAGAGATGGAAAGAATATATGCAAAACCTATATAATGAGGAAAGCACGAATAAGGGATTACTTGAAGATAAGAGGGAAGTAGAAGAAGAGGAGAAAGGGGATCCGATCATTAAAAGTGAATTTGATTCAGCTATTTCAGATCTAAAACAGAGGAAAGCGGCAGGAATAGATGAAATTCCAGCAGAACTGTATAAAGCTGCCGGGGAAGTGATGTTACATAAAATTTTCGCTCTGATAAAAATTATGTATGAAACCGGAGAAATACCTTCTTACTTTGAAAAGTGTTATAACAACAATACCAAAGAAAGCTGGATCTGTCAGATGTGAGGATCACCGTACAATTAGCCTCATATGCCATGCAGGGAAAATTTTAACAATAATTATACATAGGCGAATCGAACAAAAAATAGAATTTATCTTATCAGAGGATCAGTTTGGTTTTAGGAAAACAACTGGAACTAGGGAAGCTATATTAGCACTAAGAATCATCAGTGAGAAATGCATAAGAAAGAACAGGGAGACATACCGTATTCACCCGAATCCAAGACGACCCAGAATCTAAGACGACCCCCCATTTGGATGATTCCAAAACAGAAAAAAATTCCAATTGACCTTCATTACTACAAAAATTATAAATCTTGTCAAATATTTATTTTCTCTTATACTTTTCTTGAATGTCATTGTCTTTTAACACTTTAAAATCATAAGATCACATCACAAATAGAACCATTCAGATTTTCAAACAAATTAAATGGTAGCATTCATTTTAAGATAACATTAATAATAAAGTAAATACATTGAAAGAATATACTCATTTCAGGACAACAAAAAAACATTTCAATCCAAGTGCTGCATAAAATCATTTTATTGTATTAGTCATCATCACTGTCTATGCAACCTTCAATATTTTCCTCACGCTCACTATCTTTATCACTCTCAACTTCATCATCAGTCTCCCACAAAACATCATCCTCACTCCCATCCATGGCATTAGATAAGCAGCATTTCTTAAATCCTTTCACTATTACTTTTGCATTTATTTGTTGCCACGATGCCTTGATCCATTGGCAGAGCATTGCAACTTCAGGTTTCTTAAGATTTCCTTTTGGTGTTAAAGTGTGAGTTCCACCCTGTAACCACTCAGAATACAAAACCTTTAAATTATTTTTAAAACACTTATTGACAGCAACATCTAAAACTTGAAGTTGCGATGTCATTCCTCCAGGTATTACAATAAGATCAATATTCATCGCACTCATTATGTTTTTAATTTCAGGAGATAAGTGTCCTTTGAATGCATCCAGTGAAAGCATTGCTCTTTGTTTTAGTAAAGCTCCTGGCCGTCTATTCCACACCACACGTAACCAATCTCTCATTAGTTCTTTAGTCATCCACCCCTTTTCTTGACACCTAACTATTATTCCAATTGGCAAATGTTCCTTAGGCATTGTTTTCCACTTTAGAATCATATATGGTTGTAATTTAGTCCCATCTGCTAAAACAACCAACATTACCGTGACTCGCGTTTTTTCGTTGCCTGTAATTTTAATTAGGACGGACTTAGCAACTTCTTCATTCACAGTATAATTAGATGGCATGTCGAAGAAAACCGGAGTTTCATCGGCATTTCCTATTTGGCTCAAAAGGTAATTATTGGTTTTTCTAAGTCCAGTTACGTATTTCTGGTAAGCGAGAAGTTTTTCAACATAGTCTTCTGGCAATTTCTGACACAGTGAAGTTCGTCGCCATAAAGAAAAATTATTTGTCGCATCATTCTCACGTACCAACTTCTGCTGACCTTGAATTCTTGCAATGATATATTTAGTCCTCTAGCAATTTCATGAGCTTTAAGTATAATACTTTCAGTCGAAACAGGCATACCGTTCTTCCTCATGGTGCTCACAAACTTTACTACTTCTTCTTCTATGCCATGAAATCGGCCTAATTTTGGATGACTGAACGACTTCCTTGTGGCTTTGGCTTTTTCTAGTTCCTGTTTTGAGAGTTTCCATGGACGCACATTTGCCTCAGATACACCGAACTTTCTAATCGCATCACAGTTATTAGTGTTTTCGGTGTAATTTATCACGATCAGCTAAAAATTTGCATCATAGCTCCGTCGAATTCCTTTTGTTAACTTTCCCTTTGCACTCGTGCCACGTACTTCAACATTATCTGTCATTTTAACTTAAGGGTTGTGCATTTAAATGAAGAATGCACAACTCAAAATTACTGTCACACTTAGTGAATCGCGGTGAGTCGTTTGAAAGGGGAATCCCAATGATTTCTGCTCTCATTTGTTTTTACCTTGCGGTTGCCATTACGTGCAAGATGAAAGTACGTCGTCTGTGTTATGATAGTCAACAATGATTATTAGTCTAAATAATTATTATTCCCGTCATGTTTTCCTTATTGTTATTACTCTTTGTTCATTTCACGTCTTTATGTACGTACTTGAATTTGCTGTTGTGAATTGTTTACTCTAACATACCATTTGTTGTAAAAACCATTGATTAAATGCATAAATATACTTCGTATTTGAATGTAAGACGACTCTTGATATTTACAGCTAACAATTTGGAAAAAAAAGTTGTCTTAGATTCAGGTGAATATGGTATATTAACTTTATAGATATTGAAAAGGCTTTCGATAATGTCCAGTGGAGAAGTGTGTTTGCGGTGTTGGAAGAAATTGGAGTAAAGTTTATAGATAGGAGGATCATATGGAGTGTGTATAAGAATCAAAGAGCAATAATAAGATGCGGAGGGGAACAAGAAGAAGCTCAGATAAAGAAAGTAGTTAGACAGGGGTGTAGTTAGCCACCTGCCATTTTTAATGCCTATATAGAATCAGCTTTACAAGAACTAAGAGAAAGGGTAGATATAGGAATAAAAATACAGGGGCAAACGATAAACATGTTGCGATATGCAGACGATATAGCTGTTTTGGCTGAAGGTGAACAGAAAACACACAACTACTTAATAAATTGTATAAAAATGATACATTGAAATGCCCACACGGGACTTCCCGTACAATTCAGAGAGTCTCGCGTCCTTCCACTTCCACCAACCCAACCCACGCAACACTCCAATATCACAACATGTGCAGTGCAAGCATTCGAAATTGAATAAATAAAAGTGACTTTTGATGACTTACCAAGTACATAGTGTGTTCCATCTCCATTTTTATTATTATTTCTGTATATTCTATTTATTATTTGGCCTTATTTTACATTTTAATTTCTTAAATACGAGTAGATATAGTTTTAATAAATAATCTTTTATGTATTTATAAAAATTCCTGTAATTAATAAGAATAATTTACAATGAATGCTTTTTATAATTTTACCCCCTTGGCCAACCAACCGCGTAAATCTATGTCCGTGTAAAATGCAATCGAAGTGAATATATATCTGTGTATGTGTGTGAAAGAGAGAGAGAATTATTTATTAAAAACTAAATTCAGCAAGGTGATCGTTTGTTTTTAAGTGATGAAATCACTCCCAACCATGCTCCAAACCATTTGGGATATATATATATATGTATGTATACACACACACACACACACACACATATATATATATATATATATATATATATATATATATATATATATATATATATATATATGTATACATATATATATTATACATATATATATATTATATATATATATATTATATATATATATATATGTCAGAAAGCACTGCACCACTCTCCAACTTCCTCCTCGGGGAGGCACACCCGAAAATAACACAACACGTCCAAGGGACTCCAACTTTATTTAAACCCGAATTACACCAGCATTCTGCTCTCCAGCAGAAGCTCTTCCACGAGCCAACACACGGCCCACGCTACCACGAGTCCCGTCACACACTCTTCTCTCGCGTCACGTGATCTCTTAGTCCTCTCCTTCACCGGCCTGCTTCTGGCAGCACTTCTCGGGGCGGTCATCCTCGCTTGCTTAACAGTCGGCCTTTCCTGACATCGGGGCCGTCCTCGGTCCCGGTACGGTCTGCCTCCGGTTGAACTGCTCCTCTGGCGCTCACGTCGTTCTCCATCCGCTTCTCGTCTTCTTTCCCTCGGCTGTCCGCGGCCTGGTCGTCATCTCCTACTTCGCCTTGGGGGGGCTTACACCAGGCTTTCATTCGGTCTGCACTAAACACGGAATTGAACGCTCGCTGTGTCCTCTTTGCCCCTGGTATATCCATGAGAGAATACCTATCTCGAGCTAGCACTTCTGAGACAAGATACGGACCCTTAAATTTCGGAGCTAATTTTCGCGAACATCCTGTCGCTTGAGCTTCTCGTTCTACGATGACTAAATCTTTGATCGTAACGCTCCTTCTGTTTTTTCTGCGTCTCTGATATCTTTACTAACGCTTTTTCCCTCGCTTCGCCTAAGGTCTCTCTAGTCTCATCGAGTTCGCTTTCTTGCAACGCCAGTATAACACGGTTTTGCAATGAATTCCTTGGGTTATAAGCAAACAATAGCTCATAAGCGCTCTTCTCAGTAGTTTTATTTGACATAGAATTCATGGCGAATTGGATGTTTCTCAAATTTGTGTCCCAGTCGCCTCCATCCTCTTGTGCATACATAGTGGATATGGCATTTGTAATGGATGCGTTTGATCGCTCTACTTGTTCATTTGCTCGAGGGGTAGCAGTCGCATTCTTTATATGCTTTATCTGGTTTCTTTCGCATAATTCTTCAAATTCCTTCGCTGTAAATGCCGTACCTCGATCTGTAATTAAACGCTCAGGACACCCAAATAAGCTCGTAATCTCACTGATAGCTTCGCACACTGGTTTGGTTTTTGTGGTTTTCACTGCCTTTAGTAGGATGAACTTTGTAAAGTTGTCTTGATACACGAGAACATACTCGTTGTCCCTTTTACTCCTTGGGAATGGCCCTAAGTGGTCCACGTGAACTGTGTGAAATGGGATGGCTACACGC
Source organism: Uropetala carovei (assembly GCA_036926305.1). Taxonomy (NCBI): domain Eukaryota; kingdom Metazoa; phylum Arthropoda; class Insecta; order Odonata; family Petaluridae; genus Uropetala; species Uropetala carovei. The sequence continues at coordinate 7,241,394 of JAXCHB010000188.1, forward strand.
TCTAAACTGTGCAACTGCCCCTCTTTTTTACCTCCCGGTCTCTTATGATAAGCACATTCAATGCAAGCTGCAATATATTTCTTTACCCTTCTTCTCATCTTCGGAAACCAAAAATATCTCTTCACGTGTTCTAAGGTTTTCTCTTCTGCGTAATGTCCCATGTCATCATGACTTCCCTTTAGAATGCGCCAAATAGAGTTCTTAGGCACAACCCAACGGACCCCACCGTCTACCTTTCTACAGACACGGTTGTCTTTCAGCACATAGTCTGTGTGGATCTGCCTATCCTCATTGGCGACCGCAGGTTGCTGTAAGGTGCGATGTATTTTCTGGATAGATACATCCTGCAGCTGCATCGTTAGTAACCAATCATCCTGATTTATTCGCAACGTGAAGATTTTCAAGTCTGCTGTATCCGGTTCCTTGGAATCTCCCACGGGATTTCGACTGAGGGCATCAACGTGACTCATGTTGCGTCCTGGTCGGTACTCGATCGTGAAATCATACTCTTGTAATCGAAGCCACCACCTCGCTATCCGCGGTAACAATTCTTTCTTGGACATGGTGGTCTTTAAAGCATTACAGTCAGTAACAACTTTGAAGGGTCTGTTCAATAAATACATTCGAAATTTGTCTACGGCTTCAACTACTGCCAACGCTTCTAGCTCATAACTGTGATAGTTCTTCTCTAGATCTGTCGTCTGTCGGCTATAATATGCCACAGGTTTTTGAGATTCTCCTTCTCGACGCTGTAAGATAATCCCCGCTAGTCCATTCTTACTGGCGTCAGTGTGAACTTCATGTTCGGCATTTACATCAAACAACGCAAGTGCCGGACGCTCGATTAATCTTTTCTTCAGCTCTTGAAATGCGTTTTCTTGTTTCTCTGTCCACTCGAATGCCGTATCTCTCTTCGTCAAGAGCGTTAATGGCTTGCTTAACGTAGCGAATCCTAGTACAAATCTTCTAAAGAAGCTCGTCAAACCAATAAATTGTCGATCTTCGAGAACATTCTCCGGCCTTCGAAATTCTTTAACTGCCTGAATTTTTCTCTCGCCTGGTCGGATCCCATCTTTGGTTATTTCAAAGCCCAAATAGTCTACTCTGGTTTTGAAAAATTCACATTTTGATACTTTTAGCGCTAGCCCCAATTTCTTCAGTACTTGCAACAGTCTTTCTAATCTCTCTAACCCTTCCTTCACCGTTTTGCTGGGTATCAACAGATCATCCATATAGACTAGGACCTCTCCTGGTTTTGTCATTTGCACTACCCTTTTCATCATTTGATTAAACACTGCAGGTGCGTTTACTACTCCGAAAGGCATTTTTGTGAACTCGTACAGTCCACTTGAGGTGACAAAAGCTGTCAAGGGTCTCGTCTCTGGGGCCACAGGGATTTGATAGTATCCCGACACCAAGTCTAAAATGGTAAAATAACTGTTTCCTGCAAGCGCGTCTAATTGTTCCTCAATGGCTGGCATGGGGAATTTTATTTTTTTCGTCTTCAAATTCAGTGCTCTGTAATCGACGCACAGCCGGTCTTCTCCGTTAGCTTTCTTCACTAACAATGCTGGGCTTGCGTATTCTGATGTCGACTCCTGCACGATACTCATTTTCATTAACTCATCGACTGCCTTTTGCATAGTCGCTCTTTGGGCGTACGGTAGGCGATACGGTCTTAAATTCACAGGGTGGTTATCCAACAATTCTATCTCGAAACTGGCAGACTCTACTGTACCCAGTTCACTCAAATTCTTCGCAAAACATTCTGGATACTCGTTCACCATTTCGTATACCGCATCCTTCTCCTCTTCAGACAGGTCGTTATTCAAATTTATTTCTTCCATTTCTATCCCGGTCCTCTCTTTGACATTTCGAACTTTGGCTTCCAAGTTACTTTCTTCCTCCTGCCCATCAGTCTCTCTCCTAATTTCAAGTTTCTGATAGCTCTTCTCAACTCGAGTCCCCGATTGGTCTAGGGCGCTTCGTCCTAGAATTATGGCATCGTCTTGCAAACAGTTTGGGACCACAAGCACTTCTACCTCAATGCTTACGTCGTCCACAACAAGGGTTAACTGTTTGGAGCCTATTACGTTACTTTTCCCACAGCCGAATCCAATCAGACTTTTTTGACTCGCAAAGTATTCTACACCTAGCTGTTCAGCGACATCTTGCCTCATGGTCACAACATCGCTCCCTAAATCAATGAACCCAACAACTTGTTCATCATTAACCTTTATCCATTATAATATTCGTCTTTAATTTGGTCGTTCGGCACCGAAATTCTTTGGACTCGCCTTTTCATTTTCAAATTATGTCTATTAACTTGGGTTCCCTGAGGGCATTCCTTCATCATGTGTCCCTCTTTATTGCATCGGAAACATCGCCTGCTCTGCTGTCGTTCCGGGCAATCCTTAGCCATGTGTCCCTGGCCGTTACAATTATAACACCTTGCCTGCGTTGTCTGCTTATTTCTCCTCACCACATTACCTTCGTTTGACGGTTCAATTGGGACACTATAACGGTTAACTAAAAACTGTCTTTCACCTAATCTCGCTCTTTCTGTAATACTTTCATAGCGCTTTATCTTGAGCAGTAACCCTTCAACATCTTTGAACTCACACAAAGCCAGCGACCTTACTAATTCCTTGTCACCTAAGCCATTCAAAATGTATTTAATCAAGGATTCTTTATCTATGTTACCTCGTCGCGCTATCGCTTTCATGGCATACACGTATGACTCATAGGTTTCGTCGCGCTGCTTCTTCCTCTTTGTGAGACTCATGTGGACATCGGCCTGATCAGCTGTTGATGGGAAGCTATAAAGTAACCTTTCTTTAAAAGTCTCCCAAGAATAAACTTCTTCCGCGACACTATTTAACCACAATTTAGCTACTCCTCTCAGCTTATTCACCGCGTGAGTAAGCAATACGGAATTGTCCCACGAATACGCGGAAGCAACCCCTTCCACTCGCCGCACCCACTGTTCGGCGGTAAATCCTAAGGTCGTCGACGCATCAAACTCGGGCAACAATCTTTCCGCCATGTCTCGGTGAGCAACTACAGTTGTCGCCATCGTACTACAATGTCCCGCTTCCATTATTTCTCTTTCGCGGTCTAACAACGCGTGCTCTCTCTCTAGCAACTGTCTTTCTCGTCGTAGAATCTTACGTTCAAGGTCGTTATCGCTCGCCCTAGGCGCTAAGTGGTTCTTTGGTCGGGTCACAGAGGGCGTCGACATCACTCTCGGTAGCTCAGGAAAGCTCGCTGCTCGCGTCAAGAACGCCTCACTTTCTCCTGTTCCCGCCACTGGATACGTCATTTCCGGTTCCCCACTAAACGCCATGCGGTCGCTTTTTTTCACTAATTTCGCTTTTTTAGGTCTGTTTCGACGCTCACAACCCTAGTTATACTTGGGGTATTGTTCACTCGGGAATCACTTTTCTGTCACGTACTTACGGAGGAGTACAGTCTTCATGGGCAAACAGTCGGCTCTCTCACGACGAGCTCCTTTCCGAAAACTGGTTTTTGATCTTCTTATCCTTATCTGATCTCGATCCCGCCGCTGCTGTGTCAGAAACAGACTACACCACTCTCCAACTTCCTCCTCGGGGAGGCACACCCGAAAATAACACTACACGTTCAAGGGACTCCAACTTTATTTAAACCCGAATTACACCAGCATACTGCCCTCCAGCAGAAGCTCTTCCACGAGCCAACACACGGCCCACGCTACCACGAGTCCCTACACACACCCTTCTCTCGCGTCACGTGATCTCCCAGTACTCTCCTTCACCGTCCTGCCCCTGGCAGCACTTCTTGGGGCGGTCGTCCTCGCTTGCGTAACATATATATATACATACATACACACACACACACACAGGGCCGTGCCGATGGGTGAGGCGGCGAGGCAACCGCCTCAGGCGCCTCTCGAAGGGGCGTGCCAAAATTTGACAAAAATGAAAGCCTATCAAAATAAATTCATAAGGCGAGCCCGTGCCCGAGGCGTCTATATAGTTAGAGAGTTTAAACGACTTTTATATATCTATTCATTATTGCAAATTTCTCTTTTGTATCCAAAGTGAATCACATATTAACGAAGCGCCAACTTCGTATTTATTACAACAAAGCGTATAGTTCAACATAAAAATTAACGGTATGTTAGTAAAATTTTTATATGCAAAAGGGGGCGCTGTTTGTTTGATTGACCGTGCGTCAAAATATGATACCTCGGGCTGACAATGTATATTCATGATTTTTTCGATATCGTTTATTCCTTTTTGAACAATGCTGCAAAAACTGGTTTTTATATTGAGTTGACCATGAGTTGGACAATAGCGTATTCGTAGAAGAAACCCTCAGCCTAGCCATGCATGGTTGAGTGAACGACTTTGTTGCAAAAATAAAGGCGCAATATATCTCGGCTCTTATAAAATAAATTCTGGCAACCTTCCTTCGAAGATAAAAAAATCAGTACAACATACATTGTACAAACTTTCTCATATACTAATGCGTCGTATGAGCCGGTTTTTAGAAAATCCAATTTTTGTTAAAATTGCCCAAGAATAAACTAGCCTTATATACATTCATTGAGAAAAATGAAATATGTGGTATTATTGCAGACCTATACTCAAGTAACGTTACGAAATTTTATCAAAATCGTTACAGCTGATTATGAGAAAGTCAAATTATTATTAAAATTGCCTAGAATAAAATAGCCTTATATCATTTTTTTGAGAAATATGAACTATAGTATTATTGAAGACGTAAACTCAAGTAACTGTACGAAATTTGATCAAAATCATAAGAGCTGTTTTTGAGAAAATCAAATTGTTGTTAAAAATAAACTTCCCTTAATTTTTAAGCAATGCCAACCATATCTTCATAGCTTCTGATCAGGGCCGTGCCTAGGGTGTTTCGTGCCCAGGTGTAAGATATGTATCTCTGTGGCACCCCCCTACTAGCGAAATTTTGTGGTATGATCATACACAGCTTTTTTCATCGATAGTGTGGAGACAAGCTAATGCATTTCTGTGGATATATCACTTAACGAAATGATTGAACAAATTAGTTGCATAATTATAAATATAAACATTTCTTTTAATATCTGCTTGAAGGAAAATGAAAAACTCGCCGCACATATGATTATAATTGAATACTCTGTCCCGATACTTAATGATCATTCAAAAATTCCTATATCTCTGTTCATTTACAAGCGAAATTAGATTTGATATTTATTCTACGTCAAAGTCCCAACTTCGTAATTTCATTTTAAGATATTTAAAAATTCAATGAAGAAGTAGATGTCAATAATTCTCTCATTATTTAGAGAAATTGTTTCAGTACTTGAATTTGGTGCTATGTAGTTACGAATGAATATGAACGTTAACGTAGGAGGGAGATCGTGAAGGAATAAGAAAAGCGTGTTTTTGGTAAAGCTGTACCAAGCCGATTCAAAACAGATTTGGGATTTCCAAGACTCGGTAAATGTGAGAAAAAGGGTAGGCACCTGGTATTCTTTCAGCGAAGGATTTGTGGTAAAGGTCGATGGTACTTTACGAAAGGATTGCCCCCTCAGCTGGAGCTCCTCACTAGGGTCGGGATAGAAATTAGCAGAGTAGCACCCCCACCTCTTAGCGACTCCGGCAGAGAAACCATTTTCGGTCGCCATTGATGCGTGTTCTAGCGACAGCGTATCGCAAGGGATCGGAAAAATTTTGCCTGGAATATTTTGTGTCATTTTAGAATCTCTAACTTTCCCTTTTCACTCGGACAAAGGAGGAAACATTCCCAAGTCGAATTCCAATAATATATAGACACAAATACGTTGATGAGAAGCGCCCCGGCAAGTTGGCGCCCGGGTGCATTGCACCCACTGCACCCCAGGTAGGCGCGCCCCTGCTTCTGATCAGTATGATAAAAGTACTAGATTTCACTGATTTTTGCTCTATCGTTTAGGCTCTAGAGCCAGTAACAGACAGACAGACGGCATTGCAAAAACCACTTTTTCGGATTCAGCGACACCTAAAAAGTATATTTCCGTAAGAATCTCGAGGTCGAATTTTTTCGCGATAACAATACTTTCTCAATATACTTCGTATATGAGAAAGTAATAAAGCATGCATGAAAACAATTCATAGTTTTTATCATTTCAAAACTCCATATTTGGGCACTCGTTTTTGAAAACGGTATTTTTTTTTCACTCAACAAAAACAAAGCCTTACTCAAGCGGAGAAGGGTTTGGAAAATTTGACCAGGTTCCAAAGACTCCTTGATCTTGGGAACCCTTGAAAATGTTTCCAACTGATCAATTTTCGAGTCTTAGGGCGAGGGCGGAGGGGGTGATGCCCGTTTTCCTTTCCCGCCTCTCCTTTCCTAATCACCTTTCTCCCACCCTCCAAAGGAATGCATGCCTCTCATCCATCCTGCGCCTAACTATGGTCAAAGAGCGCATTGCCCCGGGAGAATATCCCCTGGGGCGCAAAACGAAGAGACCATCGGCAAGAAATATTGGTGGCAGCGAGGTCTACTTAGATCAAGGCGGCAAAAATTCCTGGCAGGGCTTCGCATCCCTCCATGTCTTATATTTCTGTTTCATTGTTTTTTCTTGGAATATTCAAAATGCTTAACCATTCTGGGGAATATCAATATGCTATGAAGCGCGCCCTATGCTGCATTCTCACCATTCGCACTTATTGTTAGTAATGCAAAAGAGTGAGGTGACACTCTGTTGGCCTGTGTTTTATATTAGTTCGATATAAATATTTTTGGCGATTCCAAGAAGGAAGGAAAGTGATACGTTCTGCATTTTCTACTAGCAGATTAACGAAATACCTTCTACTGAAAGGAACAGGGTTTATAAAGGTGTCAGTATTTCATATTATATTAAACATTTATTGAGAGACGTAGGAAAACCATGTTCATTTGTTTTTGCAGTGAAATTATGTATACTTTAAATTCATATTTATTAATTTTATTTTCGGTAAAATTACTACAAAAACTGAAAAATAAAACAATTTTGCTTTATAGGTGGTGGTGCAAAGTGTAACTTTTTAATGCACGACTGAGTAACATCATGTTTTTTATGTTTATAAATTGAACAGAAGATCTGAGACCTGTTAACTTGCGTTATTTTATGAGCTAAATTGCATTTCAATTACATAGATTTATTCTTTTCGAGTTTCAGGTTTCTTGATTATGGGCTAATTGGAAACTGCATGTTAATATTTTATGTTATTTATTGTTGAAAATAGTAGATTGAAAGATATATTAGTTGTATAACTTCAAAATTATCGCTTCCCTTTTTAATTAAGACAGTCCTCAAAAATACGGAGTAAATGTATTTTGTTGTAAAAATATCAATTAATACAAGAAATAATTGTTAGTGTTTGTATAGTTTCAATATTACTCATAAAAAGTTAAGAGGCCTTACCGTACTATTTTACAGTTTTTAAAGCGGACGATGGTTGGCCATAAAAAATTATCTGGTGTTGAATATCACAAAAGAAAAGCAACTTTTTAAAACAATCATTGTCTCAAAATTACTAAAAAGCCCTAAACTTGACCTTTCAGAATGTATTAAAGACATTTTTTTAAAAGATTATCGCATGACAGGATTTAACGACATAATAGTAGCAGCAGAAAAAATCGCGGAAGACCTAGAAATTGATCCAATGTTTGTTACAGAAGAAAGACTAAGAGTACGGCATAAGCAGTTAGATCACGAAGAAAATAATTTTTTCATTGATCCCAAAGAAAAATTTAAAATAGATTCTAACTCAAATGCTATGAAAATTAAACTATGTATAGTTGAGATTTTTCATAAATATAAGTGATTATGGATTTGAATAAATAGATTTTAATTATTTCCTATCATTTTCGACTAACATGTAATAAAATTACTTAGTAAAAAAATCTGATGTGGCCAACACATGACTTTCTCCATATTTGGGGTATAGATATTTAAATTATTATGAGTAGCATTTTAAGGCAAAATTATTATTTCGTATCGTTAAAGAAGACACGTCGTTGCCATAAATTACGTATATTTTGAATGTTTACAGAATTCACCGCTACATGGTGTTGGCGCTGTATACTGCTATTAAGATAAAGCGAAATATATCCGAAATGGATGGTTCTACGAAAATTAGTTTCAAACAAAATTTGGAAGAAATATTATTCTCTACAACTTTGGTCCTTACGAAGATTACCAATAACGACGTTTTTAAGTAGATATTTAACGGAAACCAAAAAACCGGTTATTTGTAAATAACTCCTAAATAATAACTCCTATAGAAAATTGTTTCAAATGAAAACTGTAGGAAATTACATTCCCTAAAACCTTTGTATAGAATTGTGTATACTATAATGATGTTCTAACAAAGAAATATCGCAAAAACCGAATCGGGTTTCGAATAAACCTCGACTTCCGGTTATCCGTTATTATCCAAAAACTAATCAGTTCTTTGTGCTCATGTTCAAGTGTTATATATGAAGTTTGGTAACGATATGGCATGTACTTTTTGAGTTAGAGCGCCCACAATAACATACACACACACAGACATCATTCCGAAAATAGTCTAAACGTGTTCTAGGGACCTCAAAACATGTATTTCCGTTGAAATCTCGAAGTCAATTTTTTTCATGAATACAATACTTTCCCATTACTACGTATGGAGAAAGTAAAAATTAAGGGGGCGCCATATTACATCTCGCCTCAGGCAGCATAGTACTTTCAGCAAAGTCTACAAGTCGGTCCCCTCGTTCATTTCTGTCTCCATAGCCCCATTTTCCAACTGCGCTGTCGTCTTCCTTTTGTTCTCCTACCTTGGCATTGAAATCACCCATGACCACTTTTAGATGGCAGCTTCCTTTGTCGTGCAGTTCTCCAACTTCTTGGTAGAAATCTTCCACTTCCTCTTCCGAGTATGATGACGTTGGCGCATAAACTTGGACTATTTGATATTGATATCTTTTATTTATTTGAAGCACTAGTCTAGCTGCCCGCTCGGATAAACTTTCCATTTCCACGATATTATTCTTCAATGTTTTGTGGATGATGAATCCAACTCCTCCTGTTCTTCCTGTGTCAGTTCCCCTGTAATAAAAAATATGTCCACTCTTCAACTCCAATAGGCCTTCACCTTTTCTTCTCACATCACTAAGCCCTAAAACGTCCCACTTGATTTTCTCCAGTTGTTCTTGGAGCTCTTGAAGTTTATCTTCACTGGACAAAGTCCGGCAGTTAAAGGTAGTTAGGTTGAGGTTAAAGGAATTGGGTAAGGATGAGAAAGAGTGGCAGTGGGCGTTTATCCTCCGGGGATTCTTAACACCCTCTGCCTTCATGCCTTGTTCCTGACCACTCCCACGGTCAGAGGCAATCCAGCCTCCGGAGAATGAGGGCCGTTTTTTATGGGTGTACATGTCATGGGGGGATTGTGGGCCTTAAAACACCACGCTGGCCCAGAGCGGGTTGGTGAGTACCTCTTTCACTTTGGCCGGAGATATTGCAGAAAGACTTCACAGCATGGTTGAATCTACCAGTGTCCGAGGACACCACTGTTCTTCGCCCTTTAGCCTCTGTTTACACCCTTCCGCCGACTTTGAGGCAGTGAACTGAGGCAGTTGGAAAGGATATATATATATGGATCACTCCCATTACAACGACGAAGCCCTCCGCCAACTATCCGACAAAACCTTCTACCTCTCTCTCCTCTCCGATCCCACCGACCACCATTCCTCTGAAATAGACACATATCTGCGATCCGTTGGAAAACAAGAAGGCCTTCCCGATTCCACCATCTCCGTTATGATTCCCAACAAACCACATACCCCTACCTTCTACCTTCTTCCAAAAAATCCACAAACCAAATATCCCCGGCCATCCCATAGTTGCCAGCTAAAACTATCCCACGGAACTCATCTCTGCATTTGTTGACTCCCACCTACAACCCCTCGTTCGTCAAATGTCATCTTTCGTCCAAGATACCAACCACCAAAATCTCTCCCCTCCTACCTATCACAATCATGACAACAATAGACGTCTCCTCCCTTTATACTAATATCCCCCACCACGATGGACTGTCCGCCCTGAAAAAATCCTTTGACTCGAGACCACCTGACACAAGACCCTCCTCCCACTTCCTAACGAAGCTGGTGGAAATGGTGCTCCACAAGAACAACTTTACCTTCGGAGGGTGCCACTACATACAAATAAAAGGTACGGCGATGGGCACTCGCATGGCACCATAGGTGAATGGGAGGTACGTTTACTCGACATACACCCCAGACCACTCCTGTGGCTGAGGTATATCAATGACATTTTTCTTCTTTGGACACATGGACCTGACTCACTCCAATCCTTTTTACAGCGCCTCTCTTACCACCCCACGCTCTCCTTCACCTACCCCTCCTCCCCCACCAGCATCACCTTCTTGGATGTTGACCTCTCTATCCGTGAAAACCAAATCCACACCAAAATACATTTAAAACCTTCCAACTGCCTTCAATATCTCCACTTCCATAGCTGCCACCCTCTCCATACTAAAACTTCAATCCCCTATGCCCTAGCTCGCTGAGGACGGAGAATCTGCTCGGATGGAGACTCCCTTTCCGAGTACTGCTCTGTCCTCGAAAACGCTTTCTCCAACGCGGATACCCGCCGGACCTGATTTGGGACCAAATCCGATGGGCAGTTGCACCCAGCACTTCTAACCTACACTGCAACCGCCCTGCAACCCCCGACTCTACCCCCCAACTCACCCTAATCACAACCTTCTATCCCGGCATCCACGATACCCTAAAAAGCATCCTAAAGGCATCCCACCCAATCCTCACTTCTTCCCCCAACCAGGTCTCCTTCCCCACACCCCCAATCCTCTCCTTCCGCAGACCTCCCAACCTTGCCAACATCTTGTGGAGAAAAGAACCCCCATCACCCACTCCTCTGCACCCTGCAGGGTCCCACCCCTGCCGCAGACCACGATGCCTTACAACTCATTCTCAAACCCCACCATCTACCCCATAACATACCCTACCAACTGTACCACCCACAACGTCATCTACCTACTAACCTGCACCCAATGCCCTGCCGTTTACGTCGGACTCACCAGCAATTCCCTCAACATTCGCATGAACGGCCATCGCAACAGCGTTCGTCTTAAACGACAGCTACCCGTGGCTGTTCATGCGAATAACCACAATATCAGTTTCAATGTTTGTTTCACGGTGAGGGCCATCCTCGCCCTCCCGGACGACGCTTCCGCCCCACAACTCCGTCAATGGGAACTGGCCCATATCCTAATCTTAAACTCTTTCTCTCCTCCCGGTCTCAATATCCGTTAATATTTCCTTCTTTCCACCCTCTTTTTCCCCTCTCCCCCTCCCCCTTCTGCATCCTCCAATCCCTGACCTTTCCATGCTCCCTTCCCTTCCACCCCCACACCTTCACCCCAATGTCACTGCCAAATCAGTTGTGTCTCTCTTGTGCTGACGAAGGGATCATCCCGAAAGCCCTAACCTCTACAAATGTCTCTCTCCAACACCCCAGCGACTCTACTTCCGGTAAGTGTTCACTGGATTTCCTTCAACACCTACTTGCCCTAAATATCCTTACTTACCTTTCCTCTTCCGTAGTATTTATATATACACACACACACAGGTGATCCCCGCTGAGGTCATCCCGTTAAGCAAAAATCCACGTTCGCCAGGGCACCATAACTTTTAGGCACCCAAAGGAAAATAACTTCCCAAATGGTATTTTTGGAACCACATTCAATATAGAACATAATTCTACCGGACTTTTACAACGTAATTTACTAAACAAACTATAAAATTACCTAGTAAACAGTAAGGCAAAAAAGCTTTTTAGCGGTTGATGTACATAATTTCAAAATATTTCTCAGAACACCTACGACGATTTATTAAAAAAAAGAGTCCGGGGTCGACTGCTTTTTTTCACTTATTATGTATACCTTGTCGGTAGCATTCAAATAGTCTGTCGCACTCCTGCTTCACGGCATCCACTCGTGTGAAGTCATTGTGCTCCTCCAACTGTAACCATCTGCACTGATCGACAATGCTCTTGCAGCTCTGCTTATAGATCAAACCCGTAGTAGTACGTGTTGGGTTTTCTGCAATTTATATATCATTATATACAGCTGAAGTCGGCTCCCGTAAGCCTGTTGTTAATTTTTGTCAGAATTTGCGAGCTGTTAAAATTTTAGAAAATATGGAAATTTATTGATTTCGTCCTTTCAAGTACATTTTGCCCTATATGATAGTCAATTACCAACAGTGTATGAAATGGAATATATTACGAAAGAAACACTTGTTAAGCTAGCAGAAAGGTATTTCTAAATTAGAGCGATATGGTGCCCCTGGCATATAGGCCTTCCACAACCATTATCCAAATTTCCTAACCTCCCTTTTTTTAGAGCCGGTTCTTAATTTTTTTTCCAGATCATCACTGATTATATATTATTATACATTATATGCATTCAAACATTAAGATCCCTCCGCATTTACCTCATTTTTTCATATGTAGATCAAAATTATATAATTTTTTGATGTGTAGCGTTATTGTTTTATTATTATTTATAATGACATGTTAATACAGTAAATTAACATTGTAATAAAGTAATTGTCGAAAATTATAATTTTGAAAATATAAATCATCAAAAACATTCTTAATTAAAGAAGGTCGGACACTACGGCAAGATGAATTAATTAAAACATAAATACTCCTTAACCGTACAAAGTGAGAATATTTAGAGACAAAATAAACAATGAAAAAGGGTAAACAAAAACCGGTTAAGGATGGAATCAAAGGAAAGAAAAACAAAAGAAACACTTAGAGGTTTACGAGGGAAGAAAACCTCGCTGGTGGCCTGGTGTCACACATTCATGCACTCATTTCCTCCCGAAAGGAAAAAAATTTCCGTCAGGAGAACAATCACTCAAACACGCACTGAAACAACAAAAGTAAATAATAAAAAAAGAACGGGAAACCTAGTACACATTCACTCCTAAAGAAATCAAGGTTTTAGAAAACTCATTTGTACACACACTCTCACAAAACCGAGAATCTCTAAATATTCAAGGGACACTAATACGTATTTCGGACACAAAAAGGCCATCCTCACATTTCCGTCAGAATCAGTGAAATCTCATCCTTTTATCATACTGAACAGAAGCAGGGGCGTGCCTACCCGGGGTGCAGTGGGTGCAATGCACCCGGGCGCCAACTTGCTGGGGCGCTTCTCGTCAAAGTATTTGTGTCTATATATTATTGGAATTCGACTTGGGAATGTTTCCTCCTTTGTCCGAGTGAAAAGGGAAAGTTAGAGATTCTAAAATGACACAAAATCTTCCAGGCAAAATTTTTCCAATCCCTTGCGATACACTGTCGCTAGAACACGCATCAATGGCGACCGAAAATGGTTTCTCTGCCGGAGTCGCTAAGAGGTGGGGGTGCTACTCTGCTAATTTCTATCCCGACCCTAGTGAGGAGCTCCAGCTGAGGGGGCAATCCTTTCGTAAAGTACCATCGACCTTTACCACAAATCCTTTCGCTGGAAGACTACCAGGTGCCTACCCTTTTTCTCACACTTACCAAATCTTGGAAATCAAATATCTGTTTTGAATTGGCTTGGTAAAGCTTTCCTTACTCCTTCACGATCTCCCACCTACGTTAACGTTCATATTCGTTTCTAACTACATAGCACCAAATTCAAATACTGAAACAATTTCTCCAAATAATGAGAGAATTATTGACATCTACTTCATTGTATTTTAAAATATCTTAAAATGAAAATACGAAGTTGGGACTTTGACGTAGGAATGCATAAATAATTGAAGTTTTGTTTTCTTATTGTCAGAATAAATATGGAATCTAATTTGTCTAGTAAATGAACAGAAATATAGGAATTTTTGAATGATCATTAAGTAATGGGACAGAGTATTCAATTATAATCATATGTCATCAAGTTTTATAATTTTCCTCCTAGCAGATATTAAATGATATGTTTATATTTATAATTATGCAACTAATTTGTTCAATCATTTCATTATGGGATACATCGACAGAAATGCATTGCACCCGGGAGAGAAACACACTAGGCGCGGCCCTGATCAGAAGCTATGAAGAAATGGTTGGCATTGCTTAATAATTAAGGGAAGTTTATTATATGTATTTTTAACAACTATTTGATTTTCTCAAGAACGGCTCATACGACGCATTAGTATATGAGAAAGTTTATACAATGTATGTTGTACTGATTTTTTTATCTTCGAAGGAAGGCTGCCAGAATTTATTTTATAAGAGCCGAGATATATTGCGCCTTTATTTTTGTAACAAAGTCGTTCACTCAACCATGCATGGCTAGGCTGAGGGTTTCTTCTACGAATACGCTATTGTCCAACTCATGGTCAACTCAATATAAAAACCAGTTTTTGCAGCATTGTTTAAAAAGGAATAAACGATATCGAAAAAATCATGAATATACATTGTCAGCCCGAGGTATCATATTTTGACGCACGGTCAATCAAACAAACAGCTCCCCCTTTTGCATATAAAAATTTTACAAACATACCGTTAATTTTTATGTTGAACTATACGCTTTGTTGTAATAAATACGAAGTTGGCGCTTCGTTAATATGTGATTCACTTTGGATACAAAAGAGAAATTTGCAATAATGGATAGATATATAAAAGTCGTTTAAACTCTCTAACTATATAGACGCCTCGGGCACGGGCTCGCCTTATGAATTTATTTTGATAGGCTTTCATTTTTGTCAAATTTTGGCACGCCCCTTCGAGAGACGCCTGAGGCGGTTGCCTCGCTGACCCACCCATCAGCATGGCCCTATATATATATATATATATATATATATATATATATATATATATATATATATATTTTGGGCAACTAGGTGTTGAAGGAAACCCAGTGAACACTTACCGGAAGTAGAGCCGCTGGGGTGTTGGAGAGACACATTTGTAGAGGTTAGAGCTTTCGGGATGATCCCTTCGTCAGCACAAGAGAGACACAACTGATATGGCAGTGACACTGGGGTGAAGGTGTGGGGGTGGAAGGGAAGGGAGCGTGGAAAGGTCGGGGATTGGAGGATGTAGAAGGGGGAGGGGGGAAAGAGAGGAACGTTTCCTCGACATACACCCCAGACCACTCCTGTGGCTGAGGTATATCGACGACATTTTCCTTCTTTGGACACATGGACCCGCCTCACTCCAATCCTTTTTACAGCGCCTCTCTTCCCACCCCACGCTCTCCTTCACCTACCACTCCTCCCCCACCAGCATCATCACCTTCTTGGATGTGGACCTCTCCATCCGAGAGAACCAAATCCACACCAAAGTGCATCTAAAACCCTCCAACCGCCTCCAATATCTCCACTTCCACAGCTGCCACCCCCTCCACACCAAAGCCTCAATCCCCTACGCCCTAGCCCGCCGAGGACGGAGAATCTGCTCGGACAGAGACTCCCTTTCCGAGTACTGCTCTGTCCTGGAAAATGCCCTCCTCCAACGCGGATACCCGCCGTACCTGATTCGGGACCAAATCCGACGGGCTGTCGCACCCAGCACCCCTAACCCACACTGCAACCGCCTCGCAACCCCCGACTCTACCCCCCAACTCACCCAAATACCACTTTCTATCCCGGCATCCACGATACCCTAAAAAGTATCCTAAAGGCATCCCACCCAATCCTCACTTCCTCCCCCAACCAGGTCTCCTTCCCCACACCCCCAATCCTCTCCTTCCGCAGACCTCCCAACCTTGCCAACATCCTGTGGAGAAAAGAACCTCCATCACCCACTCCTCTGCACCCTGCAAGGTCCCACCCCTGCCGCAGACCACGATGCCAAACATGCCCTGTAAACCCACCCTCCAACTCATTCTCAAACCCCACCACCAACATCACCTACCCCATAACATCCCCTACCAACTGTACCACCCGCAACGTCATCTACATACTAACCTGCACCCAATGCCCCGCCTTTTACGTCGGACTCACCAGCAATTCCCTCAACATTCGCATGAACGGCCATCGCAACAGCGTTAGTCTTAAACGACAGCTACCCATGGCCGTTCATGCAAATAACCACAATCTTAGTTTCAATGTTTGTTTCACGGTGAGGGCCATCCGCGCCCTCTCGGACGACGCTTCCGCCCCCCAACTCCGTCAATGGGAACTCGCCCATATCCAAATCTTAAACTCTTTCTCTCCTCCCGGCCTCAATATCCGTTAATATTTCCCCACTCCCCCTTCTACATCCTCCAATCCCCGACCTTTCCACGCTCCCTTCCCTTCCACCCCCACACCTTCACTCCAGTGTCACTGCCATATCAGTTGTGTCTCTCTTGTGCTGACGAAGGGATCATCCCGAAAGCTCTAACCTCTACAAATGTGTCTCTCCAACACTCCATCGGCTCTACTTCCGGTAAGTGTTCACTGGGTTTCCTTCAACACCTAGTTGCCCAAAATATCCTTACTTACCTTTCCTCTTCCTTAGTATTTATATATATATATACACACACTAGCTTTTCGTACCCGGCTTCGCCCGGGTGCATTTCGGACTGCAAATAGTTATACTTTTTCCTGCTTAGAAGACAGCTTGAGAAAATGATACATACTAAAACTTCTCCTCTCTTTTCTGTAAACTACATTAGGAGTCTTGAAATAAAGTGGAAAGAACACGAAACGAACCAATACAAAAACTACAAAAACCACCATGAAAAAAGAAATGAATTAAACGCTAACCAATACCCGGTAGAAAAGGATGTAAACCGACAAATAAATAATCCTGGAACATAAATTAAGAGTACAACCAAAGAATATAAGTTCAATGTAAAAACCACCAAGAAAAAAGAAATGAATTAAACTGTAACCAATAGCCGGCATAAAAGGTGTAAACCGACAAATAGGTAATCAAGGAACAAAAATCAAGAGCACAACCAAAGAATATAAACATAGACTACAAAATGAACAACTAAGAACGAAAACAAAGAAAACAAAAAATGGACACGAAACGAAAGCAAATGAAAACAACAAACTAACCAAAACCAACCAACGAATAATCTCCTAAAGCTCAATGTATCTGATGATGGCGACTGACGGTTTGGGAAACATTCATGTATGTGCATATTATAGGCCACCAGCTTCAAACGCAGAAGAAATATACGATCTAGAGGCTCAAATAAATTCACTACAGAAGAAGAATAGTAAAAGCATTATCATAGTAGGAGGGGACTTCAATCTACCCTCGATAAATTGGCAGAGTTGTAGCTTCATACCATCCGGTAGGAATCGCGAGTCATGCGAAGCGCTAATAGACATCTTCATTAAACATTCCCTCATCCAGGTAGTCAAAAAACCTACGAGAGCGAACATTATATTAGACTTACTAGCAGTTAACATCCCCGAGCGTGTTTCCGAAGTAACTGTTGAAGAAGGAATCAGTGATAACCAATCAGTTTGAGTACTTTTGGATATAACTGTCGCAAAATATCGTAAGCCTAAGCGGAAAGTGTACATGTATAAAAATGCTAACTTTGAGGATTTCAAAGAGAAACTCATCAAGGATTACGGCGATTTCAGCAAATCTACAAGCACAAAAAACGTTGAGGAAGCTTGGAAAGCATTTCTATCAGAAATTAGAATTGGTATTAATACGTATATACCAAGTAAATTTATTAGCGATAATAGGGAACCAAGGTGGTATAATCGGCAGGTTAGATGCGCCCTCAGACACCAAAGAAAGCTTCACTCGAAATTTAAACGCATCAATAACTGTAAGTCACCGGAGGAAGTAATTTCAATTTCACTTAAGTACAGAGATTGTCGGACTAAGACCAAAAAGGTTATGCGCAAAGCACTAACAGACTTCAAGAAAAAGACTCTTAGTGAACATCTAAGTGAAAATCCCAAATGCTTTTGGTCATACGTTAGAGAAGTTCAAGGTCGACGCCCAACCGTAGCCCCGTTAATAAACGACCAAGGAGAGGTAGTTAGCGATAGCACAGATAAAGGAAATTTGTTAAACTTATTTTTTCAGAGCGTATTTACTACCGAAGACGTGAGAGCGAAGGTCGTGGCGCCCGAACCAGGCAAGGAAGAAATGAACGATATAGTCATATTAACGAAAGGGATAGCTTAACAGCTTAAAAATATCAAGTCAAATAAATCTCCGGGTCCAGAAGAGATACCAGCTAGAGTATTCAAAGAGTTAGCACTGGAAATAGCACCTTATCTCGAAATAGTTTTCAATAAGTCACTTAGTCATGGCGTTGTACCTAAGGAATGGAAATTAGCCTTTATAACACCGTTACACAAAGGTGGGAAAAAAGACGACAGAGAAAATTACAGGCCAATTTTGCTTACCTCCCTATCTTGCAAGGTTCTCGAGCACATTATCGCTAGCTCCGTGATGGACTTCTTAGATAGTCAGAACTTGCTAAGTAAATATCAGCATGGCTTCAGGAAGACGAGATCTTGTGAAACACAGCTTGCTCTGTTCGTTCACGATATACTAAGATCAGGAGACCGTAAGACTCAGTTAGATGCTGTTTTCCTCGACTTCAAGAAGGCTTTAGATAAAGTCCCGCACAGTAAGTTAGTGAAGAAATTAAATGACTGTGGAATAAATCGAAAGATAATCGAGTGGATCAGGGACTTTCTTAATGAGCGTGAACAAATAGTAGTTATAGATGGATTTAAATCAGATTCAGTCAGCGTAGCCTCAGGCGTTCCACAGGGAAGTGTAATCGGCCCCCTACTATTCCTTTTATACATAAACGACTTAGATAAGGTTATTAAAAGTAAAATCAAATTATTCGCGGATGATACAGTAGTTTACAGAGAGATTAACAGTCCTAATGATCAATTATTACTTTCTGACGACTTAAATGCAATTCTCGAGTGGTGTAAAGCGTGGCAGTTAGAATTGAACTTAGGAAAGTGTTCCTTTATGAGATTCTGGGGAAACAAAAACATTGACACGACGAATTACACTGTTGAAGGTGTCCAGCTAAAACTAGCCGATTCCGTCAAATACCTAGGCGTTACTTTAACAAGCAACCTCTCGTGGGATATGCACATACGAAATATATGCGGAAGGCTAAACAGAAACTAGGATTCATCAAACGTATAGTAGGTAAAAGTGAGAAAAAGTCAAAGAGACATGTTACTTCTCGTTAGTAAGACCGCTATTAGAGTACGCGTCGAGCATATGGGATCCGTACGTGAAAGGATCAATCTCAGAGTTAGAAAGAGTGCAGCGAAAAGCCGCTAGATACGTCAAAAATTGTTACGATAGAAACAATAGTGTTACAGCCTTGATACAGGACTTAGGATGGGAATCACTAGCTGAGCGCCGATCACGCTCTAGGTTAAAACTTCTCGAAAGATTTAGAACGCATATATTCTCCAGCGATGTCGAAGAAATAATAAGAGCACCAACTTATATTGGTAGAACGGACCATCCTCGTAAAATAAGAGAGATAGCCTGTAGGACTGAGAGGTATAAAGGCTCGTTTTTCCCTAGAACGATAGCTGAGCAGAACAGAAGTTACGAAAGGAAATCAGCCGACGTAGAATGATACTATACATTATTATGCGCTTTACCTTGGAGCTATTGCACCCCCTGCCACACACCATTGCGGTGGCTTGCAGGGTGAACTATAGATATAGATATAGATAGATATTCAGTTGCTAAATAAACAACCAACAATCACAAAATAGCGTGTCGTAGTGATGAGTAAATATTGATTATGCGGAATATGAGTTTGTATGTCAACATAATAACAGGAGAAACTAAATAAGAATACCTATTATTACTCTAAATAGATATAAAATTATTGATCTTAATTGTGTTTTCCATCGTAATTAATTGAATAATAGATTGAGATATTCGAACGAATCGATTTTAAATAATGTAGTAAAATGTTTTACTTTTCTAACGTAATTAATTACGTGAGTGTAGCAGTAGTGTTTACATTTTACCCATGGAACCGCAGACACGAATTCTTAATTTTAGTTCAGAAGACATAATAAAGTTCAACAAAAGTATTATTCAAATAAAATCTTTCGAAATTCACTGCGTTACATGTTCAAAATGTTAATCTAATTTAGTTCTCGTATTAAAATAACAATTACTCAAGAGTGAACCTTATTTCCAATTGATAAAACTCTCTTTTAATTCAAAACGATATTATATGTTACAAAAAAGTATCTAATTATTATTGAAACGCAAAATGGATGAGCATAGGGAAAAACTTTCATGTTAGCATGAAATGCTCAATTCAGTTTTTATTGATAAACTGATAAAACAAAACACGAAAACTTTAACGTAGTAATTTACCGTATATACTCGTGTATATGCCCACTCCATGTATAGTATGACCCCTGATTTTTTGGTGAACAAATCTGATTTTATCATATATCTCGTTTATAGTACGACTCCAGCTTTCCACCTGGGTCGATATATTTCGTTTCGATAGCTTGATGGTTACTAGCGAGAATAGACCGTAAATGTCGTAAATAGTATTTCTTGCGAGTACACTAAAATTCGGATAAGTTAAGTATCTTACTCCTAAAACATTTAATAAAAAGTGATATGAATCATGATTGCACAAGATGAAATAAAATCGTAACAATTCTAGAAGTCTGGATTACGTTCTGCGTACGTAATGGTTCCACTCGCTCATCTACTTAATAGGTAGGGATAACGGATAAAAAGAAATTACTTTGTAATATTCCACAGTCTTTATTGTTTCTTCAATCACACACCGACCGGTTTCCACTACAAAATCATTCTAATGATGTTACTAACCGACGTAACACCTTTAGAATGACTTTGTAGTGGAAACCGATCGGTGTGTGATTGAAGAAACAATAAAGTCTGTTGAATATTACAGAGTAATTTCTTTTTTCCGAGATGTCGAAATTCCATAAAGTTACACCGTCTACGATACTTTTAGTCCAACTCGTTCCAATCCATCCCTTGTAAAAAGACGCAAACAAAGATGTACATACATAAAATTCAAGAAAAGAAGTGCCCGTAAATCTTCACTTATATCAAGTATTTGTGAATTTAAAGCTGTATATATGAAAAAGATTCTACTCTTCACGAAGCAACATAACAACGATAAAGGACCTCACTGTTAAGGTTAGGCTACCATTAGAATACGTGCGGGTGGCATAACTTCACCGAAAATGCCCGTGAAGATACATGAATTTTAAATCCTCAAATGAATTACTCGTGTATAGTACGATCTCCAATTTTTGCAATAAAAATTTGGTCGTAAAAATTCGTACTATACACGAGTATATACGGTAATCATATATCTTCAGTAATTTTCACTTAAACAAAATATGAAATAAAATAAGACAAAAGGCATATAAAAACAATTTAACTTATATCCAAACATACCTATAATGCGAATGACACGATTACAGAAAAAGAAACAATTCACTAATGTTTATTCGCAGAATTAACCTGCGTATAGAAGACCGTAGATAATGAAAGAAAAACATACAATCAAATCAGAAGATATTAAATGAGTATTTCATCAACTATTTCTATGTTTACGATATGTTTATAGTTCAAACGTAATTTGTTTACATCGGTTGCTAAGTATATCCAAATGCTGAGCAATAATGAAAAATAAGATTTTCCCTTCAATTCATCTTATTTGATCTGTAACCCCCTCTTTTAAAAAATTATTCCAAAAGAGGAGATAATTTACCACAAAAAAGTCTTCGAGAGCACATGTCTGCAATGTATATGTAAGGAGTTAAAAATTCGAGAAATTTACGAAAAAATTTTAAATGGAAATCCCATATAAAAGAAAATATTTCATTATAATTAAAAAGCACACAGAATCGGTTTAAAAACCTAACTACACCACCGTACACATGATAACGGTTAGTATGACACCTTCCTCTTTTTTCTGCGTGTTGTAGTTTCTGAGCCTTAGCAGAACATACATACATACATACACCTTACTTTATAGATATGTATAGATATACACACACACAGCGGTGAGCTGCCAAAATTTTAACAACCGGTTCCCTATTCTGATTCGCAACACGACTGTGGTGCTGTAGTTACCAGTTTTGAAGTTATTCAGCTGTTATTTCGTTCCGTACCGAAACGTTCATTAGGGAATAATAGTCAGTAAAACTAGTGCGAGAGGCAAAGAGCTAACAAAACAGAAACGTTATATAAGAAAAAAATTCTATGAACTGAACTAATAAAACAAATAAAGTAAAAATATAGGCTTTTTATCTTTTTTCAATAAATCACCTTTTCTCCACCAAGAATTCAACTCGATATTAGGGATTAAAATGAATTCAACACAATTTATTTACACCACATATTTAATTTGTCACTAGAAAAAATCCATTTAGCTAATTATTGTGCTATTAAATGTCACAGAGCGAATGGCTCTAAATTATTAATACACTGCCGAAATTTTTCTCGATAATTTAAATTGCGTATTTTTATTATATCATGAAATTATCAGCATACTTGAAGTTTACAAAGGAAAGCCAAGATCTTTGCAGGTGTTGTCTATGTGTGTCAAAGGAAGCCGACAGTATTATTATGCATATAAAAAGGATCAAGATAAATTCATATACTAAATTTGTAAATCATTTTCAAAATTAACTCTTTTTGCTATATGCGATTAATTTATGTGATATTTTAATGTTCTGGATTATATTTTATTCAATTGTAATATTATATTACTGTAACGAAATTCAACACTGGGAAATAATTCTTATGAAACCAAAGATCCATCAGGTTCGAATAATGGATCGAGCGGACTCTGCTTTCTGTAGAAATTTTTAACAACTGGTTCTAAAATTGTTTCAAAATTTAACAACCAGTTCGTGCAAACCGGTGCGAACAGGCTGCAGCTCACCACTGTGTATATATATATATATATATATATATATATATATATATATATATATATATATATATATTTTGGGCAACTAGGTGTTGAAGGAAACCCAGTGAACACTTACCGGAAGTAGAGCCGCTGGGGTGTTGGAGAGACATTTGATGAAGGGATCATCCCGAAAGCTCTAACCTCTACATATGTGTCTCTCCAACACCCCAGCGGCTCTACTTCCGGTAAGTGTTCACTGGGTTTCCTTCAACACCTAGTTGCCCAAAATATCCTTACTTACCTTTCCTCTTCCTTAGTATTTATATATATATATATATATATAATTAATATTATTCTAAACATTTGTTTACAACATGCTACTATTTTTCGAATGTTTTATGTAATAGGAGAATCAAAGTGAAGGATTGAATGCATATTTAAAATAAAAACAAGTAAGCGATTTATGAACAATAAAACAAACAAAACCAGTTATTTACATATTTATGTGAATAAGAGAGAAAATTTTGCAAAAGTTACAACTATTTATTTTTTCGTGGTTTCAAGTTTACAAAATTAGTAATTTAGTCATTAATATCTGAGCACATACATCGTTCTCAATGGGAATCATAGCCAAATTTACAAGTTTTTCTTGAGAAATACTTGATCGCATATAATTTTTTATTATTTTCAAGCGCGAGAACGATCGCTCACCACTTGCTACGCTGACGGGAATTGTTAATAATATTCTCAGGGCAATGCTAAGATTCGGGGATGACAGATTATTTGATTGAATGAATTTGAGAGTCTCATAAGGATTATCGAATTGCCATAATTCGGATGTAAACAGAGTTTAAATACGCATAGTTCATCATATACATAGTTCAGTTGCATTAATATCCTTATTATCACCGTCTGATAAATGAATTTGCAAATCATCGCAATGCTGTTTGAGCTTTTGTCATCGATTTCGACAAGTTTATTCATGTTATATAAAAATTCAAAATGGTTATGTTGTTTTAACTGTTCAAACCTTTCATTGAGAGAAATCATTGCATCTAAAACTGTAAAGAAGAAGTTAACTCGAAATTTATCCTCAGGTGAATGGGGCCATTCTTCTTCAAGTTCATAAGGAAACTGTGTGGTTTTTTTCTCTGACGGATTTGAGCAGTGGCTTTGAACTCAGGTTCTCCCTCGACCTCTTGGCAAAGTTTCTGAGCAGTTTTAAATAAAGACTCATAGCTGGAATCAGTGCAGTAGTTGGAAATAAAAACCTTTAAATTCTCAATGGTTGTCAAAGCGACGGCGATGTTTCCATTGTTACTTTGAAGGATCTTACTGACAGGATTGACATGATTCAATAGGTCATGCCACAGAACAAGGGAACATAGGAATTGGAAGTCCTTTAACTTGGTGCACAAAAGCTGAGCTTCATACCTAGATTCTTTGTTGTATTGCTCCACCATGCTTTGCTCTGTCGTGGCTGATAAAAAAGCATCATGTTGAATCACGATGGAGCAAAAATGCTTTGCTCTGCTCTGCTTTGTTGGTGTACAGCTACCGTAACCCTAGCCCTAACAATACCTTATCTATAAATTTATTGAATTTACGTTTTATCATTTTACTTTTGATTAAGTTCCGTGTTTATTTCAAAATAATGATTACACAGACATTTCTTAATTTTTTCTGTTTTTCACTTTTCATTTTACTTGTTTTAAATTTTTTTGTATTTTGGCACCCCCTGTATATTGGCGCCCGCCTGCAATGCAGGCCTTGCAGTCCGCATTGCGCCGGCCCTGATTGGTCACTTTCTAAGACACGATGGACTGCTTCTAACCGTAATAGGAGGTTATGTAGATGGGAATAATAAAAGAGGACGACCAAGATTGCAGTTTATGGACCAGAAAAAAAAGGTTATGAATTGTAGAAGTTATGAAGAAGTTAAAAGACTGGCAGGAAAGAGAGATAAATGGAAAGCTAATATAAGACAATAAAGAATGAAGGATTTCACTTGATGCTGTTACCAACCAATCGCAAGATTGATAACTATAGAGAGAGAGGAGAGGGAGTGAGGGGAAAAAAGAAGACAACCCATAAGTGGTGTTACAAAACGTAAACAGAAAAATCTCACAATTGAAAAAAAGTGGATTTACTAAGAAAACTTAGGAAAGGTACTTCAGTGAAGAGACTTTGCGAAGAATATAGCATTGGTGGTTCCACTGTATCTGACTTAAAGAAGAAAAAAACGAAAATATTGAAATTTTATGCAGAGAGTGATACACCTAAAGCTATGTGTAGCCATAAAACACTACACTTCCCGGGTAAATATTTTTGATAAGGTATTGTTTGAGTGATTTTGTGAGCAAAGAAGTGGTGTACCTATTTCAGGTCTAATGCTGATACAACAAGCAAAAATTTTTCACAATAGCAAAGAGAGTGGTAGAAGATGACATTGAAATCTGGGTTGATATCGGCAATGATGCGCCTGTCATACTTCAACTAACTGATGTGAAATAGTCGAAATAGTGGACATGGTTTTGAAACCTGAGCATGAAAAAGATGAAGAAAATGAAAGTGACGATGATCAAGGACAAACCTTCAATAGATCGCTTTATACAGTTGGTCACAGATACAATATCTGTTTTAGAACAACGCTCCTGCATTGATTTTCCAGAGATTACGTGTTTATATCGAATACAAGATAAACTTAAGAAGCAAAAATCAAAATGCATGAAGCAAGCTAGTGTGCCCAATCTGTTTTTAAAAAATTCTCAGAATAATGTGTGATGAAAATAATGTTGTAAATGCGTAATAGATATACGCTTTATTTCATGTTCGTTATTTACTTTTTAATGGTACTTTTATAATTCCTTGTTTTAGTGCATATATAAGCAATAGTCTTTATTGAGAATGGGTTCCCTTTTAATTGCTATTCATCATTTGAATTATATAATCACATACCAAAAATGTACATCACTTAAGGATTTTTTATAGATTTTCAAAAACCCGACAAATGCTAGGTCCCGAGGTTGCCGGGTTTATGAGGTTCTACTGTATTTACAAAATAGTTATTAATTAAATTAGCTATACAAATAGAATCTGTAATATTTTTACCACTTTGACTAATTTTGGATATTTGGATATTTTTTTTTAAGGTTGAAGGAAGTTCATTCTTTACTACTGCCCAGGTTGCCCTACTCTTATTATTAGAATTTAAAATATAGGAATCATTTGCCATTTTCTTAGCTGTTTTTATCGCATTTCTTAATATTTTTCTATATATGTTGTAGTGGTTTATATCACTAAGATTTTTTGAGCTTTTTGCTCGACTGTGAAGTAGCCTTTTTTGTTTACTGGATGTGATGATACCCTGAGTGATGCATTTTATTGTGAAGTTCTTTGATTTCTTATAATAGGGGAGCAGTGGAAAAGCATGATCGAACATATTTATGAAATTCGATATAAAATTATTATATAGATTCGGTAACCCTTATCCGAAATGCTTGGGTCCGAAAAGGTTTCGGATTTCGGATATTTTCGGATTTTGGAATACAGGGGGTCCCCATTGTACGTTGCTCCGAATATGTTTCCCTGCACTTACGTAGCTGAAATTCTGGGGAAAAAAATGTAAAAATTCCCCGCAATTACATTGCTTACGTGGCACCCTTTCTTTTGAGGCAGCTCACAGATGCCATTGTTGCCATGGAATCGAGACGAAATGAAAGACAGACACTCATGCTACTCTTCCACATGGGCGGCCGTGAGGCACAGTGCACCCCTGGTTCCGTAGTAGAATTGATAAAAATGACCGGCGGTTGCCTAACTTGCAGGAGCTAATTTCCAAATAAGACAGACCCATTGCTCGAAATGGAAAATGTTACAATACGGAACACTTGTATTGGTAGTGGAATGGAAATTTTTATGAAACGGAATGCTTGTTTAAGGGACTGTATTTATAAATGCCTGACGAAATGGAATGTTATCTTCGGTGTGTGTGACGAGCCGGAGCGGCATACTGGTGCATTCCACCTTATTTCGAGCACTGGGCAGACCTCGTCTTCCTCCGGAAAAACTCTGCGAAACTCCACCAATAATAAATGATACGTAAAACGCAAGGCTTAAGCATTTGAACTACGTCAAACCTAAGTAAATACCCCAGTGATCCTGAATTGGAATTATCAAGAGTTGAGGGTTGAGTCTTTCCCCTCGGGACTTCCCTGTTGTCAAAAAGAATGAAAGCTCCTGAACAGTGATAACAGCTTATACTTCTCAACTTTTCACATGTGAACAGGCACAAAAGTTTGGGAGGATTGCATCCTAAAAATATTTAAAAGTACCGTATATACCTGAATATAAGACGACTCTGATTATAAGACGACCCCCCATTTTGAACTCCTAATAAAAGGAAAAAATTTATTATGCACACCATGACAGAGGTTTATTATACCATTGACTAATAAACATTGAGCCAATTGAAATAAGAAATTTTGTAGTGTTAGTTTGCATATACAGTTGCTTTCCTTCAAGTGTCTATCAATGACTGATTTTAACTTCTTACAGGACCTACTATAAAGGTGACATCAATGCAAGCGTTTATTTAGATTATCAATGAAGACAAGATAACAATAACGCTTTTCTTTCGTCTATTTGAAGGTTTAATTGGCCTTAAATGAATCGGAGGCAACACCCGGAATGAGTACGAAAAATCTGCAAAATTTCGAAAAAGAATGCATATTTCTGAGAAATTCAACCGTGTAACGGGTAAACATCACTAGATTAAGATAGTATAGAGCTTTAGCCGTTGAATAAAGCGTAAAAGAAGAAAATCAGTCCATATTTTCGTATTTTAATGAATGAAGTAAAAAAGATTGCACTCTGAAAAATCGAAAATCCCGTGGAAACTTACGGGAAAATATAATTGTCTCCTGAATTCGAACCTGGGACACTTTAGCAAGCGAAAATATTTTTCCAGGGACTTCATAGCCAGTAGAAACAAAATGCCGTTTACCGCATCTCTTTTACAACGAATGGTTCTCGAGAAATACGCCGATATAATTACACGAGACTTCATACTAACGGATAAACGCAGCTTCACTACGCGCATAATATATAGGATAAAATTCAAAAGAGTATTAGTGTTTGAATACATTTGAATCGATTCATTTTTTACTACTACTTTTAATAATCAATTGTTTCGACTGATTTAAAGAATCGAATATTTCGATTATACTCTGCATTCGGTTCCTCTGTCAGTCAAACTATTACGCACCGCGCGATTATAAGACGACTAGCAATTTTTCGGTCATAAAAATTGGAACGATACCTCGTCTTATATTCAGGTATATACGGTATATATTAGACATGTGTATCTAATTTTTTTAATAACGCATATATATTACATTAATGCACTTACGTAAATATTTTTACATATCATGCAAGTGGGGGCACGATTGTAAGCGTCTGCTGCACAGTGGGACCTGTGCATCATTGAGGAACCTTCTCAGAGCCTTCCACTCATGACGTCTTGGCGCTTAAACAAAAACTTTCGGATTTCATTGTCAGAGCATTTTGGAACTTCGGATAAGGGATACCAAACCTGTAGTTGTCATTTACATTTCCATTATTTACATGGTGAACTGACCAATTTGCTTGTCCCACAAGATATTTAAAAATGTCTATGGTTTCATCACTGTAAACTCTATGCATGTTTTTGTAAGTATTGTATTTCTCTTTTTTTAATTCTGAAATTTCAGAGTGAAATAAAAAGGGCTTTGTGGTCAGATAGCGCTGGGTCCATTAAAAAAAGGTTCTTGTCTTCATATGCTACATTTGTTATTACTTTATCAATGCAACTACTTGTTTGGGCTGTTTCCCTTGTAGGAGAATTAAAATTTAGTTCATATCCTTGAGATTCAATTAAATTAAGAAATTTGTGCACAATAGTATTTTGAGATCCATTAACTACATTGAATTGCTGTTCTCGAAAGGAATCACCACTAATATTTACATTCAGAACATCTATATTACCATCAGAAGTTATAATGATTTTCTTTTTGGTGATATGGAGTTCTGTACACAGATATGACTCGTTTTTAATTTTATAATTTCTATGGCAGATAATTCCAAAATAGACTCTTCATTAAATTGTTTTAAGTCATCTCTCACTTTAAATTCAAGACCTTCATTCTCCTTAATTAAGAAACAAAATCCACCATGTATGGTATTTTTCCTAACATAGCAATCAGTCATAATGTACCCTTTAATTCTATTTAGTACATTTAGTTGCTCAGAATTTAGTCAATGCTAATTTAAACACATTACAAAGATATTTCTTTCATGCATTTCACTTAAAAATATTTCCAACTAGCAGAATTTCCCGTTGAATTTCAAAGGATTTAGTGAAGCTACTACAGCACAACATACAAACTCTTTAAAATATATAGTAGATACTTTTTAACTTACAATTAGCTTTTCTTAACAATTAATCATATTTGCTTGTAACAATCCGTTTCTGAACGTATTGCATTAAAATATAATGATAATTTTATTTCCTATCATATTACTTTCGCCAAATCCAGTTTCATTTCTTGTGTAATTATGCCTCGCTGAAATATTTACTTTTATGTCTTATAAGCAAGGAACCCGTGAAAAAGCAACATATTTACATACATACATCCATGATTGAACACTGACTCCGGTAAATGTACACCAGATACGTGAGCTTAATTACGTTAATAAATATTATAATGTAAAATATAATGATTTTACATACAAAGAATGTAAGATTCCAGTATTCAATAGACGAAAGAAGGTTCAATTACTTTCATCAATAAACGCTTCCTAAATAATAAGTAGTATCTACAGTAAACTTCCTGTTATCCGGCATGCTCAGGGAATTGGGCTTTCCGGTTAACTGAATATTCCGGTTGCTTGAGAGTTTTATTGGATAGGCCTTAATGCATTTGGAAACCAAAATATGGAACAGATGCAAAACTATACATATACCTTGGAATTTCTAACCCATAGAATCGATATTCTACTAACAGTTATTCTTAAATAATTCTTTATAGTCAAGGAAGTAATGAAATTAAAATATACAAGTATTCAATACACTTAATAGCAATATTTTAATAATTACTAGCTACATTACACCCAGCAGTTTCTCGTATGCCTATCGCTATTAGCTTCTCTTTTGTTTTAATAACAACGGGAGGTAAGGGTTAACTTAGTCCAACCATTAGAATTTTCCAACAACAAAAATTGTTTCCTTGTCCAAAGAGAGAAATTATCCTCACACAATTCAAAATATTAGCAGAAATTTTTGAGGAAAATTGGTATTAAACGAAAGACGAACTTGAGTAAAGTAGTGTATAAATAAGCAATTCCAAGACGAGAGTATGATTCTGCATCTAAGTCCAAAATAGGTATGCAGCCTTAAAATAAAGTAATAAACTATTATAATGCATAAAATTTTCTCACTCTTAAAACATTCTTATTTAGGAGGTTTGATACAAGAACGGAAACCTATGACACTACGCCTACGTAGTTCTTTTTTCTGCTGTAAGGTGTTGCCATCTACGAACCAGATTGTAAACTTTATGTGGGAAAAAAATGTCAACTTACGTCTTTTATTTTTTTATTAACAATAAAAGTGGACTGTAGAGAGTAACAAGTAGAATAACACTTGAACTAACCAGAGTTGAGTGTGGTAAACATCGCCAAAAACAAACCGGTCTCATCAGCATTATAAATCTGATCAGGGGTTAGGTCATGTTCCTTAACTAATGTTTCAAAAAATCGAAGAATTTATCGGCAGCTTCTTGGTCACCCGATATTTTATCACCCGAATTATCTAGACGTCTGATCCAATGCCTAATCTTAAAACATGTTAACCATCCATCTGAAAATGCACACGGTTCACTAATGTCCATTTGTTCATAAAAATCTTTAGACTTTTCAATAACATTAGTCCAGAAATAGGGGCTCCCTCGGAACGCTTTATAGAAAACCATTCATACAAAGCAATATCCAATTGCTCAAGTTTCAGCTTATGAAGAGTGCGCCGATATTCAATTCCTCTAGTAG
This sequence comes from Uropetala carovei, assembly GCA_036926305.1. NCBI lineage: Eukaryota > Metazoa > Arthropoda > Insecta > Odonata > Petaluridae > Uropetala > Uropetala carovei. The sequence goes on from JAXCHB010000188.1 coordinate 7,272,392, forward strand.
TCTCAGAAGACGTAACAAATTTCAATAACTGTGATTTCTGTGCCTTAATATCATAAATATTTGAAAAACCGACATTGAACTCTTTCATTAAAACGTTGCGATTCTCACCTTTCTCTAAACGTTTAATGATATTAAGTTTCTGGGTTAAGGTTAGTTCAACCCGTTTCCTTTTATCACTTTTAGCGCATATTGCAGTTTTAGGAGGCATTTAAAAAGGGTGGATGAAATATTTCATTTAACACAAACACTGATTCCAAAAAACATACATAGTTGCGTATTACGACTACCAACGCGAACGCCATATTTATTTAAATTAGTGGTAGCATTCCGAAATAGATGTAAAAAATCGCAGAAAGCGCCAATGTTACCGGTAACATTCTGAACTAGATGAAATTTTTTTTAAAAATCTAGAGGCCGGAGATGCCGGTTGCTTGAGTGCCGGATAACTGGAAGTTTACTGTATTTACATTGCTCTCCATAAACATCGATCGTCTCGTTGCTTAAACAAAAGTGCGAATCGAATAACACTAAACACTCGTCTATTTATAAGCTTCATTGAAGCTGACTGAATTGGAGGTAACAATGATGGCTGCCTTGGCAACGCCCGAAAAGAGTTCGAAAAATCCACAAAATTTCGAATCAAATAGCGTATTTCTGAAAACTTCGACTGTGTAACATGTAAACTTCGCAGGAATAAGATAGTATAGAGTTTTATTCGTCGAATAAAGAAAAAACGAAAAAAATCAGTCCATATTTACGTATTTTAATGCTTGAATGAAGATTACCTTGCAAGTCAAGAAATGGATTCATACGTGTTATCTTATGGAAAAATGTTAATCCCCTATATTGGCAGCACTGATTAAACCCAGTTGACCAAACATTGACCATTCACTAAGTTAGGATGTAAGGAAGAATCGGACCAAATTTGGTTATTCTAGCTTTTATCATTTAGGGGGAGTTCCATGAACAAACATACCCTTCAAAATATATTATAGTAGATAAGTCTATTTTTGACCTCAATCCCTGTATGTTAACATGCATAACCCATTTTGAGTTACTTTTTTTACTTTCATTCTTCACCTTATTTTCTTTTATGGTGTTACACGAGTTTCTGTAACCTTTTTTATCTAGTCCATTAACATTAGAGTTTACTATTTTGGATATTTTAGGTTTATAGAAATGTTTACCACCATCTTTTACATAAATTAGTTTCCCTGGTTTTGAATTAATCTAATGACATTTTGCATGACTCTTCCTAATAAATATGAATCTTCCCAATTTAAATGAAGACCATCTTTCCCCAAACTTCTATGACTTAGGTGTTTATTTACATCACAGAAAATTACTTTATGGCTTCACATGCCCACCTTATATTCTGATTGACGTTGAAACAAGTCTTTCCTTACGTAAATTTTCTTTCAATTTCTTTAAACAAATTTGAAAAAGAAAAACACAAAAGTTCTTTGAAAAAGTCGGCTTATAGTATGCTACTCCAACTCCTACTGAGTGCAAAGGGTACCTCCCAAAGATTTCATTAGTCCCTCTGTTTGTAAACAAGAAAGATTCTCTGGCAGTGCATGCGTGCATGTGATAGGAATTTTGTGGACGCTCTAACTTGAAGGCTATTTACCATTTCAGTACTAAATTTCAAATATAATATTTTTATTATAGGGACAGGAGCTGATTAGTTTTTGGACAATATAGCTTTACCAGAAGTGAAGGTTTATTCTTGTCACCTGGTTTTAGTGAGATATCTCCGTTAAAATGCCATTATTGTAAATATTGATAAATAAAAAAGTTAGAAAATTTTATTTTCTACAACTTTTGTTCAAATTTTTTTCTCTATTATGCATCGTTTAGGAGATTTTTAATTAATTCAAAATTTATGAGTGCTCACCTACACCATCTAGCTGACAATAAGAATACCATAAGTATGGAGAAAGTCATGTGTTGGCCACATCAGATTTTTTTATATTATGGCTAAGGCTTGTTTGAGGGAGAGTTCTATCGAGGTTTTTTTTAATTTTGAGATTTATGGTGAAACAAAGGTTCCCAGTACATATTAGATTCATAGAAGGTGAGCACCATAGGAGGGGAAAAATCTCTAGTTGAAGAATTTGGATAGAAACAAATGGGTCATATCTCGTCACAGATGATAGGATGTCTGGACAAATGAGTTATTACTCTCATTTGTTACACCATTAACAACGTTTTCTACAGCAACATAAACGAAAATATTAAGAACATAATTTTCAAAACTTGCATCACTTGATATGCACATGTTCATGTGTGTAGAGGAAAGCAGACACCTAGAAATACCTCGGCGGGCACCACATTGATAACCTCATCTTTACACTTTCATTACTTGTTATAATTGATAACCAAACATACTTGCATATAAAGAAATGATGCTACTTCATTATTCTTTGTCTAACACTTTGGAACATCTCATTTTCAAAATATCTTCTAATTCATTGTTATCATATTTGTTCTCACAAGACAAGATTAAATCACATATTCAAAAAAGTCTCAACTGTAACCAGATTAGTGACAGAGAGAACAATGGTTGCTAGGGATTAATCCCTTCTGTGTGGGGGCAAGCATAGAAATATACCTGTCAAGAGGGGAGTAAGGTCAGTTTCTGTAGCACAATAGATACTAGAGGCGAAGGTTTAGATCCCCTCAGCAGGTGGTATGATTACAGGTCAAGGAAGACTGCCTCAATTTTATTTCAGAATAGTCGATCAAGATATGTATTTTTTGATGAATTATTCATATTACTTGTGAAAAACTATACCAAAATAGTTTTTTATTGGTGTTTCTACGGTAGTTTTTAAGAAAACCAAGCTCCAGCTATATCAGAGTGATTATGGAAGGGGAGGGACTTAGCAACTCTGCTTTGCGACATGGGAATTCAAATGGTCTCAAGGGTTTCTATCTTCAAGAAGGCAGCCAGCATTGCCATTGAGGAGTAAAGATGATACATAAGAATAGTAATTTGTGGGCATTTGCACTTAAAAGGACTATCTTGGAAACCCTTGCCACAAATATCTATTGTGCTTCAAAAACTGACCCTAGTCCCCTCTTGCCAGGTATATTTCCATGCTTGCCCCCACACAGAAGTCATTGCTAGTTTATAGTGTTCTTCATTGATGCATTTAATTTGGTTTGCAGAATGCACATTTTTCTCATTACCGTATCTGCCCGAATAGAAGCCGACCCCGGATTTAAGCCGCCCCCCCCAAAAATGTCCACAATTTTTTGGCAAAAACATAAATTTTGTAGATTTTATGCTGAAGTGGGCTGGGCATTCATGCACATCTTAGAATACATTATTCGAGATCAAAGAAATGTGTGGGAAATGGTTTAGTTGTTGACATTTTGAAATAGTATGCCAATTAATAATTTTGCATCATTGAATAACGTTCCACATTCAGTGACAATAATTTCATTCATCTTCATTTTCACAAAAGGTCAAATATAGTAACAGCGATCTCGCCAAGATATTTTTTCATCCTAGTCTATTTCCAATGCAATTAGCATTTACATTGCCTTAAGAAACTGCATTTTTATAATTATACACGTTCCATGTAAAGTTTTACTGAAATTCAAACAGTTGAGCGTTCAAAGCTGTCAGTGCATTTTGCGTAATCGTCAATTTACGCAAGCGATCTCGCCAAGATATTTTTATATATATTCATCGTAGGTCAAATATTTACTTTACGAAAAATATAGTACTATCATTTGAACGCGAAGGCAATGAGAGACTTCGAGATTTAACCATAACCCTAATTTTTACTCGGACTCACATTTAAGCCGATGGTGATTTTTTCATGATAAATTTTGACAAAAAACATCGGCTTGTATTTGGACAGATATGGTAATTCTAAGAACATTTTGAAATTCGACAAATATTCTACCTGAAAAATTTCTTGAGATCCAACTAATGTTGAAATATATTCTCTTGGGTCCTTAGTAGGAAAGTTGACATTTTAGATGTTTTAAGTTTCATGAACTGAACCATTTTTAAAATTGGTTCAGTTTGTGGTTCAATGAAAAAACTAATACTTGGGCAGTGGTTTTGCAAATTGGTATGGTTTGTTACAGTTTTCAGTTCATGGTTCTGTTCTACTCTCTGTTTTTACTTAATCTAAATGCTAGTCTCATATTAATATTAATAGTATTAACACTGATTAAATTATTTTCACCAAATAAAATTGTTGAAAATGCCATTTTCTTATTTGTATGGAAAAATGCATGAATGAGCATTTTGTTTGTGGAATTTTTTCTTTACATCTATCTAATTTTGCACATTTCTGTATATCAGGTTCAAATATCCCAAATAAATTGAAGAAGAATCCAGGTAAAGATGAAAATTATTACAATGAAAACGCCTCAGCAGCTATGTCTGTGATTTTTGTTGAAGATGTAAGTATTCAAATGAACAGAATAATATATACTACAAATGTAATGTATGTAATAATGATATTGTCTGCATAAATTTATTAAAATAGAGCAAGTTAATTGTATTAAATATTTGGGTATACTTATTGATCAAAATTGTAATTGGAAATTCCATATTCAAAAACTAAAAGTGGAACTGATTCTAATTTTGAGAAAATTTTACTTACTAAGATACATTTGTCCATTATCTGTTATTCGCCGTGTTTATTATGCTTTGGTCCATGCCAGGTTACAATATGGAATAACTTGTTGGGGAGGAGCCTATTTTTCTAATATTAAACCCTTAATAATTGCTCAAAAAAAGGTAATAAGAGTCATTCTATGTAAATCTAGAAATGATTACACTTTCCCCTTATTTAAACATTTAAACATTCTTCCAATAAGGCATTTATTTATCTGTAAGGTATTAAAAATATTTTATGATCGTAAAGGTAATACACTTCAGCCACGGGAATATATTTCTAAACTAAGATCTGGGCTTGGAGTGGAAATACCCAAGCCCAATAATAATGCCTTCAAACGTTCTTATTTATATCAGGCTCCCAAGTTATTTAATTCCGTACCAATTGAATTGATAACTTCACAATCTGGTACATTTTTACGAAATATAAAAATATGGCTTTTTGAAAAACCTGCTGAAGAAGATCTCATAAACAATACTATAATCTGAAAGTATTTAATTTTTGTATTTTAAAATGATTTCTCCTTTGTTTCTGTCTCTGTAACTAAATGTACACACTAAAATTGTCAACTATATTTGTATCCAAACCTTCATGTCTATTTTGTATGTTAAATAATGTATTCACTACACCAGCCATTTGCCTGCCTTAAGTGTAAATTTACTGGATGGTAACCCCAAATCAGGTTTTCCTCTGGGGTACCTATATTCCACTATATAAAATTGAACTTTTTGTATTTTGTTATATGCTATTCTTGTGGAATAAATATTATTATTATTAAATATATTTCAGGTTTAACTTTTTACTCTTGGTTTATTATGAATAGCCTCAATTTGGACCTCTTCTTGTTAATTATTAAAGAATTTACTTATTTTATTTTAAAGTTATCATAACTTTGTTAACATGTTATTAACCCTCCATTAGTGCGGCAACATTATGTTACTTCATTAGTTTGGTGGCGTCTGTGAGGTCCAACTTCACACTTTATAGTTACCAGCTCTGAAATGTTCAAATTAGTACATATTTAATGATATTCGCTTATAATTAATACAAAATCAAGAACTGCTTAAAAATATTACGAACATTTTTTTAGAAATGTTATGGATGAAGAATTGTTACACATTATTTATCAGTTCTCTTTGTGGTTGAACCTGATGTAAAAAAAACCCTTTTTTGCCAACTTTCTTCAAAATTGGTAGTCGTTTGTGCTCTAAACAAATAAATTGGAAATACTTGTTGCAAAAATGTTTTGTTTTCCTGTATTTTGGTGATACTGAGCATATTTTTCAAGCATTTCCCTTTGGTCCTTTAGTTGGCACCAGTTCTTGTTTCCTGTTATACGCACAAGATTTTGTTTTAAATCATTCTTTATGTGAATATTGGTTTCTCTCTCGCACAGGGTATCAGCAATTAAGTCAAGCCCAAGTTACTTTTTAAGAAATGCCAGCGTTTCATTCTTCTGTTATAATCTATTTTTCAAAGGGGTATTTGAACTTAGGAAATTAAAGTTAACCTTTAAAAAACATTACAAGTAAATATAATTGAAATGAATTTCGAAAAAAACACCAGAAAATGTGCATTTACTATTGTACAAAAGAATAGTGTTTTGTTGCGGCAAGGTCTGTGAAACCCACAGAACACAAAACGCCTACCAATCAGGTGGATTCTAACTAAAACTGTAAAATTGTCTACAATCACACCCTACTTATGAAGCTACTCAAGCACATGGTTTCTGAACTTCAAACATCTTCTGTATGTGCGACATATTAATATACATGGGTCTCTCAGACCCTGCCGCACTAACTGAGGGTTAAAGCATTTTTATATTATTTGTATGCTGTCATTCATTTGTGAAGCACAAGTATAAGATTTGAAACAATTATATATTTTCACTTATTTACAGGTGGATATAGTCTTTGAAAATAAAGACGAAGGTTTTATTAGTGCTCTGACATCATTGATTGCATCCTCAAAAAGACCATTTATTCTTGAAGTCCATACACGTGAGCCACTCAAAATGGGAACTACAAATAATATGCTGTTGCTGGAAGCTCTCACCAAATCATCTCCTCATCTGACCAACTTGCTTGTGAAGCAAAGTAGAAGCCCACTTTTGCTGCCATTTGAACGTGGTCAAAATACTTTCAATGCAGGTAATATCTGGTAGAAATGTTATTCTAGTTCAAATGACATTTGCTCTATTTTCCATTATACAAGGTGTAACTTAATTAAATTGTTACACACCCACGCATCTTCACCATTAGTGGTCCAATTTTTTTAGCCACTTCCCTGCCAGCTCAAATTAATTTTATTTAAAAATAATTTTATGAACACAAAACATAACCAATTTTGAAAAATCTGATGTGTCCAGTACATGACTTTCTCCATACATACTGAGCAATGAATATGATTGCTCTCTAAATAAGCATCCTCAGGCATAATTATCAGCAATTACAATCGAGAATCATTTTAAAACAATTTCAATGGTCTTCATTAAAAAAACCATAAGTAAAGAAAATTGTTAGCTTTTCTATGTATAACAAAATGTCGATGCGCAATTAAAATTATCCTTGGTAGTGTAAGCAAGTATATACACCTAGTTATCATAGTTACGCAATAGATGGTTCCTAGAAATGGAGAACGTGCAGAAAGAGAGCTATTTAACAAGTATTTCAATGTAGGGCATTCCAGAAAAGTTCCATACTCATCTAGGCCATGAAAAATTTTCATAATAAATAAGTTAAAGCATGTAACAGTATGCATTATATAACATATTAAGACAAAAAGTATTATTTTCATCATATCTAGTGCATTAAAGCACATATAGCAGTACATTTGTCATATAAACATCCGAAACAAAATTAAAGAGCCTGATTTAGGTCTTGAATAATATTATAAACTAGTGTAATTGCCCGTCAATATGACGTGATATCTTTAGTTAACTTTAAAATAGTTGCCTCCCTCCCCTCTTTCTCTCTCCCTCTCTCTCTCGTAAATGTAAGAAGAGACTATTAGTCTCAATTTCGCCCTCAATAAAGTCATTTGTCTCTGTCTATCTCCCTCCCTCCATCTCTCTCCCTCTCTTTCCCTCTCTTTCCCTCCATATCTCCCCCTCTCTTTCCCTCCCTCTCTCTCCCTCCCTCCCTCTCTCTCCCTCCCTCCTATTAAAAGCATTCAAAGCACGCTTACACCCATAAGGATTGATATAACAATAGGATTTTGAGGTATAACAATATAATTGGTAGCCAAGGCAACATCCCGTTAAAATGACATTATTTCCACAAAATATGTGAATTAAACATATAACATGAGTGATTTCGAATTGTATGCGGAAAAAGATGAACAGAATAAGAAACTTTGTAATTTTTTCTTCAAAACAGTTCAGATCCGAAGATCGTAGGTTAAAACCTTCTAATTTTAATTTCTAAAACAATAAAAGCCTGCATGCCAAAAAATGGATTTTTACATGTTACCTTACGGAAAATGGAAATGTCTTCCGTGGAGTCGAACCCAGGACTCCTTTGGAGATTTATTTTCGTCATTACCTTAAAATATGTTAATGAAGCATCCTTGCCAAATTTCAAACTTCTACCTATTCGGGAAGTTTGTTAAAATGCTCTATATCGGCCATCGTGAAAGCGTGACTAACCAACCAACAGACCTGGGCTATTATAGTATTAATTAAAGACATCTTGACTGGAAAGAACATATTTTCTGCAGTAAAAAGAAAAGCAAATACAGTATAATAAAGTAAAAGATTAGAGTACATATTACAATCAGGGACTGAAACCGGGTTGCGGGTTGAAACCACGAAACCTGCTTTTTTGGCAAACCCGGGTTGGAGGCAAACCTGTTATTCTTCCAAATCCGGTAAAACCTGCAACCCGCAACCGAAAAAACAAATCTTTTAAAACTCTGCGCGAAAAAGGCTTTCACCGATAGATGTCGTTTACTCACTTCTTTTTTGTAGTATACAACCCATGCACCACAAACTCCTATATGAGACAGAGACGCTCGGACCGTCTAGGAAATAAAACCACCTAGCAGTCACTCTGCGAGACACAGAAAGCGCCACGACCCACGAAAGCCCATTAGCTAGAATGCGCGCACATTTTATTTCGCAGATTGGCTGCTAGGTGGTTTTATTTCCTTGACTGTTCAAGCATGTTATCCAAGGTGTTATCTCTCCCGTGTATCCTTCGTGGTTTCATGATCGTGTTCGTGTTTTTGTTGACCATCGGTGTATTTTGGATTGCAGTGTAGTGCGGAGTGACACGACAGCAGCAAACATTTCATGATTTATACATTTGTGCAGCTCATTATTGAAGATAAATCATTTATTATCGTCACAACATGCCACGCCCTGTTGAACATCCTATTCAAAAGCATTTTGTTTATTAGCTGGCTGCAAATACAAGTGAATGTAAAGTCTGCAAATTACCACTGAAGGTAAGTGTACAATAGTATTTGAATACTACCTAACATAATTATTTACTTATGAGTTTACGAGATTATAAGATCGCAGATATGAAGTTTTCTTGTTCTCTTTCATCACTTCTGTATGAGTATATAAAAACAAAGATTTTTTTTCAGGGATGCCATTCAAACACGCTGCTGAAGCATTATCAATCAAAACATGCTGCCGTTTTTCAGCAAATGCAGCCTGAAGTTGCAAAATGGCATGAAACAAATAATATTTCTTGCGAGAAGAAACAAAATGTTGGAGATGCTAAGGCAAATCACCCAAGAAGAAGAAAAAATATGTGAAATGTGAATGTCAAAGTGAAAGTACGTGCAGTACCCTATTGCTTTTCTGTTTTTTTTGTTGGTAGCTAGTAGCTACTATAGCATATAACAGTGCTGGGGTACGTTTTAAATACATACATCCATATTGTTACAGGTACAGTTACTCCAGTTAGCTGTGAAGAAGACAACCGTATATCAACCGCAACGGCTGTCAGCGCTGGCACAACCAGTTTCTGTTCATCATTTGAACTTAGCTCATCATCCAGACCTGGTTCAAACACATCACCACTAGCAACACCTAAGGCTTTGACTCAAACTACTTTGAACTGTCGGTTGGTTCCATGATAAAAATTTGCATGGACAAGGACACGTTTTATAATGCATGCATAAATATGTGTTCTGTAAGAGGTGCACCGTTTTCACTAATGGATTCTGAGGGTTTCCGAATATTGTCAGACCCAATATCAGAGGGATTAAGGGGTAAACCCAAAATGAATTCTCACAAAATTTGTGAGCTCATTACAGAGCATGCTAGTCAGTGCAGAATCGATTAAAAAAGAGTGTGCCAACAGACTGCTTTGTCTCAAAATTGACTGTGCTTCTAGACTGGACAGAGGCTTTCTAGGTGTTAATATTCAATTTTCTGATGATGGGGAAATCATACTGCGCAACTTGTGCATGAGAGAGCTTCATGTTAGGCACACTGCAGCTAATTTGACAACAACAATTAAGGACATTCTCTCAGATTTCAACATTTCACTCAACCAAATTTATACTATTACATTTGACAATGATAGCAACATGGTGCTCACTGGAAAGCTGTTAGATGAAGAAGTGAAAGCATTGCTGGAGATTAGAGAAGGTAATACTGAAAGTGAGTCTCAGAATGAAGAAGGACATGATGTTATTACAGAGATAGGAGATGAGGTAGTTGCAAACATGCTAAGCAGTTAGGATGAAGGTGATTTTAGTTTTGAGGAAGAAAATGAAGAGATGAATGAATTTGAAGGTGAGGTGTACAATGCACTGAAGGAGTTACAAAAGGAGTCATCATTGAATACAGAAATTAATTCTCTCAGGTGCATTGTTCATACACTTCAACTAGCAGTTTTAGATGCCCTGAAGACAACAAAAAACAAGTCTTTGCTGAATAAAATTAGAGTGATGATGAAAAAATTGTGCACACCAGTGCTTGGTTATTTAGTTGAGCAAGAAAAATTTTAAAAACCTGTTTTAGACTGTAACTCGATGGTCGTCTACAGTCAACATGCTTCAGAGTGCTCTACATTACAAAGATTTCTGCTCCAGACATGGAAATAGCTTTCCAGAACTTAAGGTGACAGATTCAGAATGGTCACACATCCAATCAATAGTAGATGCACTGTTGCCATGCAAAATAGCAACTACAAATCTACAAGCAGAACAGCTTCTTATAGGAGACATGTACAAAGAATGGAGCGAGTGTTACTTTAAGTTATTAAAATTAAGTAAAGAGGGAAACTCCCTTGCAAAAATGCTTGCATCATGTATGAAAGAACGTGAATCTAGTTTCATGCACAGCATTGTTGTGCTGGCAGGGCTTTACCTGGACCCTAGATTTCAATGTTCTCAGTGCCAAAGACATTAAGTTTGCTCAGACACACCTAATCCTATTGTGGGGAAAACTACAGCAGACAAAAGAGAAGGAAATCTACGACTCATCGAGTTCTGAAGAAATAGCAACAGATGATGATGGTGAGTTAAGCGACTTTGAGGCCATGTTGGCAAAAATTGAAGCAGAAACAGAAAATAAGCTTAGCAAATCAAAGCATGAGATGAAAAACAAAGCCATGAATTTAGTTGACGCACATATAAAAGCATATGATGGCATCAAAAGGGCAAAACTTAGCACAAATGTTCTGAAATACTGGCTAGAAAAGCGTTGGGAACTTCCATCCCTCTATGAATTGTCAGCAGTCATGTTTTCGCAGCAGTGTGCCAAGTCAGTATGGAAAGACTCTTTTCTGGGCTGAAGTATATTATGGGATATCAGAGGAGCAATTTAAAAGACACGCACATTGATGATGTTTTATTGCTGCAAACCAATATTGTGTTCATTTCTAAAAGTAAAGCTTAAAATAATAGTGAAACTCTCTTGCAATAAAAATTTTATTCACATGATTACTAGTTAATTCTATTTGCAGAGTCTTGTGTAAATAATATAGAAAAATTATAGAAGCATGCAATAACTTTTACTTTTGCTCTGTTTCGTTCTTACTCATGTATAACTTGATGTGCACAGCATACTACATAATACGTATATGTATACTTATGTATATATGTCATTAGCAAGAGAATAAAATGTAAGAGAAGCAAAAATCGAATTTGATTTTTTTTTCATGACACATTTTCAATGTTTTGGTAGAATGTTTTGTATATTTTAATTTCATACTTCAAAATTAAATGAATTGCATCTTTTGTTCAATATTTCTTACGACAATCCTCAACATACTTTGAAAAATATGTGTATTTATAAATATGAAAAACAGTCGTGAGTTCAAACCCGCAACCCGCTAAAAGGAAACCCGGGTTTGAACCCCGTGAAAACCCGCAAAAAAATTACCGGGTTTGAAAACCCGCAAAAAATATACGCAGGGTTCAAATCCGGTTTGAAAACCCGCAATGCCAAACCCGGACCCATTATTCGTTGCGGTTTCAAACCCTGATTACAATTACAACAATCCTGGGCCATTTAATGGCACAGTTCATCCTCGTCATCAGAGGACAGAACGCTGACAGTTTCTTCTGGCAATGATTTTGAGGCAAATATGGAGGCAAAGGATGTTGACGGAATTGAAGATGGAAAAGAAGTTGATGGACTTGAAGTTTCCAAGCTGTCTAAGCTTGGTTCTGTCGTCAAAAAAGACATTATGGATAAATGTTTGGCTGCTTTCCTCTTTTCATGCATTAGTAGATGAAAGGGCTGCAAAGACTTTCACATCTCGTTACTTTTTCACTTCTTTCTGCACTTGGGTCTCCATCTACCAAACTTTGGAGGGCATTTTCGATTATATTAATGGATCCTTGAAGAACTGAGTGGCTGAGTTCTTTTTCATTGTCGTCGTCATCACCTTCGTCTGGAGGGTTCTCAATAAGTTTCAGTTCCTTGTGAAGCTGCATTAATTCCTCATTGCTCATCTCCTCCTTGTGTTCTTTTATTAGGTTTTCAACATCATCAGCATTCACTCTTCAAATCCTGCCTCCTTTGCCAAGTGAACACATTGTTTAACAACTTTTAAGTGATAATTTGTTACCAGTCAAGTCTTTGAAGTCGTGGACGAATTTAGGAAGCAGCTTTTTCCACAAACTATTTGGTTGACATCTTTCCAAGCTTCTATGATTATGTCCATTGCTTGCTTGATATTAAATGACTTTCAGAATTCAGTCACTGTTGGCTTGTATTCTCCATCTGTTGCTTGAATAAGTTTGGCAAATGTTCTTCTAAGGTAATGTGTCTTAAATGACTTCCTGGTCCATCGGCTGGAGTAAAGCGGTTGTCCTAGTTGGCAAGAATACAATTTATATTTTCATTCAGATCACAGAATGTCATGGGATGTCCAGGGGCATTGTCCAATATGAGGAGGATTTTGAGTATCACATTTTCTTTCCTACAATACTTCTCAAGTTCAATGGGAAGCTGCCTGGAGAACCATTCTATGAAAATCGAAGCTGTCATCCACACAGTTTTATTGGACCTCCAGTGTACAGGCGACGCCCAAGATTCGACAGGGATGCATTTCTGAAAATGCAGTCGAATCTCAAACAGTTGAATGTCGAGCACCGTTTTCCCATAAAAGTACGTTATTATTGGGAGATGTGTTCCAGCATCTCGGAAGAAAATTATTGAATTCCATCTCATATTACAAGTTAAGATAACATTACTAAAATTCCAAAAAACAATATTAAATCATTAAAAAGCAAAAAATAATTTAAGACTAAAGAAAAAGGTACAAAAATATTTTCATACCTGAAATATTTTTCAACTGTGCTTGCAGGACTTGGTTTATTAATTGAGAAGTTGTAAAATTTTTGTTGGAAGAAGAGCCCCTCTGTTGGCTAGAGGAATGGATAAAATAGTTTCAAACCTTCAGCTCCAATAATATTTGTTTTCCTTAGAAAAAGTAATAAGGGAAATCCAGACATCTTGAATTGCAGTGATGCCTGCTGCACTGGTTGACATGAGATGAACGATGAAAATGAACTATCATGAATTTCTCGTTTGCTCAGAATTACTTTTTGAAACAAGTTTTCTTTCAGTAAATTTTCATTCAATTTAATTTTTTAAATTTGAAGAAATAAAACTCACAAAAGTTCTTTGAAAAAAATTGGCAGAGAGAGAGTATGAGACTCCAAACCCCAAACTGAATGCAAAGTGTACTCTCCAAAGATTTCATTAGTCATTTTGTTTGTAAACAGGAAAGATGCTCTGACAGCAAAAGAAATCTAATAAGCAGAGACTCTATAAAGATAAATTCTTGGTCTGCTAGCAGGTAAAGATGTGGGAATTAGCTGATGGACATAACCCAAACATTAGAAGTAGTCTCACTGAAAATTCATCAGTAGATGCTTTTATATGTACATCCTATAAATACTCCTTTTTGCTTAATGTAAAATCCGATTGATTCTTCAAACGGAAGCACAGAAACTTATGTAATTATATGTTGTTCCAAATTCAACCAGTCGGCTAGGACGAATAGGCGAGCTTCGACTGATCGAAAGTCAAGTTTAGGTTATAATGTTTAACGGTCGAATTCTTGAGTTAGTCGAATGTTGAACAGTCGAATCTCGGGCGGCGCCTGTACTAGGAGCTTGGCCTTGAGGAGTCCCATAAATGCCCATAGTGTTTCGTCGTGATATATGAGTACTGGCTTTAACTTGTAGTCTCCTTCACAGTTGCTTCTAAGCATTACACTGATTCTGTCTGTTGAAGGTTTGAATCCTTTAACTGAAGTTTCGTTCTTCAAGATGTATGTTCTGCTGGGCATTTTTTTTCCAGTATACTCCAGTTTCATCTACATAGAATTTGTTTTGCAGAATATCCCCCTTCTATTATTTTTTAAAGGTCATCAAGAAACTTGTATTGCTTCGTGTTTGGCACTTCTTGATTCACCAGTGAATTTCCTGTTGTGTAGATTTTGGCAGTTTTGAAACTTGACACACCACCCACTACTGGCAGTAAATCCTTTCTTTGGCAACTCCTCCACCGAATACTGCTTGGACAGATCGTCATAAAGGCTTTTCGCTATGCATGCATTGTAAGCAGCACCTGACCCCTGTTCTACTTGGTTTTCAATCCAGGTGCATAACATCGTATCCATGGCTTGCATGATGGGTGGACGGTTATAGCATACAAAAGAAGTTTCGAACTTTGTTCCTGCTTTGCAGGTGTTCTTTATTTTCTCCATGTTCTTAATGATTCACAAAGTACTTTCACTAAAGCATGTTGCATGTGAAATCTCACGTCTTTTTACCTTCTTCATACATGGTGATTATCTTCATTTTCTCCGCACTAATTGCTTTTCTGGGCCCCTTCGGCACTGTAGCTTTCTCAACCAAGATGAACTCTGTAATAAGGAGAAAATATATTCTAAAATTCTATTGTTTATCTTGTATAGTACAATAAATTTAAAAATAAAATATTAATGTATTAATAAAAAATTAAATTAATTAAAGTGATTTAATTTAATTATTGTATATTCAGATGCATACAATAGTTATATGATGCTATTTGTAAACACATTTCTCTTAAAACAAATTAAAATAACAATATGTATAGTCATTGAAGTGACTGCAGTCTAACCAAATAAAATTCTTACCAATAAATTTGGTCACAAGGCAAGTTATGATATGGTTCTACTTCAACAGCTGGGGGAAGACTATCTGATGTTAGTCACTTCACTTCCAATTGAGACCACGTGCTGTCATGAGAGATTTTTACTCTCTGTGCCACATGGCACCACGTTGTGTCAGATTGTATGTATACATATTGTGAATCATCCATGGGAATGCTGGCATATCTAAAGAGTAAAGATTATGATGGCAATGAAGGTGTTCCTAGTCCACTGACTGCCAGAGAGAAGTAACAAGGAATGCTTGCACGAGCGCCCTTTTATTCAATGCAGACATGAATTTGATGCATTGCGTTAGCATTTAGCATTCCTGTGTTTTAACGGGGACACGATGTGTCAGAATTGAACAACAAGTATAGTGTCTGTTACAGAAAATGGGTATAAAGTAATACACCAGTTGACTTAGAGAAAACGGCCTCTTTCCTGGCATATTGGGTAGATTTTGCTATTTGCCTTGCAGATGAATAATTTTTGAGATTTTTTTTTTCAAATCACGTATCTATGAAAATTTTCACGCATCTCTAAGAGGTAGGATATTTTCTTCAATCGAGTATTTCTGAGAGCATGTAAATGGAGAGCGTGTAAAAAGAGAACTGGGTGTGTGTGTATATATACATACACACACACACACATATATATTCATCATCATCATAGGTAGACTGTCCATAGACAGGTCCGTGATTATTCTAGGTTAAACTTGGTTCTCCATATACTCCTATTTTCCACAGTTTTCTTCATGTCTTGATAGCTCATTCCCTTTCAAGTTGTCTACCAGCTGAAACCTTTTCCTGCCTCTTTCTCTTTTTCAATCCAGTTTTCCTTCTAGCACTTCTTTAATCATGCACTCTCTTCTCAGTTCGCCTTCCTCTTTCGCTTCTCTCCTATTCTTTGTAGTACTTCCTCATTTTTCACCATATCTGTCCATTTTATAAATTTATAATTGTAAGAATTTTATAGGTTTCCATCATTTGTTGCAAATACCTCACATTTCTGCAAAATTTCATCTATGTGGCACCTCTAGAATTGCATTTATATAAATTTCATTGTTTAAACTTCATGAATTTTCAACAGCCACGATAATAAACTTTTCTGAAATTTTCAAATCTAATTGTAACTGAAACACAATTCCTTAATTTTCAGCTTTCTAGCTCAACCGAAGTTATATAAATATTACTCAATTTTTTTAACATTTATGAATTTTTAACGGCCGAATAAATAAACATTTTCAAATTTCTATAATTTCGATATAGTTTTTGGCAAATTCTACTGTCAGAAAAAATTTCAGCATTGTAGAACATTTAGAAGTACTTAAACCATGAAATGATTGTTTAAAAGTTTATAATTTTTAACGACCAATAAAATAAAAATTATTGTAAATTTCAATTTTTCCTGTCGATTTCTCCATGCCATCTACATTTTCTGAAAATTTCAGCACTCCATCTATTGTAGTTTGGACCAGACAGTATCCTCTTATATCCTATATCCTCCTCTGTAGGAAGAGAGCATATATAATGATGTGCTAGCATTCTGCAAGCATTTTTAAATCTTAACATTTTTACAATTTCGAACTATTCCGAATCGATTTTGTACAAAATCATATAACCATGTCAGATTTCATGTTTGTATCTCATTTAGGAATTCCTTATAATTTTCACACTCGTACGGGGCTAAAAATAAGATTTTTGCAATATTTTATTTTATCTTTGGTTGCAACGAAATTTCTGTAATCGTGCCAAATTTCAAGTCACTAGGTCATATGGAGCTGCCTCATCTTTTTTGTTCTCGTATTGAGCAATACTGGGGCAAAACAGCCCCAAAAATGGGATTATATCAGTATCGGATTTCCTTCATTAGTCGTAGTTTAATATTAATGGCATTAAAATATAAGCCTTTGATTCCCATTAAAAACTTACCCATATGAAAGCATTAAGCCTGTTGCCTAGGAAGCTTATTGTTAGACCCAGAAAAATTACCACTTTTTTGCGATAAAAACTATAAATTTATGCTAATTCTACTCGAATTTTAATTCTGTCTTCAAAAATAAGAAACTACAATTTATATCCTATGCGATAGTTTAAGTCACGAGTTCGTATCTTGACGGGAAGTAATTTTAAAATGCAAGTATAAAAACCTCTACACTGATAGGCACGACATTGTGGCCCACATCAAAAAATATTGTTTACAAGCAAGCTTTGAAATAAATATTAAAACATATTCTTATAATTTATAATGCCTTCATCCTTTGGTGAAAAATGCGCAAAAGGTGAAATGATTGTATTACCATATAATACATAATTTTATTCGCCAAAGACGTCTGACATAACCCGGGCATCGCCAGGTACTTTCAGCTAGTGTGTATATATATATATATATACACACAGTGTGTCTGAAAAGTAACTCCCTATTTTAAAATTTTTATTGCTTCTAAACTACAGTAGATATTAAAACATTTTTTTTAAGTGAACTGAAGCTTATTTATTATCATTTACCAAAATTACAGTTAGAATTCAACATAGGCCCCAGCATTGTCCACACACTTTTGTAACCTTATCGGTACATTTTTAACAGATTTTCTCAAAAAATCACCTGGTACATTACCAAGAACATCACGAATTTTCTCTTCCAGTTCATCAATGGTACTTGGGTTTGATTTGTAAACTTCTTCTTTGACCCAGCCCCACAGAAAGAAGTCACACGGCGTTAAGTCTGGACTTCGTGCAGGCCATTCTGTTGGTCCTCAACGACCTATCCACCGTCCAGAGAAGTGGTTATCAAACCAGCCACGAACATTTATTGCAAAATGCTGTGGAGCACCATCTTGCATGAACATTAATTCTCTAGCATTTTTCCATTCAGAAATGGTAGGCCATACAAAATTCTGGAGCATATCGAGGTATCATTCACTGTTTTTGGTGTCTCTAATCAAATATGGACCAATAAATTGTGTCGAAGTCATTCCACACCAAACTGTTACCTTGGGCCTACACTGCATTCTTTCAACTGTCATACAAAGATCTCTTTCTGCCCAATAATGACAGTTGTGGCGATTAACAAACCCTCCAACATGGAAAACAGCCTCATCGGACCATAAAATGTTAAACAGATCGGGGTTGTCATCCTTCCACGATAGCATGATTTCAGAAAATTCCATGCATTTATCGCAATCTTCTGGAAAGAGTTCTTGGACATAATGGAATTTCCAGGCACGAAACTGAAGTTCTTTTCTGAGTAGAGTATGCACTGTGTAACGTGTTAATCCACTCTCTCATGATGCGTCATATTGATTTCTTAGGGCTTCTTTCGAACATTTCTCGTACAGCAGCTGCACTTTCTTCTGAACGTGATGTTAACAGTCTGCCAGATCGCTTAAGGTCTTTCACAAAACCCGTTGTCATTAATTTTACGTGACATTTTTTGAGTTTTAGGGTCAAAGGCCGCTTTTCTGCCATGTATGGCTCTCCACCATCTTTGAACTTGGACGACTGATTGCCATACTTCGTATCTTGATGCAATTTTTGCTCGTTCTTCTATATATGTGTGTGTGTGTGCGTGCGTGCGTGCATGCGTGCGGGTGAGTGTGTGTGTATATACAGAGCTGCCTCTAGGACCCGCAGGACCCTTACTTTTCACAGAAAAATCAAATTTCTCATTTACTTACAATTTTATTTTTGTTTTCAAGTTTACATTAGTATTATTCAGTATTATTATTAGTATTTTTCCTTATAATTATTAGTTTTATTCAGAAATACATAAACAAATTTTAAAAACCAGTAATTGTTAAGGGTTACACAAATTAACAAAATAATAACCAGCCCACTACAATTTTAAAAGTTTACTTTTCTAGCTTTAATATGTGCAAATCTGTTGATTATTGTTGATTTCTCAATCTTATCAACTTCCTCGTGTCCAATTGACAAAAGAGATAATCCAGTCAGTCTCTCTTGTGACATCGTCGATCGTAACTAATTTTTTATTAATTTTAATTTTGAAAACGACCTTTCAGCTGATGCAACTGTCACTGGCATTGTAAGAATTATCCTACAAAGTATTTCTATGTTTGGATATATTTCCTGCAATCTATTTTTGTGTAAGAACTTCAAAATATCAATTACGCTATGATCTTCTGGCACAACCATTGATAACATTCTTAACTCTTCACTAAGTTCAATTCCATCCATGTCGCTCTCTGAACTTCCTTCATCCTTCAAAACTTTCTCTATATCGCAGCAGACTCTCTGTAAATTAGATAAATCCCAATTTTTAATTTGGCTTATGCTGTTCATGAAAGCAAATCTAGAAATGTACTCACTGTACTGATTAAAATACCACGACAGAGAGGTTAGTGCCATGTCTATCACTCGCAGAAAGCAATCCGTTCTAAACCTCTTCTTCGATTTTTCCAGTGCATTGTCCTCTCTTGCTCAATCAGAATGTCTCCTTTTTACATTTTTAGAAAAAACTATATCAATTGACATATCATTGGCGACTCTTTCGGCTACTGATACAACTTGATTAAACCCTTCATTTCTGTATATATTTAATGATGACTTCAAAGCATCCAGATGTTTAACTGCAATATCCAACGGAATTTGAGCAGATTTTAGAACCTTACGTACTTTATTTACAGTTAGTAATATGTCATACCAAACAATAACAGATAAGATAAATTCAAATCTTTTTAATTCATGGGAAAGGAGTGAATTTGCTTTCCTTTTTGTCTTCGGATCTTTACAAACTCGAGTAAAGCATTTTTTATTTTTGGTAAATGAAGCGTACAGCTTTTATGCTTTCGAGTCGCGACTCCCACCAAGTGCTAGACAAAGGTTTTAGAGATATAGCTGTATAATTCTTTAAGGTACTCCATCTTGCCGATGTGTGTGCGTGCGTGTGTGTATATAAATACTACGGAAGGTAAGTAAGGATATTTAGGGCAACTAGGTGTTGAAGGAAACCCAGTGAACACTTACCGGAAGTAGAGCCGCTGGGGTGTTAGAGAGACACATTTGTAGAGATTAGAGCTTTCGGGATGATCCCTTCGTCAGCACAAGAGAGACACAACTGATTTGGTAATGACACTGGGATGAAGGTGTGGGGGTGGAAGGGAAGGGAGCATGGAAAGGTCGGGGATTGGAGGGTGCAGAAGGGGAAGGGGGGAGAGGGGAAAGATATACCTCAGCCACAGGAGTGTTCTGGGGTGTATGTCGAGGAAACGGTCCTCCCATTCACCTAGGAAGACATTGGCATATGAGGGCACCATGTGAGTGCCCATCGCCGTACCTTTTATTTGTAGGTAGTGGTGCCCTCCGAAGGTGAAGTTGTTCTTGTGGAGCACCATTTCCACCAGCTTCGTTAGGAAGTGGGAGGTGGGTCTTGCGTCAGGTGGTCTCGAGTCAAGGGATTTTTTCAGGGCGGACAGTCCATCGTGGTGGGGGATATTAGTATAAAGGGAGGAGACGTCTATTGTTGTCATGATTGTGTTAGGTGGGAGGGGAGAGATTTTAAGCGTTGAAGGAAGTGGTTGGTATCTTGGACGAAAGATGGGATTTGACGACCGAGGGGTTGTAGGCGGGAGTCGACAAAGGCAGAGATGCGTTCCGTGGGAGAGTTGTAGCTGGCAACTATGGGACGGCCGGGGATATTAGGTTTGTGGATTTTTGGAAGTACGGGGTTTGGAATCATAACGGAGATGGTGGAATCGGGAAGGCCTTCTTGTTTTCCAACGGATCGCAGATATGTGGCTATTTCAGAGGAATGGCGGTCAGTGGGGTTGGAGGGGAGAGGGAGGTAGAAGGTTTGGTCGGATAGTTGGCGGAGGGCTTCGTCGTTGTAATGGGAGCGGTCCATTACTACCGTGGTCGTCCCTTTGTCCGCGAGGAGAATTACAATGTCGTGGTTCCGTTTAAGCGTCGAGATGGCGTGTCTTTCTGCTTTCATCAGATTGTCATGGTGGTCGAGGAGGTCGGGTAAATCGGGCTGAGCGACTCTATGAGTTAAATAATTGGAATATTGCTCGATGGGGTGGTGTAGAGGGAGAGAGGGTGGGATATATTGGGTGGGGGTTTAAAGGCAGAAAGATATTGTGGGAGTGCATCTGGGGTAGAAGAGAGGTTGGTTTTGGGTGGGGTGACCTTGACACGAAGTAGGCGGATAAAAGCTTGTATGTCGGCAAGCAGGGAAATGTGGTCAAATTTGGTGGTAGGGCAGAAGGCAAGGCCACACGAAAGAAGTGCATTCTCGGCAGGGGTGAGTATGTGGGATGAGAGGTTCAGGATGTCATCTGGCTGGGAAGAGCTTCGGGTGCTTGAGGAGGTGGGTGTTTGCCGGGAAAGGGGTTTCCGCTGTTGGTGGTTTGGAACAAAGGGGGGCCTGTTGAGGGTGTGCAGTGGGGGTTGGGAATCCCAAAAGGTCCGCTAGGCACGGTCTTTGGAAGAGGAGGGGCGGGGGAGGTGCGTTGGACTCACCAGCTGGGATGAAGGGGAGGGGTAACCCTTGTTGGAGGTGGCGGGTGCAAAGAAGTGAAAGGTTACGGAGAAGTCTATTACGGTTGGCTGCGAGTTCTTCTGCAGCTTTTTGAAGGATGGAGTCGAGGTTGTCTTTGAAAATTGAGGAGTTGCTTAGTGAATGAATTATGGAGATGCATTTATGGAAGTGCGTATTGGAGAGCGAATGGTAGTGGCGTAAAACTGATTGGACTACATTAAGGGACATATGGTGATTGGTGAGGGCAAAAGATGATCGGATGGTGGGAGGAAGACCCGATAGGGGGATTCTTACAGTGAGGCCTTTTGGAGGGAGGCCTAATTCCAAACAGGAATTGAGAAATTCCATTTGGCAGGTGAGGGAAATATGTTTTCGGAGCTGATAGCGGAAACTGTGGATATTTGCCATAGCAGAAGGACAAGATTAAAGAAGAACGGCGATATGAAGGTTGTTAAAAGAGAGATGACATATAAGGAAAGGTAAGGTAGGATAAAATGGTATAAATACTACGGAAGAGGAAAGGTAAGTAAGGATATTTAGGGCAACTAGATGTTGAAGGAAACCCAGTGAACACTTACCAGAAGTAGAGCCACTGGGGTGTTGGAGAGACATATGTAGAGATTATTGGAGCTTTCGGGATGATCCCTTTGTCAGCACAAGAGAGACACAACTGATATGGCAGTGACACTGGGGTGAAGGTGTGGGGGTGGAAGGGAAGGGAGTGTGGAAAGGTCGGGGATTGGAGGGTGCAGAAGGGGGGAGAGGGGAAAGAGAGGGTGGAAAGAAGGAAATATTAACGGTTATTGAGGCCGGGAGAAGAGAAAGAGTTTAAGATTTGGATATGGGCCAGTTCCCATTGACAGAGTTGGGGGGCGAAGGGATCATCCCGAAAGCTCTAACCTCTACAAATGTGTCTCTCCAACACCCCAGCGGCTCTACTTCTGGTAAGTGTTCACTGGGTTTCCTTCAACACCTAGTTGCCCTATATATATACTATATATATATATATATATATATATATATATATATATATATATATATATAGTTATATTTAGGGCAATTTGTTTGGTCTCTCTTGTGCTGATGAAGGGATCATCCCAAAAGCTCCACCACTGTCCATAAATGTGTTTCTCCAACATTCCAGCAGCTCTCCTGGTAAGTGCTCACTGGGTTTCCTTCAACACATTTTTGTAATTTTTGGTTTTTCTCATCGGTTTTGCCGCTTGTCCTTCCTACATACCAAATTTCAAGCTTCTGGCTCATCTGGAAGTTCCTCATAATTTGTATCCTCCTCTTCATTCACCTATATCCTATGTCAGAAGTGTCAGTATATTATAGATAAAATTCGAAAATTGCAAAAATGTTAATTTTTTGGCTGCTAAAAAATCCCAAAATTTAAACAAAGATTTAATTGTTTAGGTATTTCTAAATGTGCTACTCCACTGAAATTTTTTCTAATGCTAGAATTTGCTAAATAACCAAAACGGGATTATAGAAATTTAAATGTTTATTTATTAGGCCATTAAAAATTTATAAAAGTTAAACAAATAGAAAAATATTTTGTACTTTCGTTCAATCTAGGCGGCTGAAATTTTTCAGAAAGTTAGAGCTTGGTGCACCAGCGGCAGTTAACATTGAAAATTGCAATGAAGTTTATTATTGTGGCTGCAAAATATTCATAAAGTTTAAACAATTAAATCACAAATGCATCTCTAGAGTTGCAGCATCATTAAAATTTGGCAGAAATGTGTGGCATTTGTAACAAACATTGGAAAACATAAAATTCTTAAAATTGCAATTTTTAGTGGCTGTTTTGCCACATTATTGCCTCATGGGAGGGTCAAAAATTATGATGCATTTCCAGATGTCATAGAAACTTATAAATTTGGCATGAATATAGGTTTTCAGCCACAACCAATGTTATAAATCAGACATCGTTTAAATTCTAACTTTTAGGAGTTGTTTTTACCCCATTATTGAAAGTAGGCTGAAAAGCACCATCTACTAGTATATCAATAATATATAGATGTTTCTAACATAGGATATAGGAGAATACAAATTATGAGGCACTTCCAGATGAGCTAGAGACTTGTCATTTGGCACTATTTTAGGTTTATGTTGACTACTAATGGAAAAATATGAAATAGTTAAAATTCCAATTTTTAGGGGTTGTTATTACCCCATTACTATTGCCCCTTAAGAAAAGCAAATCATAGGATTTAGGGAGATAATAATTATGAGTCACATCCAGATGAGCTAGAGCAGTGTTTCCCAACCTGTGTGCCGTGAAGTGTTCTGAGGGGCGCTGCAAATATTATTCTGTTTTGCCATTTTCAGTCTCATTCCTACTAATTTCCATTTTTTTCTTTGGGGAATTCATAACATGCCCCTTCACTAGTGGTCTCATTTTTATCTTTACCTTGTGTACTAATGCAAAGTTACTTTCTTGCGCATCATGTATCAAAGCAAATATGTTTGTATGGTGTAAATACTTGTAATTAACTGTTGAAACTAGGAAACGTTAATGGCTAGTAGAATAAATAATGATAAAATCTTGATTTTATGCTTTAGATATGATAATTTAAAAAACCACGATTATTACTGATGGTGCCCCCAAACTCTGAAAAGTCATCACTTAAGGGTAACGCAACTCTGAAAAGGTTGGGAAACATTGAGCTGGAGAGTTGAATATTTTGCGCAATTATAGGTTTTTGGTCACAACCAATGGAAAAATTCCAAAATTGTTAAAATTTTAATTTTTGAGGCTGTTAACATCTCATTATTACCCAATACAAGTATAAAAATATGTGGCTCTTCCAGATGAGCTGGAGATTTGAAATTTGGCACAAATATAGGTTTTTCATCAGAACCAGTGGGAAAAATCCAAAATTGTTTAAATTGTAATTTTTAAGGGTTGTTTTAACCGTATTATTTAGAATAGTTTGAAATACTTACATAAAGCAAACACCACCTTCTTGTATTACATGCATTAAAAAACTATGATTGTACAAAAGTGCACTGCATTTTAAGAGAACAGCTGTAACATCAATTTCAGTAGTGACTCAAAAATGGAGATAATAATGTTTTTGCACTTCAATTATTGGACAGTTAATTGGAATTGTATGTCCTGCCCATGTTCTAAATAATCATGTTCAAAATGTGAAGTATAATTTAATCATAGGGACAAGAGCTGATTAGTTTGTGGACAATATCGGTCAACAGGATGTGGAGGTTTATTCCTGCCATTTTTCATTTTTTGCCCAAAATCTCATTTAAAAGTCAATTTACATAAATATTTGAATCTGTTAAAATTTTAGAAAATATAATTTTCTTCTATTTTTGCTTGAAACATATTTTCATAAAAGCAGTAGTTTAGGACAGCATTATTCAACCTGTGGTGCACGAACCCCTGGGGGTGCACGAGCTCTTTCTGGGGGGTTCGCAAAGAGTTGTGGACATGATTTAAAACTGGTTTTTAATGAAGATCTTCTGCACGTACTGAGGCAAAAGGCTCTAAAATGAAGTTCGATCACTCGAGCTAAATGTGTTACATCCTACTCGGAAATTGCTAACTGTAAATATTGTGATATAAAGTAACAATCTACGGAGGCTGGCAAACTACCGAATTTGTGTCAGACTTACAGGTGGCGCTGGCTAATGGCTCACTGGATTTTTCTTGATGTGTTAAGTAGAAGTAAGGTTTAGGTTGATAACTTGAAGCTTTTTAACGAAAAGTAAGGAGTATGAAAAACAGCAAACAGAAGTTCTTCTTAGAGAAAAATCAGGTCTGTGCATTTGTTCAGTGTTTGTGTGCTACATGCTTTCAAATTTCATTTCTGATTGGAAAAAAGTAGGTATGTTGATCATAGAATTAACTTTCCTACAAATAATACATTGTCTGTTACTCCTATTGCTTTTCATCATTTCTAAAAATCACTATTATCATTGTGATTCCATTCTCCGTTTTATATTTTTAGATTTAGATTTTTTTGTATTTTAATTAATTTTACATTTTATTAAAAGTAAACACATTAATAAATGTTGAAATAAATTTGGAAAAATGCATTTTAGTGTGTTCCTATTATATATACAACTTTGTAAATAAATCTGGATGGCTCTTTCATTGTTTTGCAATTTCCCATTGTTTCATTTAATTGAAAAATAAATTTAATGAATGTTGAAAGACTTTATTTTTTGCAACTTCCAATTTTACTTCATTTTAAAATAAATATTCACAATTTTTTCATTGTTTTATTATTTCTTCATGAGATAGACTGTTTACATAGGAAAGCATTTAAATAGCTATTGAAAATATAAATTCAACATGTTGATATTTAAATTTATCAGGGGGTGCGCCAAAATCCTAAATATGTAATTAGGGGTTCACCAACTGAAAAAGGTTGAATAACACTTGTTTAGGAGATATTTTGATTTTTCTTCTAAATTTATGTTAAATATGTCGCTAAGTGATACCATTGTTTCAGATGCTATGTTAAAATTTTCTAATTGTTCATAGCATTGCTTACACTGCCAAGGGTAATTTTAATTGCGCATCAATATTTTTTTATCCATAGAAACTGCTAACAACTTTCTTTACTTATTGTTTTTTTTAAATAAAGACTATAAAATATATCACCATTGAAATAATGCAAATTTATTTATAAATAAGATTTGCAAATTGCTGAAAAAGTAAAAATATCATCATATGCACACTTTTCTTGATTAGGAAATAGTTTTTTTTAATGATTTATATTATGTGGTACATTTAAAATAAATTATTTTGCTAAATGCTACACCTAGCTTAAAATATGCAGAGAGAAACCTACGATTGTAAAGGTTAAACACACTTAAAAATACTGCCAACTATGTGGCATATTATTTTCTTGCTCATTGGTCAAAAAGTCACCCATTTGATCATTTCATTTTTTACCATTCTATAATTTTAGTAATGAACATTACCCACTGTGAAGTAAGTCAACTTTTTATTTGCAGAGGCCCTTCTGCGTATCATTTGCCTTTCTGAAGGAATATGGGTTGGCAAGGAATGGTGTGAGTGCATCATTAAGAATACAGCTGGAGATTTTCGACAAGCTATCCAGCAGGCTCACTTCTGGGCTGGCAGTGTAGCTAGAGCAAATATTCTACAAGCTAACAGAAAGCGTTATCCTAAAGAAAAAATACAAGGTGGCAATTTAGACATTTTCACCAATGATGGAATTAGTTCCATGAAAAAAAATAATCTTAGTTTATGTGGTTGCAGAAATATAAATGCTTGTTCCTACCCGTACTTCTGGATGTACAGGGATTATATACAAAATATTTGGTTGAATTTGGAACAAATTGTGAATATTGGAATGTTATTGATCCAGAATGCACAAACAACTGCTAAACGTAAGTACTTTACTGGAATTTTACAGTTATTTCATTTAATTTTACTTACCGTATTTAATCGATTGTAAGCTGACCTTTTTTTTTTTTTTTTACTTTTTTACCTCCTTTAAAATTGCCACTGCTTAGAATCGGGTCTTAAAAATCAATGAACGAAAAGTAATCAATGCATCAGTGCCTGTAATTACATTATAACTCTAGATATAAGTTATTAATATATAAGTAAACAATCTACTTTAAATGTAGGTATGTAAAAAGAATCACAATAATTGAATAGGAAGAAATAACTGTTTTGGTACATTCACTCCCGAGCCATCCTCTCTAGTATATGCGTGCGTGCATGTAATCCTAATCCTAGGATTCCTCTCATCCCTTTGCATGTGTAAATTTTTGTCATTTCTTTGGTGAGTTTTTCAGTTTTTTTTTTAATAATCCCATAATGAGATGAACCAGGGGCGATATGTGCGAGGCACATGAGTGGCAAAACAATGGGGTCAGCTGATTTATAATCAGACACGTGATATTTTTAACAGTAATGCGGATTGTATTATAATATGTCATATATTCTTTCACATTTATTGGCTATGGGAAATTATCAAACCATAAGACATTTTTAGAAATTTTTCTAAAGAACGCCTAAAAAGGACAGCAGCATTATTCTGTGGACTTTACGTAAATGGACAACAACAGATTGATAAGATTCTGTATTGTGGTGTTGTTGCCCAAGTAAACGTATAAAAGTTCAATTTTTATGAAAGTTCGTTTATTTCGAATCCAGATACTTCGAAGTCATAATTTTTGGTCACTTGAACTTCGAAATAACGAGGCTTTACTGTATTCTGATTATCTATCAAACATTACTTCACCTATTGATGTCTGAAAAGTTTATAAGAACATTCGGTACTTTCCTGTTAATGGGAATACCTCCGGGACCCTTCGTAGGACCTGGTACTTACGTATTACCCCCATGCTATACTTACGTACAACATTAACAGAAACTGATTGGCCTGTCTCGACATTTACAAACCCAATCACCAGACAAGAAACTTATTGGCCGGTCTCTACATTTACAAACCCAATCTCCGGACAACAGGGAGGGTTTCTTTGGTTCCGGGCAAGGCGAAGGGCACGGTAGCGCCCAGAGACGACTACCCATTAAAAAAAACGAGCCAAAGGCTCATCAATATATCTTTCAATGTTATATCCTCTCAAAAAAAATGGAGAGGATATTGGCGAGCCTCCGGCTCGCTTTGTTTTAATGGGTAGTCATCTCTGGGTGCTACCGCATCCTTCGCCTCGCCCAGAACCAAAGAAACCCTCCCCGTTGTCCGAAGATTGGGTTTGTAAATGTCGAGACCAGCCAATCAGTTTCTGTTAATGTTGTTTTAAAAATAAAATATCATAAATCCGACAATACCTCAATATATCCTTTCAATGTTATGTCCTCTCAAACAATCACAACAATACATTTATTTTTTAAGGTATTCCCGTTAACAGGAAAGTACCGAATATTCTCTAATTCTATTTCTTACAGATATTTATAATCCTAAACCATCTTCTTTTTCGCTCAAGTAAACTTATAAAAAAAACGCCTAATAAAAATTTATCAAACTAGGTGGCTCTGCTCCCAACTCCCTGCTGCTCACTAACCCCTGGCTCAGCCGCAACAGCCGATAAGCAAACACAGATATATGCAACATCATTGTGCTAGTTCCGATTTCAGCCACATCCTCTCTGCTAAAACCACTGTCGCAGCATCAAGGACAAGTTACACATGATACAGTACGATTTTATAATATAGGGAGATACTGACGATAAATCTCTTAAATACATGTAGGGTGTCAGGAACACCCCGCGCGAGTAGTGACATTTGATAGTTACTAGAAGGCATCACTGATGTTGCTCATGTTGATGGTTAAATCGATTGGAGTTTCACATGATTTCCTTTGTCAGGCATCAGTTGCTTTTTTAAATAAATTATGAATATCCATTTGCTCGGATCTTTTGCTATTTTAGACATATTTACTTTGCAATACACAAAGTTGTATATGTCTTGAACTGAAAAAAAATTGTTACTTTCAGTTAAAACTTAATGATTCTATTTAACAGAATGCTGTTAATGTAAAGCATCTCAGAATCACTGCAATATAACCCACCAGACAACAAGGAAAGTATTTTTATGTACTAATGTACCAGTAAAGTGGTACCCCTGATTGTCTTACGTGATTCATTTTTGCGATTTTCTTATTATCTTTGACGGTAAGTCCTTAATATCAAATTTCATGAAAATCCATTTGGTAGAAGCCAAGAACAAACCTGCGGACGGACAAACAGACCGACGATAATAGGCGCTCATACTGGAAGCAGAACGCACCTAAAAAATTGGTCAAAATTCCATTGGTAATAATAGAACACGTGGTTCTAGTTGCCATTATGTTTGCTCACTCGCTTTATCGCTCCAATATGCAGGGCAAACATAGTGGAGTGCAAAACACAAGCGTTTTTCATTCCCTGTAGCTCACATTCGCTGAATTTTGTTGTTAACGATGCAGCAAACTGTTGCATAGAAGTGGTTACCATTTTTGATACAATCCAGCACCTTTATGTTTTCTTTTCTTCGTCCACACAACGTTGGGATGTCTTGATAAAAAATGTGAGAAATTTGACTCTGAAACCTTTAAGTGCTACGAGGTGGTCTTCTAGAATAGATGCTGTAAAACCAATCAAAACACTAATGCAGGAAATTATTATGAAGTTTCTGAAGACGGTACAACAATCACAACCGCTACTGCAGGAAGAAACCAGTCAGAAGCATTGACTTTACTTTCAAAACTGAATTTATATGCTGTTTATATATTTGGTATCTTAATAAATAAAAGATGATGTCTGTGGCAGCCATAACTCATCAGAGAATAAAGTTAGGAGCTTGAAATTTTGACAGCAGCTTCAGGTTGACCATGGGAGTTGCAGTGCCGAATATAATTTAAATCGGCCCTCGGGGTCGTGACCCCAGAGGTCACAGATCGGTCTGTCAAAATTTCAGTTTCTTGAGGATATCTCAGCAACCATTGGACCGATTTTGATAAATCCTACACCAATATCAATGATTTGATGATATACATTTTCTAGCTGAAAATGGACAAAATCAGTCCACTGGGTCGAAAGGTCTTAATGTAATGGTCGGTTCAAATTTTGGTTTTTTGAGTATATCTCAGCAACGAATTGAAATAGGTTTAAAAATATAAATTTTTCATCAGTTATTTATGTAAAACATAATTTTAGCATTTACGGCATTATTGAAGTATAGAAATTTACTAACATTCCATATCTTACGTAAAAATTGTTGTTTAAATTGTTGCTTATTCCATTGAAATATTTGTTGTTTTTAATTGAATTATCTTCTAATCTAACATATAAAGGAGAATGTTTGTAAGTTTGTTCGCTTTGAATGCTTTTAATACGAGATAGGGAGGGAGAGAGATGGATGGTAACGGAGGGGGGAGATGGAGAGAGGGAATTAGAGGGAAGGGGTGGAGAGAGGGAGGGGGAGAGATGGAGGGGGAGAAGGGAAGGAGAGGGTGGAAGGGAGGGGGAGGGAGTTTATACGTTATTTTCCTAAGATTTTATTCCTTCGTTCATCTAAATAGGAAGATGCAGAGCGGTTTTCTTCATTTTAGCTTTATTCGATGGGTATAACTGTGTACTATCTTATTCTTGCTATGTTTACATGTTACACGGTCGAAGTTTTAGATTCACTAAATCCGTTGAAATTCAACGGGCACTCCTGCTAGTAATATACTAAATGAAATTAACATCATGTCAATATCTCTTCAACATATGAGCTCATATTTAACCAAAGCTGCTGCACAATTGTCAACTACACTAACATATTTACAGAAGTATTGATTAGATGATAATTTTGCTAATGTGCTGATTGAAGCAAAGAAAATGGCTCATAGCTTATATATAGTGTCTAAATTTGAAAAAAAAGACGGATTCCTCAACGAAAAACCACTTCTGAATATGAACAATGTGGTGAACCAATGGTCTGCAGTGTTTCCTCGGATTCCTTTTCCCTCCCCCTCCTACTACACCTCCTCCATTTTCAATTTTTCGCTTCATATTCATAATTATAAAATTCCTAGTCGATCGATACCAATGTCCGCAGTGTTTCCTTTGGATTTCTTCCGCACCCCCTTTTCCGTCCCCCCCCCTCCATTTTCATTTTTTAGCTTTAGATTGGTAATTGTTTTAAAATTCCTAGTCGATCAATACCAATGTCCACTGTGTTTCCTTCGGATTCCTTCCTCCCCCTTTTTTTCCTCCCCCTCTTTCTACTCCCCCCTTCATTTGCAATTTTTTGCTTCATATTCATAGTTCTTCATCATTCTACCATCCTCCCTTTTCTCTCCCTCTCCTTCAAACTCTCCTCCATTTTCAGGTTTGACCTTTATATTTTTCATACTTAGAAATAAAGTCTCTGTGGACATATGCCAAAGTGGACAAAGAAAACTGGACAAAAAGGCTGTGGACATATATAATAATGGACATAAAGACAGTGGACAAAAAGGCTGTGGACATATATAATAATGGACATAAAGACAGTGGACAAAAAGGCTGTGGACATATATAATAATGGACATAAAGACAGTGGACAAAAAGGCTGTGGACATATATAATAATGGACATAAAGACAGTGGACAAAAATGCTGTGGACATATATAATAATGGACATAAAGACAGTGGACAAAAAGGCTGTGGACATAAACAAAAGTGGACATAAAGGCAGTGGACATATATTACGCTGGACGTAAAGACTGTGGACATAAGGGCAGTGGACATAAAGGCTGTGGACATAAAAGAGTGGACATAAAGGCAGTGGACATAAAGACTGTGGACATATCATCTATGAACCTCTGGCATCAGTTTTTATGCAATTAACACATTTTCTGATTCACAAAATTTCCATTTAAGGGAGTCTGTAAATGGAATGACATGCAGGACCACATATCAAGGGTGGTGTCAACATTTCCGGGATCCCTCAGTACCATAATTTTCCGATTATAATATGCATTTTTTTCGCAAAATAGTTGACAAAAAGTTAGGATGCATATTATATATGGTTATAAATGCATACAACTTTTTTCAGTACGGAAATAATTTATATTTTCGAACATGTTTTTACCAATAAATTGTACATTTCAATGCATTTCGATAATATTCCTTTAAATATTGTTTTTCAAAACAAAAATAAGAATATTTATTTATTAAATATAGCTGTCAGAATTACTAAAGCCTAGGAATTCATTACCACTCCCATCACTGGCCTCAACCAGTTCTCAGTGATCTTGTGTTCTCTCTCATCGTCTACATTAATTGCAACAAATAGTGTTTTACACACCTCGACCGGCTTGTATGAACTGGACTTGATGTTCACGTAAATGATGTCGCTGGGCGGCAAAGGACGAACTGTTATTCCAACCGACCAGGTTAATTCAAAAGGCGACATTGAGACTGAGGTTTTTATACATTGTATCGATCTTTAACAGGAGTCAGAACATAACATGATATTCTTGTTAACTCTCTCACAGGGCCAGCTTGGAAAATTGTGGAGCTCGGTGCAAAGTGAGAGCGCGAGGCCGCATCAATATTTTTTGCCTTCCTAAGTTCATTGTTCACTAATCAGTGCCTACCTAGGCATTTGGCTTTCAGCAGTTGAAAAATATTCAAAGTAATAGAAAAATATACAGATCGAAAATAAAAAAAATTTCTTCATTGCAGTTTTCTTGTTCTTTTAGCAGTAAATTCATAAATTACATCATCATATGATAGTTTGTTTGCAAAATCGTGTTCAATAGATAACAATGATAATGAAGAGCGTTGCTCTTGACTTAAAGACGATCTTAAATAGTTTTTTATAATTGTAAGTTATTCCACCCTCATTCGCACCTATTGGTTCGCGGTCATCACCCGATCGCTATTCGATTGTTTCTTTGCAAACCGTCTGTTCTCACACATTCTTTTGCTCTTCCTCGCTTTCTCTCTCAATCATACTACCATCGTGCAACAATCATACGGTCGACTTTTCTAGACTCTTACAATAATTAATATTAATACATAATAATTTTAAACGTTGGCATTGCTAGGCATGGGGTCATCTCAAGTACGGAGCCCGGTGTTGGGCACTGTTGGCACCGCCTTCAAACCAGCCCTGCTCTCTCACACATATCTAGTTTGGCAGTAAAGCACGAACTCATATTCCAACTGACCAGGTTAATACAAAAGGTGACATTGAGATGAGGTTTTTATACACTGTATCGATCTTTAACAGGAGTCGGAACATAACGTGATATTCTTGTAAACTCTCTCACACATATGTATTTGGCAGCAAGGCGAGAGCTGTCTCGATACTACACATAGTCAAGTAAAATTACATTGATCTTTTACAAAATATAGGTACGAATAATGATAAGAGAATTTTCACATTTCGCTCGTGAAAACATGGGTGCGAATTATATGGGTTGCGTATTATAATCAGAAAATTATGGTATTTTGTGTAACTGTATTCGCTGTGTTATCTTATCTTTAGTCCTTATGTAATTATTTAATTTGTCTTGTAATAATTTATGTTTTTTAACACAACTATAATAAATATCACTTAGGGTTCTACTGGGGAAAATCAGACCATAGATCTATCTAAACATATAAAAGGATCGCATTTTCCTTAGTAATATTTTCTACTTTTGCCATATTAGATGCAGAGTGAATTTTGGACTTAATTTTTTTTTAAAAACTGCGTCTTATACGACAGAAAATGCGGTAATTGTAATTTACTTATGAGTGCTAATTAGACATACTAAATATAGAATAAGTTATGCGCTTCTTTTGTATAACCAAAAAAATGTGGGAATTGAACAACAGATGGAAAGAGCACTAAGTGAAGCACACTATAGCGAGGGATGCCTGTAGTCAGGTGCCACTCATTGGTAGGCAGTGCACCTGTTCTTTGATTCAATCGCTTAATTGCATATGGTGCATAAATAACACAACAGGTCTTCTTGTTTTCTTTCCGGGAATAAAAAGCACATCTCCCTGGTCCATCGTTCCCCTGTTCTGGTCTTTCTTCCTCAGAAGTTTGTGCAAATCACCTAATTTTTACTTTTAGGCTCCTATGTAGATTTTTTGATGTAATGTAAAAATCACAGTCGATGGTTTCACAGAGGGATGATACAGTTTTTAGTAAGGGTATGATAAATAAATACTTATCCACGAATTTTGTAGTGTGGATTAGAACTGACATAATAACAAAAGGTAAACAAAAGCATTCAGTCTTATAGACCATGTGCGACCAGGAAACAGAAACTAATGCACAGTAGAGAAAATCCCTATAATAACAAAAAACACTGGCATAAAGAGTCTCCCATACCCATTTGTCAATAGATACTGAATTCGAGGAAAGGTACTGAGAAGGCCTGTCATTAAAGTTAAATATAAGGTTATAAAATTAAGAAAAAGAAAAGGGTGCAGTCTGAAAGACCACGCACAACCTCTTAAGGGTTAAAAGTCATATTTTTAGGCCACCATATGCCTTTAAGGATACTGTATTGTGAACCTGCTTAAACATCTCCCTTTGGGAGAAAACAAAGAAAGAAAGATAAATGTTCACAACTCACCAGCATACGTATACAAAACAAAAATTAAATATTTATATCGCTGTCTATTAAACTTTGGCTAGACATTTATGTATCATGGATGTAACATGCTAAGAAGCCATCCATGAATAATTGAAAATGGGAATGTTGAGTCTTTACTATAATTGCATTTTTAATATTTATTTTTCAAATAATTGTTTTAAAAAATTTTCTGCAAACTGTTTTACTTACGTATCTGACTCAAGTCAAATTAAACATTTCTCAGAATTCAAAGAAAATGCTTATTAGTTAATTATTACTATGCAAATTCTTGCTGATTTATAGAAAAATGTGAGATGGTTATACTTGATCAAGCTGTGAAACCTGTTTTTCTCAGTTTTATATTTTTTATGTAGATGTTATGTTATTATATGATTAATTACTCTATGGTGAAAAATAATTGTTGTTTCATTATATTATATTAAAATTTGATGAAATTTTGACATTAACATGTACTTAATATGGATGTGATTTCCTGTTTTGAATGTGAACATTGATTTTAAGATATGATTATATTTGATTTATTGATTCATTCAAATTTTTCTTGTTTCACCCAAATATGTGTTGCTGTTTCTTGTTCTCCTTAAATACATCAGATGCTGAAAGAATAAGTAGGACTTCTTTACCTTCATCAAAATTGAAGGAAGGCATCCATCCATCCCTGTTTTGTAATCTAACCGCAATCACTCAAAGTTTGACAAAAAATCATTCTGACATGCAACATAAGATGCAAGATAGATTCTCCCCGCTCATTTTGGAGAGTACATTGGAAAATGGAAAATCCCACATATCCAATGGAAAGTTAGTTCCAATTAGTTCTCCAAGAGAATGTTTGCAATCCAGTCACCAAGACAAGAGGCTCACTCTTTCCTGCCCCCCGCTGCTCAAATGCACAAAAAAAAAGAACAATTCAAGAGTAATTAGATGTTCAGCTAGGAAGAAGCTAGTCCTCTCAAATGAATGTGACCGGCAGAAAGAATACCAAAGTGAAAAGAGCAGTATAAATGTAAGCCCAAGTCGTGAAACCTCAGTAACTGAAGATCTTTTGGAGAAAGTATCATCTAGTGCCTTGAGTGAAGACATAAAATTCACTTGTGAAGTCCTTGAGTTGCTCAGTGCATCTGATGCATTGATCGGTGGATTTGAAAAAGTGAAGAGTTTTGATTTGGGCAAGAATATGGTCTTTGAGTTGGGGCGTTGCTCTAATCTCATACACTTATCTGTGCAGGCTGCACTTTCGGAAAAAAGCCGGTAAGTTTGATTAGTTTTATCATTATAGTTGGAAGCTTTTTAAGATGTCAAATTAAATTTAAATATAAAGCAAGTGCAAGATTTCATGAAAGCCTATTTACATATTATTTGCAAATCTAGCAAAAATGTTCTAAGAAAAACATTTGGATATGCCGTATCTGCTCATGTATAGGTCAACCCTAACTTTTTAATAAAAATTTTTGTTTTTCGAATATCTCGTGTATAAATCAACTTGTTTTTCAGGAGTAGAAGAATGAAATTTTTGTATTCAGCACATATTGATCCATTTAGTTCTACATGAAGAATCCAAAAGGACAATTTGTTGCATCACTATAATTGTTCAAATATCAAATTAACCTTGTGGTGCCAAGTAGCAGTGAAGTAATGCGACATCTCCCTGAGTGCCACTGCATAACATCAAAATTCTTTACATTGTATACGCCTTTGCAATAAATCAGTTGAGTCAGTATAGACTTAGTATTTCAACCCGGCACTCAGTCAGAAGCTAATCTTTATAAAGGGGAGTAGTTTAGCAGCTTAAGTTTAAGAAAGAGAAACATATTTTTTTAAATTTAGAACTCTTAAACCGTACAAAGTAAGAATATTTAGATATGATATAACCAGTAAAAATTAACCAGGGTAATGAAAGAAAAACAGAGAAACACAAAAAAATCTACACTTAGAGGTTTACGGGGAAAACTCCTCAATGGTGACCTGGTGTCAAATGTTCATGCACTCATTCCCTCCCAAAAGAACTAATCCTGTCAGAAGAACACTCACACATGCACTCACACAACAAACGGGAATCTAAATATTCAGTGTTACACTAGATACGTATTTCAGACACAAAGTACCCATTATCAGTAGCTGATGTGGAATGAAGGTGTGGCGTGTGGTTTGAGAAATTTAAATGGTGGAGTGTTTGTGTGAAAGGAGAGGGAGGGTTGACCATTAAAAGGGGAAAGGGCCGCGGTCGTTATTCATGACGGTTTGTTTGTGTTTTTCAATGAGCATGCTTTCGTAGTCGTCTAGTTTGTAATCATTATGTACTGTTTTTAACAGTGATAAATTTTCAGTGGTGATGGGATGGTTGTATTCTTGTATGTGTGTTGCTACACCTGAATTATTCCTATTTTAAAATAATATACTAGGGGGTATAAATAGAATTTGGAAAAGGAAATCGGCAACAACCGCGAACAATCAGCAGTTCAGGAGTTTTTATACAAACATTTCGTTTAAATGAAATGCATGCTCGAATACGCAAATCGCATTCATTTGTTATACTAGTAATTGGTGCTTGCATTCTGCAAGCATAAAATAATGGTTGATATTCTTTTTTCATTCAATAAAAAATGCGATCAGGTAAAAGAAGCGTATTTGAAAACAGAATCGACGCTAAAAAATAATGGTTGATATTCTTTTTTACATTCAATAAAAAACATGATCAGGTAAAAGAAGCGTATTAGAAAACAGAATCGACGATAAAAATAATGGTTGATATTCTCTTTTGGATTGAATAAAAAACATAAACAGGTAAAAAAGGCATATTAGAAAACAGGATCGGCGTTAAAAATAATGGTTGGTTTTTTTTTGCATTGAAATAAAAAAAGCACAAACATATGAAAAAGACATATTAGGAAACAGAATTGACGATAAAAATGATTGATATTCTTTTTAGTATGTAAGAAGTAGTGGAAAACATAATACGGGTAAATTTTTATTTTTTAAGGTTCGTAATGACCATCTTACGTGTGAAAACATTTAAAGCAGGAACATATTAAACGGGAAAAATTACATTATTCTTATGAGAAAAATTTTGGGACCGAAAGATTTGAACATCTTAGATGAGAAAACATCTTAAACGGGAACATCTTAAACAGGTTCCACTGTAATTAATCAACATCTAGTGGAAAGCAAAAGTAATACATCAGATGATGATGAAGAGATTCCTTTTCCATCCTACGCAGATGTGATGGCATCAATCGAAAATTTAAAACGTTTTATTTCAGGTAGTTTTGTAGGTGAACATTTATTAAAAAATCTTTACGAAATAGAAAATGAGATACAAACATGTTGAATAAAAAACACTAAACAAACTAAGGTGTCAGACTTTAGAAAAAATTAAATTGTTCTGGTATTTTAAAATAAATTTGTTTTTTCTTATTCATCTTCTTTTAATCTCGTTATTTTCTTGCATGAAAATATGTATGTGTTCTATATAACATGAGTAGGGTTGCCAACTTTTAGATCATCATGAATCGGAGATGATGTTACGGGATGCCTACTTTAACCCTCTTAGTGCCATGTGAATTTTGGGGGGTAGAGCCAGAAGTGCCAAGGGCAATTCCAGTAGTTTGTATCACCTTAGAAAAATTATCATTGTGAAATTATTTCTTAAGATAAATTATTAATATTTTCAATAATTGTAAAAAACACTCTAATCTTTAAAAAAATGTCTTTTATTTCTTTTAATGATAAATTTATCAAATAAAAAGTAATGTTATTGCATATCATGTTGCAACAAAAAAGAAACAAAAGTTTATCACCAAAAATTTCCATTTCAATTTTATTATACAGCATTAAAACTTATAAATTATGAAACCTACATTAGTAAAGAATATAATTAGTAAAAATCAGCAATGAATACAAAAAATTATATTAAATACAGATATTTTCCTGGACGTTTGCATCTGGAGCAAATAACCGACCGGGCTTAAAATTTGTGTTAATAATATTATACTTAATGGAATAAGTTAATTTCTGCATGATTATTAAATAATGATACATTATTCAAAACTACATAATTTTTCAATCAATCAAACATGAAATTATTAATTAAAAACAAAAGTTATTGCACATCATGTTGCAACAAAAATATCACAAAAAATTTACGTTTGAATTTCATTATACAACATAAAAACTAAAGAATATAATTAGCAAAGGTCAGCAAGGAATAGAAAAAATACTATAGAATTATTTCAGTGAATGTCTGCATACATTAGTTAGTAACAAATAACTTCTAAAAAAGCACACAACATTTGTGTCTTGACAAACAAACACTATGCACTCCCTTTTCACATTCTACACACACTGTGCAATACCTCATTCTCTTCCCATCACGTTTTCCACTACATATAACGCAGTTTTTTTCTTTCCTGCCTGGAAGTTTCCTTAGTCCAAATTCCGAATCTGTCTCTCTTTGTGCACCCAAACCGCTTGAAGTGGAAGGTACACTTGAGTCCTTCTTTCCTTACCACTCTATCTCAAGACCCTCAATAATGCTCGAGTTTCTCTTTTATGAGGGTTCAGGGATCATCCATATGAGCATTTCTCGTTACCAGATGTGCGCACGTCTGGTCGCGTATTCGCACGGTCAGCGCCCTTTACTTCGAAAGAGAATATTTCGTTTCTTTTACCTTACGTGAAATTTTGTTTACATTATAAATAAATGCACTATTTATTAAGTTTAAAATAAGTTTATTTATACTTTGAAGAATACAAATGTATAGTTACAACTAATTCAATTGTAGCACCAACATTTCTTGAACGGCCTATGCATGAAAGCATCTATTCGCCTTCTTACTGAAACTATCCAGTTAAAAAATGTCACAGCAGAGGGCAATAACATTCGGGATAGGATACAAAAGAAATCGTGGCCCAATGAGAGAAAAAAAATTTTGAAGGTCGAGATTATTTGCGTTCCATACCACGCAGATGACTATACGCCACAAATATGACCATTTATAAAGCTTAAGTGATAAATTCACGATTGAAGTATAACAAAAGGAAAAAAAGATTTACTAAGTAGGAAGCAACCTCTTTCAGATGATGACATTATCAAATGCCATCTATCGCATCTATGATGAACTATTACAAGTTGAGTTTCGGTCTACGCGCCGGCCGATATATCGGCCCGTGGCACTAAGAGGGTTAATATATTCATGAACCAGAGTTTGCTTGAAACCTGGATACTTTAGAACAGGAGTGGGGAACCTGCGGCCTTCAGGCCTCATGTGGCCTTTTGTGACCCTCAGTGCGGCCTTTTTGCATACTCTTCTAAACAAAGAAACTGAAATGCGATGCGAAGTTTTGTTCCAAGACGCTTATTTCCAGAAATCGCTTTATTAGGTCATCAATTTCATTTCTTTGTTTCAGATGCTTCAGTGATAAATAAACATGATTAATAACTGATCATCAGCATGAATTGGCTGCCAACGTCACCGAACAACTTCGTAAAATCTGACAAAGCGAAAGTGTTTATTTTTTCCGTTGTTCTAGACAAGTCCACTTATATGATTGACTCTACACAACTGTCAATTTTTATTCGTGTTGTGACTGCAGATTTTAAGTGCCATGAAGAGTTACTGACTTTGGCTACGCTTAAGGGGAAAACACGTGGAATTGACATTTTTATTGCCTTTCAGGAGAAGCGTCTGGAAACAAAACTAATTTGTGTAATCTCGTTAGATGCACGATGCACCTGCCATGAGGGGAAAACGTGAAGGTTTTTTGCTTTGCTACCGGATGGCTTAATTTCGTTTCACTGCATTCTGCATCAACAGAGCCTATGTGCCAAGTCTGCAACGTTAGATGACACGTTAGGAATAGTTAGTTAGTTAGATGACATTCACTTGAAAGACCTATTGAACCTGAAGACAACAGTGCCGGAACCAAACATCAAGTTCTTAGTTAACAAAAAAACACGCAAAAAGTCATTAAATTGTGTTTGTTTCTTCGTAATTTTTATTTCATTTTGGTAAATGTTAAAGAATGCAACATTGATCTTTTAAAGTTATTAAATTGTTTAATTATTTGCAATTTTTAAAAAAATTGGTAAATGTGAAGGAATGAAACATTACTTGTTCGATTATGTACATATGCATTATGGGGAAAATACAATCACTTATTTTACATTGCGGATATAATTTCCACTGTCCACGATAAACTGCGGCCTTATGGGGACTCCTTGGAGTGACTTTTGACCTTCTTATGAAAAAAGGTTCCCTACCTCTGCTTTAGAAGAAACCCAAGAGGAATTAAATGTAACGATAAATATATTCAATATTATGAAAGGCACTCATGATTTTAGGACATATGATTAAAAATCTTTTTTTATTTTTTTAAATATCGCTGAATAGCGAAATTGTAAGAGCATCATCAATTTCAGTTTTTTGTATAAAACAAAATACATTGGAAATTAAAGAGGTGGATTATCTTAATTCGAATAATTTATTTTAAAAATGCAAAAAAGTGATAACAAGGGCTTTCCACTGCAATCGAAACTGAACCGGAGATTTGTGCTACTCACCCGGAGACCGGAGATTATGGCGATGACACGGAGATCTCCGGCCTGAAAGCCGGAGGTTGGCAACCGTAAACATGAGTATTATTCTACAAATTTCATTTCCCCCAATTTACATTTTCCCTCTATTTACAACATTTTTGTCCAATTCCCAGAAAAGTGTGTATGTATGTATATATATATATATACAGGGTGATTCACGAAGATATGGAATAATTTCAGGAGCTGATTTCTGAGGTCATTATGAACAAAAAAG
Source organism: Uropetala carovei (assembly GCA_036926305.1). NCBI lineage: Eukaryota > Metazoa > Arthropoda > Insecta > Odonata > Petaluridae > Uropetala > Uropetala carovei. Next base: position 7,314,037 of record JAXCHB010000188.1, read on the forward strand.
TTCATATGAACATGTGTCCGATTCCGAATAATTAAAGAGTTATGGCTGTTTGAAAATTAGAAAAAGGCAAGGCAATATCCGGAACTCGGGAGACAATTGCCGACCAGTACGCGATGCGTTCTCCGCTACATTGTTTATTTACTTGTTTATTTACTTATTTACAGTCTGTATTGTCAAATACGAACGTGTGTACTATTAAAGTAGGTTTTCAAAAGCACCACCTTCGACTTCAATGCATTTCACCGCTCGTGTGTGAATCGCGCTCGTTGCCTGCCGAAGTTCATCATGACTGTCTTTTATGCGAGCCACAGCATTCAATACGCGATGAAGTAATGCATCCCGTGTTTGCACTTTAGTATGGTACATAAGATCTTTCATCCACCACCACAAGCAGAAATCCAAGGGGTTTAGGTCTGGGGACCTAGCTGGCCAATTTTGTGGACCATTACGACCGATCCATCGCCCAAGGAACTGCTCATTGAGGTAAGTAACCACTGCACGGAAACAATGAGGTGGTGCTCCGTCGTGTTGGAAGTACATTCAAAGTCTTGTAGCCAGGGGCACATCTTCTAACAGTTGCGGAAATTCGTTTTGCAAAAATTGTAAATAAATGTCCAGTAAGACGACCCTCAAAAATGAATGGACCAATTACCTGATCACACAACATTCCACACCACACATTGACACTGAATCAGTGTTAAAAGTTACTGTCCACAGTGGCACGGGGATTAATTTCTGACCAAACATGGGAATTGTGTGTGTTGTTAACACCGTTGCGGGTGAATTAAGCTTCATCAGTGAATAAGATGTAACGATGCAGACGCCGATTCTCATTAAGCCAATTACAAAATTCCAGTCGTCGGGCAGGATCCCCAGGTTCGAGGTGTTGGACACGTTGCAAGTGGTATGGGTACATTCCTTCTTCATTCAATGTTCTCCATACTTTTGATTGCGAAACACCGAGACGTGTGGATATCCTTCGCGTACTAGTACAAGGGCTACGCTGTACCGCCTCAAGGATGTTCTCTTGCTCAGCCACGTCTTGTCGAACCACATGCTGATATGGAGTGTTAACGCTGGTAAGTGAGCTGGTATCTCGCAAAGTTTGGAACACACTGCTAATAACTTTTTGATTTAGAACGTCGCTGGTATTCAGCGACAGCAGCAACAACATTTCCATCGCAAAATCCATAAACATACACCATATCGGCATATTCAGCACTTGTAAATGTAAAAGGCATCTTGAAAGTAATACTAACACAGTAACAACTAACAATGCTATTGTCGATTTTTGCGTGCGCATGTTTCGACAGGCTACGTTCGGACAAGGTCATGGTCGCGCAGGCGCATGAGTTATGAGTGAGATTCACAGTGCTGAAAATCTATGAGCAGCCATAACTCCGCAAATTCGTATTTGACAATACAGACTGTAAATAAGTAAATAAACAATGTAGCAGAGAACGCATCGCGTACTGGTCGGCAATTGTCTCCCGAGTTCTGGATATTGCCTTGCCTTTTTCTAATTTTCAAACAGCCATAACTCTTTAATTATTCGGAATCGGACACATGTTCATATGAACTTTTTTGTTCATAATGACCTCAGAAATCATCGCCTGAAGTTATTCCATATTTTCGTGAATCACCCTGTGTGTATATATATATATATATATATATATATATATATATATATATATATATATATATATATATATATATATATATATATATATATATATATATATATATATATATATATATATATATATATATATACACACAACAAATTTTGTCCTTTTGTGTGTTTTGGAAGCAAAAACAGCCGATTCTTATGTAAATCGAGGTGCTGAACACGAAAATGATAACAAAAATGTTTGGTTGGCTACAGTTTTCGAGATACAGTCACTTACCTGTATTAGGTATTCGCTGAAGGTTGCATATCTCTCTACAACAATCGCTGCCTCTTCGCCTGCCGCTTATATACCAATTCTGGACAATCTCACATCACATTCCAGCAGTAATCTGCTAACATTGATGGGCTCCATCTTCCTCGATATCTATTTTCCACTGCAGCAATCTCCTGATGAAAGCATTCCCGTGCTCATCACTCATAGTGCCACAGTTTTCCAGAAAGAAATCCAAATGAGAACTTAAGAAATGTACCTTCAAAGACATGTTGCATCCCAGTTTGTGATATGAGATCAGCATTTCTTCCACAAGGTCCTTGTAATTTTCCACTTTTTTATTTCCTAAGAAGCCCGTCGCCATCTGTCGGAAGGCATGCCATGCTCTCTTTTCATCACCAGTGATGATACGATCAAATACCTCATCATGTAGCAGTGAGCGAATATCTGGACTGGTAAAAACACCCTCTTTTATCTTTGCATCACTAAGTCTTGAGAATTTCTGTCAAAGGTACAGAAAGGCAGTTTGTGTCTGATCCATAGCCTTGACAAAATTCTTCATGAGACTCAATTTTATGTGTAAAGGTGGCAACAAAATCTTCGTGGATTGTACCAGCGGAGGATGTTGTACATTCTTCTTTCCTGGCTCCAGTGATTGCCGAGAAGGCCAAATCCTCTTTATGTAATGAGATGCCTTGTCTCTGCTATCCCATTTGCAAAGGAAGCAGCAGAAATTTGTATATCCGAGCTGTAGTCCAAGCAAAAGAGTAATGACTTTTAAGTCCACACAAATATGCCATTTGTATTTGTGATAATTTATGAGTTGCAGTAATTGTTTCATATTGTCATAAGTTTCCTTCATATTAACAGCATGGCCTACTGGAATAGGAGGCAACACGTTCCCATTGTGTAGAAGAACTGCTTTCATACTTAATTTCGAGGAATCTGTAAATAACCTCCATTCTTCTAGAGTATGTGTAATGTTGAGGGCTGTGAATAAACCATCAACATCTTTGCAGGCAACCAGAGTACGTTCCATGGTAAAGAACAATGCCGGATCTTTTTGGCGGCTACGATACACACTTTCACATCTCTATTAAGGAGATTCCACTGCTGCAGTCTGGATCCTAGCAGTTCCGCCTTGCTCTTTGATAGCTCCAGATCTCTAACAAGATCATTCAGTTCGTTCTGCGTGATCTTGTGTGATGAATCTGATGTTGTGGGTGTGAAGTCGGGATCAATAGATGCCGTTTCTTGTGTTCCTGTTTCTTCCTTCTCTTCCTCTTCCGAGTCCAAATCGTAATGTTCTGGTGACTCCGGGATGGGCAGGTTTTCCCCATGTGGCACTGGGCGGATGGCAGACGGTATGTTGGGATAGTTTATTGTCTGCTTTTTCTTTTTAGTAATACCACTTCCCAGCGGAGGTGTCATACAAAAATAACAGTCACTTACGAGGTTTTACGGTTCTCTCCATACCATAGGAATGGCGAAAGGCATCGACCGCCCCTTGCCATTTAGCCAGCTGCGAAGACGTGTTGTACAACTATTACGCACTATATGCGGAACCCAGCTCTTCTCTTGGTCTCCAATCTTACACCTGAAATAAAGGGGGTAGGCCTTTTTGATCACAGGCGTTATTTCACGCTTCTGTGATGCAAAAGTAACTTCGCCACAAATGTAGCAAAAATTGACTGCAATTATTCACACAAAAACGAGGCATATCACTCACCTACAGCACAGCACCCGCACTCAATCATGAACAGACGATAACTGAGGACGGGTAACTTCCGAATGATGCAATAGCTTCCTGGTATTGCATCACCGCGGCGCTTCGTACAGTGCGCGAAAGTCTCCAATCAGTATGCACTTTATATGGACGCAACCTCCTGTATCTTCTAAACAAGTGCCACCAATTTTTAATGTCATATTCGTGTTGAAGGCCTTGAAATTTTTTAAAAAACAGCTGTTTTCCTTTCCGAAACATTTTCAGTGTTGTGCTGTGTAATCGGTTTATTCAGTTTCCATGAAATATCTCCTTAAAATGTTGAATGTTGTTATTGGTGATCTTAGTGAGGACCAAAGTTGTAGAGAATAATATTTCTTCCATCTTTTGTTTGAAACAAATTTCTGTAGAACCATCCATTTCGGAGATATTTAACTTATTCGTAATTTCCAGTATACAGCGCCACCACCATGTAGCGGTGAATTCTGTAAACATATTCAAAATATAATTTACAGCAATAAGGACGACTGTATTCTTTTACGATACGAAATAATAATTTTGCCTTATAATGCTATTCATAATAATTTAAATATCTATACCCTAAATATGGAGAAAGTCATGTGTTGGCCACATCAGATTTTTTTTATTATAAGAAATATATTGACTTCTGATATGTTCAGTGGAAAATTCCATTGATACTCAATCAATATCTATTTAAGAAAACATATACATGGCTTGAAAAAGAAGTCTTGATTTTGTTCTCACATTACGATTTTTTCTAAATTTCATTCCTCTATAAGTCGTTACAATGAATCTTTTTGTATGCGTACATACCTTGAAGACAATAAGATTACCTCGGACTCCACATTAGATTTCACAAGCCATCGAGAACATATATGTGATACATTGTTGTAACGTCACTGAAGATTCATACATTGTCGCATAAGCATTATAACATCCTGAGAGAGAGAGGGAGAGCAACAAATGAAAATGTTTTCCTGAAAAAACTACATCCTTTGGCGATACAATCGATTTCCTTCATACTTTCTCTTATTTTGAGGAAAATATTATATGACCTTTGAGACAAATGTAACATTGTAGATTATCGTATCCTGAGAAATCGTGTTACATTTGTTAGTCCGACAGTCAGGCGCTAACATCTTCTGAGATACCAGAACCATAAGGTTAAAAAAGTCCCGTAAAATTTTTAACAGTCCCATTTTTTTGAAGGATTTGTCCCGTAAAATCGTCAAACGTGGTCACCCTAGGTTCTTGGATATCATATGTAAGATACACGTCATATTTGGTGGAAGAAACAACACCTCTAAGTTTTCGTCAGCATGCTGCAGCATAGCTGGGTGCCCAGGGGCATTATCAAGTAGCGATAGAACCTTATAAGACAAGACAAGATTTTCGAGGTATTCTCTCACCTGTGGTATAAAACAAAATTTGAATCAGTCAGTAAACCTTCGGTTTGCTTTCCAGCAAACAGGCACACCAACACTATGCAGCGCCTGTGTGCAAAACTTATACGGTGCCCATTAATTAATATCCACTAGCCATTTCATCAACAGAAATTCTTATAAAATTTAGCTTACTAATTCTGTCCCAATCAAACCTAAATTAATACTATTTATTAATTTTATAGCATATATAAGCGTTTTTCAACAGGGGGTTTGCGAACCAAAAGTGGTTCGTGTAAATGTTGAAGTGGTTCACAGCTCTAAAGATAAAAGGAATGAAACCTTATCCGCTGAGGGTAAACGTTGGTTCGATCATATAGACATAATGATACTTTGTAGAACTCCTTGAATAAGAGAAAAAGAAAAAAGATTTCCTAACTCAATATCCAAATCCTTTCATGAAACAAGCGATATATAATTTATTTACAAAATAGAACCCATAAAAAGAAAAGTCTCATTATGTTAAAATTTTGTATTACCGTATTTACTCGTGTAAGCCGCGCACCTTTTTTCCCAAAACGTCTGTGAAAAAAAGGGGGTGCGCATCTTACACGAATTCTTTTATTAGCCACGCACCTTTTTTCCTAAAATGTCGTGTCGGTAAACAAATATACGTTAAGTTAGCACCCATGCCGCATCTATTATTCTGTTTCCCAATTTCAGTGTATTTAGTCATTTTCATTCATTGTATAAAAATTTTAAATGAGTTTTAAGTTTATTAACGGGTGCTCCCCAAACTCGACGAAGTCTTCTGCTGCAATCGTCACGGAGGCCACGGTGCATGCGCGACCAGTTCGGGTTGGTGGGGGTTTTGTTCTCACAGCAGACGACGCCTACCATGTTCAGATACGGCATGCTTCCTTTATTCACTGATACATCTATGAAAATCGTGGCCGCCATGGTGATCATTGAATGATCACCGATCATAATTTTAGTTCGCCAAAAAAATGACGACTGCTACGGTAGCAATCAGTGACCATATGGCTGGAAAATTACGTACAGCAGAATGATCAGTGATCGCTCCCGGAGCTATTTCTGCCGAACATGACCAATATGACGACAAAACAGTTAAGTGTTTAACAAAAGAGGACTACCGAGGAGATTTCTGCTAGTACCGATATAAAGAGATCACCCAATAAATTTGTCACATAGGAGTGTGAAGATGCTTAACTTGAGCGTAGCATTTTTGATAAATAGGAATTGGTGATTTAAAAAACCCCTTTTCGGCTCAAATTTTTTTCCCTATAGCCGGCCCAAAAACTGGGGTGCACGGAATACACGAGTAAATATGGTAATATGTTTGCGTTCACTTGGCAGCTATAAATGTAATGTAGCACAAATTTTCTAACTTTTATCTCAATCGTAAACACTGTATCTCGGGAGGGCTGCACAGGCCTCAATGCTGGGAGTTTATCATATTGAAGTAGGTGTGGTTTTGTGAACGTTGCACACTTTATAAAGGACATAAAGAACATGCTGATATTTGTAAATATTTTAAATTAACTTATTATTAGTAATATTACTGCACGCTCATGTGCTTTAATTTTACATGGCCATATTAATTAATAATTCTCATTTTTGAAGTTTTTTCATATTAAAAAGCGATTTACTTGCAAATGTGTAATATACAGTAAAACCTCATAAATCTGGCACCCTTGGGACCTAGCACGAACCGGATTTTAGAAAATTCCTGTTTTTTGAAAACTTTGCACATAGCCTAAGTATCCAGGGGCAAATCGGACTATTGCTGGATAAAACGAAAGAAAGCTTTTTGTAATCTATATAATGTATTTCAAAATTTAACACGTTCATCCTGGGGGCTTATTTTAGATTACATTCGATCAGGCGGGCATATTTATATATTGTTATAAGAAAAGTTATAAAGTTAATTACTACAACTTTTGTTTGAAAAGTTATTTTTCAGAATCAATAATTAAGGAGATATTCAATTTTTTCGTAATTTACATACGAATCTTGTATACTATTTTTGTAATGCGCATTGTTGAACCAGACTCACATACAGAGTATTGATTTCATAAAAAAATCGAATCCAATATTTACCTAAACGGAATTATACTCAATTTTCTAGTAATTTACCCGCGAATACTAATTACGACAACGAATTATGGAGAAAGTCATGAGTTGCCCACATCAGATTTTTCTCAAATAAATCCCTTTGATAAGAGAGATATTACTATATTTTGGAAAGTCCAAGAAAAAATTTTGATACCTTTCATGTGGCGGGACGGATAACAGAAACACTCAACCACGAGGCGGGTTCACATGAATCGACATAAAAATGAGCAGGCACCGTGAATCACTGGTGACCCACTCCGCCCCGTAGGAAAACTCAGTGTGACTCACCGTTGGGTCACGTCGGGGTGAGCGCGTTAATCAGAAATCATACCAGAATATTTTAAAATATGAAATACACAAAATGTATGTAAATAAACGTGCAAAATATTAAATAAATCATAATAGACGCCTTGCCCTCTTGCCACCCTTGGCTACGCCACTGCACCTTCATACCATATCACGGCCTATACATAAAAATAAATAAAATACACAACATTAAAATACAAAATTTACGCCAAAACTTATAAAAGAAAGAATCATTAACAAGTGGACGAATTTGGAATAAGGTCATAGCAAATTTAATGCCAATTTAATACCAATTTACACGTCTCGTTTCTACTCTCGATGGCTAGATGATAAGGTCGAGACAGCTTCTTTAGTTGCGGGAATGCAAGTTTCATATATTTCAGTGTTGAAAGCTTTTTGAAGGTTTTTCTGTGAAATTGTCTTGAACATATCACACAGCTTGCTGCATACATTGTCATCTTTCCTTAATTAGTTTATCTTTAATTAGGTACAAATTCATCATATCCTGTGATTCGATGCATGACCGCTGCTCTAAAGCCGATATTGTATCAGTGACTAATTCTATGCAACGGTCTATTGAAGGCTTGTTTGCAGCTGCATTGTCATCATCGTCACTTTCACTTTTTCATAATTCTCACGTTCGGGTTCCAAAATCATTTTAACTATTTCTCCATAAGTTAGCTGATTCACTACAGGCACTTCATTGTCGATTTCCATCCAGTTTTCAACGTCTTCTTCTTCCAGACCCTTTGTGGAAGTGTTATTCGTCGATCCCTAAGCAAATTCCATAATTTCAGACACCAGTCTCTTTTTGTCACTAACATTGAAACCTAGAAAATCTGGTGGTGATTCATCACATCCTTTGAACCTGCTTGCAGGCCACAAATTATGCCAGGCATTTTTCAGTGTTGCGGCCGTTATAGTAGTTTTAAAAGCTTACGGCGGTCAGATGCGCGAACGGTCACATGACATGGAAGGGAATGGTCAGAGAGGGGGAAGCTTAAGGAGAAAGCGAGCTGCATGATTTCCCGCTTGCCAATGTCGCCAACCTAAGGAAGTAATACTCGGTCGTTTATCTACATCAGATCGTGGTAATACAATTTTAAAATGGAATTCATATGATACCCGCAATTTAATGGAAAGGATTTTTAAAGGAAAAGTAAAGTGAATATTTTGCAAACATTTCTATTACATTCACAAAATACATTTTCATGACTATTCTTTTATTCAGATTCATCCGAATCTCCCGATTCCGAATCTGACGTTATGACTATTTCGTTTACAATATCGTCCATTATCATTTCATTTTTTATATAATCATTTTCAATTTTTTTAACACGTTCGCAGACATTCTAGCACTCTGCTACCCCAATGTGTGCACATTTTTCTTCGATCAATTCCTTCACGTCATATAATTTAAAATTTACGTTTCTTGACCCTACCCAATTCTTTAATATACCCCAAATATTTTCGATGGGGTTAAATTCTGGATGATACGGCGGCAGTCTAAGTGTTGAATGTCCATGGTCAGCTAATATTCTATCCCAAGCAAACATTTTATGAGCTGGCTTATTTTTTTAAATTTTGTCGTAGAGCTTGATTTTAGTTTCAGCCGTTGAGAAGAATATGCCTTTTGTATTCAGCCAAACCTTCATGACATCTTTTCTGGAACTGCTGCACGGCGGGCGGTCAAGCTCCACGTTATGGTAGGACGCATTGTCCATTACAACGACGGAGTTCTGGGGTAAATTGGGAATAAGCTGGTTTCTTAGCCATTTTTCATAGTTTACACTATTCATGTCCCCATGGTAATCTCCTGTTTTGAGACCCGATTTAAAAATTAGGAGTGACTGGGGCACAAATCCAAATTCTCCACCTTAAAGTGAAATGAACGTATATCCTCTGTGTAGTCAAATTAAATCATATAAGTTCATTCACATGTGCTTTAATATAATATATACCTGCATGAATAATAATGAGTCGCTGGCCCTTAGATACGGGAACTTTTAATCCCATGTCATCCGTGCTCGACCACTGATATGGAGTAGAGTGCGAGGAATGTATATAACTTTCGTCAGTATAAACTATTGACCTTCCTTCCTCCCTATATCTCCTTATTGCCCTTAAATATGCAATCCGTTTCAAACGGATATCACTCCGTTCGCATAAAATGTGCTTATTGGAAGCAGTTTTCCTCCACCTGAAATGATATGATACGTATTATTGTGAGTTCTGTTGTTATTACAAAATCTCAACAGTAATAATTAATAAGTCATTAATACACATACCTGAATCCAATTTTTTTAAAAAGAATTCTAAGTGAACCGACTTTGCCTTTGAAGCCTGTGTTCTCTTTGATCGCCGGGAGCACAGCACCAAGAGTCCAATGTTTTCTTTCCTGGGTATGGAATTGATCCACTATTCTTCAAATCACCTGAACATCAAAGTCGTCCACCGTTGATTTCGGAGATAACTGCGGTTTTTGCTTCCGGGGAGACGAGAAGCCTTTAGCAATCCCTTCCACTTCCTTCGAGATTCGCTGTAGGGTACGAATTGAAACGCCGGTGGCTGCTTCTACTCGCTCGTACATCCTTGTAAGAGGAATACTAATTCCTTCAGCAGCTTCTTTCATCATGAACTTTATCACATTGTGAATTATCTCCCATGCTTGGCTGTGAATGACCTTCTTATTCCCCACCTTGGAGGATGATGGGTGATGGTATTCATGTTCGCCATAAACGAGTTAAACAAAATGAAAACGAAGTAATGAAAACGGAATAACAAAAACGATATAATAGAAACTTAAAGCCAAAATAATCAAAACAACGATGAAAAATAACGATAACAACAATAACAGTATAAAGTGCAGGTGTTGGTAATGTAAGCATGTGGAGCTAGCTCAGGAGAGAGTGATGGGTTTTCTCCCATGCATATGTTACCCTCACCCCTGCGGTGGTGACGTTTCACGAATGGACTCGTCCGGACTCATTTTCGTTTTCTGCTCAGCCGCCGTAAGCTTTTAAAACTACTATACATCAGTCCACGCTTTAGCTAGAGTCCAAATCGCATCCTTAATGTTAAATTCCTTTTTAAATCCGTCAACGCCTTGGCCTCTATTGCAGGCAACAAGCAATTTCTGCATAAATTGCTGTCTGTAATAGCATTTTAGTGAGCGTAGTATTCTCTGATCCATAGGTTGAATAATAGATGTACAATTTTGAGGTAAATAAACCACACGCACGTTACCCAATACCAAAAGTGATGCATCAGGATGGGCAGGACAGTTATCTAATGTCAGAATTATTTTACAATCATCACCTAGTCCCTTAGATTTACAATGAGCACGTGCCTCCGGTGCAAAATAATTCACAAACCAATCCAACAATAATTGAGAAGTTATCCAAGCACGTTTATTAGCACGGTAGTTGACAGGAAAACTCCTTACACTCTTTAAAGCAAGAGGGTGTGCACTTTTACCAGTTATAGTTAACTCTAGTTTGTGTGTACCTGCTGCATTTGCGCACGCAAGAACCGTAAGCCTCTCCTTTGATTCCTTTAATCCAAATGCCATATCCTCATCGGCGGCTGCAAGTGTGCTCCGAGGAAGACATCGCCGAAATAATCCTGTCTCGTCCGCGTTATATATTTGCTCTGCAATAAGATTTTCATCCGAAATTAACTTCGTAAACTCCTCTACAAATGTTTCGGCAGCATCCGAATCGGCTCTAAGTTTTTCGCCAGACACTGCTAATTTTCGTATTCCATGGCAAAGCTTGAAGCGATGAAGCCAACCTTGCGAATAATCGCAAACTTTATTGATTTTCAAATCATCGTGGAATTTGTTTACTTTCTGTATTAGCAATAGGCCTGATACCGGTACACCTTCACTTTTTCTTTGTCGAAACCATTCAAACAATACTCTATCGATATCGTTGACCCTGGAAGTGCGTAATGTTTTTCGGCCTTAGGAGTGTAACTGTCTGCATAAAATGTCAGCAACTCATTGTTTTGTTTCTTCAAGTCATACACAGTAGAACTGCCTACGCTATATTCTTCACAAAGTCTCTTAACTGAAGTACTTTTTTCAAGTTTTCTTAATTAATCTACTTTTTATTCAATAGAAAGAGATTTATGTTTACGCTTCATAATACTACTGGAGGGGTTTTCAGCTTTTTTTTGAAGACATGAACTTGAGCAATATCACACTAATGAAAAAGACATGTGAGCGCTACGAATCTGAACATGTCCCTGTATACAAGTTATACAATGTGACTGTGGAAACTATAGTCGTGCAGGTGAGAGTTTATCTCTGAGTAGTAGGCAGAGCTGGAGAGGAGGGAGTGGAATGGACCTATCAGGAGCCTTTATGCAAGGCGCTGTTACCAGTTTTAAATTCTCACTTTCCTGCCTCCCACAATTCTAAACATAGCAGTCAAAAACCCAGGGGGATTTCCCCCATTTTTCCTCTTACAAAGGATGCTTACACAATGACACTTGAAAAACATGTTTGAAAAAAAATGTAAACACTTCAATGCAGTTGTCCTCCCGTCGGCAAGTCTCAAACAGAGAATGAAATTGTGTCCAGACCGGTCGCAGGAGTTAAGGTATGTTATAGTAACGCGTATTTGATGATTTTCGTTTATTAAAACCATAAAACATGTTTTAAAACTCTCGCCGGCCCGACTATATTCCCTAACATGTACCAACATGTATTGGTCAGCTGACAATTGGACTCACACATACAATGTAACTGCTGCCATCAAATTGGTTCTAGAATTCGCGAATTTTGATGCGAAGCGGTGCGTTTATCGTTCCATAGCGGATTAGGCTACCAGCGGCAAAAATTTTAAAAAGTGCCGGATTTTTGATAATTCCAGATTTATGAGGTTCTACTGTAATTGAATTTTCACAACCAAAATAAACTTATTTTTTACCAATGTATTTATTTAGGTCCCGAGTTTGTATCTTGATTCTAGCTAATTTTAAAATGCAATTTTATATTGCCCAAAACTGATTCTAATGCTTTTCTTATGGAGTACAGGGGTGTCGGAAAACCCTCCTTAAAAAGAATTTAGCATTCTGGTTGAATTTAGTATCATTAAAGAACAATTCTTCAGTTTTAAAAATTATAGATGACACTGACATCCCAAACAGCAGCTGAGATATAAGTTTCCCAAAAGTCTATACAAACCTGCCAAAAAAGTTCGCCTACGACGACAATTACAGTAATATAATATAGATAGATCATGTTTCTAATAAATTATTTCTTTTAAACGTGCAAATATTGCAAGGACACGACCAATAGTTAGCATTATGTACATAACATCGAACACATCATAATTAGATGTCATGGTGTATCCCTAATGTCTCTGTATTGTCTTCTTAAAAATAAATGTAAAATATATATGCAAAATAAAACTTACTTTCTCCGCGTTGGAATCCAATGGTTGGATGGACCTTTCAGGTACTGCGAAAGTTATATCACTCCATATGAGAATGGTATTTCCCTCATTCCAAATCGTAAGGATGGCCAACATAAGGATTTAGTATATTATTACAGGTGATTTCGAGCCTAATCCAGAAAGGTTGGATATCCCTGTCATAGAGAGATTTCCCCAGCTTGAAGGATTCAATGCCTCGTTGCTGAATAGGAATTGATGCCAGTTGTTTGCTTAAAAAATATATGTACAGATGTCAAGTGTATCTGACTTCGCGTATGAGTCACTATGTAAACAACCCATTGTTATGTTTGTGCGACGTTTTATTATAATATTATATAGATAATATTCTGTCTCATTATGCAGCAATAAAAATTACTAATTATCAATAATTTTAATTATTGGATTGGTAATTTCATTAAATAAGGCATCTTTCGAGTTTCAGGCACTCATTATTATTATTATTTTTAGCACTTCGCAACGCATTTTTATTTAAATTTTCTATATTTTAATGCCTTGTGGCGCCTTTCACCTTCTGGCACCTGTGTGTGCCGCACACATGGGGCCTGCCCCTGCCAGCAGACTGGTGGTAGGTATGCCTTATTTTTGCCCTTCAAAGCGCATGGGTTTTCAGCGTGGTAAACAAGCTTCGGTTTACACTTGAAATCGCCAGATGCATTTGACCACAACAATAGCATAAGACGATCCTTAGAAGCCTTGAATCCGGGTGCTCTTCGCTCCACCTTCGAAATGTACATTCTCTCTGGCATTCGCTTCCAAAGTAGGGCGGTTTCGTTTGCGTTAAAAATTTGTTGCGGTTTATAACCTTTTTCTTCAATTAACCTAGTAAATTCTGGGATGAAATTTTCGGCCGCCTGATGATCAGCAGAGGCAGATTCGTCCACTAATTTTATGTTTTGTTAGTTGAAGCGTTTTGTGTACTTCTCAAACCAACCTGCATTTGCACTAAAGGGAACATTAGTGGATGATTCAGCATTTTGTTCACTTACTGTTTTATAAAGACGCAATGTTTGATCACGTATGATTGAGCCACTCAGTGGTGTCCTCTTCTGATTTTGGTCTTCAATCCACACTCATAGTAATTTTTCCACTTTGTTTAAGTGCACATTTCGTTTTGACATTCTTTTAATTTTTTCACCTGCAGAAGTTGCTGCCCTTACACTGGCTCTTATTTTTTCTTCGTTTTTTTGTATGGTATGAATAGTCGACTCATTCATCCCATAATCCCACCCTAGCACAGTGCTTCCATGTCCTGATTTAAGTTTATCTAAAATTTCAATTTTTTGGCCTAAGGTAATTGCTGTGCACTGAACTTTTTTCTTCTCGCTTGAAAAATCACTATTTTTTGTTTACGTTCCATTTTCAATAAGAAAGATAAATATTAAGGTTAAAAATAATATTTTAAATCGCAGGAGGCAAGTTAAGACAACCACTTACAGTAAGACACACAGAGAGCCTGCTGATTGAACAATCAATACGAACACAAGGTTACTACTGGGTTACTCCCCGAAATTCTTTCAGCTTGGAAATTATCGAGTGCCATGCGATAGGTCGAGACTGTAACGTGACATTGTAGGTAGACAAAAGGACAGGGGAAGAAGTAACATTATTGCAACTTCAAGTGAAACAGTGTAACAAATTAGGCCATAAAGTATTGAGAAGCATGCATACGAATCTCTCGACGTAACATTTCTGTAAAATGATTACATGAATCACTTTGTCAGTGTTTTTTCTTTAAAATGTTTTAATTTGAAGTTTTTATCATTTGTAGGTTACGGGAAATTTGGAGAATGATTTTAGCTTTGACTTTTCAAACCGTGTCATAGCGAGTGAGTGTTGGTAGTGAAATGTAAACCGAGGTTTTACTGTATTCTTACTTTGTACACTTAAGATGTTCTTAATTTTTTTAAATATCCATCTCGCTGTAGTCTCCAACACTTTTTTAATTAAAGAGAAACATAACAACGTTTGACACCAGGCCACCAGCAAGGAGCTTTCCCCGTAGACCTATAAGTGTAAATTTTTTTGTTTGTTTCTCTGTTTTTCTTTCATTACCCTGTTTAATTTCTACTGATTGTATTTTCTCTAAATATTCTTACTTTGTATGGTTAAGGTGTTCTTAATTTTTTTTTAAATATCCATCTCGCTGTAGTCTCCAACACTTTTTTAATTAAAGAGAAACATAACAACGTCAGTTATAGTTTGTGAAGTTAATTGTGGTTCACAAAAATAATAATAGTCTGCAAAATTAATCATTTAATGTTTTTAGTGAGAATAAATATTTTCTTTTAAATAATTAAAATAATTTCTATCCCATGTTTACTTCAGTATTCCTCAGTGAATCTGCCACGCTTAGACGTGTGCGTTACCCCTCAGCCAATCACAGACAAGGTGTTTCTTTGTTTACATATTGCGCCTCTGTCTTGCTGCCGGTTCCTTATCTTGCCTCTTGTCATGTTACTGAAGGTTACGTTAACGAAAATTCCTTAATTATTTTCGAAGCATCCGAGATCAACTTAGGATCACCAAATTTTATAGTAACTTGATTTTTTATATACATCGATATTTAGATATTTGATAGTAACCAATATAGTCTAAATACAACAATAATTTAAATTCCATCAAATTTTAACGGTCATAGGGCAAATAATGTCATTCTTGAGAACTTGACCAATACTCAAGTATATACAGGGCCAGATTAAGTGATATGCAAAACATGCAAGTGCATGGGGCCCATATGACAAAGGGGCCCACCAGGGGCAGATTGGGCAGCCAGGGCATCGGGAAAAGTCCTGGTGATGCGATGATATCCATGGGTGTGGGTTGCCTGAGTGGTTGCTGCCTCGGCCAGGAGCAGTTGCTTTTCCGTATTCTAAAGCTATTTCAGCTATGCACGTAAGGTGGCGGCAGCCTAGAGTGCGTCGGTGATATCACTAGGCTGAGTAGGTGTGAAGTATTTATGGGGGGCCATGTACCAATTGGGGGACCCGCTCTCAAGAAAAAGTTTGCTGTGAATATGAATCACAATACCTGCAATAAGTGATGCACACAGGGGGGTGGGCACCGGACCCCCCCCCCCCCCCCCCCCTTGGAAAATTATGACTTTTCTAAACTGTGGAAACATACATCGTTATTTTAAATCTGGGTTCATGGGCACCGTCAGAGAGGAATAGGAGACAGTTTGCCTCCTTTGTTTTTAACTTAAATATAATGAACAATGCCATATGCGACATTGATATAACTTGTATACAATCTTTGCGCTTATCAATATTTCGGACCTCCCCTGCTCTCCCCCTTGAGAGAATTCTGTGCGCGCTACTGCCTGCAATCCGTTAACTTTATTATCAACGTTTATACCTTCTGTATACACCTTTGCTTTGCCTTAAATAAACCAATGTCTTTATTAAACTATAATTGTTTAATACTTGTATTTTGGTTAATGTCACTTCCTCAATTTCATGCTTATTTACATTATTTGAACTTTTCATAAAAAGCTGATGTGGCCAACACATGACTTTTCTCCATACAGAGCAATGAATATGATTACTCTCAATGTCAGCGTTCTCAGAAACAATTATCAGCGATTACACTGGAGAATAATTTTTAAATATTTTCAATAGTCTTTATTACGTAAAAAAACAAGTAAAGAAAATTGTCAGCTGCTTCTATAGATAACAAAGTATCTATGAGTAATTAATATCACTCTTGGAGGCGTTCGCACCGCTATCAACAATTAGAAAGTATTATCATAGCAGCGTAAACAATGGTATCACTTAGTGACGTATTTAACGTAAATTTTGAGGAAAAATCAAAATATCTATTAAACTATCGGTTTGACGAAAAATTGTTTCAACCAAAACGTGCAGCAAATTTTATTCTCTACAACTTTTATAATAACAACTATTTATGGAAATTGAGTTTTAAAGGAGACATTAAAAAAAACGGAAAAACGACAAGAATAACCATCCACTTCCGGTCGACCTATATTGTCCAAAAACTCATCACTATTATGAAAGTACAGTATTTAAAAGTGTTAATTTTTCCTTTTGCTTATTGGTAAATTTTCTTGCTGATAATAATTTCTGTTTAAAACAATTTCATAAGAAATTTGTCAGTAATATTGTCAGTTACTCCTAACATCAGGGGTCGGCAACCTATGGCATGTGTGCCAAAAGTGGCACACGAGGTGATTTTGAATGCGAAAGAAGAAATGATAAAGAAAATAATAAATTCAGATTTTATATATTTATTATAAATATGTAGTACAATTAAAGACTTTTGGAAATTTGGTGAACTAACGTTATATTTTATAGTAAGAATAATTATTCACCTCTAAAGTCTGCTTATTCTAATTCTGTAATACAATTCTACATAGGTAGTTCATGAGCCTGACGTCTCATGTTCTCTCTCGATGTCTTTGTGACTAATAAACAAAATTCGGAAATTCAGACTGATAGGTACAAATGCACACCATTTACAATTTAATCCTTCTATAAGTAAACTGGCAGTGATCAAATCATAATTATTTAAATGTTATTATTTGATTAACTTAATTAAATTAAATTTCGAAATTAATAAAACAACCTTAATCCTATAAGGTAGAATATTTAGAGCCGGTAAACGTTAGAAAAGAATAAAGAAAGAAAGAAAAAATTTACTTACAGGTTTTCGGGAAAAAAACTCCTCAGCAGCTGCTGATGATGGTAGCTTAGCAATCGAAATATGTATATAGTGTCCCACAGGATATTTAGATTCTCATCTGTTACTTGTGTGCATGCGTGAGTGTGCTTCCGACAGTAACAGTTCTTGAGAGAGTGAGTGAGCATACGAGCCAGGTCACTAGTGAGGAGTTTTTTTCTGTAAACCTGTAAGTACATTTTTTTCTTTCTTTCTTTATTCTTTTCTAACGTTTAACGGCTCTAAATATTCTACCTTATATGGTTAAGGAAGTTTTATTAAATTTGAAATATCCATCTCACCCTAGTCTCCAAACTCCCCTTTTCAATTAAATTAAAAGTTATGGTTGGCACGCAAGACCATATATTTATGTGAATTTGGCATGCCACTTGTGAATGGTTGCCAACTCCTGCCTTATATCATCTTTGGTCTAATGAATTTCTTAATTAAGGGTCAGTTTGACATCTGAAAATGTAAAACTTGTTCAAAAGTCTTTTTTGTCAGGAAAGAGTATCATTCTTAGGCTGTCTAAAAAATTTCAATTTTTTTTAGTGAAATGGAAGCAAAATTTGCCAAAACTGCAAGCACTGCCTCACAATGCCAGATGATTCAGCCTCTCCTGCCAGCACGTTGGATTATGAGCCAAAAATCATTGACTCTTGATTTGGCTCCCCATGTAAGGGACATGTGTAGGTTCCAGGCACAATTGATAAAGACCGGAAGAGGTCGGACACGTCAGTCTTGCAGACATCCAACATTGAAACACTTTGGCCCTTCATTGAGAGAAGCTTTGTGCTCCACTTTTTTGGATAATAAAGCTCAGTGAAAGTGTTAAATTTTTATAATAATGTATTGTAGAAATATTTTTAGTAAATGTAATTAAAATTTATGTAAAAAAGTTTACTTTTATTTATAATAATTAAAATTTTTTGATTCATTTTTAAATCGGCATGAGAGGTATTTACCAACAAAATACTTTTTAAGTGGGATATAACAAAAGGTTTGAATAGTTAATTAGCATATGTCTAGTGCTTATGTTTGATGTAGATATGTAACACTCAATGGCTTAATCTTTGCTGTATTCTCTTGTATTAACCAATAAACAATTTTTTTACTTTTCATGCACAAGTACTTTGTTAGTGTAATTTATTGTCTTTGCAATGTTTTTTACTTAACATGTTCAAACTGGAGAACTACCTACTGTAAGGTTGAAGCATAATTTCCACATTGGTCAGAGTCACCCATGGGTGGGTAGCTGACTCATTCTATGGTATCTTGTTTACTCACCTCAGAAGCCTGAGAGAAGCCTTAGACAGCTAAATCTCAGTATTTGGTTAAGCATATTCCTCAATACCTACCCCTGATATCAAGACTGTAAATTTTATATTTTCGTTAATATGATGTACTCAAACTTTTTTGGCTGCATATCCCTTAGAACTCAATCAGTCAATTGAAGTACCCCTTATAACATAATACATACAACAAAATAGACATTTAAAAACGAACAAGTTTACGTATAATAAATAACACTTATTGAGATGAATATGCCTGTTTTTCACGATGGAGAGAATCAATCATTGGCTCGATTGAAGAAAACCTCAATCGTAAGCAAGATTCAACATACAATTTCGGACGATTTTTTGTCTTAACTCAGGGACAAAAATCCAGATACACACATGCATGTTGTGGGGAAAGGAATGAATATTTTGATTGCCCCGTTAGTCACTTCCCCATACTCGTTTGATAATTTTCCCCAGAAAGCAGTCATAGATACCTTCGAGAATTTAATTTTCAAGTCATCGTCAGTAGAAATATCCATGAGCCTTGCTTGTTCTTTTCCTGGTTGATGTGTATAGGGGCACACTGGGCCACCGGGACACCGGGAATTTTCCCAGTGGGCCAGTCTTTAAGTCCGAGAATGGGGCCGCTCTGCAAAGAAAGTTATAAGCAGAGCCAGTCTTAGCCATAGGCATGCTAGGCAGCTGCCTAGGGCCATCGACCCCAAGGGGCCACTGCAAGCGCATGCGAGAAGATCGTCATCATACAAAGACGGTGAAACGTGACGGTGATTGAGTTAAATGTAACTATTGTAAATTGTCTTCCATTTTGCAACACAAAATGCTGCTACAAAGCAGCGTATTCATCAACACATGTTACGAACTCCTTCATTTCTAAGAAAAAATCTTTATTATGAGCCCTATGGTTTATCAGTGAAAATGAAAGGAGGAACCCCCAAATAACCACACAAATATTTTTTTAAAAGGAAAATACATACACACTGGCTTAAAATTGCCTTTTCCTCCAATAATCATCTCCGTCGGTTGCTAGGTAACCCAAAGGATCCTATCCCCACACTTAAAAAATCCGGCATTTACAAAATCGTGTGATAATTGAGAAAAAATTTATATTGGTCAAACATTATCACCAGATTCAAAGAACATTTATCATATTTTAGAAATGCTCACTTTGACAAATCCTGCGTAGCAACTCACATCCTTCAGACCCAACATTCTTTTTCATCAGATAAACTCCAATTATTGAAACCTATTTCCATCCACTATCTTCTAAAGACAAAGATATCATCCTCAATGAAGACACAGGTCCAAAAGGAAAGACTGCTTTGCTTTCTCTTTCGAATAACGGTCATTCCAACGCTCTTCCTAACTTCTCCATTGCTACATTGTAACTATTCTGCCTCCCCCCCCCCCCCCTCCATTTTTCTTCCCCCTTTTTCTCCCTTTCATTTCACTGCATGTATATATACTCTCCCCGACTCATTATTCTTTGTTTTTTTGATCGGCCTACTGACGATGGAATCGTTAATTCTGAAATATGCATATTTAGACAATTTTTTTAGAAAGGAAGTACTCGTGCATGTTTTTCTGGTTGGTGTGTATTTGTGTGTGTGAACAAAGAAAAAAGGATTCCTGGCATTGGAGTAATTCCCACTAAAGCCAGAGTGTGTGAGATTGCGCGTGTGCTTGGTCAATGGCATGGAGTAAATTACCCTATGTGAGTATTTTCCTTTTTAAAAAAAAATTGTATTTTTACTTGGAGGTCGCTCCTTTCATTTTCACCTTCATTTCTTTTAGAGGTACGAATCAGATTCCGTACCCCCCACTCCTCTTGACTTCAGTGTGCACAGCCGGCTCTGTAGTTACAATGTAGTCGTGAAGGTTTCTTGGGTTTCCCACCGGGTGCAGGCTAGAAGAATGTCCGATGTTTCAGCATCTGTCTTAGTTGTCATCTTCAGGGAATTTCTGAGTGCCATGGTCAGGTTCCATCCTGGTTTATATCCTCTCCATTTCTCATCTGCTTGTTTCCTTTTGGTTGTGGAGCCAGCCAATTAGATTTCCACTCCTCTGTCATTTTGGCGAGGAGGGGAATGAGCAGGAATCCCCTATCCCTATTCATGCTGTTGTTATGGAGCCGGATCTCAATGGCCTCCCTGACGAGGCGGTCCCAAAAGGTGTTGGTCTTGGCCACCACTTTGGCCTCAGGGAACATAATGCGACGGCCCAAGCTGATGCTGTTCAGCCACCGCTGACTTATGAGGTTGGTTTAACCTAATACATTGGGCATGCTCCTTGAGTCTGCTCTCTCTATAGTTTGACCCGTCTGCCCGATGTATTCCTTCCCGCAAGTGCAAGGGATCCTGTAGATTCCTGCTGTTTTTAATCCTGGGTCGTCCTTGACCTGGGGTAGGAAGTTCTTCACTTTACTTGGAGGTTTATATATATCGTTCTGATCCCTCTCCTGCTTAGGATCCTCGAGATTTTTCCAGAAATCGTGGAAATATAGGGGATACAGTTTCTCCCTTTCACTTGGTCAGTCTGCGTTGGTATGGCGTTCGGCCCTTTTCAGGGCCAAATTTACTCCTCTGTCCCCATGGCCGTTTTGTCGGAAAGTTAAGCGCAGGTGGTCAATTTCCTTTGACAGGCTCTCCTTGTCTGAAATGGACCTCGCTTGTTTAATTAGGGTCAACAGAACTCCCCGGCATCGAGATGGGTGATGGTGACTTTTTCCATTAAGATAGTTTGTGTGGGTGGTTTTCTTATACACACTTTGTCCCAGGCTACCATCCAGTTTGCGGCATACCAAGATGTCCAGGAAGTCTTTCTCTATCTCCATTGTAAACTGAATGTTGGGATGCAGGTCGTTCAGGCGGTTTCAAAATTCTACCAAGGTGTCCGCCTCATGGGGCCAAATCACGAATATGCCCCCTACAATCATGCCAGATTTGGTCAGAATCGGTTGAGAAATGTGGGCATGTATAAAGGAAGAGACAGACACTTCGCTGCCATTTTGAATCAGACGGACACTAAAACACTGCGGTGACCTTCCCCTTAGTGCCCCCTACAATCGTGCCAAATAGCAGCTGGTAAAACTAATGTTTCATGCATCAAGAAATTCGATAGCTGACTTCAAATGAAGCTCCCAAGGCTTGATCAGACAGAAAGGCTTTTTTCAAAGTGTATTTTCTGCCACTTAAGCTCTTTGTTTTGGTGCTTTAAGAATGATGTCAGCTTCCCCATATGCTCCTTGTTCTTTTCAAAATGTCGTTTTAATTTACCTATTAAGTAGGGACCTGCGAATCGCTAATTTTCTTTCGAATCGAATCAACAATCTCGATTCGAATCAGAATTCGAATCGAATCGGAGGGGCATAAGACAGTTATGCATTTTTATATACTAACACCTACATAATTACAAATATGCATGCTTTTTGTGTCACATACATATGTTGAATGGTGATATAACTGATTAATGTCGTGGCTAACAACATTAGTGTGAATTTTATTTTCAAGTGATATTTGATTGGAAGATAGTTTAATTATTGTTAAAATAAATTATTATAACATCGGTTGTGTTTGCTAATTAAGATCCGTTATGATCTCACCCGACCTTTAGATAAAGTTTGAAAATATAGAGATATGCACATTAAGCTACAGTGCAGTTTAGACTGAAACAAAGAAAACTAGAAATCGGTAGTTTAGTAACTTTAATCTTTGCAAATCCTCTTGCTGAAATTTAAAAATTAACCCATTTAATTTCGACATTTAAATATTTTCATGCATAAAGACAGTCTTGCAATTGATTCGACATTTACGAATTGGTCTCCTTAAATCCGAATCGAATCCGAATCCTACCCCTGATTCGAAGTCGAGTCGAATCACGAAGCTTCGCAGGTCCCTACTATTAAGTTTCTCACTCTTAGGCTGAACGCACACTTATCAGACAAAACGTCTCGAGGCAAAACGTTTTGTCGAAAGGTAAAACATTTTGTTGGGCTTCAACGCACACTGGTCATACAAAAATGTCTTTACACAAAATGTTCTGTCGTTGAACAAAACTTTCTGTCGAAAGGCAAAACATTTTTGTTGGGCTCCAACGCATACTGATAAGACAAAACGTCTTTGCAAAACATGTTTTGAGACAAGACATTTTGTATACATTGAAATCATTCTCATTCGGCGCACTCTCGGCCTGGACTAGTTGCGAGAATGTCGTCCGATGACGAAGTTTGTGCTCTCATTTTGTGGCAGTGGATTCAACTCGCTTCCATGGAAGAGAGTGAAAGACGCTTATGGATCCACCCGATTAATCAAAAGAGGACCGGGAAGAATACCCTTAAGGAATTTATAAATGAACTAAAAGGAGATGAAAATAAATTCCGAAATTTTACGAGATTAAGTTTGAGTTCCTTTTATTATGTTTTAAATATAATTGAAGATGGAATCAGGAAGAGGGATTTTCCAGCAAATCTTTTTGGTGATGTTCTTTCACAGTATAATTAAAAATAGGAGGCCTTTCTTCTATTAAAACAAGTAATTTTTCAGCATCCACATCCATGTTAACAGAAGCACACACAACTTTCCCTCCACCCTACTCCTATTACTTCTCAATAAAGACTGAACTCATGCAGAATGTTTTGCCTCAAAACAAAGTGCAGTGTTTCCGCTTTCGACACGATAAGTCGTCAACAAAGATGTATTGATGTGTCAAAGGTCAACGCATACTTATCAGACAAAAACGTCTTTCGACAAAACGTTTTGTTTACAGATGTCTCAAGCAAAAACACTTTTGTCGGTCTCCAACGCACACTGATAAGACAAATGTCTTTCGAGAAAACATTTTGTCTCGAGATGTTTAGAGGTATTTTAAGTTGTTTTTTCGTGTTTTTGTGTCCTGTTCGATTAGTGTGCGTTGGGTCCTATTCATAGCATTGCGAAAACAGTTTTCGACGAGTTTATACAAAAGCGTTTTGTCAAAAGACGTTTTTGTCTGATAAGTGTGCGTTCAGCTTTAGAGGACAATACCACCTGACACAACACACACTGAGGTCGGCCTTCACTTCTACAGTAGTAAATACAAATTGAAGAAGCCTCATTGTACTTGGTAACTCGTTTTGCATGGACGGTCTCCATTTCATTTTTTGCCTTACCTACGTCCCTGGCTTGCTTAGAAGAACATAAATCAGATGACTTTTCCAAGAAACAATCCATCACAAAAGTATGTTAACTAATCTCATGTAAAGACGTGGAGGAAAAAATCACTAATGAACTCGCAACCACACAAGACAGTCACTGACTGATAACTAAATGAGATCGACCAAGCAACATCCTAATACCACGTGATAAAAAGAAAAGAAAAAATATGCTAACTAAATATAAAAGAAAAAAATGAGTGAGAGACAAGAGCCAAAAGGATAAATCATGTAATCGAGAGGCACAGCGAGAAGCATTCTAATGAACTGGGGCTCTGTTTACTCACCCTTTCAAATGGTAAACAAATTCTCCCTATGATAATTGGATCCTTACTTTGTTTAGTCTTCTTTCGGGAGAGATGTTTATCACACTATAAACATCACGTCTCTCTAGAGAGTCTGGATGATATTGTCGCGATACCGATCGCGGAGTACAATATCAGCACACCACAAACCTCTCGATGGATGCCGATTCACACTGCGCATCACATATGCATCCGTACTCTCTCCCTGCCTCAGCAGCTACTGCCTGCTTCTGCCCACGACAGTCCCTACATCTAGCGGCAACCTGCCCAAGACAGTGCAGCCACAATGTCTGCTAAATCGCGACAATATCATGAGCCAGTGAAATAAATATGCAATATTAACGTTTCACTTACACTTTAACAATTATGATTGATCAGTATTGTAGCGTCCTTTTACACTTCGCGTCCACTCTCGTTCCTCACAACCATATCACACCGAGCCCCTCCACTCTCTCGCCCCCATAATGTCACATAGCGGGGAATAATTGAACTACTAGGTCGCTACACTCGGCCACTTCTGACAGATTCCCTCGTCCTCGAGGGATGGGCAATTGGTGGAGGGGTATGGTAGTCATCCAATCTCGTGGGCCTCCGCACCAAACGTTTTGTCCGTACCACCCTTCCAGCCTCGGAGTCCACATCCTTAGAGGACACCTCAGGGTCGGTTTCTGAAATTGTGTCCCCACTCTCATCCCCATCGGAGTCACTATTGCAGAAACTGGCATGGTTGGGTTTCAGCTGGGACACGTGGACCGCACCGAAGTCTCATCGGTGACGTTTGCAATGTCCAGGAGGATCCCTCACGTGATAGATGATGTCCGTGAGTTTCGCCACCATGGAAAATGGCCTGACATATTTGGGGAGGAATTTGCTACATTTCCCTTCGACCGCAGGTGCCACCTGACTAAGACCAAGTCTCCAACCTTAAAGGCTGGAGCCACCTGGCACCGCTGGTTGTACTGCAATTCCAGCGCCTTCTTTCTATCTGTGGTCCTACGAGCTGCAGCCTTCCGTGCTTCTTCGACTTAGCCTAGGAACCCCTCGTAGCTCTCCGGTGCTTCCTCTGGCCAGGGAAAAGTGGTCACCTCAGGTAAAAGGGGCAGATGCCCATAAACAAGCTGTACCCGGTCGTCTCCTGCCGGGCCGTGTTGAGGGCAAAAACCGCATGGGGGAGGAAGGTATCCCAAAGGGCCTGCCTGCCCCCTAGATACCTCCCCAGCACTCCAGTCAGCATACGGCTCACTCTTACACAACCCGTTGGTCTGCGGATGATCTGCAGCTGTCATGGCGTGCTCTACCCTGAGATTGCGCAACGCCTCCTCGAGGAGACCGGACGTAAACGAAGTTCCACGATCGCTGATGATCTATTTGGGGACCCCGTGCTTTAACACAACCTCCTCGAGGAGAAAATCGCGAATGGCTGGAGCAGAGGTATCAGCCACAGCTCGCCCTATAACCCAACGCGTTGCGTAGTCCACACACACGAGGATGTACCTGTTACCCCGCTCCGTAATGAGTAGAGGACCCAAATCGTCGATCCCCAGCATCTCAAAGGGATGAGAAACCGCAGGAATGGGGTGCAGGGATCCAGCAGGTTTCCCTGGTGGCTGCTTCCGCATCTGGCAGACGTGGCAGGCGCAAACATAAGCTCTTGCATACTTGGAGAGCTTAGGCCACCAGTACCTTTCGCCGGTACGGGTCCGTGTCTTCCTCATGCCTAAGTGCCCTCCACTAGCACCAGCATGGCAGCCTTCTAGGACACGGCGTCTCAGCGACCGAGGTATGAGCAGGAGATGCTTCCTCCCCGCGCCGCTGTTCTCCCGGTATAAGAGGCCGTCGACCAACCTGAATTGCGAGAGTCCTCCCCGGTTCTTGGGACCTACCGCACTTCCCTCCAAGTCCCGTATTATCCGCCCCAGAGTTGCATCCGCCCTCTGCTGCAGCCCGATGGCCTCCGCTTCTGCGCCTACCGATACCATCGCTCTGGCAAACATCTCCTCAGGGACGTCGGTCGCCTCCGCTGCGCCGCTTGGGTTCCGCGATAGGGCATCCGCCACCACGTTGGCCTTCCCCTTCCGGTGCACAAACTTCACCTCGTGTTCCTGGAGAGCCATTACCCACCTTCCCAATTTAGCTTTGGTGTTATGTTTTTGATAGAGCCAGGTGACGGCAGAATTGTCCGTCACCACAGTGAATGGCCTACCAAAGACATAATGGCGCAGTTTCTCCACGGCCCAAACAACGGCAAGGCACTCCAGCTCATTGCTATGGTACTTTTCTTCTTGCGCCGTCAGTCTCCGGCTGATGTATGCCACAGCACACTCTTCCCCCTCGCATCGCTGCAGCAACGTGGCTCCCAGGCCATCTCCGCTCGCGTCCGTGTGTATCTCACAATACAAATCCTCCCGGAAGTGGAGGAGAGCTGGCGCGATAACAAGCTCACCCTTCAACCGCCGGAATGCTTGCTCTTCCACCGTCCCCCACTTCCAGCTGTGGCCCTTCTTCAGTAGCACATGAAGAGGTTTGGCGATGGCCGCAAAACCACTAATGAACCAGCGATAGTAGCTAGCCATGCCAAGGAACTCCCAGAGGCTACGGAGATTCTTCGGCGCCGGTAAGCTCCTCACGCAACGCCAACCTGTCGACGATCTCCGCATCCGGTACTTCGATAGGGCATTGACGACACAACGCCAACTTGTTGTAAACGTAGTGCTGCATCTCTTCACCCAGAAGCTGTCTCCTTGCCCATGCTTCCAGGGTTAGCTGCCGCCCGAATGCAGTCTTGATGGCCGCAACCCATGTTGGCCATTCCTAGCGCGAGGTGCCAACTTTGAGCGGTGCCCGAAATTTTTCCAAGCGCTACCCTTAAGCAATCGTGAGGATCCCAGCGTTCCAATTGGGAGATTCACCCGATCGTTTTGATCCAGGCATAGACGTCCTCCTCAGGTCCTCCGGTGAATGAAGAGATGCTCGCCAGGCTGACGATGCTGGGACCGAACACCGATCTACAGCTGGCCGCACGATCCCCCCGAAATTCTTCAAGCCTTGCCTGCCTTTCTGCCCGCATCTCGGACACCAGCTCCCGGATAGCGTCCTCCATATTTTCGATGGCGTGCGTTTTCCGTCCGGATCGCAGGTTCATGAAAAAATCCACGCGCTATTCAACCACACACACCCGCGCACAAACACGCAAAACAATAAACCGAATAATCCCTAAAATAAACCAAAACTACGCCTAAACTAATCTAATCGCAACTAACTTGAACTATGCACAAACGATCCCCATGTTAACTGATAACTACACCCATGTGCCCACCACGTGTCGCCAATCACCGTCACTTCTCACCAAAAGTAACTAAAACCCTAAAATAATACCCTAATATTATTACCTAACTACTAATTACATTAAATCAAAAATAAATAATGCTAAAAACTAACTCTTAGACACCAATGTGTGCAGATCCCATTTCTGACACCAAAAATGTAGTGTCCTTTTACACTTCGCGTCCACTCTCGTTCCTCACAACCCTTTCGCACTGAGCTCCTCCACTCTCGCTGGCTGTAGCCCCCCTAGTGTCACCTAGCGGGGAGTGATTTAACTACTAGGTCGCTACAGTATACTAGGTGCGATCAAAAAGTTCCCGGACTGGCTGAGTGGAGCGCTAACCGGATGTAGTACAGACTTGGACTGATAGTTAGCACTAAAGAGCTTCATTGTGAAGCAGTATGCCGAGTGTCACATTGATATACGCATGTGTTTTTTTTCACGAGTGTTTTTGTGTATTAGTGTTATTGGTGTTCTGAGATTTTTGCGAGAAGGGAAAAAGCAGACTTGAAGGAGCAGGGTGTGTGTAACAAGTTTTGCTTCAAACTCTGCAAAACTGCATCGGAGACCCACGAAATGCTTAAACAAGCATTTGGTGATGATTCCATGGACAGAACCCAGACTTTCTTTAAAACATTCATCGTGAACGTTTACAAACTCAGTGAAATCTTCGTATCTTTCATTTTTGTACACGTAAATTAAACACAGGCTCAACTGCAAACTGTGCGATATGTCCATTGTTTCGTCAAAGATTACACAGTAATATTTTGCCTCTTTTACATGCTTAAGAATAACATTCCTAATCTTTTCCCCGCAGCATGCAATTAGTTGGTTTTGTGTGCTCTTGCTGGTGTAAGTGGCATTCGCTGCTGCGTTTTCAAGATGTTTTGCTAGAATAGCATCTCTACTATTTACTCTATACCACAGAATCTTCCTAAAATTGCCTTCCTTTATGAGTGATGCTGGTGTTTCTGTTTCAACATTAAATTTTCCATCATCTCGGTGTCCTCGCAAAGGAATATTCTGCCTATCGAGAAATATGATGGTTTCAGCAATGGGTTTCAAACTCTGTATATTTTCTTGCACCTGCCTTAGATGTTCTAAATTAATCTTATTTATAATATTTTATTCTGGTGTATAATGCGTTTCAAGAAAAATTTTAGCTCCTTCTAGAGCATCCCTATGGTATTCGTTCTTCTCATGAGTATGAAGGTTCTTTCCCTAAAAGCTTAGCAAAAACAGTCAAAGGCTGTGTTACAAGTTTTTCAAGAGGTACGTGCTTGTGCGTGATTAAGAGTGCACAATACAGTTGAGGACCTCAAATCCAGAAATCTTGGGACCGAAGGATTTCTGGATTTTGGAATTTTCTGGATTTTGGGTCCTTGGTTAGGAGAAGTTATAACACGTGCAAATATAGTTAAAACGTATCAAATTACTGTTATTTAGAAATTTTTACAAATTACATAATGGTTTGAGTAGCTTTCCAATATTCAATTTAAGTAACTTTATAATGTATTACAAAATTTTGTCTGTAAGTAAATAATTACATTTTACTTGAACACTGAGAGCCAGCATCATCAATCACTTTTGTCTACATTACAGTCCTTAATTTTTTAAAACATGTCCTGCAAAGTTAATTGTTTCATTTGCTTTGACTTATTTTTTTCAGAACCTCTTGTATTTTATACACCCACATAATATGCTGCTCAGAAATAAAACTTTTTTGCTCTAATCCCTTAATAAGGTCTTCAGTATAAGTAACGCACTTGTCAATTGAAATTTCTTCGCTTTCATTTGTCCCTTCATCTATATCATTGTTTGTCTCATCATCATTTTCAGGATGCATAACCATTTCAATTATTTCACTGTCTGTAAGATGGAAAGCAACAGGAACATCATTCTCTACATTTAAACATTCCTCAGTAGCCTCTTCATTTAACATTTCTGCTTTTTCACATTTTAATTCTTTTGCATATTTTAGCAAATCATTTACGACTTGCTTGTCATGTGAAATAGAGAAACCTCTAAAATTGGGAGTGTTGCCATTTTCATTCTCTGAAAACCATATAAAAGCCCACAACTTATGCCATCCATTTGACAAAATTTCTTGAGGTACACTTGCCCATGCCTTCTCCATAATGCATCTTTTACATTGAAGTCTTTTTGAAACGCCTGAATTCCCATACCACTATTGCATGAATTCAGCATTGAACATAAAAATTCATGCTTATATCTTCACATAAGAAATTATATTACAAATTAGTATTTATTCATTTGTTTTGATTTATTGTTCATATGCTCACATTTAATGTTTCTTACTTTATAAATGTAATTGTACAACATTCCAGATCTTTTTGATTGGCCTACTGATGATTGAATCCATTCCGAAATGCATATTTAGGCAACTTTTTGGAAAGGAAGTGCTTGTGTGTTTATTTTGTGTGTATTTGTGTGAACAAAGAAAAGGAAGGTCACTGGCATGCATTGGCGCCCACAGTAAGGGAGAAGAGGGAGCACTTGCCCCCCCTCCCCCCATGTTTCCTAAAAAATTAATATTTTTTCTTTATTCCAGATTAATTTGGGTGAAAAATAATTTTTCTAGCCCATCCACAACTAGTGACATTTTTAATGTAAGAAAACATCCTCATTCTGAAATAGGAGAATAATCTGCCATGATAGTTCAGTGCTGGATCCAGGCCAATTCCACTCCATGGCAGAGTTTTTCTGCCAATTTCAAGTTTCCCAAGAATAAAACATTATATACCTGTATCAAACAATTCCAGTTGTAATTAAGGTAATTATTCAATAATCAAGGTATAATCTAATATAATCTTGAATTAAAACCATTTCAGTATGGCTCAGAATCCATTTCAAGCATGCTATTTCTCATACCAGAGGAAATAAAGGATTATGCTAATCAGCATAAAAATTCGAATACAGGTAGGCCTCGATTTACGACGCTTTATTATACGCCGTTTCACATTAACGCCCTTTTAAAACTATAAAGAAAAAAAAAATTTTTAAATACATGGTGATTCAAAAGTAGCTTGACAACTTTGAATGAATGTATATTTTTATTAATAGGCGTAACTTACTATTTTAAAACATGAGATTGCAGCAAAACAGAATCACTTATGGTGGTGGTATATAGAATTACGACTGGCAGGCTTGATGCGTTCTGCTTTTGAAAATGCAAGCGTAAACGCAGCAGAGGAAATAGATACCTCTACGACGGTAGTGTCAGCGTCATTTACTTACTTCTCGTCCGCTAGTGTGCACGTGTTGTGAGCTGTGCCTTAAATTTTAATACTTTCTTGTGTTCATTAGTGCCTTATTACTTTAAATAAATTGTGCACCCATGTCTTCTAAGCGGAGTGGTGAATCTGTGCCTGCACATGTTAAAAAAAGCCGCAAATCTCTAAAGATTGAAGTGAAATTGGACGTTATTCGTCGTATGGAATCTGGTGAGCGGCGTTCAGAGGTGTGCAAGGCCTTAAACTTAGCATCTTCTACTGTTACGACCATTATGAATAATGCTGAGAAAATCAAGCAGTCACATACAGCAATTGTTAATGTAAGTGTTTCTAGGACAACTTATTCAAGGAGTGAGATAATGGAGAAGATGGAGAAGTTATTAGTGCTGTGGATAGACGATTTAAATCAAAATAACATTCCTGCAACACAGGCAGTGGTTATGGATAAGGCTAGAAGCTTGTCCAAAGAAATTAATGAGGAAGTGGGAGGGACTGAATCATTTTCGGCTAGCAGGGGCTGGTTTTTCCGGTTCCAAAACCGGACCAGAATTCACAATGTGAAAATTACTGGTTAAGCGGCTAGCGCCGATATTGCAGGTGCTGAGGAATATCCGCTCATATTCCAAAAGTTAATGGACGGAGGCAGCTACGCTCCTGACTTGGTCTTTTATGTTGATGAAACGGGGTTATACTGGAAGAAGATGCCTGGTAGGACGTACATAGCCTGTGAAGAGAGCTCTGCTCCTGGTTTTGAGGCTGCAAAAGATCGACTTACATTACTTCTGGGTGGTAATGCATCAGGCAGGTTTAAGTTAAAGCCGATGTTAGTGTACCATTCCGAGAATCCATGTGTTATGAAGGGCATTGTGAAGACTCTACTTCCTGTTTTCTGGCGCTCTAATAAGAAGGCGTGGGTGACCCAAACCCTTTTTAGTGAATGGTACACTTCGTACTTTTGTCCAGAGGTGGCCCAATTTTGTGCAGCAAACAACTTGCCCAACAAAGTTGTTTTAGTCCTCGACAATGCTCCAGGTCATCCAGCCAACCTTGAAGATATTCCTAACGACGTTCTGAATGTGAAGGTCATTTATTTGCCACCCAACACCACCTCACTGTTGCAGCCAATGGATCAGGGCGTTATTGCGACCTTCAAGGCGTACTATTTACGTACGACCTTCAAAGGGATTGTTGAGGCAGTGCAGGCATCTGACTCAGTGACAGTGAGGGACTACTGGAGGTGCTACAGCATCCTTAAGGCCATTAGTAACATTGCTACAGCGTGGAAAAAAGTGTCACAATCATGCATGAATGGCGTTTGGAGGAAATTGTGGCCTGATGCGATGTCTTACTTTCTTGAGTTTGAGCCAATTTCAGCAGTGGTTGAAGATGTCACTCGGATGGCTGAGGATGTTGGCCTTGACAAGGTTGACACTGATGATGTCAGTGAGTTGCTACAAAGCCATGGTGAGCCTCTTTCAAAGGAGGACTTAGAGGCGCTGGCTGAACAACAGGCTAAACAGAACTCTAAGGAGGAAGGGGAAGAGCAGGAGATTGTACCAATTAGAAGCCTCACCACAAAGACACTTCAATCAGCTTTGGCTCAAATACAAACAGGCTGTGAAACTCTATGTGATAATGACCCAGACTGGGAACGCAGCTCTTCCATCCAAAGAGCTGTTACTAACATATTGAAGCCCTACTATAATATGTTAGAAGAGAGAAAGAGAAATACTCAGCAGACGTCATTACTGCAGTTCTTTTCCAAGGACAAAGGACCTGCAGAACCACTCGACCCAGACGACCCTCCACCAGGCCCATCCCATTAATCCACCACCACTGTCAAAGAACTTAACAAAGGGGGCAGACAGTGGCGTTACTACATACTCCAAGGATGGCTCTACAGAACCGATGTAGTAAGTTAAATTTTTATTGTATTACTTAGATTTTATCTAAAAATATTATTTATATCTCATAATTACAAAATAAAAACAAATATTTAAATAAAAAGCACTTATATTAATTCTTATGGTTCAATTTTCTTAGTGAAGGAACCTATCTCATTTAAATACATTATAATTATTCCTCGATTTACGCCACTTCAGCTAACGACCCTGAGGTGGTGGAACGTAACCCTGGCGTAAATCGGGGTCTACCTGTATATGTTACTTGGACTATAGTATTTATTAGGATTGGCCAACCGGTCAATTGCCTGGTCAAAAATTGGTCATTTGACCGAATTTTTGAGTGCTTTTTTTGACCACGTCAAAAATTGGTCAAAAGTACATGCAGGTTTCTTGTTGCCATTCTGGGCCTGTTAAGGCAAAACTTGAAGTGGCACTAACAAATTTGGTGGATATTAAACACATACTATGGACTTGGGATATTTTCCACTTAGGTATCAAAACATTGCTCTGTCTGCATAAAAACCATTAACCACTCATCTGTGTATGCCGTGTATAGACGTCATGGCCGGAAGCGCCAGTACTGGGTGTGACGGATTTAGACGTCATGGCAAATTTCAGGCTGATTGCTATGGGCATGCCGGGATTTTCCGTCCCGTAGCATCTCGCACTTATAGATGGGTTCTTCTAGTTTCGTCCTACCTACGACAGATGGCCTTGTCTTCCTTTTTCTTTGAGAAGCAGGTCTTCATAAGGGAGCTCTGTATATGCGTTGCGGGTTGCATTTCTGTGTATGCCACATCTGGAATGACCGTTTATGACACTCGGGGTTTTTTCACACTCCCTTGCGAAAACTCACACTTCTCTCTGCATGTACTTTTGTCTCAAGGGTAATCCTGCTATTTATGAATGTTTTTCCTGCTAGTAATTCTAATGGTATATGTGAAAAACAGATGTTTATGGAAAGTTCAGTTTGCTTCTGAGATATTGAGAATGTGTTAATGTTTTTCCCATTTCATATGTAACAATATATATAACAATCCTTTGTGTTTGAACCGAGTATTATATATATATATATATATATATATATATATATATATATATATATATATATATATATATATATATATAATATAGTAATATATATATAATATTTGGCAAAAATAGTCATAGATATTTTTCAATAATATGCTAATTGTTATTACTTATAGCCATATTATGACAAAATTTATATATTTTTGAGAAATAAAATTATTTTAAACATACATAAGCATTTCAATTTAATGCTAACAGGCAAAAAAAACAATATCTGATTGCTAAAATGAAGATTTTATAAATTATTTAAATAATATTTATACTTAAAAGAAATTATTTATCGAAGTATTATATCATATATTATATTTGTAATGATAATTCTGGAATTTTTAAAGCAAATTTCATTTAATTTGAAAATGAAAAGAAAAAGTCTCACTTCAAATTTAAATACCCACTGTGGAAGCGACTTGGGAAAAAAAACTACCCAGTTGAGTGGTTAAGTAATATGTAATTGAAAAATGGTTTAAGGATAAGTGGATAACACATGCACACACAAACAATCGCCGCTTAATATGTATATAGGATATTTTTACGCTAAACTGCTGCAATCTCAGCACAGTAAAGCTTCATAAAAATACAAGTGTATGTAAATACTTGTGTCTGATCATCAGTGGACACCCCCCCCCCCCCTTCCCTCCGTGGCGGGGGGCCCAGACCCAAATAAGGCCCAATATCGAGGAATTGGGGGCTCATTGTTTTACTTGACATGGGGGCTGAATCTTTGACAAACATTTTAGCTATATTAAGTATTCCTGTAGTATTGGGGAAATTACAGTAAAAAGTATTTTAAGATTTACCAAATACTTATATTGATTTTAATAAATCTATATAAAAGTAATTAGAGTTGTTTATTTTGAATATTGTATGTACTTCTTTCCAAATACAGAAGACACTAAATTTGTGGTCAGATTAGGGGTGTAGTGGCAGAATAGAACATTGTATGCCATTTGTACGTCGGTTGTTCGCGGCAACTGCGGCGCCATCCGTCTGAGGCCACTACAGCCTGGTAGCCGGGGCAGTCTTTTGAAGAGGGTGAAAGTGTGAGGTCGCTCGCGGACGCACCTTTAACCTCACGCCGCTACCAAGCAATCGACCTGTAGTTATTTACTGTGTAATAAACCTTCAGTTGTTCTTCCCACCTTTCATTCCGAGAACCCCGATCACACCTAAAAGTGGTGACCCCGACGAGGATTGTTTTTCTCCCGACCACGTGGTCATGGCGCCGCAAGACACGGTTAACGCTTCGGACCCCTATATTGAACGAGTTGCGGTACGTTTACCGCCGTTTTGGGCTGAACGCCCTGCACTGTGGTTCTCCCGAGCAG
The DNA here is from genome assembly GCA_036926305.1 of Uropetala carovei. Lineage (NCBI taxonomy): Eukaryota > Metazoa > Arthropoda > Insecta > Odonata > Petaluridae > Uropetala > Uropetala carovei. The sequence goes on from JAXCHB010000188.1 coordinate 7,349,333, forward strand.
AGGTACAATTCCTACTCGCAGGCATTACGTGCGATAATACCAAGTTCGATTATGTCGTGAACCAATTGGATGATCGTTTCGCCATCGAAGTGGAGGACGTTATTACTAATCCCCCGGCCACGAACAGGTATGAGAAAATTAAATCTGAGTTAATACACCGCCTCTCTGCGTCCCGGGAGCAGAGAATACGGCAACTCCTCGAACACGAGGTGATCGGGGACCGGAATCCATCGCAGTTTTTGCGTCATCTAAAGACGCTTGCCGGCGATGGCGTTCCGGATGACTTCCTTAGAACGCTGTGGCTAAATCGGTTGCCATCCAGCATGCAGGGAATTTTGATGAGCCAAGAATCCGCCGGATTAGACGACATGGCAAAATTGGCCGACAAGGTTAGTGAAGTGACTCCGCACAACGCCAGGACCCCCCGGTGTCTTTCAAGCCGCGGCGCATGGCTCCTGACAAGCTGGCAGCGGCCCGCAAGGAATTCGAGTTGATGGTGCAGATGGGTACGGCTCGTCGGTCCGACAGCAGCTGGTCGTCCGCCCTGCATCTCGTCCCGAAGAAAGGCGATGAATGGCGGCCTTGCGGAGACTACCGAGCGCTGAACACACGCACGTTCCCCGACCGCTATCCTGTTCCCCATATGGAGGATTTCGCCTCAGCTCTGCATGGCAAGACGATCTTCTCCAGGATTGATTTAGTAAGAGCATATAAACAGATACCGGTTAATCCGGAAGATGTCCCCAAGACTGCCATAATAACTCCCTTTGGACTTTTCGAGTTCCCTTACATGTCGTTCGGACTGAGAAACGCTGCACTAACGTTTCAGCGTTTTATGGACGACATATTAAGAGGATTAGATTTTTGCTATGCATATTTGGACGACATTTTAGTTGCATCAGGGGATGAGGAGGAACACGAACGCCACTTGTGTGAACTATTTTCCCACCTTAGTGAAAACGGAATTATAATTAATACCGCTAAGTGCGTTTTCGGTGTGCCGCAATTAACCTTTTTAGGTTATAGTGTTTCCGCTGCGGGAACTCAACCCCTCGCAGAAAAAGTGACTGCGATTCCTAATTTCCCCCAACCAGAAACGGTGAAACAGTTGCGTCGTTTCCTTGGGATGTTTAATTTTTATAGACGGTTTCAAACGCCACTCCATAATGTGCTTAATGGCAAAGTGAAAGGGAGAGACACTATTGTTTGGGATGTTAACTTGCGAGAGTGTTTTGAACGCTGCAAAAGTGCGTTATCGCGGGCAACCCTCTTAGCCCACCCTAACCCCAACCTCCCACTCGCCCTATTTTCTGATGCTTCCAACAACACCGTAGGAGCAGCTCTGCAACAACTGACGAATGACGGCTGGCAGCCTCTAGCGTTCTTTACGAAGAAGCTTAAGGCACCCGAGAGGAACTATAGTGCGTATGACCGAGAACTCTTAGCAATATACAGGGCAGTTTTATATTTTTGGCATATGGTAGAAGGGCGAAATTTTGTGATATATACTGACCAGAAACCATTAACCTTTGCGTTCCAGCAGAAAGTTGATAAATGTTCCCCGCGGCAATTCCGCTACTTAGACTTAATCGGGCAATACTCAACGGACATCCGCCATGTTGCGGGTAAGGAAAACGTCGTCGCCGACGCCTTATCCCGCATTGATGCTGTGACACCTGTTATTAACTTTGAGGACCTGGCTAAAGCGCAGGAGAACGACCAGGAATTGCAAAACCTTCTCAAATCTCAGAACTCCTCTTTATCCTTAAAAAAGATTGTCCTCCTAGGTGCTCAAGTTCCACTTTTCTGCGATGTTTCCACCCCTTTTGCCAGGCCGTTCATCACATCCGAGTTTCGCCGCCAAGCCTTTGACTCGGTGCACAATTTATCGCACCCGGGGGCAAATGCATCCGTGAAGCACGTCACGGAACGTTTTGTGTGGCCTTCCATGAAGAAGGATTGCCGAATATGGACTCGTGAGTGTCTCTCATGCCAACGATCGAAAGTGATGCGCCATGTGTCAACACCCATCGGCAGTTTCCTCTTGCCAAATGCCAGGTTTGAGCACGTGCACCTGGATTTGGTGGGTCCATTGCCACCTTCACGGGGATTTCGATATTGTCTGACATGTGTCGACAGATTTACGCGTTGGCCGGAAGTCTTCCCCCTACAAGAAATATCCGCCGAGTCGACCGCAAGAGCATTCGTCGAGGGCTGGATATCCAGGTTCGGAACTCCCTCGAGAGTAACAACTGATCAGGGCAGACAGTTTGAGTCACATCTTTTCCGGGAACTCACACGACTCCTGGGAGTCAGGCACCTCAGCACAGTGGCTTACAACCCCGCTGCTAACGGTCTTGTGGAACGTTTCCACCGGCAACTCAAAGCATCGATTATGTGCCATGCCTCCGAATGGTGGACTGATAGCCTACCGGTGGTCCTGCTGGGGATTCGGTCTGCATGGAAGGAGGATATCTGCACCACTCCGGCTGAGATGTTATATGGAGAGACCCTTCGCCTTCCTGGGAATTTTCTCTCTCCCACTCCTCCTACAGCATCGGACGATCCTGTCAGTTTCGCTGAGCGGCTCAGGGTGCACATGCAGAAATTCACTCCTAAACCTGGTTCATGCCATGGGGAGCCATCTGTTTTTATTTTCAGGGACTTGCAGACCTCATCCCATGTGTTTGTGAGGACCGACACGGTCCGGGGCTCGCTTCAACCTCCCTATGACGGACCGTACCAAGTAGTCAGGCGGCACCCCAAAGATTCCTTGCTGCGCATTAAAGGTCGAGACGTCATGGTTTCCCTTAACCGCCTGAAACCGACGTATGTGACCGCCAGTGAGGCGCCTTGTTCTATGCCAGTGCATCCCTCAGCTGTGAGCAGCCCTGCAGAACTACCGCAGCCATCGTCGCCTACCGCTGGTTATTCTACTAGGACAGGAAGACAAATACGTTTCCCGAGCCACCTCAAGGACTTCATTCCTTAGTTTCTTTATTTTTCTTCCTTTGGCAGCCACGTTTATCTAAATATTTTGTTTTTTTCTTTCCTGTATTTTTTCCTCGTTTTCCATTTACCCTCAGGGTTAATTACTGCCAGGGGGGTGATGTAGTGGCAGAATAGAACATTGTATGCCATTTGTACGTCGGTTGTTCGCGGCAACTGCGGCGCCATCCGTCTGAGGCCACTACAGGAGACGGCGCGCAGCCTGGTACCCGTAGCAGTCTTTTGGAGAGAGTGAAAGTGTGAGGTCGCTCGCGGACGCACCTTTAACCTCACGCCGCTACCAAGCAATCGACCTGTAGTTATTTACTGTGTAATAAACCTTCAGTTGTTCTTCCCACCTTTCATTCCAAGAACCCCGATCACACCTAAAGGGGAAAATCGCTAAATTAACGACATGATGCTAAACCATAAAAAAAAGTCTCTTAAGTAAAAACTCGTTAAATCTAGCAACAAAGTCGCTAAATTGGTAACACTGTACTGATTTGTCTATTTTTTACATGCTCCATCAGCAATATTATCGAGTTTCAACTTTCTACTAATATTTGGAAATGATGAACTTTTTTCGTATTGGTATTTGATTTAGTCAAATGTATGAAAAGCTATTAGATTCAAAATATTTGTTCATACGTTTTCATACATAAGAAAATTTTAAGACGTCACTGAAATAGGATTGAGTTGCAAGATTTTTCTCAATTTTGCATGATTTAAAAATAATTACTTGAACTTCTACACGAGTTCATGCAATATTTTCTGTAAAATAATATTATATGTAGTTTCCATTTATAATTTATAGTAGATAGATTCAGGCGTAACTTCATGGAAGCACATAATATTATTCATCTTGAATGAAGCACTTCGTATTTCTTCACGATTTATTAATTATGCAACCGGTTTCGCCCGTACTTGGGTATAATCTGGCAAGATGATGCCATAGTATGGGCAAAATCAGTTGCATAATCAATAAATTGTGCAGAAATACGAAGTGTTTCATTTAAGGAGAATAGTACCTAGTTTCCTTTTGTCTGCATTGTGCTGCCACCTCTAGTAATATGCAAATACTAAAAATTATTCTAATTGGCGTCAATCCACGGCAATTTCACACTCATATTTTGGCAAGTTGAGGGTACAAAAATTAATTCTTAAGAAGGGGCTAGAATATAAAGTAATGTCTAGCAAGGGAAGAATAAAAAGTGGCAATATTTTAAGAAAATACAAGATGGAAAAAGTGTAAAAGGCTGGTGTATATTCTGCAACCAGGAGTATGTAACTCATAAAGACAGAATGATTCAACGTCTTTTAAAATGATGTATAATGTGTCCTGCGGTGGTAAGACAAAGTTTTATAAAAAAAAATGCTCCCAAGAAATTGTTAATGTGGAATACTCCTCAGATGAAGATAGTGGGCTTACAGAAATAAAAGCTAATAGTGTAGCTCAGACTAGATGTTCCCCTACCAATTAATCTTTGGTAAGTGATGTGTGCCCCAGAGCACCAGCTAGTTTCCAGCCATCCTTCTTTATTGAGTTATATTTAAAAAAAAAAAAAAGAAACCAGGATTTTTCGGTTATAATATGCACCCATGTTTTCATGGGTGAAATGTGAAAATTCTCTTATCACTATGTATAATACGCACCTATTTTTTTGTAAAAGATCATTGTAATTTTACTTGACTATGTGTAGTATCGGGCCAGTTATTGCCTTGCTGCCAAAATAGATGTGTGAGAGAGTTTACAAGAATATAACGTTACATTCTGACTATCCCATTAAAGATCGCTACGCTGTATAAAAAAACATTTTGTCTCAATGTAGCCTTTTGTATTAATCTGGTTGGTTGGAATAGGAGTTTGCGCTTTGCTGCCAAACTAGATATTTGTGATTAAGTTTACGAAAATATCACGTTATGTTTTGACTCCCATTAACCCGGCAGAGCACGCACCGGGTCTGTGAGACCCACTTGATTTAGTAATCGTGTTTACTGCAAGATGGTAGAAGCTGTAGAACTGTCGTTCTCTATACCTTTCCATCACTCCATGCACTTCATACATCTTACCTTAATATCAATAGAATGTCTGTCGTTGTAGTGTACAGAACGCCATTTCATCATTCTGGGTCTCTCAGACCCGCTGCGAGCATTTAAGACACTATTTCGCATTTTGAGGTAAGAAAGCATTGTTAACGATTTCATCCATATTAGTTAGTGTATGAACTATCCTTCAAGTAAAATTAAGTGCTATAAAAAATACAACCACTGTAAAAATTTACAGCCATTATTTTTTTGTTTTTTGGCTTATTTTATTTATTTTAGCAATAGATCCAAACTCAAGAGTAATCTTATAAAGGCCATGAAATTGACATGTTATGCATTGAAACATATATATTACACAGCCACACGTTAATTTGTGTCAGTATTATTTTAGTGTTTTTTCTTGTTTGACGCTTTTTGTGTTTGGTAGAGTGCTTTTCAGTGTGTTTACATCACATTGTCACTAACAATGATATTTAGAAAATGTAATTTGATACTGAAAACAGTATACAGAAAACATTAGAAAGGATGAATAAAGAATATCTGATTCCAAATAGATTTGATTTTATTTATTGGAGATATAATTTTTCATCTTTTGAGAGTTCCTGAAAATGATCAAGGAATAATTATAACTCAATAGGTTCTGCGCAGTGACTTTGTGTATACCTTGTATTTACTTGAGATGTATCTTTATAAGCAGTGAATCTTTTTATCACTTTTGTATAACCATTTTTCAATAACCCTACATCGCGGAACGTATTTTTGCCATATTTCAATTAGAAAATGAAATGAAACATTATGTATCAGTGTGACACATAAAATGCATTTGACAGCAGTGCTATAGTGTCATATTATCATTAAAATAATGAAATATACTCTATAGATTAAGTTATCATAACTATTTTGCATGGGTCTCTCAGACCTGGTGCGAGCATTAACGTTTGAAATTGGGGTGTGAGCCCTGCCGGGTTAAAGATGTATAAAAACCTGGTCAGTTGGAACAACAGTTCATCCTTTCCTGTCCAGCGACATCGTTCATACAAGCCGATCGAGGTGTGTAAAATGTCCTTGGCAACACAATTTACGTAGACGATGAGAGAGAACATAAGATCACCGAGGAACTATTTGAGGACAGTGAGGGGAGTGGTAATGAATTCCTAGGCTTTAGTAATTCTGACAGCTAAAGTAAATAAATAAATATTTTTGTTTTGAAAAAAAAAACATTTAAAGGAATGTTATCGAAATGCATTGAAATGTACGATTTAATTGTAAAAACATGTTCAAAAATATAAATTATTTCCGTACTGAAAAAAGTTATGCATTTATAACCATATATAATATGCACCCTAACTTTTTGTCAACTATTATGAGAAAAAAAATGCGTATTATAATCGGAAAATTACGGTATTAGGATTTTTGGGCAGAATGAGTCCACAAAAGAAGACAGGGTGTTTGCTAAAGCTGTGTATGCAAGTAATTTGCCATTTCACATTATAGAAAACCCCTATATTGTAGATTTTTTTGGTAAATTGCGCCCAATCTATACTCTACCAGGATGAAAACGCTTGGCTGAACATCTCCTTGATGAGGCTTATGAATACAACAAAAAATTGGTAGTATTATTGAAGAGGTATCTCATCTATCTATTGTCTCAGATGGTTGGAACAATGTTCGAAATGAAGGTATCATTAATTTCATGGTAGCAGCTCCTCAACCATTATTCTACAAATTTTTAAACACAAAAGAACACTGCCACACAGCAGAGTATGTAGCTCACAGTTTGAAACTGTTATTGAAGAACTATGCTAGAGTATTTTCTGTTATGACTAATAATGCAGAAAACATGAGATGTGAATGGAATATTGTGAAGAAAAAATATTCACATATACAGCTGTACAGTTCCCCTTCTCACACATTGCAGCTCTTTTTTCACAATCTAGAAAGTATTCAGTCAATTCAATCCCACAATTCAAAAGTTAAGAAGATTGTAAAATTCTTCAAAAACAAACATGTTCCAGCTGCTGTACTTCTTCGATGCCGTAAACAGTACAATATAAATTCAACATTGAGCATGCTTTGTCTTACACATTGGGCATCAGTGGTACTGTGTTTGTAGAAACTTCTACTATGTAAGAAAGCTTTCCAGTCAGCTATAGTATTTCTAGCATCTGTTCATGAGACGTTAAAAGTGACATATTAGATGATTATGTCTTTTGGGTATGAAATTTGAAATTTTTAGATATGTTGCTACCCATTTCTGAAGCAATACATAAAGTTGAAGGTGACAAATGTACACTGGCAGATGTGAATTCTGAATTCATGAAACTTCAGGACCACATAAATGACAAATGCAAAGAATTACCACTCTCAGCAACTGAGGAAAAACTGATAAAAGAAATGATAGAAAAATGCAAGTGCCAAGTAACCATTGATGCGCACAATGTAGCATATCTTTAAGATCCCCGATATCAATGTGATATGCTAAAAAATGAAGAATTTGTTGGTGCATGCAAATTAATACTAAATGTGGCCAAATTTAGAAACTTTCCTGACAGCTATTCTAATTTGGCTGAAATAGTTAATTTGAAAACAAGAAGATACACTTTCGACAAAAAAATTATATGGAATGCAGTTCAATCTATTAATGCAGGTCAAATTACACCATCAATCTCTGCCCTTCCAGTTTACTAACAGAAATTGCTGACATCTCCCAGTTCTACTGCTTGTGCTGAGCAAAACTGGTCAGTTTCGGAGAACACATACACCAAAAACAGAAACGGACTCAAAGGAGAAACAGCTAGAAAGTTAGCAACAGTTTATCATAATCTCAGACTAATGAAAAATATTTCTGATAAGGATGAAGATTTGTTAATTAACATACTCGGAGAGAATGAGGACATGGAAGGTGAATTGCATTTAAAAAATAAAGTGAGAACACTGAATGAAAAATAAAGTGAAACTGACTGTTGGACACTACAAACACCTGCTTTTTTATATTTTACATGAACCACAAGTTTATTAAAGTTTGTTAATCTACGAATAGTATTTCAACTTTTGTTTTTAATCTTTATTTTGGCCTAAACTCCAGGTTGTGCATTTGAATGTTCATGTTAAATATTTATAAATTATACAAAAGTACTGAGCGTTTACATAAAAATCTACACAAATACTATCTTTTGACCATTTTTGACTGGTCAACCCTAGTATTTATGGAGTACACCCAAAAATACATATTAAAACTTGGGTTACTTTCCAAGCTAAATACTTACTGAAGGTATAATAGCAAATAATGAAAACGTCATAGATAAAGATACCTTGTACAATATAAAATTTTTAGGTGATTTTACATTTCCTAACTGACCAAAATAGTGTCTTTGATTTCTTCATATTATCAATTTTCGAATTATACGCTTAAGGGGCAATAGAAAATAATTAAAACATGTTTTACAACGTAAATATATTTAAAATTTAAACATTATACAAGTTACAATCTTTCGGATGCTTTTACAGCAACATTTCTTAACTGACCGTATACTTTTGATGGTGGAGTACCAAGAATTAGATTGCATACTGCGCGTCTGGCCAGCTGAATATTTTTATATGAACCTAAAATATGTATTTTCGAATCTGCAAGAACAATACGTGTTTTTGTGACATTCTCAATTGTAAACTTTGTTTTTCCACCTTTACCTGCTAATCGGCCAATAGCACGAGACAAGTGATCACCCTTTAACGACTTAACGTCATGAATTTCAAAAGATTCCACAAATAAATCGTCAAGTCGTAAAAGTGCCAATGCATCCTCCACCGTAAACCCACAAACAAAAGCTTTCACAAAATCTGCAGCCTTTTGTAAATTGGCTATATCATCCGTTTCTTTAGATGTTCTGATTTCAACTGTCCTAATGTTCAAATTGAAACGAATTTGCAAATTTAAGTATTTAACAACTGGTTCAAATATTTTCATCCAGTTCTCTTTAAGAGGTCCGTATCGATGCGAAGGAACTGCCACCTTCCTCATTTCATAACCTAGTTTTCCTCTTTTTGAAGTATTGGCTGGCTGCAGACAGTCTGTCTGATCAATATCAACCATGTTGTCCTTTTCTAAAGGTTTCCTTTTAACTCCCTTTCTTGTTTCTGGGATATTTGCAACAATACTTTCTTGTTCTGCAAACATTTTGGACAAGCTTATTCCCCTGCGTTGACCAGGAACCTGTAATTTTCACAATCCAACTAACTTTAAATAGAATTTAACCAGTAAAATATATTTGTCAGCTTACTTTTTTTACCTTATTGTTATATATGCATTCAAGGACGTAAATGTAACAATTCCAGTTCGGTCAATCCCATATATAATCCTTATCTAGACTAATAACTCACGTGCCATGCCGATTTACGGAAACAATACTCATCTGCCGTGAGATTTCAGCTGTTTCTTGACTATTATCTCTAGATGTAGTCGAAATCGCTGTCGGTTTCCAAAGCGCCACTTTATAAAAAATTCTAATTGTAAGATTTTCCGCAGTATTTAACGAATAGTTCAAAGTTGACTTCACATACTTATCACGTTTTAGTTTATTTGCAGGGTGTTTAAAGAATTTCAAATTTTATTACCGAAAAATGAATTATCATAATTTGCATATTAAAATCTATATTATAAATATTTTAGTGTGTGTATGTTCTTTATACGTTTTTACAATGTTGAAGCTATCGAATTCCAAAGTTTCATGGGCCATCCTATGGACCAAAGGAAGAACTTGGTCTAGGTTTGTAGACCGTGGGGTCTCTTATACCCCATAGGGTAAACAAAATACTATTTCCATAAGAAGTCATGGGAAATGGTGTGGAGAAACCCCAAAATGCCATGCAGCCCTTCACTGATGTGGATATAAATATACCTAAATATTAACTTACGATCACGGGAAATGGATCATTTTACGCATGAAAGATTGAATATTTTAATTCTGTTCACGTTTCGTGGTATTACATGCTAAATCGCTCGACATTTTCCTTTAAGCGCAAAATTTATCGGTTTAGAAGCACCATTCTTCAAGCACGCCAGTTCACGCAATATGTAGTAGTTGATTCTTTTACTACATCCCTTTTTTGGCGCTATTATCGTGTATATACAATTTGTTTGCCAATTCTTTAGGGCTATAGGGGAAATTACACTGATCAACTTTGGTTGAAGGAACTTAGGTTAACCGAACAATTTCCGCTTGGTAACTAGAGTTCAGTTGGAAACCTCTGAAGTTATTGTCTAGTGGTACTAACTTTGAAGTAATAATGTCTGAAATATCTAAAATTGTTACTCAGGTGTGGCTATCGTCAGTGAATGTTTGTGAGAGGAATTAATAAAGAAAAATAAAGGAAAGAGAAAATGGGTGAGACAATGGATTACAAGAAGACATTTGCACGGAGCTTCGACGACTTTAATTAAAGAATTATCTAATGAGGATCCAAAATCGTTTAAAAATTTGATACGAATGAGTACGGATAAATTTGAGGAATTAGCAATGTTGGTGAAACCTTTTATACAAAAACAAAACACCGTAATTCCGTAATTATTTTCTGTATACTTTCCGGATGATTTTGATTTTGAAATCTTCCATTGTTACATTTTTTCCCTGCAAAATAATACAAAATATCCTGTACTTAAGAAACAGACATTGATCGTACAGAGTACACACTGAAATAAATGTACTTTTCGATTAGGTATAATTTAATAAATACTAAAATATATATCATTGAGCTTACTGCGCTGTTTATTTCCTGAAGAAGGCTGTCAAACGCTGTTTCTCGTTTCAATTTATTTGCGTTGTCTTTGTGGTTGATATTCCAAAGAATTTCATGTTGGTGGTATAAATCTAAAAACTCACAAATATCTTCTGCTGTCCACTTCCTTGATGACATACTGTATATTATAATCAAATGCGTAAACAGTAAGTGACAGTAGAGTTCACACTACTTGAATTCAAGATGTCGGGAGAGGTTGTGGTTGAAAGGAAACTACAGGAAACCACTATATTCCACGAATCAACCTGGTTGCATCAACCCACAGCTGACGTTCAACCAGCCGCTAAAGTTGCCGGGTAGTCAACTTGCTGGTTGCCGGTTTCCTGGAAACCGTCAACTTCTTAATTACATTTTTTAACTATACAGTGACTCCCCGACTTACACGGGTTCGAGTTACACGGATCCGTAGATACACGGATACATGACAACTTATCAGCGCGCTCCGTTTTTAGTTTAACTGCTGCTCAATAGATGCCGGTATTAGTACAGTATTCCCTCGGCATACGAGTAATCAGTTTACGAGTTTTCTCTTATACGAGATGCAAAAAGTAATACCTGTTTTTCAATTTACGAGCCAATTTTCGCTTATAATACGATCTCCTTCCTCTCGCAAACCGATCGTTTTTCCCGGCACCTATTCTCGGCTTTCGTCGGTTCCCGAATCTTCTCGAATGTGCAGCTTTAATGATGTAACTATTGTTTATAAAATTTATAAACTGGGATGTATTGGGAAATTAATCTTCGTTTCACGAGTTTTTGTCTTACGAGCAGTTTTATTACAGGAACAAATTAAGCTCGTAAACAGAGGGATTACTGTACGCTGACGCACAGCTGACAGCGTCGCTTTCGCCATTTAGATTAGTTATCATGTGGGTGCAAGTTGTGTCTCGTTACTGTACTGCTCTTCATAAACAAATTATAAACCCTCATCATATAGCACTACTTTTTTAGCTTTTAACTATTCATTGAAACGAACGTATATGTCAAAAAATATATCGTATTTAAGTATTGTTGGACTTACACGGTTTTCGACTTACACGGCGACCTTCGGAACGAATTAACCGTGTAAGTTGGGGACTTACTGTACTTACTTCAACCAAAGTTTCCGGTTTCTTTCAACCAAAGTTGATCGGTGTATTCCTCCTTATATCACGCCACTGTAATGTAATGTAACTGTGCCTTCTTTCTGAGTGTATATCGGCAAATTATTTGTGATGCTGGCAAAACCTTTTTGCAATCTCTCACTTAAAATACGGCATTTACTTGTTATGTGTACATCTAACGAAGCTTAAATATAGCAATATCAATAACGTACAATAATTTTGTTGTTTTTTCAATTTCATATTTCTATTTAAAATTTTGCGATCATTTATATTAAGCATTTTACGAGGAATAAATAACCTGACATTTTAAACGCGCGCGCTTGGTTCGGCAGTGGTGCCATCTATGAACAAATGTAGTCGTAACTTGAACCTAAGTTGCCTGGGGCCAGCCCCTGGCAACTCAGCGGTTTTCAGAGTTTCAAGTTACGCTCATCTTTGTTGATAGGTGTCACTGGGTGCGCTTCAAAATGAAAGTGGGGGAGGGGATGGGTCTGGGTGTAATTCTACGTCCAGGAAGAGTAGGCAAGAGTAGGGTCGTGAACGGGTAAGTAACTTTCCGTTCGTAATTCGCAAGAGATTTACGTCGACCTCGTGTTACTGTGATTGATTGTCGGTTTTAAATGCTTTAGTTAGAAAATTTAATTGTCGGAACGCCGCATCGGGGTAGCATCATCGCATTAATATTACCGTTCAATTTTGTCTCAAGGTCATTATTTCTTCTGATCCTTAGTTCATAGCTTTTGTGAAATTATTTCTTAATTAAACGAAATGGTTGATCTCTTCACTGAATTTTATGTCGGCATAATCTTTACATTAATTAGGAGAGACCTTTACATAAGATATATGTGGATCTATGCAATTATTTTCCTTGGTGAAAGTTAATCACGTGTATTTTGGGTGAACTGAGTCAAGTTGAGACATGAATATGGTTATTAATTTGTCGAGTGGTTGTGTAAGCGTATAGTTTGAAGGTAAAGGTTCGTTTTCTATCAACTTTGATTTTTAGAAATGATATATGTATACGGTGTTAGCCTATGATCAGATTGGCCAACGGTGGGAGTTTGATATGAGTTTCTGAGGTAATCCATCTCATTTTCGTGTATTTTAATCTCGTTAAAGCGTATGTTTGATAAAATAATAATATTTTAATGCGCAACTGAAAATATATTGATAAGGTTTTCTCCTAATTATTCAGTTTTCAGACAGAATTCTCCGTGTGCAGCTGTATTTGATTTTGGCAACCATTATCGAGAAATTCATTCAAAGCAATGCTGTATTTCGTTTATTGAAATGATATTAATTACGTAATCAATACATACTAGTGTCATGGTTTTGAAATAAGTATTAAGCTTAACTTAGCAACTTAAGGAATATAAGTCTTGTATTTTACAAATCTTGGAATTTGAGTTACAATACAATATTATCAGAGTGATTTAGCACGAGAGACACTACATAATGTAATCAGGTTATCAGAAATAATATTCAGAATTAAAATACAGTAGGTACATATTTTAAGATTTCATTCTCTTGTTTCAGAGGAATGTTTGCAGAAGACGTCACAGAACAGCTGTCATGTTCCCTTGTGTGATATCAAGAAATACATATTAACGGTGAGTACAATCTTTTAAGTAGTTTGCCAATTGCATTTGTATTGGTTGTTACTTGAAGTTTCCAGTGAGAATTATCGACGTATTTTACTGAATAGATATGATAAATTTAGTCGTGTAACCACGCATGTGTTTTAATTGCGTCTATATATGTGCAGTACTTATTGTACTAATTTTTCCATCTATTAATGGTGAAAGTGTAGGAACTTAAGCTTACATTGGAAAGTGATGAATCTCAATTTATTTTAAGTGAATATTTCATTGAGAGAATAAAATTGATTTTATAATTTCGACTTTGAAAGGTTTGTTAATTATCGTTAACATAAGTGTTATCAATGCTTCAATTTTTGGCATATTTTATGAAATACTTTGTACCTGGGAAATTTTACTTTTCAATCTACTGACATCCATTTCAGCATAAATCAATTAAGTATGCTCTATAAACACGAGATGATTTCATAGAAACAAAATTATTACTTTGTAGTGACAGTGTAACGTGAAATGTTCATTGACTTTTAACTCTTTGGTGAGGTGTAAACTAATGTTGAAATTATGGAGACATTTTGAGGAAAGTAATTAAAATATTTTGCTTGGAAAAGGCTATCTATATGGAAATTGCTAAAGCAATCAATGAAATATTTTGAGGAAAGGGATTTCTTAGTCAAAGTTAGTCGAATTCTTGGAATACATGCAAATTTTTGAAAAGTTTGCTATGCTAATGAAAGTTTATCGTGACAATTGGTTTTTATTCTGTTTATTTCCACCGGTGGTTGGCTAATCATCAGTTGATCATGCAAAAATTGTACAGGATTTATTCAGATACTATTTTAGTGCATTTTATTTTATAAATATTCAGTCAATCAAATCAAAATAGCAATTAAACTGTAAGAGATAGAAGGCTGAAATGTGGTTATGCCATTTATTACTATGACGAAGGATTTTATTTTAATGAATAATTGAAAGTATATTGACAAGGTTTCTTCCCAAGTATGTATTCAATTTTCGGGCAAACTCCTGTCTAGACTTATTAAATGTTGGAAACCCTTTACCGAAAAATTCATTCAAATCAATGATTTATTTAGTTGATATTCATTTCCGTAATCAATATATGGTAGTCAGGTGGTTTTGAAATAAGTATTGAGCTTAACCAAGCCACTTAAGTAATATAAGTCTTTAATTTCATTACAAATCTTTGAATTTGAGTTACAATAGAAAAGATTCCAATGTTACCTCAGTGATTTAGCACGAGAGACATTACATAATGTAATCTGGAATATTATTCAGCATGAAATTACAGTATATATTTTAAGATTTTATTCTCGTTTCATAGGAATGTTTGCAGCAGACATCACAGGACTGAGCTGTTATATTCTCCTGTGTGTGATAACAAGAAATAATAACAGTGAGTATATTCCGTGTGTTTCTTTTAAGTAGTTTGCCTATTGCATTTGACATATTGGTTGTTTTGTGATACTTTTGTTGGCTGTTACCTCAAGAAGTTCCCAGTGAGAATTATCGACCTATTTGAATGAATAGCTAGGAGGAATTTAGTCGTGTAACCATGCATTTGTTTTTTTACTATATGTTCAATACTTATTGTGCTAGTTATTCATCTATTAACGGTGAAAATGTAGTAACTTCAGCGTATATCGGAAAGTGATAAATCTCAACATCTTTTAAGTGGATATTTTGTTGATAGAATAAAATTGATTTTATAATTTAGACCTTCAAAGATTTGCTAATTATCGTTAACATAAGTGTTATCAACGCTTCAATTTTTGGCATATTTTATGAAATACTTTGAGCTGGAGAACTTTTACTTTTCAGTCTACTGACTTCCAATTCAACGTAAATCAATTAAAAATATGAGATAATTTCATAGAAACAAAAATATTAGTTTTGTAGCGACAGTGTAATGTGAAATGTTTATTGGATTTACTCTTTGGTGATGTGTAAACTATTTAATGTTGAAATTATGGAGACATTTTCAGACAGTTGAAAGTGATTAAAATACTTTGGAAAAGGTGTCTGAACGGAAATTGTTGACACATTCAAGGAAATATTTTAAGGAAAAAGATTTATTAGTCAAAGTTAGTCGAATTCTTGGAGTACATGCAAATTTTTGGAAAGTTGCTATGCTAATGGAAGTTTATCGTGACAGTTGGTTTTTATTATGCTTATTTCCATCGGTGGTTGGCTAATCATCAGTTGAGCATCAAAAAATTGTAGAAAATTTATTCAAATACTATTTTAGTGCATTTTATTTTATAAATGTTCAATCAATCAAATCAAAACAGAAATTTAACTGTAAGAGATAGAAGGCTGATGTTTGCGGGGTGTATGTCATGTGTTATGCCATTTATTACTATGACAGAGGATTTTATTTTTGGTGGAACTGGTGTGCGACAAGAGGTCCAATGCTTTTTAAAATGTGAAACATATTTCATAGCATTAACATAACGATTTTTATCTTATTAGCCTGTTATTTACAAAGTATTAAAGACAATGAATAAAGAAGTGAGATCAAGTCAGAAGCGATAATGTCAGTTTTTACCTCTTTAAGTGCAGTCTTGTCACAATGCAAGCTTTAGGAAGATTAGAAATATTTTCTTACTATTCTTTGGCTTAAAATTCAATTCTGAATTCATGTTCTTTGATCGTTTTTAAAGGTAAAAACAAACTGTAATTTTATCCAATATGACAATGGTTTTAGGTTGTATTATAGATATAGACATTATAATAAATGCTGTGATTTGTCGATAATTTCCAATTAAGAGTACATGGAATGATTTTTATAAAGTTAATTGATCAATTTAGTTGATTTTATAGCATAAATTAAAATGAATATTGCTGTTACTACTTGAAATTATTAACAGATAATATTTAATACTTGTCAGTAGTTAAACCTCTGTATTAATTTCCATATTTCCTACCTGTTATCACTAGTCTATTTATCATTTTCTGGAGTACTTGATCGTCCTCGTATTTCACTGTTCTTATAATCCTTCCTCTGATTTAGAAATCTCCCATGCCTTCTAACGGTTCCTGCATTAGCCTCTCTCCATATATATTGAATAGAATCGGCGATAGACAGCAGCCCTGTCTTACTTCTCTACCGATATGTACTCCGCTGGTATCCGCATTCTCCAACCTGACTTTTACCAGTTGATTTACGTATAGATTACCGATCAGTCTCCTGTCTATCCAGTCTACACCTATATCCTTTAATATCCTCATCAGCAGTACCCAATTTACTCTTATCAAAGGCCTTCTGCCAGTCGAGGAAACATACACAGCAATCTTGACTGTATTCTATTGCCCTTTCTGATATGATTCTCACTACACCGATAGCATCTCTGGTTCCTCGTCCTTTTCTGAAGCCGAATTGATCTTCCCCTAGCATTTCTTCGGCATTTTTCTCTAGTCTTTTATTAAGAATCCTCGTGATGATCTTCGAAGTGTGTGACAGTAGGGATATCGTTCTGTAGTCCTTACACTGCATTGCCTTTGGCTTCTTCTTTAGAGGGATCATTGTCACATCTAAGAAATCCTGAGGCCTCTTTCCCGAGTTGTAAAGCTTGTTAATTAGTTTCGTAATCACTTTTAGTCCTTCCGATCCCATGACTTTAAGTACCTCTGCCTGTATTCCATCGCTGCCTGTAGCTTTCCCTTTATCCAGTTCCAGAATTGCCTTTTGTACTTCGCTTTCCATATTACTTGTTCCCAAGTTTGTCTTCTTCAATGTTATCCTCTTCTTCCATTCTATTTGTGCTGATCCTGCCTGCTTGCTGTATAGTTCCTTAATGTATACTTCTCATACCTGTGCTACATCCTTTGGTTCTGCGACTATTTTTCCATCTGCGTTCATAATTGCTTTACCACAAATCCCATTAGACTTCTAATCTTCTAACTCCAGTGCCCTAGCATACATCATATCATACCGTCCTAACTTCTCAGTTGTATTTCCTCACATTTTCCTTTTATTCAAATTTCCCTAGCTTTATCTGTTACCCTTCTTGACTCATTGTTTGTGCATCTATAGTTGGCTCTACCTTCTTCACTGTTAACATTTTTTTCCATTTTTTTCTCTCATCCATTATCTCCAGCATTTCCTTAGTGATCCATGGGTTTCTGATTTTCTTCTCTTGTTTCCCAATCTCTTTATTCAAGGTGTCTTTGATGCTGGCTTTAATTTCTTCCCATTCTGTATTCACAGTCTCTGGTTTGTTTTCCAAATTTCTAAGGCGACCTTCCGACTTCATGCTGAAAGCATTCTGCCTTTCTTTGTTTTTTTAGGTCCCAAGTCTGTCTTTCTCTTCTCGTTTTCCTTATTTGTTTCAGCTTTGTGGTTACATCGAGTATTAGAAGGATGTGATCTGAATCAATGTTTGCTCCTGGTAATGTCTTAGTATTTTTTATGCTGTTCCTGAATCTTTGTTTTACTAGGATGTAATCTATTTGGCATCTCATTTTATCTCCTGGGCTTTTCCAACTGTGTTGTTCCAATCTCCCATTATTGTGCAGTTCTACTTCATAAATGTCATTCTTTTGCTCATACATCTCCCTGATTTATTCTTCTTCAATAGCGGTTGTTGGCATATATACCTGGATTATCAACATGTTAACTGGGACAACTTTTAGCTTTATTGCCATCAACCTATCGTTCGTTGCTGTTATTTTTGTCACGCTATTCATCATATCTTTTAAGTACCAGAGCTACTCCCCTTGCCTCACTATTTCCTCCGGTGTAAACTACCGTGAATTCTTCCGAGCGGATCTGCCC
Source organism: Uropetala carovei (assembly GCA_036926305.1). Taxonomy (NCBI): domain Eukaryota; kingdom Metazoa; phylum Arthropoda; class Insecta; order Odonata; family Petaluridae; genus Uropetala; species Uropetala carovei. The sequence goes on from JAXCHB010000188.1 coordinate 7,367,653, forward strand.
TTCTCCTTCCCATCTGACTTCGCTCAGCCCTATGACATCAATCCTATTTCATTTTTCAGGTTCTCTAGCTTTTCTGCCTTCCTCGTGGTTTTTAAATTCCAAGTATCTTTGCATAAGTTACTTTCGACAGTTGCTTTCCTCAAGGCAGTCCATGCCCGGAGATCTGATTGGGGGACTATTTTACCTCCGGAATATTATATAATATAATCATTATTAGGGAAATGTAATGTGGTAGTTTCCCTCTTGCTTTCCACATCGCAGTACTGTAGCCGATCAAATCATGCCTACTGTTCTATTGAATATATACCCAACCAACATCATTTGTTTTCATCTCTATACCGTACCGACAGTACTGCTGCCTACTGCCAGACACCAATGATAGTTTTTTATTATTAATTAAGTAATTAATTTTTTTGTGAAAAAAACCTCCATTTGCGGGGATCGCACCCCGCAGCTTTGTAATGGGAAGCTGACACGCTAAGCACTACACCTTATGGAAGGTTAAAATTTTAAAACTAATTGTCAAACGAATCTTTCACATAATAATTTGAATAAACTCGTAAAGAATTTAAAATTTTAAGATTCTAAATAGACCTTGATAAGTGAATGTGCTCTTTCATGTTGTTTAAGCAAATTAATCTTTTATATTTAGATTTTTTAGTTAATATTTCTTTATTGAATTCACCACAACCATTTTTCCTCTTCATTGTAGGCATTCACAGTTGATGCTGAGTGAAAATGCGATGGTTTGAGGCGTCGAGGAACCATGAATCGAAGAGTACTGCTTTGCTGAGACGACAATTGATACACCTGGGTGCGAGAGTATAGAGGAATCTGAGCTGGAGGCTATACATATGGGATGAGAGAAGGTTTTTATACCTATATGTTGCTATATTCTGGTTTGTTCAATATGTCAGGCGATAAATATCTTGTATAATATGTAGCTGCATCTTACGGAGGATGTAGGAGAGATTGTAAATTATAAGTCCCTTTCAGATGAGCTAAACGCTTCAAATTTGGCATTATTATAGCTTTATGCTCACAACCAATGAAAATAAATACAATACAATAAGAATTCCAATTTTTAGGTTGTTTTTCTCCTGTCATTCAGAATGAGCAGAAATTTACGATAGGATTAAACGATTCCCCAAGAATTTGATTTCTTTTAAAAATATTGTTTAATCAACTTACACTAAAAGTAAGTAAATGGAAAATATAGTGCTACGTCTGAAAAAAAAGTTTTATCTGATATCGTCCGTAAGAGTATTTTATTTCTGAGAATGTAGGGCATCAATTTTCTGTTTGAACTTAAAAACTTTCTGATAACTCAACTTTTTTATAAAATGCATTTAATTTTTTATTATAAATTTACAAGAATATAAGGTGTTGGTTTTCAGTTTGAACTCTGAAAACTTTCTTTAATTTGATTTTATAAAGAATATTCCATTTTGTTTGTAAAGGTTTATTAGCGTACTTCTATAAATTTTAAATTTTTGTTAAATTCACTTCCGTTAATAAGAATCAAATGTAGTAACAAGTTATTTACGAATTTCCGAAGAGGTTGAATTTAAAAACTTTAGAAAACTTATAAAATGCCAAGTTTTCGTATTGACTTCTGAGACAGCACTGTATTTGCTCGTTTGCAGACTTGTCATGTGAATATCGTTCCGCAAATTGGATGTTGGAAAGTAATTAATTAAATTTAATCTTAAAATAGGAGCAGCCATTAAAAAAGATTATTTGTATCGGGATTTTTGGTGTTCTACATTTAATATTTTACCAAGAGGGTTTGTCGTGGTTAAATAATTCCAGATTTAATTTAATAATTTAAAGAAATTTGGAGATGTAGGATCTGCTTGAATTAATTCAGAAAATATTCTTTGGGGTTTTTATTGTTGTTTATTCAAGGCAGAAAAAATTCTGAGGCAATACAAATTCAGTTCATTATTCAAGTTATCAAAATCAGATATAGTGATAAAATGCAAATGAAATTTCAGTTAGTTTTGAGAGTTTTGATTGAAAATCCAGACTATGTAAAGTATTTTCATTGTGAAAAGTTTATATTCTCCAATTATTAAGCCATGCATCGGAAATGGTAGTTTAATTGTTCTTGATTCTAGACGATATTTAGAAAAAGATTTAACTTTGTGGAGAGTTAAATTTCTTAATTAAGAAAAATTGTGCAGGTTATTTTATTCTTAATTAAAGTCAATGTCCAGAAAAAAGTTCTTTTAATAATTCCATCAATATCCAATTTGCTAGATGTTATTTATTTGTAAATACGTTTCCAAAGTGTTGTGTTATTTATATATTATTCAGAACAATTGCAAATTCTTTTGTCTAAATGTATATAAGCTATTGCTTTTCCATTCTGTATAATTATTGCCAGTTTTTTAAATCTGAACAAACCAGAATTAGCAGCACTTTTGGGTATATATTTATCGTCTCTCATTTCATATTTTTTTCTAAGCCATGCTATTTTTCCTCTCTACTTTCTCACCAATAGAAATGATTAAAGAAATATTATCCTTGCCAAAGTACTTTGTAAAAATGTCCAACTTTTATTCTAGTGCTTGTTATATTTAAAAAAATTTCTGCAGTTCATGAATATTTTTAAATGGCAATTTTGATTTGTGCTAATATTCAGATCTTTTTAAGTCCAGAAATTTTTTAAGTCAGATATTATTCTAAGTCCAAAATGTAAACAAATTAATTTTTTTCAAGTTCTAATTTCAGAAATCTTTCAAGTCTAGCGTTAAAAATTATTGTCCAGATTGTAAACAAATTACTTTACAAATCGGACAATAGTTTTTAACTCTTAGACTTGAAAGATTTCTGGAATTGGGACTTTTTCAAAAGTTTTTCTAAGTACAAATTGTAAACAAATCAATTTTTTTTCTCAAGTCAAAAATTCTTTAAATCCAGTATAATTTTTATTTTCAGGTGCAGGATAAAATAAGTAGACAAAATGTATTATTTCAGATTGTAAAATTTTTATTGAACTTGTATGTATACACTGTACATTTTAATTGCAATAAAGACATTTTATTATGATCAAAACCTGTTGACTCCTTTTAGATAGAAATAATTTCTTTTTCTCGGAGCCTCTTTTAGGTATCGTTGGACTTAAGGGGTTTTTTTAGGTATATTTTTGCTAAATTTAGCACATTTTTAACCTAAAAGACATTTTTGACCACCAATTCAGCCAAATTTTGCTGATTATTGAACAAATTATTCAACATTATGACAATTTATCTGCATTTCAACTATTCAACAACTGACATATTACATATAACACAATATTTTCAACTGTTGTTCAACAGCTGACATAAATACATATATAACATGAAAAAATAAACCATCAAACACATTTTGCAGCTGAAATAAATTATTGAACAAGCACTTGAAGAAGTTACTTGCCTCTGATAAAAATAACTGCGACTGAGCTGTGGAAAAATTAATACAAGCATTTAGACTACAGAACAGCCGTCATCAGTGGCGAAATGCCACTGACGACAACTGCTCTGAAGTCGAAATGCATGTATTAATTTTTTCACTACTCTGTCGCAGCTATTTTTATCTGAGGCAAGCAATCTTTCAAAGTACTTGTTCTGGAAACACTTAAAAAAGAAACATTTCACATTATCAATGACCTTAATTACAATTAACAATGTCTCTTATTGGTCAAGAAATACGTAAAATTGAATGCACGCAACTGATTCCAAATGGGAGCAATGTTTGCATAAATGACGAAAAAATAATGAATCTCGCAAAGCAATGCTTAATTGGAATTACTTAAATGCCAGGATAACATTTTTATAAACTATTCCAAGTCAGAAATAAACTTCAAAAATGCAATATTAAAATTTCATGTCATACCTATTTCAAATGTTAATAAAATTAAACCTTTATATTTGCCAAATTAATTATTGTATAAATGCACAAATTATATTACCTCAATTAGACGTATTACTGTTTTTTTGAAAAAGATTAATAGCATAATATAAACAAAGATTTACTTCTGATAGCAATTTAATTTTTATAACAGCAAAGATTGAACTAAATACATTTTGTCTTTAAAAATTATCTTGCATTTAAAAATATAACTGATTAATCAAGGTGAGATTATATTTACAACATCAAAAACATATTTGTTCTAATGTAAAGTTCAGATTCAAAGCTATTATGCAAAATATAACTGATTTAATCAAAGAAAACACCCTATTTATGAAAAAATATAGCATATTCTCAAAGTTTGTCTTATATTTCCAGGTAATGTACAGTAAGTGCATAAAATTTAACGACTTGAGGTTAATTTACTTTAAATTTAAGTAGTAATTGCATTGCATGACTCAACTCACTATCGTTAACAAATCACAGTGCTCCTTATCGATAGCTTAACACTTTCATGGCCAATTTGTCAAATTTAAAAGGAAAATCAGCAAATCAAATCATTAAAAATTTATCAATAATTATATTTTTTAACATTATAAATGGGCAAATTGTAAGTAGCAATACATTATCATTACAAAACATTTATTTAAAAACTTATATTTGAAGAATTTTCAGATTGTAATTTATGAAAGTATTGAGTGCACGAAAAACTAAAGTATTTCATTAAATATTTGTATACAATTGAGTTATTTATGTTAATAAATTTAAAGAATTCCTTTTCAGTAACGCTTGTGTTAGAATAAGTCAAAATCTCATATGGAGTTTACCAAAATTATCGTTACGATAACTTAATGAAGATATTTTAAACAACAGCCATGAAATTGTTAAGTAATCTAAAATATAACTCAACCAACAAGAGACAACGTTAATATTTACATAGAGACCAACCTGAGAATCAAAAGAATAACTACAAAATTGAGAAACAAAATAAATATCCTATAATTATTATACCAAATAGAACTGAATGAGCTTCCCACAATCTATATATATTTGCAAAAGTTTGTTTGCGTGTCTCATTATGCATGCCATAAACTATAAGACACGAATAACAAATTTGGTACAATTATTATTAACATCTTAACTTGATGAATGTATAAAAGGTTTGGTCAATTGGTTAATTATAGTCAGTGCTATAATAATAATAATATAGGGGAATATAACATTTTACAATTCCACTAGAGATGCCTGCATTTCAAATTTGAAATGTTGACAGAATTTTTTACAATAAACAAAGAAGCTTCAAAGTTTATTGTATATTAGGATTAGCTATGATGCTGGTCAACACAGACATCCATGACATTTGACGGTGCGATGAGACACTATTACAACGCCAACCTTCATAACAGCCTACTTAGACAACAAACCCATACAGCGGCCGGGTTACGCAATCTTACTTTCGATACTACACAATTTATACAAGTGAAAACATTTACCACTTACTTTATTTGCTCACATTACACTGTGTTGGATGTGGTTTGGTTAATACAACACGACAAACAACAGATGAACAAACAAAAAGAATTAATGCAACGAAAAACAAAAACAGTTGAAAAGAGAATTAAAATCACACAGGAATTCAATGCTCTGACTCTTAGAACGATTCTCTAAGCAAAGAGTTTTGTTAAAATAAATTTATGTCAAGTGAATAATACTTTGTTACAATAAGTGGGCAATACCTTTGTTAACACGTTACAAATTGTACTCGACAATGCCTTATCCCCCTCCCTCCCTCTGCTGTTCCCCCCCTTATCCCTCGCTAGGCAATAATATGAATCTCGAGTCTCAACAATGACATTCGTTGTCCAGGAAACTTATCGATAAAAGTCAAAATCTGTCACATATTCGTTAAATGTGAGTAATTTCAAAACATGTGGTGCATTACTTTCTGGGAAACCCTCGTACAATGTTGTGTGAGACAGACGCTCCTTTCTAGGAACCTGGTATTATCTGAATTTTTAAAGAATGTTTATTTTGAACTCCTGAGCATCCCGCATATAACTGTCCATGCGTAAAGCAAAGCTACCGTATGGTAACTGACTTAAGAAGTCACCTCTCTACTCTGCGTGCAAGGGGATTTCCCTTCTAGGAAGCGCGCTCACCTTCAATGCCCCTCTATTCTAATGGAATTCGTTCCCCTCCACTCTACATATTACCTCCGATCACTGAGGCGTAAGGTAACTTCTAGTAATTTTCAATTGCTACATTAGGCGGAACTACCTGTACTCTACATGCACGTTCTCTACCGGAAGCTTAGAGAACGAACTCCACCTGGCAAAAAGCATCACCTCACAAAATGAATCGACTGCGTTGATTGTCAATTTTAATTACGAATCCTCAAAATATTTTCCAACTCTTTCATTTATATCAATTAAAATATGAAAAAATTTCCCAAATAAAACTTAATTCAAGCATAGATATAATTTTTTGTTCATAATTATTGCCATAATTTGAAGTCACGATGATTTAAAACATAACCTGAGCAACGCTGGGTAAATTTGCTAGTTATTTATAAGCAAAGAACTTTGCAATACCATTTTAATTTAATTTATTCACCAGAGAACTATATAAAGATGTTTGTGTAGCATTGTAAAATAAATTCCAATAATTACTCCAAGATTTGATGCACAAAAACGATTACAGTGTAATTTTCCTAATAAACGTTTAATGTGACTAAATCTTAGAAGGATATTTTGTAGTTTAATTTACATTCTTCGTTAGAAATAATTTTATGAACTCTGTATTTATCTCAGAATCACTACAAATATGCTGTCAACAATTTGTTGTTAACATACATTAAAGTTATGGTAATTTAATGTTGTGCTTACGCAAACTGTATAATTATAAAATATCAGTTGATTACTTCGTTTAAAAATTAGTACAAGAGTTTAAAATAACACTAATATTTATAATGAGATTTTAAGATATAAACAAGTTAGGAAAGTGTACAACGTAACACAAATGGGTGCGTTTTGTGCATTGGAGTATTTGAAAGAAATTATTTACGTGTTTGGAAGGGAAATAGCATTATAAAGTTCTTTTCTTCATCATAAATAATCCATTTTCTTCCCATTTAAAAATATTACATGCATATGTAAGGAAATTAAACATATTTCCGTGAGATTGTTTACGTTAGCAACAATGAAGAAGTAACCATGCTAGAAAATTTCAAAGTTCAACTCAAATTACGACTCTTGTTCGATTTTCTCGCAAACGGCGACTCCTACGATAAAAATGTAGAGGAAAAGAAATACCCTGCTTTATTAGTTGCACAAGTTTTACTTGATAAATATTTTGATATGACCGATACTTTACGAGATATGAGGGAAAGTTCATATTTTATCACCAGTAAAGTGGTACCCCTGATTGGCTTATGTGACTCATTTATGTGATTTTCTTATTATCTTTGACCGTAAGTCCTTAATATCAAATTTCATGAAAATCTGCTTGGTAGAAGCAGATAACGAACATGCGGACAGACCAGATGGAGACTAATACTAATAGGCGCTTATGCTGGAAGCGAAACGCACCTGACAAATAACCTTGCATGTAATTACATTTACAGATACACATATATTACTAAAAATTGTCTTTAATGACAAGAATGATATGTTACTTATTTGTTCAATATACAAGTAGAAGGTACTTGCATTCTGTAAGCGTTTCAAGTCATTATTTATGGCTTTTGCAAAGTAAAAATTATAAACTAGTTAAATAAATAAAACAACTTCAAGTACTCATTAGAATAAACTTCATTAGACCACTGATTCCCAATGAAAAGACAAAACTGATAATGGTTTGATTCCGATGCAAATGAATTGGAATATTTCGAGGCGGTGCTTACTGTAAAAGAGAGACTGACTGATATTATTCACTTCTTTCGGTAAATTGTGATGAGATTAGCCATGAGGAAGTGTATCATCCGAAACAAAAGTACCACGAAGCCAATGAAAAGGAAGAAATCCACAGTACATTGAACCCTCTGCATACTGGACCTTGATGGAACGTACTTAGGATATAATGGACAGAATGTCCGGCGATGCAAAACAGTTAAATGACGCCACTACTACATTGTGTCTCATGCGGACCTATCACATGTGCGTTATTTGGAAGGCCTAATGAATACATCGCAACATTATAACTAACGTATATCACGGCGTATAAGTCGACCTTTGAAGCTTAAAAAATTTTCCTAAAACTTAAAGTCGACTTATACGACAAATATAAAATTGTGAACCTTAAATTACAGATGAATAACATCGATATTTACCAACACGGGGAGGCCATAACATTAATATTGAAATTCGTAATACCCTTTTAGGAGGTGAAACTAGAACCAAAACATCACCTATATCTCTCTGCGTTTTTGCCAATGGGCCCTTGTTTAAAAGATCTTAACAATTTAAATTCAGGTGTAAGCACGGATGCAACATATACCATTAACCTTAAGGTTACAAACAGAAGCAGCGATAGCTGAATGGGTAGAATGAATGTCTAGTATCGGATGGGCTGGGGTTCGCTCCCAGCAGCCAGCATTTTTTTCTTTCAGAAGTGGTCTGTACATATATTTTAACTAGTAAAATTGTATTATTATTATGTCTTTTTTGTATTTTTGTTTTTTTCCTCAATTTTTTGTGATTATTTTTTTTGTCTTTTTCACGTACCTTTTTGTACTTAATTTATTTGCACCTTCCACATATAATTATGATATTATAATTATAAATAAATAATAAAATTTAGAATGTTATAATCATTACTTGATTGTTTATTAAAATATCAATTCTTTAATACGACATTTATGAAATGTTTATTACGGACAATTACCTTGTTTTTTTAATTGTATCATCCAAAGTATTGTAATGCTGTAGAAGTAAGTGAGATAGAAGAGGTACACTTCGATCGGAATTAACCATACTAATTGCAAGTTATAATTATATGTGGAATATGCAAATAAATCAAGTACAAAAAAGTACATGAAAGAAGACAAAAAAAAATAATCAAAAAATATGCGGAAAAAACATTTCCTTTTTTGAAAAGGGGAATAATGTAATTATCAGAACCATCCTCACACCTGCCAACATGCGATACTTTATTGAATTTCACCACCGTAGATATTGATTGCGATAACTAGGTGCAGTTAATTTTGATAGCATCATTAACAGCCGACATCAATCAAATCATAGGAACCATTATTTAGTTGGTCAAGCTCTCTGAGAATAGCAGTTTCTTATTGGTTGAAATTAAAACACCTGTCAAATGGAAGGCTCAAGAAGAATAGCACGGACTCGAAAAAATATTCCTATATTTTTTTATTACTATGTTTATTTCTGTATCTTGTTAAAACTTGGATCGTACATGACCTTGATTTTGCCTGGCAACGATTTCATGAGAAGTATTTTTAAGTGAAACAAAGGGGGTCGACTTATACTGCGAACATATACCTAATCTAGTATTTTCAAGTTGAAGATTCAAGGTCGACTTATACATCGCAATATATGGATATATATATACATATTATAATGTATATAATTACTGTATATACTCGTGTATGATGCGTCCCAGTGTATAACTGCCGTGTATAATGCGCACTCGTACTTTATTCCAAAAAATACCGACTTTTTCTGATACCACGTGTATGACACACATCCTTGATTTTTGGGAGGTATATGAATTTTAAAACGTTTGGACTTGTCCATAAGTGTATTACGTTCAATAAGCTCCATATTATGTCTAAGAGAGACATCGTCAATAATTAAAGCGACTGAGTTGAGATGGCAGCAACCTCACACGGTAAGTTGGGCAAAGTGATGCCGTGTAGAAAACTGAGGCGCCACTGTTGCCAATCCTTTTAAATCAGACAAAAAGGGATCTATAAATTAGTTTTGATTTAAAGTGGACGTTGGTTCTCTCTTTCCTATCTCATTCTAAAACTGTTTAAGAGAAGGAATAACGTAAAAATTTAACAAACAAATCTGGAAACAGGAAACGCGACAGGTATGATTAAGTTCACACACGAGATTCTATGGGTTTTAAATTACTTACGTTGTCAATCGTAGACACTAGAATCATTTACTAAATAAAATTATTTCAATTTGCTTATTCTATGTTTTTTTTGTTTTTGATGTGTGTTTTGTGGGAAAACTATCTTGTGATTTTGCAAAAATTACAGCAATCAGCTGATGAGCTAGTGAAATGCGGAATAATTAGAGAGGATGGAATTATAAATGTATAGAAGTAATTAGGTGTTCTATACATATAATTATGTATGTATAACCTGGAGTATCAATAATTATTGTGCTTTTCCCATTAATTAACCCAAAAAGCGTGAATCTGGTGCGAGGTAGGTTCCCATTTTAAGTGCAGAGAAGTGTTACCTGTGTATAACGTGCACCCTACTTTATGACCTGAAAATTTGGTCTTCAAACGGCGTGTTATACACGAGTATATATGGTAGATACAATGTATAATTTATTGGTGTAGCAAATCCGCAAAAATTAATTGTTCCTCCGTTTGACCTTTGTGACTGGTTGAAATTGACTGACTTGCATTACTTGTGGGGTTTGTTTGTCTTAAAACATTCTTTGTATTCATTGTTACTTTCTGCCAATTTCCACCAGGGTCCGGAAAAATCTAAAATCTCGAAAAAGTATCCCAAGTTCCATTCCTAAGAATAATTCCGTTTCAAATAAGAATGCAAGGGAAAATCAATTTTTCTTATGGTCACTATAATTTATTTCATTCTTAATTATGTTCTTATAAAAGTATGCTCCTGCTAGCACACTGCAAGCACCTTTTACTAGTAAAATATAAAAATTAATACGATTCCTATTTTCCTAAATTAATTAGAAAACTCTGTGCTATTATTTCATGCGCTCTTTAACAATTTGTATAAATATATAGCAGAGTAAAACACTGTCTTTCATAACATGCGCATTTTAACAATTTAAGGCAACACATACGTTTCCTTCGGATGTTTCGGATATAACAGACAGGCCTTCCCCTCCTTTTAGTCCAATATATCGAGGCTTCACTGTACGTATGTAAAGAATGCGATGTCGGACTGTGTACAATACCACGTTTTGGAATATACCATACACGAAAACGTATCAAGTATATAATCGCAAGCTCTGGAATAATAAAAATTAAAATAGTTATAACGAATCCAACGTATATTTTCAATCCTTTCAAACTTTTACAAACCTATGCCAACAGGTGCTTATAATGGAATCTTAACTTAGTACTTAAAAAGAGTTAAAAATGAAACAATCTTTTGTTATTCTAAAAGCTCCCAATTGCAAGCGCTATCTGAGTTTATATAAACATTTGAAATACAGTTGGACCTCTATAAACATCACCATTGATAATCGTTGTTTTGATCAACCCTCATTTGTCGCCAAATGGTACAAAAAAATTAAAAAGTTCCGATGCCAGTTTTGAATGAAGCAGACAAATGAATGATGATTGCACTGTGACCGAGAGAGAAAGATTCCTGGCATTGCCTCCAATTCAATTAGTGCCAATTAAACCTTCAAATAAGTGAAAGAATAGTGTTATTCGCTTCACACTTTAAGCATCGAAATTAATGCTGTAGCAATGTCAAACTTTATAGATAGCAACACAAATATTTACGGATAATTATCCAGTTAATAACTGTGTATGGGAAGCATTTCTAGCAATTTAATCAAAGCAATTGATCTTATTTAAAATCATTCGGATGCTGGAATCTTACTTTTTCAGTAAGTAAAACTATTAAACACTGTGTGGGTACAGCTAGTACTCCGTTAATTCATCAAATAGAACTTATAATTTTGTTTGTTTAGTTTACATAACAACGCTTTTACTCATTATTACCTCTGACGGTAAAGCACTATCAATTGCAATTTCCCAGGTTGTTGTTACTATCAGCATTTTAATTACTACAAATATAACTTTTAATTAAAGTTTAAGGCAATAATAGCCCATTAATTCATCAAATGGAAGAAAGAAGAAGATAACGAGGCCTTTGAATCTGTGTAATTTTTACTTATGTACCAATGACGTGAATCTAAATTGATTCTTTTGAAAATTTTAATGTAAATCTGATTCAAACGTACTTTATTGTGTCATTTTATGTTACTTGTCGCCACCTGGCACATCCAGCCACCATGTGACTAAATGAATAAATAAATAAATATTATAGAGACAGAAGAAGATAAAGAAGAACGACGTAGAAGAGAAAGAGTGAGAAGATAAAATACGGACAGATGAGCAAAGGCAAACAGCGAGAGAGACCATAAACGAAATCAGGTAACAAAGAAGAAACGAACAAACTGAAGAAGGGAGTAATATAAGAAGAAGCCAAAACAGAATCGATGCAGCCAACGGCGGAAGACGAAGAAACGACACAAATTTAAACTCAGCAATAGGAAACGGATTAGCTACTCGACGAGATGATTCACATTTAGGAAAAATTAATAAAGAATGTCAATATCGTAGAGCTTTGTTTTTTAATAACTGAGAAAAGCATAACAGATGCTGGTACGAGAAGAGCACTTCCGCAGCTTCCAGATATATTAAAACTACCGTAGAGAGAAAATACCCCTATGTGTAAAAATACGTAAGACTAATGTAGTTTCTGCACATGCCAGGACATGAAATATATATTTAAAGCGGGAAGCTCATTAGTTCTAATTTGAAATGCAAAATCAATCACACTCACCCATCTTCTTTCTTGACATCGCAAAGCAGAGCTGGCCTGTGGAAGATCTACCATGCTGGTTGCGTTTTCAGACTTCATTCTTCGGAGGCTCGCATCTGAAACAACGACAGAACCAACTCAGAAATCTCGCACCCAAAGGATAAAAATTCTACAAAACCTTAACAATAACTTTTGATTTGAAGTTTATAAAGTAATGGAAACCGGCTAATAATGTATTATTCATACGTTTTTAAAAACACATTCTCATTTTACGAGGTAAACTATAATTTTTACGTTCAAAACACAATATATATTGATAACAAACCCTTAATTAATCCTACGTTAAGAGTGTAACGCCATATCTTGGCTATATTTGCCCATAAACAAATCCGTCCTTGCAAAAAATTTTACCAACTCTTCACAGAAAATGATACTTTACAACGATAAAATCACTCATTAAACATGTTATGCAGTAACAAAATGTTATACATAAGGACTAATTTATAAAAATAATTACTCCATTATACATAAATATGATAAATATAACATTTCCTATATACATATATATACGGTAAAGATATTTCAACTATAAATCAAAGATGAACAGAGAAGTTATTTAAGATTTCCTTACCTTTGTAGATATAAATCCTCGAGGAGATTGACCAGGACAGCTGTATCACACAATAATAACAGTACATTTATTTTCCAGAAGATCAAAGTTACATGGCAAATCAATAAGACAAACTCAATCACAAAAGAAAATACAAAGTAAAACAATATAACAGCACGAGTGGACTAACGAAAAACAATAATACATCAAAACATCACCATAAATTACAATTAAGTGGCAAAGCAGGGCATACTGAATAATTACATATACAAATTCACATATCATTGTATTATAAAATAAGAAATAGTACTATTAAGAGAAGTTAATTAATGTCCAGTAAGCAATGTGAAGATTACACACATTGAAACTATAAAAAACTTTAGATAATACTTCACTTCGCTTAAAGTGTCTTAAAACGTACACAAATCAAACTAAAAGTACATAATTAAAAACTGATGTCAAAATGCGTCACATGCACCACTGTTTTCGAAGAATAAACGGCCAAAATTTTGTCAAGATCAAAACTATCGACATTAAATTTCGAATACAATAAAAAGGATTAGTTTTTTACTTGTAAAAAGTTCTGGTGTAAACACATAAAATAACCAAAAGTATTAAAACTCTGCTGTCAAAATGATTATCACGTGGACCAGTTTTCGAAGAACACACGGCCAAACATATATCACGATCATAACTATCAACATTAAATTTCGAATACAATAAAAAGGTCTAGTTTTTTCCTTCTAAAAAGGTCTGATGGAAACAAAATAAATTTCGAACTGTATTACGCACATAACAGACAACCCCGTCAGCCATTTTAAGATTTCTACGAAGTAACCAGAAGTAACGCGCAGGCTAACCAACATTTCCCCTTATAAACCTGGATATTTACAATTTCGACAAAAAAACCACAAAAAATAAACAATTCCTTTTTATATCTTGATTTCTCATTTTAGTAGGAACACAATTATAACTTATTGTAGCATCGATAAAATTTGCTTAAATGTTATAAATTACTTGCAGTAAATCAAATTTATTGGCATTAAACTTTTGCTTTGCAAACCTAAATTTGGATTCGTCATGGAGAGGGGTAAAAATAAGGCATTAAAATATATTTTCAGATTGCTTAATAACCGACAATGTAATTAATTAATTAATAACGAATTTTTGGTCCAAATACGTATGCGTCTTTTTGTAACATTTATTTTTCTGTAGGACGTCTTCATAAACAATTACATGGGTAGTTTCGGCGGCATTTACAAATTATGCGGAAACAATTATTAGTTATTAAAAACTATTCACGAGTGTAATTATAAGAATAGCAATTATACTCCGGAAAATACTTTCAGGTTTTTATCTTATCCATGTACTTTGGAAACCTGTGGTATATTCAATTGATACCGATAAAATATTCGTATAAATTTGAAATGTAGGTACCTACCGTAGGAACCTACTGATTTACAAACACAGATGTCCGGAACAGGTAGAAAAATACACTTGTAATTGTCCTAACTAAGATACTCTATTTAGTAAGTGAATTAGCCTTCATAAGAACTTAAGAACCATAAAAAACTCGGGTGATTCCTTCTTCACGGTAAACTTCCACCTCATTTCCTATTTGAAATCCAAAAACTCACGTAATATATTTTCAAAAACAGCATTCGTGCGTCAATTTCCAACAAATCCTTTATCTAATTTTACAATTGTCCGACCGTCTTTCTCCATTTGTATCTCCCATTATTACAGCTAATGCCTGTCACATAAGTATATTCGAATCATCCTTTGCATCAATTTATAGAAATTTATAAAATTTTATTATTGTAATATTATCGTATATTTTATAAAGGCAAACTCCTCTCTATTATGAATTTTACACTGATAATAATAATACTCTATTTACGGGACAAGGCCTTTTCCTAAAAATACAATCAGAAATGTATTAAAAATAAGCCAAAATATTTAAACGTGCGTTCTAATACAATATAAACCATTAAAGCACAAGAGTAAGAAAAATTATACTATCGCACATAAAAATCACAAATCCTATAAAAATTATACTCAAAATCCATCTGACAATATAACAATATCGTACAAACCTTTGTATGAACTCAACATTAACGAGGATATGTGCTAGTTATAATAAGTACTTCTCTAATCTAGACATTTTTATCAGAAAGTCTGAGTATATAACATAATTATCGGCTTTATTGGGGTACTCAATAAAAGATATGTATGAATTTATAATTTCACCATTGTTTGAAATTATGTACATATCTTGAAAATGAAGGAATATATGATTGTTATCTGCCTCACTTCTTTTATAAATATATTTCATTCGTTGTTATTGGTAATACATAACTACAATTGTATAACTACCATTGTTACTTGCCTTATTTATAAATAGTTCATAGGTCGTGTATGGTAATATATATATATCATTGTATTGAATAATGAATATTTTATGCTTGTGAATGTATATTCTTTTGTATTGCTTTTTCGTTACATATATAATTTGCCATCTTGATATCAAGATAATTAGAATCAAGTGTATTTATTAAAATGTAAACCAGTTTATCCTGTAATTATTTTGTTGGGTAAACTTTAAAAATGATAAATAAATAAATATTCTAAGGCATAAAGTAAAATTATATCAGATTCATGGTACTTAATAAAAATTTACCTGAATTAAAATAGACATAAGTTGGCATAAATTTCTACCACATTTAAGTTAGGCATTGCAGCTTAGTTTTAAATGATTGCAGTGATTCATTGAATATATCAACTTTATGACTTATAAGGTTGTAGTCTCTCATCATAGTATACAAAGGTAAAATGCACATATAATTTGTCCATATATGGTATATGAAAAGTCATATCTAACCTTGTATACATTAAAGGCACTCTGAGGTTTATTAAATTAAGTAATTCTGGGCTTTTAATATGGTTATTTAACAATTTATATAAAAACATAAGGCCACTATTCCTCCTTTGAATGTAAAGGAGTAGCATATCAAGTAGTATTGTCACTCCTAACATAGTAAAAAAGCAAAAAGTGTCAAAAGACTTATGTCCTTAACAACGCTTTCAATCTATTATCAGAACGTAAGGGGATTAAGGACAAAATTAGAGCAACTTAAACTAGCTATTTCTACCGCTGACTATGACGTTATCGTACTCACTGAGACTAGGCTCAGTGAAGACATAACTCTGAATTGGACTTACCTCATTTAGACATTTATAGACATGATCGCAGTGTAATTACTTCTAATAAAGTTCGTAGTGGTGGGGTTTTAATTGCTATTAAAACAAAATTGCAATCTGTAAAGGTTATAAGCCAAATTATTAATGTAGAACATTTTTGTAAACATTTGTAGTCAAGAGGCAAAGGTTTTAATTGGGGCAGTGTATATCCCCCCAGCCTCTGCCATTGATAAGTACTTATCTCATTGTGAAGTGGTTGAAGATATTGTGAATAATAACAATTTTTTGATATTATTGTACTGGGGACTACAATTTACTTGATCCCTGTTGGAACACTGACTGTGATAGCATGTCTTTCACCACTCAAGCAAGAATTATAAATGAAAGTTTTACATTACTGGGTCTTAAGCAGATGAGTACTATTTGTACAATTTACTATTAGATCTAGCTTTTTCTAATTCAGGGCAAGTAACTTCCGAAAAGGATCCATATCCTATTTAAAAATGTGTTAATCATCACCTTGATATTCATTACAGTGTAAAGTTGGCCAAAGAACTAGATTATAACAATTATCAATTTACTATTTATGATTATAGAAACTGTCATTATACTACATTGACTAACTACTTAGATACTTTAAACTGGCTAGGAATATTGTGCAATTTGGAGATTAATAATGCTCTATCAATTTTCTACTCTATTCTTTATGAAGCTATAGAACTGTGTACTCCTACCTTAACAATCAAAACATCATCTTATCCTAAATGGTTTAGTGTTGAATTAAAGGAATGTATCAAACTCAAGAAACATTACCATAAAATTTTCAAAATTACTGGGAGTAATGATGATTATCATAATTTTTCTAAAATCCGAGGTGAATGCAAAAAACATTCTGGTTCATGTTGCAAAAACAATATAAATAACATGGAAACAAATATTCCCTATAACTTAAAGTATTTCTGGAGACATGTTAAAAATCATCAAAAATTGGATAGAATACCAAGCATAATGTATTATTATGAAGAACATGTTGCAAATAATGACCACGATATTTCAAACCTCTTTGTAAGGAACTTTTCTAAGGTCCACAGTACTGTGATACCTGACACAAAGCCTGCCTTTGACATAAATTACACGTTTTCCTTTGGCAAAATGACAGTTTCAACTGAGGATGTACTATGGAAATTATTGTCTACAAATGTTACAAAGTGTACTGGCCCAGATGAACTCTCTCCCTTTTTTATTTAAAAAGTGCAGTCAATCACTGGTTTACCCACTGTTTATACTATTTAAAAATCTTTTAGCAGTGGCGTTTTTTCTGACCTCTTTAAAATTGCTTACATTACACCGATTCACAAAGATGGTGACAAAAGCAATACTTGTAAAATCAATATATGTAGTGGAAAAGGGAAAATTAGGTTTGGAGTAGCATTTAAATTCAGCCAAGCATATGAGAAACAGTAATTCTGGCACTACATGAGGAAAAATTACAAATGATGCTATTACTAAAAATAGAAAGTAGGCTGAAATTGTTTCTGCTTGTAACTTTAGGCTTTCATTCAGTTTGACATCACTTTGAGTTATCGATCAGTGATTTGCACAAATAAGATTATTTGCGGATTCAAAGATGGCTACTAAAATTTCACCAGCCACAGCTAAGACATAAGCAATAGTTGACAAGGTATTAGCTCCACATTCTCTACCTTTAATAAAAATTAAACTTGAATATGTACATCAGGATCTCCACTGATGGTAGCAATAATTTATCACGAAAAATTTTTCGAATACTCGTACAGTATTTTGATCGTCATGTTTAAGGACTCACACAGGCTAGTTGAATTGAAATGTTTAAAATGAATCAGAGGGGACTATAAGTCACCATGTTTTAAAAACATATGATTGGCCAGAAGAGTGTATCGCATTTGGAGGGGATAACTGCAACTCCAATTTTGGTTATGTTGATGGAAATGGACAGAGCAATGTTTATGTACTCTTGTCTGCGGAAGTTGGGGAATTACTTGGAATAAAATGCCCTGCCCGTATATCTTACATAATTGTGTTCAGCATGCAAGGGATTCCTGGCTAATTGATATTGAATCAAATTTGGTTACAATTTATAATCGTTTTTCTGTATTCACGGCCAGAACAGAAACCTTGAAAGAACTTTGAGACTTTGTATCTGTAGGTTATAATCGTAAAAACAAAGCAGGTCTGAGCGTGGCCATTATGTCAGAGAGTGGCAACAAAGATAAAATGTCAAAAGATTTTAAAGTGAGAAGGAAGGTGTGTTCCGTGAGTGGGTGTGAGGGACGCAGCGATGGGACAAGAAAATTTTTTAATTTCCCGAGGACGGAAAAAGTGTAAGTTAATTTATATTAATGAATATTTTTCTTGTGAATGCTGAAGTGTTTCTGCAAGTTATAAGTGTAGTTTATAAATAGATACAACGGTTGTTTTCAGTGCGAAGATTGTCATTTATAAGCGAAATTTAGAATTTTATTTATTCACTCCGCTTTGAGGAAGTACGTTTAACTAAATGAAGGGATTTGTAAGGCGAACATATATGTGTCAATGGTCTCTCCATTTGTTAAATATGTATAGGTGGTTTGTTTGAAATATACATGAGTTTCGTCAATTAAATCTAGTGGAAAAGTTGCTGCCTAAATTATTACGTTTTGTAAATTATAAATTACATGATTTCAGCTTCAGTGTGAATTATTGTATGCTTTTGGAGATTCGTTCCTTACATACTCTTTAGGACGTAGGAATTAAATCATTCTTTCCGTATTTGTTTTTAAAAAACTATGTCGAATCTTCTAGTCTTTTTGCACTTACTATTAACCTCTCAAACTGTGAGAAACTATCTTTAATTTAATAGAAACTTTTACAGCATATGATAGAATACAAAGGGCAGATAATGTGTATATTGACATTTTCAACATTCTTATATGAGATAAAAGGAAACTGAAAATTTCATGTACAAACAAATGTGGTATGTTTCAAAGCATTAATTTAACTCCAAATATGACAGCAATTCCTAAAATGCATTTATTCCTGCTAATTGTCGTAATGTGATTAATTTGCATTTATAATTTCCAGTGTGAAATATTTTTGTATTATTATTCCTTGACCTTTTATAAAGAAATTAATAAAATGTTCGTGATTACCTTTTATATAAAACCGAGTGCACCTTTGCAATTATGTTAAGAATAACTAACTTAATGTGGGGGTATAATGGCACTATTTGTTCGATGGTACAATTTCCAATGCTTCTTAAATGAGACGGTTTTCCAATTCTTTAAGAAATTTTGTGAACCTTGCAGGTTTTTTTATCTTTCTGGCAATCTATGATTATTCATACCGATTAATGTCTTTATGTGCAGGTGCTTGGAATGGCTTTCATTTTGCCAAAACTGGCAGGTTCGTGACATGTATGAGCGTGGGGGTGTGCAAGCGGTGGTCCACAAGATGGTTTAAAATTTTGTAATTTTTTTATTTTAGGGTATAATTTTCACGTCTTAGTAAATATATTTTATTTTAGTGTATAGGTTTCACATTTCTTTGTCACTGTTTTATTTTAGGGTATAGGTTTTACATTTCTTTGTCAATGTTTTATTTTAGGGTATAGGTTTTACATTTCTTTGTTAATATATGTTATTGTAGGGTATAGGCTTTAAATTTTGTAAATATATATATATGTACATATTCATTATTCAATCTTTTAATTTCTATATGCTTTTTGTTGGGGAAATTAACATAATTCAGATATTGTGCGACCTTTTATGTTGCAGTATGTACACATTTTCACTTCTTATGATTTAAAATTATCTGCCTAATATCATTGCCCTCATTAGGTTTGGGAACAGGTATTACATCATGCCTCTTAATGTTAGAGTACATATTTGGATGGTTTCTGTGTGTTGTATGCACTGCTTAGTGTATATATGTTCATTTTTATACTGTTTATTTGGTTACCTTGATATGATATTATGAACTTGTATATATGTCATGTGAAGGGTGTCACTGTTTATATGCTTGCATGAATTAACACATTTGAGATGTTGCAGTATGTACATACTTTTACCTTCCTGTGATTTCAAATTATCTAATATCAATGCTCTCATTAGCTTTGAGAGAAAGTATGATTTTATATGCATTTTGTGGCATGAACTAGCGCAATGCAGATAATTTGCAACCTTTTATTATTTAGTATGTACCTGCATACATCTTTTTTGTTAATTCATTGTTCATTATGTTCATATTACATTTTTTGTCTATGTTCAATTGCATATTTTCATGGTTTACAGTATTGTCTATACTACTTCTTGTATGTTAAGATTTTCTTATACTTAGTCTCACTTTTTTCTGTTTGTGTAATACCAGTTGAGGATACATTTCCACATATTTTGTAGTTTTCCATGTGTGATCTCTGTTGAATTGCTAATGTTTGAATTGAGATTTGGCAACTGTTTGTTTTATCTGGTACTACTTTGTAATGTAACTGTGCCATCTTTCTGAGTGTATATCGCAAATAATTCTGCCCTGTGCATCTTACTCTTGTGGGAAATAGGTTCAAGTTACGACTACATTTGTTCATAGATGGCACCACCGTCGCACCAAGCGCGCGCGTTTAAAATATCAGGTTATTTATTCCTCGTAAAATGCTTAATATAAGTGATCGCAAAATTTTAAATAGAAATATAAAATTGAAAAAACAACAAAATTATTGTACGTTATTGATATTGCTTTATTTAAGCTTCGTTAGATGTACACATAACAAGTAAATGCCGTATTTTAAGTGAGAAACAATTCTGTAGCATTTCAGCTGAGATTGCAAAAAGGTTTTTGCAAACATCACAAATTATTTGCGATATACACTCAGAAAGATGGCACAGTTACATTACAAAGTAGTACCAGATAAAACAAACAGTTGCCAAATCTCAATTCAAACATTAGCAATTTAACAGAGATCACACATGGAAAACTACAAAATATGTGGAAATGTATCCTTAACTGGTATTACACAAACAGAAAAAAGTGAGACTAAGTATAAGAAAATCTTAACATACAAGAAGTAGTATAGACAATACTGTAAACCATGAAAATATGCAATTGAACATAGACAAAAAATGTAATATGAACATAATGAACAATGAATTAACAAAAAAGATGTATGCAGGTACATACTAAATAATAAAAGGTTGCAAATTATCTGCATTGTGCTAGTTCATGCCACAAAATGCATATAAAATCATACTTTCTCTCAAAGCTAATGAGAGCATTGATATTAGATAATTTGAAATCACAGGAAGGTAAAAGTATGTACATACTGCAACATCTCAAATGTGTTAATTCATGCAAGCATATAAACAGTGACACCCTTCACATGACATATATACAAGTTCATAATATCATATCAAGGTAACCAAATAAACAGTATAAAAATGAACATATATACACTAAGCAGTGCATACAACACACAGAAACCATCCAAATATGTACTCTAACATTAAGAGGCATGATGTAATACCTGTTCCCAAACCTAATGAGGGCAATGATATTAGGCAGATAATTTTAAATCATAAGAAGTGAAAATGTGTACATACTGCAACATAAAAGGTCGCACAATATCTGAATTATGTTAATTTCCCCAACAAAAAGCATATAGAAATTAAAAGACTGAATAATGAATATGTACATATATACATATTTACAAAATTTAAAGCCTATACCCTACAATAACGTATATTAACAAAGAAATGTAAAACCTATACCCTAAAATAAAACATTGACAAAGAAATGTAAAACCTATACCCTAAAATAAAACAGTGACAAAGAAATGTGAAACCTAAACACTAAAATAAAATATATTTACTAAGACGTGAAAATTGCAAAGGTGCACTCGGTTTTATATAAAAGGTAATCACGAAAATTTTATTAATTTCTTTATAAAAGGTCAAGGAATAATAATACAAAAATATTTCACACTGGAAATTATAAATGCAAATTAATCACATTACGACATTTAGCAGGAATAAATGCATTTTAGGAATTGCTGTCATATTTGGAGTTAAATTAATGCTTTGAAGCATACCACATTTGTTTGTACATGAAATTTTCAGTTTCCTTTTATCTCATATAAGAATGTTGCAAATGTCAATATACACATTATCTGCCCTTTGTATTCTATCATATGCTGTAAAAGTTTCTATTAAATTAAAGATAGTTTCTCACAGTTTGAGAGGTTAATAGTAAGTGCAAAAAGACTAGAAGATTCGACATAGTTTTTTAAAAACAAATACGGAAAGAATGATTTAATTCCTACGTCCTAAAGAGTATGTAAGGAACGAATCTCCAAAAGCATACAATAATTCACACTGAAGCTGAAATCATGTAATTTATAATTTACAAAACGTAATAATTTAGGCAGCAACTTTTCCACTAGATTTAATTGACGAAACTCATGTATATTTCAAACAAACCACCTATACATATTTAACAAATGGAGAGACCATTGACACATATATGTTCGCCTTACAAATCCCTTCATTTAGTTAAACGTACTTCCTCAAAGCGGAGTGAATAAATAAAATTCTAAATTTCGCTTATAAATGACAATCTTCGCACTGAAAACAACCGTTGTATCTATTTATAAACTACACTTATAACTTGCAGAAACACTTCAGCATTCACAAGAAAAATATTCATTAATATAAATTAACTTACACTTTTTCCGTCCTCGGGAAATTAAAAAACTTTCTTGTCCCATCGCTGCGTCCCTCACACCCACTCACGGAACACACCTTCCTTCTCACTTTAAAATCTTTTGACATTTTATCTTTGTTGCCACTCTCCGACATAATGGCCACGCTCAGACCTGCTTTGTTTTTACTGTTATAACGGTTTAACCCAGACCCATCCCCTCCCCCACTTTCATTTTGAAGCGCTCCCAGTGACATCTATCAACAAAGACGAGCGTAACTTCAACCTCTGAAAACCGTTGAGTTGCCAGGCCCTGCTACGGTAAGAGTTTTAGAGAATACTAGCTTTTCGTACCCGGCTTCGCCCGGGTGCATTTCGGACTGCAAATAGTTATACTTTTTCCCGCTTAGAAGACAGCTTGAGAAAATGATACATACTAAAACTTCTCCTCTCCTTTCTGTAAACTACATTAGGAGTCTTGAAATAAAGTGGAAAGAACACGAAACGAACCAATACGAAAACTACAAAAACCACCATGAAAAAAGAAATGAATTAAACGCTTACCAATACCCGGTAGAAAACGATGTAAACCGACAAATAAATAATCGTGGAACATAAATTAAGAGTACAACCAAAGAATATATGTTCTATGTAAAAACCACCTAGAAAAAAGGAATGAATTAAACTCTAACCAATAGCCGGCATAAAAGGTGTAAACCACGATTATTATTGACGGTGGATAGGAAGGGGTGCCGCCAAATTCTGAAAAGTCACTTAAGGGTGCCGCGACTCTAAAAAGGTTGGGAAACACTGCCCTATGCTATCGCATTGGGAAAAGTGGCACAGTATGAGGCTGAAATTAGTTCGTACTGATCGGTGCTAGTAGTCCTATGTAACCCATGTTGATTTCTACGTTTACATTGCGAATGCTTGTTTTCAAGAGGCAGAAGAAAAATTTTATTGGTGTTCTTCAGCTTTTGTTTGCTTGTGTTGGTTTCCCCAGTGAGTATAAATATTAATAAGATATTCAGGCAATATTTTATTTTGAATCTATCATGTTTTTTTCTACACGAGATAGAAATGCCGAGGAGTTGTGTGGCTCCGGGTTACAATGAGAGCTATGGCTCCAAAAAATCAAGTTTGTCGTTCTTTTCCGTCTCGCAAGATCCTGTTAAACGTGCCAAATGGCAAGCTGCTATTCCGAGGATGAATTTTGAACTTAAACCGAGGCAAGTCGTTTGTGAAAAGCACTTTGCACCTCAAGACATTAATAATAATAATACTTTTTTCATTCCGTAGGTTTACAATGTAAACATGGAGTAAGTCAAGGATAGGATATACAAAATACAAGTTAAAAGATCTAAAATTCATATCTACTCCATCAATTCTGGAATTATCATTATACAAACATATTCATTGGTGAAGTTATTTTTCTTGTTGTTTTCATGAATTGGATTGTACCACTCAAACATGAATAGTAAGCCCCAAATTTCAATCCAGCATTTTTTTATAGCAAAAGCTAGATTACCGTATACATAATATACCAGGACACAATTAATGGTTATGTAAATACTCGTCAACACTGGTATCCATTTTTTACAAGATAAGTTTTTACATGTTTTTTGAATATGTATGGTGCCTATTTCTTTTATTTCACTTGGCAATGCATTGAAAAGTTTACAACACATAATGCTAGGATTATTTTTTGTTAGCATTAGACAATGCCTTGCTATGTGTGTCATTTTTATTTCTTGTTAAGTAGTCATGAATGGCAGAATTTCATGTAAAAAGATGAGGGTTCATCTTTAAAAATACAACAGATTCATAAATAAAAATGCATGGAAGTGTCATTATAGTGTTTTCTATGAATTTCAATTTGCATGAGGTACGTTTATTTAGTTTATATATTGCTCGTAGGGCTCCTTTTTGGGTAATAAACAGTCTGACGCCTTGTCTCACAGTAATTGAATTTGGAATATTACCCGATTAACTTTTGAGGTAATAGCCTGTATGTGTGTGAACCAATCAAAGAGTATCTGATATGTTTAGTCCTAAGAATTTTGTATGAGATGATTGTTTGATGGGGTGACTATTCATGTTTATATCAATGGTAATTTGGTTTGACTGGTAGGTATGAAAATGTAAATAGGTAGTTTTTGATATATTTATATTGAGGAAATTATTGTTTGACCATGATTCTATTTTGCTTATTGATTCTTCTGTGTCTGTGATTAATGCAGTAAGCTTTGAGGATGCTATGAATTGAGAGATGTCATCAGCAATGATTGTTTCAACTCCTTTTGACTTAATGTTGCCAATATCATTTATATAAATAATGAACAGTAGTGGACCAATAATTGATCCCTGGGGAACCCCATAATTTATGTCTTTGTAATCAGAGGAGACGTAATTCTTCCAATCATCATTTATTTATGGTATTGTTACTTTTTGAGTTCTGTTGGTCATGAAGGACTTTACCCAATTTAGGGCATTACCCCTAATTCCCAAAGTGTGTAGTTTTTTGAAGAGTTGTGATTTACTGAGTCGAAAGGTTTGCGAAAATCATAAAAGATACTGAGAGCTTTGTTTTTTTGGTCAAGGGTGGAGTATACCTGTGATAAAAGATGAAATATGGCTGTTGTGGTGGACATATTTTTTATAAAGCCATGTTGTGATGAATTTATGAGATTATGATTTTCCAAGAAAGTGATTAAACGATTTGTCATGATATTTTCAAATATTTTGGAGAACGATGATAGTAGGGATATTGGCCTGTAATTATCTGGATTTTGTTTATTGTTCTTTTTATGTATGGGAGTTATCTGGCTGTTTTTTAGTTTAGAAGGAAATATGCCTTGTGTTAGTGATTCATTTGTGATATGAGTAAGGGGATCAATGATATATAGCTTTGATTTCAAATAGTATTGATCCTGGAATTCTATCTTCACCTGCTGAATGTTTTCAGCCAATTTTCTTTAAAACTGTCTCCAGCTCTATTTTATCTACTGGCTGTAGATATATTGTGTGCATGTTAGATGTATTATTACTATCTAAGTGCTCAGAGGTATTGGTAGCTGGAACTTTATTTGGGGTTGTTTTTGGATGGTAACAGAACTGATTGTTGATTGTATTAGCTATTTCTAAAGGTTTTGTGATTATATTTTTGTCTAAAAGTAATTGGAAGTTCTCTGTTTGAGATTGTTTTGGTCGAGATGAATTTTTTATTATCTGCCAAGCAGATTTTGAAGTGCATGTGGCTTTAATGAGATGGTTATCAATGAATTGTTTTCTTGCTATTTTTATTTGTATTTTATATTGTTTTAATACAATTTTGTAGTTTGTCATCAATGTATCATCGCTTGACAGTTTTGCTTTGGCATGAAGATCACATAAATATCTACCCATTTCTTTTAATTCTGAAGTGATCCATTTTTGCATTGCATTGTAGCATGTTTTTTGTTTCACTAATGGGAATGAGCAGTTGAAGTGGTATAGAAAATTTCATAGAAATTATTAAATTTATCATCTACTGTAGTTGCTTCATAGACAGTCTTCCACTCTGCATTTGAAAGTAGTTGTATAAAATTATTAATTTTATCCGGACTGTATAGTAATTTGTACTCATAAATCATAGTTTATTGTTTTCTGATGGAAGTTCTATGAGTTGTCCAAAATGATCTGAAAAGCCCAGGTCTAAGGTATTACTTGAGTATCTTGTGAGAGGATTTGTGATGAAAATATTATCAATTGTGGTACTTGAGGATGTAGTTACCCTTGTTGGAGAGTGGACTGTGGAAATCAAGTTGAAGGAGGATGTTAGATCTAACAGCAGCATTTTTTGGGAGTTTTGTGTTTGGTGGTCAATGTTAAAATCACCACAGAGAATGACACTGATATCACGAGTTACCATTTCACATAACATCTTTTCAAGGTTATATATAAAAACATTTATATCACTATTTGGAGATCTCTAAACACAAATAATAAGATACACTTTGAGCTTTGTTTTGTATTCTGCTGCAACACATTCAAACAATTTTTCAATGGATGACACTTTCACTGGTATTATACCTTCCATTGTCAATTTTGATAGTAACATGACACCACCATTTTTGTTTGTTTCACGGCAAAAAGAAGACACCATTTTATATCCTGGCACATTGAATACATCCATTTCACTTTTTTTTAACCAGTGTTCTGTTATACATAATATATCTGGGTTTATGTCTGCAAGACGTATCTCCACTATGTCATGTTTGTTTTTAACACACTGGATGTTGATGTGTATAATTTTGAAATAATTTAGTCATAAGTTCTTTGGTTTATTGCTTCCTGCTTTCAACCGAGTTGTCATGTTGAAGTGTGTGTGTTCTTGTTCTTTGGATTTAGCTAATGGTTTCAGGGGTTGCTTTACCTCCTTTTTTTCTTGGTCAATTTGTGGAGATAGTGTTTCTGCAGAGGGAATTTCTGAATTTTTGAGTTGTTTTTTGAAGTCAAAGCATCTCACTGATACTCCAAGCGGCCGGTAAGAACTATCATAAAGCTTGGAAATCAGGGAGAGATTAGCACCAAATGAAGACATCACATCGTTTGAGTGAACTTTTTCAGACCTAAAGTTGTGCCCCCTAAATCTATTTATTAGTTAGTTGGTTATATCATTACATGTTGTATTAATTTTTACTCGACCTAAGTGAATCCATGCTGTTTTGGGTATTCCAAAGTTTTCGTTTGGGAATTCGTCGTTACTATTTCCGTATATTGTGCGTTGGGATCTACATTGTTTTCCTCTCTTTCTATCTACAGTTGTAAACCCCTCATTGGTATCTACAGATAACATTTTGCCCTGTACAGTATCTATTGTGTAGTGTGGATGA
Source organism: Uropetala carovei (assembly GCA_036926305.1). Taxonomy (NCBI): domain Eukaryota; kingdom Metazoa; phylum Arthropoda; class Insecta; order Odonata; family Petaluridae; genus Uropetala; species Uropetala carovei. Next base: position 7,395,668 of record JAXCHB010000188.1, read on the forward strand.
TTGATATCTGTTTGTGGATGATGAATATTTGGTTTCCGATGTTTTACGATATCTGCGTAATTATCATTTTTTGTTTTGTTTTGTATTGATTTGATGTTTCATTTCGTGTATTTATTTTTTACACACAATTTAGCTGTTTCGGCACTGTATCTTTGGTAGTAATGGTTGTGGATGGTCTGCTATTCACACATCACCGGAATTTTGGCGGTATTGGGCTAACTTCACAGTTGTTTACAGTACTCGTAGTTACTTTTTCCCGCTGAATATCACCTGCAGTATTCTTCAGTTGATGTTTTTCAAGTTCCCTTAGTCTTTGATTGACGACACCAAGGGTTCTGTGTATTTCGGCGATTTCAGTTGAGAGTAGGCCAGGTCGCGTAGTCTCGTCTCGTAGTCCATCGGAGAGGTTAGCGTCACAGGCTTCACATATCCAGACGATGGATTTATTTCCTCGGATGATAGAAAACTCCGTTTCTGTGATGTTAGTACATTCACGGTGACTTACAGATACCACCACAAGATAATGCACAGGTAGTCCTCGGTTAACGCGCTTTCAGTTAACACGTTTTCGTTTTAACGTGGTTTATTAATTATGGACAATTTTTGTACTACGCGCCATTTTTTCGGTATAACGCGGTTCCGGTGAAGGTCACTAGTAGGCGCTGCATGGAGAGTACCCTAACCCCACCCTCGTAGTTTCCCAGCCTGTCTTGACCAGTCTTGAATTGGTTTCCGTAGCGTTTATTTGAAGTCTCTTCGATCTTTTGGAATAATTATTGTTAACTGATTTAACCCTTCATTAACATCATCATGAGTGGCAAACGATCCTACAGTGATACCATTTCATCTGTGACTAAACTTAAGAGAAAAGCATTACCTTTAAGTGTAAAATTAGAAGTTGTTGAACGCTATGAGCATGGTGAAAAAGCAGTTGACATCGGCAAAGCACTTGGATTTTCGGAATCGACACTTAGAACAATTCGTGTAAATTCCGATAAAATTAAGGCTAGTGCTAAGAGGGCAACACCTTTAAGTGCTTCTAGAGTGAGTCGTGTACGGCCAACTATAACAGAAAAGATGGAACGGCTACTAAGCATCTGGATAGAATATGAAAATCGAAAGAACATGCCTTTAAGTCTGAATACTATAAAGGAAAAGGCTAGAAGCCTGTATGAACATCTGAAGACCTCTGAACCTGTTCCTAGTGATATAAAACCATTTCATGCAAGTCATGGATGGTTTGAACGCTTCAAATCACGGTACAGCTTACGTAATGTGAAAATGACAGGTGAATTTGCTGGAGCTGATACGGAAGCATCAGAAAGTTTCCCTGAAATTCTACTTAGCATTATTGAAGAAGGAGGATACAATCCGAAGCAGGTCTTTAATATCGATGAGACAGGACTTTACTGGAAAAAAATGCCAAATAGGACATCTCCAAAGAGGAGAAGAGTGCGCCAGGGTTCAAAACAGCGAAAGATCGCTGCACGCTGCTGCTAGGAGGCAACGCCGAGGGAGATAAAAGCTCAAACCTCTCATGGTTTATCATTCGGAGACACCAAGGGCACCGGGCCATCCTGCAACCATTGTTGATCTATGTGAAAACATCAATGTTGTGTATCTTCCACCGAACACAACATCTTTGATTCAGCCGATGGACCAGGGCGAAATTGCGACCTTCAAAGCATATTACTTACGCCGCACATTTGTCAGATTGATCAAGGACACCGATGGAGATGATAAGCAATCCATAAAAGAATTTTGGAAGAAATTTAACATCAAAGATGCCATCGACATCATTGCTGAATCATGGGGTGAGGTATCACCTGCCTGTATGAACGGCATTTGGCGTAAAATCTGGCCTCAGTGTGTTAAAGATTTCCAAAGTTTTAATAGAGTTCCAGAAGTAACGGAAGAACTAGTCTAATGAGGAACATGAGGAGCTAGATAATCAGCGAGAGGTAGAAGATGAAGATGAAATGGAGCTTCCTACAACAACACGTGAACTGAGAATTTTTTTCTGTCATTCAAAAGAAGAGGTTTGCAGAGGTAAAATCTTGATGCAATTGAAGACCTCAGTCGAGGAACTGACACCGAAAATCCCCGTCGCGAGCATTTTGAGACATTCAGCTGTAGCCTTAATCTTTTTGCTAGGGCAGAACTCCTAATCTGCGTGAAAGAGTATTTATTCAGCACTTAGATGACGAGTGTTTGCAATGTTTCCAGCTAGTAGCACTTGCATGACGATAGGCTCGTGACTCATCGTCCTGTGCGTTGAAAAAATAACAAGAGTCAAAGGAATCTCAAATGTATAGCTCGGGACCCAAGAACGCATCATACCATTATTACATATATTCTTATGGGATATAGATTTTCGCTTAACGCGTTTTCGCTTAACGCGCTACTTTCAAGGAACGTATCTACCGCGTTAACCGAGGACTACCTGTATTTAGATTATTTACTTGTTTTTTTGCAGGCGAAACAAGGACTTGCCTCATGTTTAGGCGCCATCTTGATATGGTTATTGTTAGGAAGAGCCCATGGAGGAATAATAGGAAGTGCGGAAGTGCAGCTTCGATCTTTTCCCGAATACGTATAGATGTCTCTGATGGTTGCGCCTGCAGCGATCCTATCGGTCAATGTGTCTAAAAATACCCATTCCACACTCATTATTCAAACCATGGAAGAAATAATTAATTATTAATAATAATAATTAATTTTTCTTGCATGATTCGAACTGTTCAAACCAGTTCGTTGGAAATCGCGCGGGAAAGTGGTGGGGTTTTTCAGCGTCGTGTTTTTCTAATTGTTGAAATGGAACGGAATGATTAAGCAGCATATTGGTGCACTAATTTTAACGGTTCCAGGGTAGACAAGAAGATTTCGGATTTCCGAAGGATATTTCGAGGTGAGCTTAAATAAGAGATACCGCATAAAACGGAATACTTGTGTTAAGTTGAGAATTACGTGTTTTTGTTATTAGTCTTGATGCCCATTTCTGCTTTATAATTTAGGGCAAAATTTTGCCTGAGGGAGGATTTAATTTCTGCGGATATCAACTGTATGAAGAAGTATAGGGTCTGCAGTGATCATTTTACAGATGATTTCCGCAGCAGATTCCCTCGGCCTCTCCTAAAAGCGAATGCCGTTCCTAGTGTATTTGAAGGTATGAAAACAAGTTTGAGTATTATACATGGTATACAGTGAAACTTCGATTTTATTATATGCCGTTTTTTCGAATTTCGTTAACTTAATCCTATCGTATTCTAATTCTTGTAGATGAGCCGAGGGATTCTGAGGATGTTTTACATTCTCCCAAAGCTCACTCAACACCAAACCATCTCGGTAAGTTTTAGAAAATTTAGCATTTATTAATTTATACTGTCCACTTGCCTTTACCAACGAGTCGCCGGAACAAATATTATTGTTATTTATGAATGTGTTTATACCCGGAAAAGAATGTTGTTTTTATAAATGTTGTATTGTTATTCTTTACGTGAGTAAATAAAAAATCTTGCACCCAGTTGTTTTGTTTTAATTTGAGCACTAAACTTGTTAAATACGTCATCTCCTTAATTCAAATGTACCGCCAAAACCTGGTCTTCCGCTTGAGTTTAAATTAGGCGCGCTTCAGTTCGTATTGCCCGCAAGATCGCTCTGCCGCCAACGTATTACCATTGTCCTTATGGGAGCTGCACTTCCTATTATTGTTCCATGAAGAGGCTACTTAAAGATTATGATGGCAACGCCATTGACGATGTATTAATGTTTTTATCGTTTTCTTTAATTTCAATGAAATGCATGGTGTTGATACGTTTTTAGTATTCAAATGTATATATAATTATTATTTTGTTTACGCAATTATATATTCGTGCATTAATGAAATTTTCAGTGGGTGTAACCCTTGTCTATAGTTAATATTAATAATTATTGTTTCTTGTTACAGTCACCATATCGCATTCCCAGGGTAGCTGAGGATGCCGTGCCAACGTAGTTTCCTGGCTGCCCTAGTTACATAAGTAAGCGAACACCCAAACCACGGCTGTCATCGTATAAATTCATGAGAGGTGCCTTACCAGGAAAACGTTTTAAAGTAGCATGGGAGACAGAAAGTTATTCTACTTATGTGGACATATGCACCAGTGAACCACCTACTTTTCTCAACGAATCTGAAAATCAATCCTGTGGAATAGATTCATTCCATGTAGTTAATGATGACGCAGGTATCGTGGCTCTTCCAGCGTATTGGGCTAAAGGCATTCCTTTGTTTGGGCCAAAAGCTGTGATATTTAGTCAGCTAATTATTGTGATGGGGAAAGATGGTGCTGTGATCCCAGTTTTATATAAAAAATTTGTGTGAATGAGAATAGCACAGTGACCTGCTCTGTGCTTGGGCAAGTTCTTAGGAAAGAGCAACTTGCGATTAAGAGTGAGTCTCTTCAGTCCATTGAGGAGTTATTCATTATGTAGAAGACTGCTATGTTAAGCATGTCACCGAGGCAAACGTGTTTGGTGCCACTGTGGATGTAGACCTGGACCTGCCTCCATTAAGTTTTGCCTTTGCTGAGCTCAAGGAAGAGATATTAGCGTGGACTATTTGAATATTAGAATGCGGCAGTGGAATCGTGTAGCAGCTAGAGACAATTGCAAGTTTAAAAAACATGCAAAATTTTGTAGGACGTGTTCATGTTTTTAATAAAATGAGTGTTCTATGGAATGGTTTTAAATAATCAATACCTTTTCAGCATTTGAGGTGTTCTAGCTTTTATTCCTGTAGTTTACTTTTAATTCTGCATGTGCAATTAATTGGATATTAAAATTTTAATGTGAAAGTGATTTCACAGCGCCGACGCCATATGGCACAATAATGATAACCTAAAAATTTCTCATCCACGTTTCGGGTGCGGTTCATGTTTTCTCTGGTGCCTACCTTCATAAAAATTCAGGAAACTCGTTAACCGATAGTTATCGCGGTGGTGCCGGGAAGTCGTCCGAGCGAGTGAGATCTCTTTTTCGCTCAGCTACCGTTTTCAAAAGGAAAATATTGCTTATGCATCGTACGTGGGGATACTAGACGTACTCTTTAAAGGTTACATCTACTCTTTTAGGCACCATCTTTCAGTACTTATTCTTTTATCAAATCGGTAACGTATTTTTTCGCTAACTTCTCTTAGTATATAATACGAAGATGGGTAGTTTCTAACGTGATTTTTTAAATTATTAACTAATTTAAAAACCATTACATTTAGTTTACTTTATATTTTAGAAAGCATAACATTTAGTTTACTTTATATTTTAATTCAAATTAAGTTTATAGGCCTTCAGCTATTCCTTAGCCGGCTCCAGTAATCCAAAGAGAGAGCCAAAAATTCGTGGTGTCTTAAAAAAAAGACTACCCGCGAATCCTCATTTATTTATTTATATTTATTTTTTTATTAACCATCCAAAAACAGCCAGGGGCCTTCTACATTGGATGATGAACAAGATAAAACAATTTATAAATACATAAATAACATAGTAATATTAACAATGACAATAAAGAGGTTGAAAGCTGATTAGTGACTCGGAAGACGTTTGAGGATACTTAGATGTGAAGGTGGTCGGTGATGAGAAGAGGTCCAGCATTTGGTAAGTGGTTGTCAGGGCATTAATAAGAAGAGGAAACCGGTAAAATAAGGTACGCTGGGATAAGGACAGGCGAAATTTAGGGACGTGAAGAGGACTGTTATTGCGAGTAGTGCGTGGAGGAACGTAGAGAAAAACTAGATAAGAGATCAGGGGAGCGAAAAAAGCCATTCATTATTCTGTATATCAACTTCAAGTCCATAATAACGCGCCGGTGGGGAAGATGAGAAATGCCCAGGGTTGACAGAATTTCTTCGCATGAGGAATTACGAAAGGAGGGGATATGATAACGGGCAATCGCGAGAAAGAAATTGACAGGGCGGTTAAGCTTTATAAGTGTTGAAGGGGCAGCAGTTGACCAAATTGCAGAGCAATATTCTAATATTGGTAAGATACAACCAGTAAAGACAGTTTTCAGAGCGGTAGGGTCACAAATTTCAGTGAACCGGTACAGTAAGTCAACTACGGACATGGCTTCCGCAGAAATATTGTAAATGTGCTCAGTGAAGGACAATTTTTGGTCGAAAGTGACACCTAAATCACTGTGGGAAAGGACGGACGGGATTGGTTGATGAGAGAGGTAATAGGTGGAAAGGAGTGGCGTACACTTCAATGAAAAGGACAATACAGCGGACTTAGCTGGGTTAATGCGAAGTTGCCAGTCAGAGCACCAAGTGTCGACAGAGGCTAGAGCGTTTTGTAAGGAACGGGAGTCAGTTACTGAATCTACCCTGTTAAAAATGTTGGATTGTGTCGACTAACTGGGACCACATTTAAAACTGACCGCGACGCTGACCCCTCGACCGTCATTAACTCGGGTTAGAGGCCCATACCTCGAGGCCCATCCTCAAATCCGAGCTCAGGTGTCTATACCCTCTCAGCAGAGGGGCACTAACCGACCACGTCTTTTGTAATAAAATTTAAACTATTTTATGTTGTTAACTTAGTGCGATTGTGACTCAAGCGTTCGGGTGAATGCGCTGATCAAGAGCGTCTTTTTAACGGAATTATACTATAAATAATAACATATTTACGCTCACATATAATCTTGACGCCAAGGAATACCAACCTCTTAAGAGTTTTTGGACGGGATTGTAATGAAAGCAGACATTCGCGAGACGGTGCGGAGCATGACCGCCTTTGAGGGCTTTAGGGCGCTCCTTCGCCCTGTAATAATTTGCCCCATTGCCGAAAAGAGCCGCTCCAAAGGTACGGATGTAGCTGGGACGCAAAGGTAACGCTGCGCTACGTCTCTCAGCTCCTCTTCATGGGCATTGCTCCAATATTGAATTATGTATATCCGTGGCGAAGTCCATCGGCGCATTCTCGAGGTACTGTCTACAGGCCTTCGCAGCGTCCGAGAGCGGCGTTCTGACGGCCCGGTAAGCGGCGGTCTTGGAGTTCATGAATGACAGCAGCCCAGAATCTCCCCAGGTGCCGGTGCATGACTGCTGTCCTTTCGGAGCGGCACACTCCATCGATGACGCGAACGCTAGGCGCACCTCAGTCTCCACCTGGCTGTGCCCCTCATCCGCCTTATTTTGGCTAAGGAACCCCGCCTTTTTGAATCGGGGATCCGGTAGCGTAGCTGCCCGTGTCGTTTCCCCCCTCATACTTGAGGAGACGTTTTAACGTCACGTTTTGGATTGCCGCGAGGAATTTCATGTCCACTGTAGTCCGAATGGCCGGCTGGATCTCCTCAGTATGCGATTTGTACAGCCCCTGGACATGTGGGATGATGGTGCCAACAGTGGGATAGTACATAGACGCAAATTTGTGATTTTCTATTTAAAAACGTCTCGTTACTCCTATCGTACGCTACTAATACCGTAAAGCTTGTTATTATTCTACGTTTCGTGAATGTGAATCTCAATTCTTAAAAATTGTCAAAAATATTTTTTAAATTTCCGAACGTAATATCTGGTATGCTACGTTTACTATGCATTATAGTGTGGGTATTGGCGAGACTGCGCTCTTATATAGCTCGGAAGAAATCAACAACGTCGCGCGGCAATAGGAGTGCCAAAGCCAATAGTGTGAGTCCTGTGTCGTTGAATCTTTTACTTACAGATAATACATGGACTCATAAAATGGGAAAAATTCCTATGACAAAGGAAAAAAATTCCAGTTAGCATACTTATTTATAACCGTTAAACGCACGTGCCTTCTACAGAACTTTTACATCAAACAATTACGTTGGTGATCGGAAACCGTCAATGTCATACCGCCCGCCGCGCGGTCAATAAAAAGGAGGCAATTTTTAATTCTTGCTCCAAAAATATCCGTTTACAATAAACGCAACTTCAGTCGTTCATTCGCATAACGCAAAGAAATCAGATATATGAAGCAGGCTTATGAATATCCGACGAGCCGTTTTTCGGATAAAAATTTAAAAAATCGAGTCTGTGTACTTTTGAAAAGTACAGTAGATATTTGTATCGCATTTGAGGACAATGCCAAGCCTCGAACAGTGCTTATGTACGACGTCACCATGTACGCTGCATTTAATTCGCGCGCGCTCCCTCGCACTATCGGTTGTTACCGAGAGGCGCTTCGAGCGCTATCGTTCCGTAACTCTCGAGAACTATCGGAACCCCTCTGAAACTTCGGTTCATAAATGGTGACGGAAAAGTTTGGTAGGCTCACGCTGAGCCTACTGGCGCTAGTGTCGAGTAAAAAGGTGAAAGGAACGGAACCAAATGGAACTGTATACTCCGTGTCATCCTTTTCACCTTTTAAAACGGACATCTTGTGAGAATTTGTGTACTGGCGGTACTGGATCTGTTTTAGATGTGGTTTACATTTTCACGGAAAAATGCCGATTATTATAAGGTGTTCAGTCGTTGGTTGCGGGAATACACGGGAAAGTCCTGGCATCAAGTTTTTTTACTTTCCCGAATGACAGGAAGTTGTAAGTAATTTTCGATTTCGACGATTGCTATAAACCTCGTAGTCAAACTCTCTTCTTTGGTATCTACAATATTTCAATTTGCTATTTTTATGAAGATAAGTAGTAATTACACGTTATGTATGTGATTTAGAGGCCATCGTCATAAAAGATTTTAACAAATTTGGCTCATCTACGAAAAAATTGTTGCATTAAGAAAATTTTTCTAAAGGGTCAGAAAATGGTCTGAAATGCTTTAACCAGCCTAGACATACTCCAATGCATAGACTTATGCATGTCTTACCTGCAATTATCATTTCCTTTGTTGGTAACTTGGTGCGCAGAATTATTTCTATAGGGCAGCGTTTCCCAATTTAATTTTGCTACGGAACCCTTGCAACTCGAAAGAGAAGTTGCGGAACCCCAAACAGTTACTTTGTTTATAAGGTGAAAATCAAAGCACAAGTAAGTACAGATTATAATAAAAATAGGTCATGTGATCAACATTTTGTCTATTTTCATATTATTTAAAGATAAAAATCGTTTATATGAACGGCATGTAGTCGATTTCTGTATTTTTTTTGTTGTGTATTTCGAGAACCCAGTTTCGCATAAGTACGTGCTCGCGAATGGTAATAACTCTCTAATTGCCCATCTTGATATAAGCTGCCCCAAAATGTAATCAGAGAAACTTCCTTAAATATTTGTATTAAATGGACATCTGAAGTGATTTCGATTAAATTTTCATAATCTAGTGCAGATAATCCTTCTGGTTTCTTGGTTGTACAGAATGGATTTCACATCCAGTTATTGTTGTCATTGATGTTTGGAAAATACTTCCTGATGTTGATGTATAAATTGCGAAGATGATCTACAATGTTGCTCTGAATTTCTTCTTCAAGTTTGCATTTGTTTTCTTCAACGAAATCATTAAATGTTACGATGCTTTATTTGATGAGTAAGGTAAGCAAAATTTATATTTTTCTCGTGTAACTTTACATTTCTAATGTGTTATGATCGGAAAAGAGTGAAGTAGTTGTCAAGCATCTTCCTATCAAGGTGGCAGTTGGAGAAGATGTCGCCTATGCTGCTCCAGGAAAGCAGAAAAAAGAACAAAATATACTTGTTCTTCAAGTGTAGTACCACTTTGTCCACACCCATGATTTTCTAAATTTCATGGAAAGTAAACTGCATTTTGTAAATGTAAAATTTTGTCTGTTTTTGTGTTTTGTATTGTGCACTGCATGCACAAAATGTGCTGCTGTATCTTCGTGCGTAAAGTAAGAGGACTGTTCCTGGTACCATGTTTGTTAAAATATTTTGCTATGTAAATGTGTAATTTGGATGTTTGTTCCAAGTTATGTAACTTTTAGATAAAATAATTATTTTTTCAATTTTATTACTTTTGTAAAATAGGTGCGAGATAGAGTTTTAGTATCGTGTGAAAAAATAAGAGGAACTCTCTGTGGCGGTATTTGCACTAGCGTCGCCTGCTGGTGTATCACAAGCGCGACGCAGCTGTCAGTTGTCGTGGACCGGAAGCAGGTGGCAGCACTGCGAAGCGGGAGAAAGCGGAAGGCGTCGAGGCACGCCAGGACTCTACTCTCAACCCGCGTCTCGGAAGGTTGCGTACGGCAAAAACTCCGATACGGTGGATCGGTCGGCATCCTATGTACCAAGCACCTCGGCGTAATAAACGGCATTCGTAAATCAAACCCGTGTTTATATTCCTCCGAAAACATCCCCAAAGTGGTGACCCCGACGTGATCGGAGGAAGTTTTTTTTAATTTTCTTGCGGACCACGTGCGCCGCGCAGTTAGCGGCGGTAATGGAGGAGGGAGCGCAGATATCTCGCGTTGGTGTGCGTGTTGCTCCGTTTTGGGCGGAAAAACCTGCCCTGTGGTTTTCCCAGCTAGAATGCCAATTCGCCTTGGCCGGTGTGGCTCAAGACGCTACTAAATTCTGCCACGTGGTCAGCCAACTGGATGGTCGATATGCCGCGGAAGTGGAGGATATCATTAATGATCCCCCTGCGCAAGGCAAGTATGACAAGTTGAAGAGTGAGCTGATTCGCAGGCTTTCTACGTCACAGGAGCATAGAATTCGCCAGCTCCTCGAACACGAGGAGGTAGGAGATCGCAAGCCGTCCGCGTTCCTACGTCATTTGCGGAACTTAGCGGGTGAGTCCGTGACGGACGATTTCCTGCGGTCCCTATGGTCGTCGAGGCTTCCGGCGCACATGCAGGCCATACTCGCCTCCCAAGAAAAGACGGACATAGAAGGCCTGGCCCGTCTTGCGGACAAGATTGACGAGGTGAATCCGCGTCCTCAAATTGCGAGCGCTGCCAGGAACCCCGAGTTGGACCTAATTCTGGCGCAAATGCAGGAGTTGAAGCTGCAGGTGGAGGAGCTGTCGCGCAGTCGCTCATCGCAGCGTTACCGCCCGAGGTCGAGGAGTCGTTCCAGGCGCCGCGACGGCGACGCCAACGCAGAATGGTGTTGGTACCACCAGACGTTCGGCGCCCGGGCCAACAAGTGCAAACCTCCCTGCAAGTACGCTTCGGGAAACGCGTAGAGGAGTCGTTGATGGCGGCCACGACCAAGGTACGAAACTTAGCCGTCTCTACGTAACTGATGCGCAGTCAAAAGTGCAATTCCTGATCGATACAGGGTCAGATTTGTGTGTTTTTCCGCGCAAGCGTGTGAAAGGTCCGAGAAAAGCCACCGCTTACCAGTTGTTCGCGGCTAACGGGTCCGTCATCGCAACATACGGGTGGTTAACTTTGAATTTAAGTTTCGGGCTCCGGCGCGAGTTTCATTGGCGATTCGTTGTCGCAGACGTGGACAGACCTATTATCGGCGTCGATTTTTTGACTCATCACAAGCTGCTTGTGGACGTCGGAAATCAACGCCTCATCGACGGCACCACGCATCTCTCCGTCGGCGGGCGCACCGTGACATCCCCGGCGGCACACATCAAGGCGGTCGGCGGAAGATCAAGATTTCACGACCTCCTCGCGAGTTTCCCGGAGATTACCAGACCAGCCGGGGCTCCCAAGGAGTCGAAGCACAAGACAGTCCACTTCATTCGCACAACGCCAGGTCAACCGGTGGCCTGCAAGCCGCGCCGGTTGGCGCCGGACAGACTCGCCGTCGCTAGGAAGGAGTTAGAGGCGATGGTGCGGATGGGTTTAGCGCGGAGGTCGGATAGTCCTTGGTCCTCAGCTCTTCACATGGTGCCGAAGAAGGGCGACGAGTGGCGGCCTTGTGGGGACTACCGTGGCCTAAATGCGAGAACTATTCCCGACCGCTATCCTGTGCCGCACATTCAGGATTTCGCCCAGTTCTTAGCCGGTAAGACAATATTTTCGACTGTCGATTTAGTCCGCGCTTATAACCAGATCCCGGTGAATCCCGAAGACGTGCCAAAGACGGCGATAACAACGCCTTTTGGACTCTTCGAATTTCCGTTCATGACATTTGGTTTACGAAACGCGGCGCAGACATTTCAACGTTTTATTGACGAAGCCTTGAAGGACTTAGATTTTTGTTGTGCGTATATCGACGATATTTTGGTGGCTTCCGAGTCGGAAGAGGCGCACCTGCGACATTTACGGACGCTTTTTGAGCGCCTAAATCATTATGGTGTGTTGGTGAACCCAGCGAAGTGTGTGTTTGGGGAAAGCGAAGTCTGTTTTTTAGGATACTCAGTGTCCCGGGACGGCACAAAGCCTTTACCGGAAAAGGTGGACGCCATTAGCAATTTCCCATTACCTGGGCGTATTCGGCAACTCCGCCAGTTTTTGGGAATGTTAAATTTTTACAGACGTTTCATTCCCGACGCTGCGCGAGTGCAGGCGCCACTCAACGCCCTCCTTGCGGGTAATGTGAAGGGGAATGACCTAATTGAGTGGTCCTCTGCGACGAAGGAGGCTTTCGAAGGGTGTAAGGCGAGCCTTTCGCAGGCTGCGTTGTTGAGCCACCCCAGTCTAAACGAGCCTTTAGCTTTATTTGCAGATGCATCGGACCACACGGTAGGAGCGGCCCTTCAGCAGCAGACGGCCCAAGGATGGAAGCCGTTGGCGTTCTTCACCAAGAAGTTGACCCCGGCCCAGCAGAAGTACAGCTCGTATGATCGCGAACTCCTAGCGGTGTACGAGGCCATCAAGTACTTTCGCCATATGTTGGAAAGCCGGAGCTTTGCCATCTTCACTGACCACAAACCACTTGTTTTCGCTTTCAGGCAAAAGACCGATAAGTGTTCGCCCCGCCAATTTCGGTATTTAGACTACATAGCTCAGTTTTCCACTGATATCCGCCATGTTGCAGGAAAGGACAATGTTGTGGCTGACGCTCTTTCGCGGGTGGGTGAAATTTCGGCTGGAATTAACTTCACCGCACTCGCTCTTTCACAGGAGGCAGACGAGGAGCTTCAATCATTCCTCCAAGGTAACACGGGCTTGCAGCTGAAGCGGGTGCGTATTCCCAATACAGATGTTGACGTATATTGTGATGTGTCTACGTCACTCATACGTCCATTCCTCACCCAGGATTTCCGCAAGAAAGCTTTTGACAGCCTGCATAATTTGTCCCATCCAGGTGTAAGGGCTAGCATCAAACTAGTCACGGAACGTTTTGTCTGGCCTTCCATTAGGACAGACTGTAAAGTGTGGTCCCGAAGGTGCATTCCCTGTCAGCGTGCTAAAGTTTCCCGCCATGTAGTGTCCCCTTTGCAGGCATTCCCTGATGTACATGCCAGATTCGACCATGTACACATCGATCTCATAGGCCCTCTTCCCATCTCGAATGGATTCCGTTATTGCCTTACTTGTGTCGATAGGTTTACTCGGTGGCCAGAGGCAATTCCTTTGGAGGAGATGACAGCCACAGCTGTCGCAAGGGCATTCTTCAGCAATTGGATTGCCCGTTTCGGAGCACCGTTGTGCGTTACCACTGACCGGGGCAGGCAATTCGAGTCCGACCTTTTCAGGGCCTTCAATCGGCTCACCGGGACGACGCACCTTAAGACAACAGCATACCATCCGCAGGCCAACGGCATGGTGGAGCGTTTTCACCGCCAACTAAAGGCTGCGATAATGTGCCACAGTGACAGCTGGTGGGTGGAGTCACTACCAGCCGTTCTTCTAGGGATCCGCGCAGCATGGAGGGAGGACGTCAACGCCACGGCTGCGGAGCTGGTATATGGAAGTACCATACGTTTACCCGGACAGTTCTTGGTGCCCCACCCAACCTCAACAGACGCACCAGAATTTCTTGACCAGCTGCAGCAGCGGATGAGGAAGTTACAGCCGACGGCGGCGACACATCATGGTGAGAGAGCAACCTTCGTCTTCAAGGATCTTGCGACGGCGACCCATGTTTTCATTCGTCGTGACACCGTACGGAAGCCCCTCGAACCTCCATACGATGGCCCGTTCCGAGTCATACGTACATCTCCCAAACATTACCTGGTTGAGGTCAAGGGGAAGGAGGCCAAGGTCTCCATTGACCGACTGAAGCCAGCTTTTATCATGGCCGACGGTGAATCGCCAGCGAACCGGCAAGATGAGCCAGCGCAAGCTGCTCCCCAGAGAGCAACCCGCTCAGGCCGACGAGTGCACTTTCCTCTTCATTTACAGAATTTTATTGTCTAAACGATTTTTTTTTCCTTCTGTTTTGTTTTCTTTATTCTTTCTTTTTTTTAGCCATTTCGTGAACTACATCACTGGCAGGGGGGTGATGTGGCGGTATTTGCACTAGCGTCGCCTGCTGGTGTATCACAAGCGCGACGCAGCTGTCAGTTGTCGTGGACCGGAAGCAGGTGGCAGCACTGCGAAGCGGGAGAAAGCGGAAGGCGTCGAGGCACGCCAGGACTCTACTCTCAACCCGCGTCTCGGAAGGTTGCGTACGGCAAAAACTCCGATACGGTGGATCGGTCGGCATCCTATGTACCAAGCACCTCGGCGTAATAAACGGCATTCGTAAATCAAACCCGTGTTTATATTCCTCCGAAAACATCCCCAAATCTCTTCCTGGTACCATGTTTGTACCCATATTTATCTATGTAAATAAGGTGTGTTTCTAAGTTTAGGGAAACTTTAAATGAAATAAGTTTTTTCAATTATATTACTTTTGTAAAAAGGCATGTGTGTGTGTTTATTGGGATATATAATTCCTGCATAATTTTCTTTTAAGTTAGGCAAATAAAAAATATTTTTGACGTAAATATCCCTTCCTTCGTCAGTATTACAGACGAAAATCACCACTTATTAAAAAAATTCTAAGTTTTCATAATTTAAACTGGAAATGGTTCAAGCTCGCAAAATAAATTTTTATTAAAGTTTTTGAAAACTAATGAATGTAATCTAATAATGTGTTGTATATTAAAAGTTATACAATTTTTGCTTGGTATTAATAAAAATTCTAGATTATGTAAATGTTATGAGTTTTACCTCCTGTGAACCTAAAAGCGTGTGCAAGATATTTGTATATGTGATTTCACCAAAATTTTAAATAAATAAATTTATTCATATTTCCACTGTATTATATTCATTATTTATAATGAATTCCCTCGGATTTATTTTTGTGTATATTTCATTGACTCCAATGATAGTCTCTGGAGAATTATTACAAAACTAAAAAATAAAATTTCCCATTGTTATAAATTTTAAAGTTTCTCGTTTTTATGCAGTTAAAATATTTAAGCAAATTCGGCATGAATTCGTATTGTTTTCAAAAATAATTATTTTCACTCATTTTTCTGTTTAATACTTCAAATCCGGACTTCGTATAATAATTTTAAGTAATTTTAAAAAGAAATTAAAAATGCCTTGCACCGATTTCAATGCTTACGGGGTAATAAATGGTTACTTGGTAACGGTAATCAACAAAGCATACATACCTAAGCGTTATATATATAGATTCTGTTTCAGTGCTTCATCCCATATATCGTATAAGCTTTAAATTCATGAAATTCCTGTAATAGTGATTTTGATACAAATTTGAGAAAGCCGCTGTATGACGTCACGTTAAGAGCGACGCTATTGCCATCTGGTGTGAGCCTACCGCTAAACTTCGGAGCAGCCGTTTCTAAGAGAGTTTCAGACGGTTTCAGAGGCCTGATCGGAACGAAATCCAGTATAGCGTATTCAAGCTTGATTTTCGGAAGGGTTATAGGCAACCTCATTGCGTCTTATAAATATCGGTATAGTATTATGTTTGATCTTACCGTATATAGCTAGTAACGTAGTAAATGAAATCAACCTGTAAATCTTAAAAAGTAATTGTAAAAATATAATCAACATTCATTTATTAAGATTCATTAAATGTCGACAGTAAGCAATGGATTCATTTATGTACATTGATTTTTTGAAATAACAGCTACGGTTTACGGCTTGAACTCTTGATTTAATACGATATTTATGCAAACCTTCATTTTTGGTTTGTTGTCACCCTAATAGTAAACTTGTATGAGATTTGATTTCAACTATCGGTCGGTATTATTAATGTCGTATTCGGAGTGCACTATTAATCTTATCTTTTTTTGTTTAGTTCCAAATTAAGGAATTATCTTTGTATGCTGTATTCTATTAGTGTAAATTTTAAACGAACATTTTAAAGGACAAAGCGAAGACATATATTTCTAATATTTTCCTTTCCATGTATTGAGAAGTTGGCAGAACATGCATTCTCAGAGCGATGATGAAGATGATGAGTATCCCGAAGCCAAACAGTTTGGAAAGGATGGTATGATATTTATGGTAGATGCCACTACATTGATGTTTGTGAAAGATGAAACTGGAGAATGCCCATTTAGAATGTGTTTGAAGGTATGTCAGTTTTAGTTTCTAACCAATAAACGTGCCGAAACCAAAAATGCTTGCAATATTACTTACAAAAAGAAGAACTGATTGAATTTTAACTGTAAAATATTGAAAAAAAAAAAATATATATATAGTGAAATTTAGCTAAATTTGTAATACACTCTGTCAGAAAAAGAATTTCAGCTTACACTTTACAATAATGAATATATTTTAATCTTAGATTTAATTTTGTTAGGTCTGAATTTTAAAATGTGTTTACTCGTGCATGAATGTTTCATTTTAGGCATGCGTATCTGCTATGCAACATAAAATCATATATTCAAATTCTGACATCATTTCTGTTGTATTCTTTGGAACTGAAAAATCTAGCAATGACAGCAATTTAAGTCATATCTATGTCTTTCAAGAATTGAAGCGACCAAGTGCTCCCATAGTAAAGCAGCTAAGAACCATGCATGAATGTAAGATCTGGCCTATTAAAAATATTTTCTTCAAAATCTTCCAGTATATGCTTGATAATATGGCAATATTTTTTATTTAAAGCAGAGGGATTTGATGGTTTCAAAGTAAAATATGGACATGATGAAGACTATTTATTAGCTGATGTGCTGTGGCTTGCTCATTCAATGTATGGAAAAAAGTAAGTATATATGAAAAATAAATTTGATGATGAAAATTTCAAGGTACTGTATTGTTTATAGATTTCTATTGTGGTTTTAATATTGTACCGTTAAGATTTTTCTGACAGGAATTTATTATGAATGGAATTAATATATATTGGGGTCTCTTGTTCATCAATAAAATGTTGTAATCTTAATATCTGTATTCTCATTTGACAAAAGAAGCTTGAAAATGCATAAGAGAGTAATTTTATATAATAATAACTGTCGTCCGTTGGTTGGTTGGTCACGCTATGCAAACGCTAATAACTCGAGAAATAATAATGATAGAAACTCGAAATTTGGTAGGGATGCTTGATTAACACTTATTCAGGGAATGACAAATTTAAATCGTGAAAAAATTCCTTGGTTCGTCTTCAAGAGAGGCATCTCCATTTCCCAATACTTAACATGTAAAACGCGATTTTTCGACGTGCAGGCTTTTATTCATTTGGAAATTAAAATTAGAAGAAATTAACGGACAACCTTCGGATTTGAACCATTTTGAAGAAAAATTTATAAAGTTTCTTATTCCGTTCGTCTTTTTTCGCCCACAGTTCAAAATTTTCCATGTTAAACGTTTAATTTTCATATTTTGTGGAAATCTCGCCATTTTAACGTGATGTTACTATGTCGACCATTATCATTGTTATTGTATACATCCTTCTGGGAATAAGCATGCCTTGAGTGCTTCAATACGAGAGAGAGAGGAAGGAGGGGAGAGATTGGCGTGTTTTGTGGAAAATAAGTATATTAACGTAAATATAAAAAAATTTAAGTATCAACAGTGTCATTTTAGAAAAATTGGAAATAAAAAGCATTCTTAAATTAAATTCTTTGTAAAACATACGTGCTTACGAATTTATATTGTTATTCCTTGAATTAATTTCGTAACAATGGCCGAAGTTTGGAAACGAATATAAATTAAAATTCAATTAAAATTAAAAGGACATTTAAAACTGTTAACAGGCAATTTTTGAAGAAACAACAGTGGATCTTTTAATGAATTGATTTGTTTTTATAAAAGGAATTTTGGTGCTTATTTAACACAGAGTAAGTTCTAAGGCTTATAATCCATTTAAATCTAATAACAGTGGCTATTATAGTTTAAAGAAAGAACTTGATTTATTCACTTTACAGAATGAATTAATTTTAGGCTAGCATTGCCTATTATAAAAGGAGTTACTTTGGAATTTACAGTATGTAAAGTGGAAGTTGTACTGAATTGACTCAAGTACATATATTTCAAAGCAAAATTCAATTTAAAACTATCAAAAGTTGTTGCTTCGGAAACTGAGAAGGCAAGAGCGCTGAGCGGACGATAAACGATATTGAGGTACATTATATTCCAAAATCTATTTAAAGTATTATCAGAGGCAACTGAAGATTGAACCAATTTTTTGGAACCGGAATTCTGCTTATTTAATGAAATTGAAATCCTAATCCTATAATCAATTTAAAACGGTACATTCCTGTTAACGGGAATACCTCAAAAAATAAACGTATTGTTGTGATATGTTATGACGTATTTGTTTGTTAACAATGCGTAACAACGGGGGAATTACTTAAAAATCACACTTTTTTGAAACTTATTTATTAATAAAAGCAACATAATTACCAATACAATCTAAATTTATGTTACTAGGGGGTCAATATGTCTTTATAGCATTTAAAATAGCTGGAAATTTGTCGATTTCTTTGTTATGTTGTCGCCACATGAATCCTTCTGCTGACAGGCTTTCGCTTTGCATTTCCAAAATATTCTGTCGCAGAAGTTAAGTTTCATAATATGATCCTTCTTGCACATTCACCCTTTATATAAAATACCATGGTCTTGAAGCAAAGATACAGCTTCTTCTTCACTCCTCGGCAAGCTCCACAAATTCATCATTAAGGGATCAGCGTAACTATCTTAACGAGATTTGTTACGCATTGTTAACAAACAAAATATGACAACATATCACAACAATACATGTTTACTTTTTGAGGTATTCCCGTTAACGGGAAAGTACCTTTAAAACTACAGTAAAACTCGTTTATAACGATCACGCCTAAAACGAAATCTTGGCTATAAGGAAGAAATGTCTCGGTCCCTTGAACTTCTCCATAGGGGCATTGGTTAAATTTCTCGGATGTAACGAACACGCATTTTACGAATTCTCGGCTGTAACGAACAAATGTTTGGTCCCATGGCAAAAAATGCCCCATTTATAACAAATTTTGGCGAGCAGAGCGATAAGTGATGAATAGTTTCAGCCCGTTTACCGCACACTTGTTCGTAGAGGTCCCCTTCCTCCATCTACCCCTTCCATATGAATTTCCACGCTCCCTTTGTTTTGAAATTGATATTAAAAATGTGAAATGTTTATGTAAATTAATGACCATAATATTAATTGAGGATTTAAAAAATCGTATGTAATAGCAGTAGAACATTTCACATGCCGCGAAGTTGATAAGCATCTCTTTGGATATGTAAGTACGGCATTGAAGTCGACTCACTGCAAATACAGTAAAAGCTGTGTTATTTGGCTATCTTGGGGATTGTGGAAAGCCGATTAGGAGAAATATCCAGTTAGGTCAGCGTTTTTTGATTTTGACATCGCAAATTTAGTATTAACCAAACAAAATTAAGCTTAGGTTCACTATCGTACTCCCCAAACATAACTATTCATGGGGTTTGCATTTTCCATTTTAATTCTTCCACATGTAGTTAGATATAGACACTATTTACCCATTCTTATTTAATACGTTGCTACGGTTAGATGCAAAACAAAAATACTATTGAAAAGTTTAGGGTGTCTGGGAAGTTTAGGGATTACTGCAGTGAACCTGTTCCCAAAATTGAATTTATTGGATTATATCTTTCTTATTTATCGTTATTTACTCTATTAAAAAAGGACGAAATTATTTAATTCTTCTGAACATTTCTGTGAAAACCAGTCATATAATATTTTATCTAGTTCCTCAATTTTTGGCTTATGAAGCATATGATATTTATTAATTTATTTACTCGTCTTAGATGATGACACAAATTTTATTAATTTAGCCTTATGAGCCTTGATATCGTAGAGCGTGGAAAAATTATTTAATTCTTCTGAACATTTCTGTGAAAACCAGTCATATAATATTTTATCCAGTTCCTCAATTTTTGGCTTATGAAGCGTATGATATTTATTAATTGATTTACTCGTCTCAGAAGATGACACAAATTTCATTAATTTAGCCTTATGAGCCTTGATATCGTGGAGTGTAAAAGATCCGATGTTGAATTCTTTTGCTATGGTTGCTCTATTTTTCCTTTTTCAATTCGTTTGATCAACTCCAGCTTTTGTGTTAGTGTTAAAACAACCTTTTCTCTCCTGTTTTAGGTATTTATTTTGATGCCATATTCAATGGATGGGTAATTTTTTAAATAATAAAAAACGATAAAACTGGAAATTGTAAAAGTACACCAAAACATCTAGACCGGGTTAGACTGGTAGGCAGAGCGCCTGCCTTCTAACCCAAAGGTCGTGGGTTCGAATCCCGCTTCGGGCATGGGTGTTTTGATGTTGTTTTTCTGTATGTTTGTCTTTGTTACTGTTAAAAGCGCTTTGTAAAAGGCCGTATATGTGCTGTTTAAGAGCTATTGAAAAGTAAATAAATAAATTAACAATGCAAATTGCTTACGTAACCAAACCGACATGCTTACTCGGCAGCCACAGAAGTATACGGAGTAAATATGTAATATATACATATTATATTTTAAGAAATTTTAAAGTGGAAGTTGAGGTATTACACATACAATTTACACAAAAATTCATAAAAAAAAGAAAAAGAAATACAAAATGAATTGTATTTGTGTAATTGCCGGTATCTAAGGCTGGCCGGTTCTAAATAGCCGGATAGCACAGCTTTTACTGTATGTGTATACGTGTTATATGGGATGTATAGGCCAAAAATCATGTATCTTGTATATAACGTAGTCATGCTTATAACGAAGCAATGAGTCAGTCCCCTCAAATACGTATTAAACGAGTTTTACTGTAATAACAATGGCTATTTTAGTAGAAAGAAAGGTACTATTTTATTCACAAGGAATTTCTGTGAGATTTTAGTTAATTAATTAAAACAGACTTATAATATAGAAATATTCGATGGTTAAAACAGTGCACAATTTTATTCTTTTGATTTTTACATGTTACATTGACGAAAATTTAGATTCATTAAACCCGTTGAAATTCAACGGGCACTTATGCTAGTTAATCATAGTAACCTTGCTTAAAACGCAGTATCATAGACCATAATAATAATATATATATTTATTAATCCAGAGATAATTACAATGATATAGGATAAGTCAATAACAAAGTTAAATTACAATTAGCAAGATATTATACTTTACAGAAAATCAATCACAAACAAAAAATAAAACAAATCAAGTTGCATGTGAAACAATACAGAAGATATAATTATTACAATTCAAATCCAGTTAATATTATTATTAAGGTATTCACTAGTTAAGTAAAATAACTTACCAAGTAGTAAGGCTTTTAGTCTAGATTTAAGTCAGGCAGTCCTTGACTTTTGTACATAATGCGTTCCTGAAAACGTGTCCGAAAGTCGAACATAGATTTACATGTTATAGGGGTGTTCTGTTCCCAGAGAGCCAAAAAATATTATAAAATCTCTATTTATGGTATAAATGTTTAGTTTTTTTGTGTAGGGGCCTTTTAGACACAATCGTCGATTTTATAATATAGAGAGAGAGGGCAAAATGCAATAAAATATTTAAATAATTGCACAAATAAACACTGCTGTATGGACAAAGATATAACACAGTGCTTCCATCTTTACCATTATCTAGTCATTGACTGTAGTTATTATATCTTGGTATTAAGTTCTCTCTTTCTTGTTGATGTCTATTTATTTTTTAGGCGCGTTTCGCTTACAGCATGAGCACCTATTATCTTCGGTCGGTCGGTCCGTCCGTCCCTCCGCCCGCCTGCCTGCATGTTCGTTCTCAGCTTCTACCAAACGGATTTTCATGAAATTTGATATTAAGGACCTTCAGTCAAATATAATAAGAAAATCGCAAAAATGAATCACGTATGCGAATCAGGGGTGCCACTTTACTGATGTCAAAAAATTAAATTTTCATCATATCTCGTAAAATATTGCTCATATCAAAATATTTTTCAAATAAAAGTTGTAGAACTGGTAAAGTAGAGTATTTCCTTTCCTATACATTTTTATTGTAGGAGTAGCCTTTATCGATAAAATCAAACAAGAATGTCTTATATCGAGTTGAACTTAGAAAATTTCTTGCATGGTTACTTCATTGTTGCTAACATAAACAATCTCCCAAACAAATGTTTAATTTCCTTAAGTGTGCATGCAGTATTTTTAAATAGGAAGAAAATGGGTTACACAGGCCTGCAAAAATGAATTTTTTTCTGCTGTTTCAAGTTGAATATGTGATCGTTATTAATTTGAGCATGCTGAATTCAAATCAAATGCCCGTTTTTCCGTATCATGTCAGGATTTTTCAGAAATTACAAAACAAATTTACGCTAAAATCATGCGTTTATGAATGTATATGCACAGAGACATGGAGAAGTCATACGATACATAGTCTGACAGCCCCATATAAACATCATCTAAGGTAAGAAGTTATTTAAATATGTTTAAATAGGATGATTAGAGTCAGGTTGTTTCTGTTTTCACTTTGTTCCAAATGAGCATTCCATAGATTTCCGGTTATGTTCTTGACGAATAACTTCTCTTTTTAAGGTCCAACAGTAGTCGGCCATCATGGACACATCCCACCGTCCCTGATATCTTCTTTCCATCTCTTTGATGTCCTGATGAAATCTCTCACCCTGTTCTTCACTGAGGGCTCCTAAATTTTCGGGAAAGTAATCGAGATGAGAGTGTAAAAAATGTAATTTTAAACTCATGTTACATCCCAGTTTCTGCAGCTTGTCTAACATATTTCCCATGATTTTTTCGTACTGGGGATCTTTTACATTTCTGAGGAACTTCTTAACGATGTTCTTGAATGCATGCCATGCCTGAAGTTCTATTTCACTCATGGTATCAGTAAATTCAGTGTCCTTCATGAATTGTCGAATTTGTGGTCCATCAAATATGCCCTCTTTCACTTTAGCTTCGGATACAGATGGAAACTTATTGTAGAGATATCGGAAGGACGAGCCACTCTTGTCCAGCACTTTTATGAATTACTTCATGATACCAAGTTTTATATGCAAAGGTGGCAATAAAACTTTCTGTGGGTCAACTAAATTAGCATGTTTCACATTTTTCGTTCCTGGTATGAATCTTTCCCTTTTAGGCCAATTTTTATTTGTCCAATGTTTGTCCCTCGCTCTACTATCCCATTCACATAAGAAACAAGGGAATTTAGTATATAGCATCCTTGTTGACCCAATAAAATCCTGGAAACCTTTAGATCACCGCACAAAGACCACTCATGTTCGTTATATTTAATTTTTTGTAATACTGTTTGTAAATTTTCATGACTCTTTTAGGTATATTGAATGTGCGACTGGTATGGAAGCAAATTTGTTTCCATTATGCAATAATACAGCCTTTAAGCTCCTTTTTGAAGAGTCAGTAAACAGACGCCAGTCCTTCGGGTCGTAGGTTTCTTCTCCCAACTGCTGAATGAAAACAGGAATATCACAGCAGAAAACCAGTTCACCTTCCATTCTAAAATAATTCCAAAACTCGTTCTCGCGATTGCTAAACCAGTAAAAGGTTGTTCCTGGGGCTAATAGATTCTTTTAATCTTGATCCCAATAATTCACTCTTTTCCTAGTAATACCTAAGTCCCGGACTAAATCGTTCAACTCACTTTGAGTAAATAGCTGCGGAGTTGTCTTCGTTGTCAGATGAGAAATACACATACATATTCCTCTGCTGTAAACTCCGAGCTGGATGAGGATTCGACATCCTCCAACTCAGCGGGCGGTGTAGGAATCGGGACGTATGGTCCATGTGGCATAGGTCTTATAGCTGATGACAGGTTGGGATATTTAATTCCCACCTTACTGCTCACGTGCTTATGCCATTGTTGCCACTTCTATAGAAGACGTATTCTATTTCATATTGTTGCTCGCGCGATCGCTATACGACCGCGCCAAGAGTACTTTGTGCCAGGGTGCGAGATATCTTCGTGGTGCGCCCCTGGCTCACTTGCTCGCTTACCATAAATTGTTGCAACCTAATTCGTAGGCAGCAGAAGCATTAAGTCTATCCCACTTTAGGATGACAGTAGCGTTGAATTTTTTATCACATTCTATTCAATGTTCAATGCATTAACGAAATTGTATAACACTGTACATATAATAGGATTCGATAATAGCCATATAATATCGAATTGTGTAAAATCTGTACGTGATAAGCCAAAACGAATGCCATTTTCGAATTCAGCGCATCAATATTTATATAAATCACATATGTTTACCAAAACAGCAAAATCTTCGCAGGTCTGTGATATTTATGATGAAGAAAAGGATTTTAAAACGCTATTTCCCTTACGTACAGGTATATAATTGCTTTCTAATACTCCATTGCACGAAACGCGCCCATTTGTGATACGTTGTACACTTTTCTAACTTGTTTGTATTTTTGGTGAAATTATCTTTGTTTATGGCAGTGTCTTTTCTGGAAGAGGTGGAAGACCAGCTGTTGCTGAACCACTAATACCGTTTCACAGGCTATGAGTTGGATAATAAATTACTTTGTGATTATTGAAACTTATTCTGTGATTTGTGACTACAATGTGATTACCGACTGTAAATAAATATTATTATTATTAATGTGCGAGTTGTACGAATAACGAATGCAAGAAAGTCGAGGACCGCCTGAACTGCAAATACAAAATCCCTCTTTTTTCATTAAAGCATTTGCTATTTTCATAACTTTTTTGTAATATTGCCTAAACTTGGCCCCAAAGAGAGTGATGATATAAATGAAAGAAAAGTTGGTAAAAAGGGCAAAAAAGTGACGAGTTTGGAGAAGAAAATTGAAGTTTTAGATAGGCTTGCGCATAATGAATTTGCTTCATCAGTTGGTAAATTACTTGGTGTGAACGAGTCCACAATAAGAACGATTAAGAAAAGTGAAGAAGTGATCAAGAAAGTCCCGCTGACTTCAGTTGTCATTCACGAGAAAGCCAAGCTATTGCACAATCATTATGTCTCAAATTGTATCATGGTCTGCTAACGGGATATCGCAAACGTCATCGAAGCGTGTGTAGATCGGTTCCTCGCTCTTTAATAAAATGTGGCGTTTATTCAGAATGCCACAGTACGTATTGTATTATTATATTTGTCCTTCTCCTTCACAATTGAACACACACTCGACCGGCTTAAGTCCAATGTGCGTCCGATTGAAGATAAAGTTTCGCCGCTTTCGGCACGCCTAATTATTTCCATCTTTGTCCCAATTGTGTTCACTTTATGAGCCCTACATTTCTTTCCACTTGTATTAGCACTTTCCATTTATCACTCATATTTATAAAATAATATGTGTAAAATGCACAAACAAAGAAACTCTGCTGTACGTACAAACAAAGACGGTAACGTTGCCGGGACCGAATAATAATAATAATTTATTGATTAGTAACCGACTTTACAATGGTATTAATCTTGTCAAATTTCAGTACAATATTAAAAAACATTACACACAAATCTTACATTACATACAATACGTATATTATTACGTGGCATACTTTAATTTATTAAAAGTGTTGGCTTGCCTGACAGACAGCGCCATTATGTGATGGCTCGAAATGTTTGATCATCAGCTGATGAACAAAAGATCGAATTCGGCGTTGTTCGGCATACAAAAGGTAGTTTAGGGGCGAGAATTTACAGTGTACGAAAGAGTGACTTGTACGAAAGAGCGAATTGTACGAAAGTCGAATGTATGAATGTCCAGGACCGCCTGTAATCCAGGCTCTGTAATAGTCTTCAAATTTTCAGGAAACTGATGAACTTGAAAAAGCAGGAAACTTCCAAATACTATAACTAAGTTTGTACAACAGGATTCTACATGCGATACAGGAAGTGATATTGGATGTGCTATTGATAAAATATCGGGTACTGAAAATGTTGGCAATAATAGCCTAATTAGTAGACCAATTCAATTAGTGGTGGAAGCTTTAAGTGTGGAAGACACAACATTGTTATCCAGCAAAGTGGTACTTTCATTTTTGTTCAACAAACTGGATGACTTAAAAACAGAAAAGCTCCAAATTACTAATGCAGTTGAAGTTCTGCATAGGAGAAAGAAGGCAGTAAAACATGGTTTCATTGGCCAAATAAATATCTCCCGAACCCATCAATTATTATTTCACAAGGACAGGATTGCCACACTTTTAAATTCCATCACAAACTGTCATGGCCAATTATGGTGAAGAATTGTTGTTGTGTAAGTAGTCAGGTTGCGAATGACATTCCTTTCCCTGGAACCGCCGTGTTTCTCACTCCCAGCACCTCCACCCCCACCCAGATGTCCCTCTACGACCGGTGCCTGTCATCACATTCCTGACACCAACCCATCCCTCTGAAGGTTCCACCTCAAGCGTGGGACAAGCATTTTCTGAGACAGGAGCTGCATGGAGAGGGTAGTTGGGTTGAGAATGCACGAAGGCAACGTGTGGACAGAAGTCAAGGGAGAATAAAATGTTAAGCGACATTAGTTTTCTTATTCATCCTTCCTCCAGGTTCCCTCACGGTGTCCTGGTGAACCTGCACCACTGATTTGGCGATTACAGTTGAGAGACTTTTCAAAAATTGAAAACACTGCTCTAGCAGAACTGAGAGTGAAAAAGTCTTCCCAGGCCATCAGTAGATCAGCTGTTTCATTGAAAGAGGAGCTGTATATCACTTGAGCGATGGTGGATTTTGTGGAACTGAAAGAAGAGAAAAATGCAATTAGGGGAGTTTAATTTTTTCAAGTCACTGGTGAACCTACAGAAAAAATCTATAACTCCTCTATAACAAACACAAGACAGTGAAAACATCTAATTAGAGTAAGGTGACCAGGCGTCCGTCCCGGTTTCCCCGGATTCGTCCCAGTTTTCAGAATTTTCATATTTTTTTCAAAATTTGAATTTCTAGAACATACCTCAGAAATGGAGAAACTGTGTAACTTTCTGTTTGTCATTCCGGCGCACAATGGAAGTGTGCAAAGAATATTTTCACAAATAGACATTCAATGGTCTGATGAACGAAACTGCTTGGATATACATCTACATCTACATAATATCTTGCAAATCACCAGACTGGTGGGTGGCAGGGGGTGCAGCACACCAAAACCTACCTAATAACTTCTCTCGTGGGAATCACTCTCCTGTTATGATCCCGTATGGTCCTTGGGAAAAACGAGCTCTGATATCGCTCGGTCCTACAGTCGATCTCTCGTATTTTATCCTCATGATCGTGCCTGCCCATGTACGTAGGTGCCTCTAATATTCCTGAGACCTCCTCTGAGAGAACTTCCAACCTAAATTTCTCCAGAAGCGTTAACCTAGCACTAATTCTGCGGTCCTCTAGCGATATCCAATTCAACTTCTTCAAGAGTGATGTGACGCTTAATTTTTGCTCATATTTTTGTTTTACGAATCTGGCTGCTCTGCATTGGATTCTTTCTAACTCAAGTATCTGTCCCTTTTCGTACGGATCCCATATGCTGGAAGTGTATTCAACCTGAGATCTGACCAATGATAAATAACTCGTTTCTCATACCTGTCCTGTGTTACTTCTTACTATACTGCCTACGAAGCCCAAGATATAAAAACCATCGACTCCATAATGATGTGTAAATTCAACTTTAATATGACCTGTAAAAATTTTTATGTCATGATTAATAATGATGAAAATTTGATCAAGGCAGGCAGAAATACTTTAAAATATGATTTAAAACCATTTTCACCTAATATATTTTATTGTAATACTGCTTAATTAATCACAAAATATGTAATTTAATTGTTATTTCAATAAATTATAGTTTATATATTATTTTGTAAACATATTTATTTGATTTTTAGAATATTCAAGAAAAAAAAATAGAAATACCCATTGTCCCGGTTTTTTTAGAAAATGTCCCGGTTTTTCCCTTTCAAAACTTGTTTCGTCCCAGTTGTTACCAAAAGCATCTGGTCACCCTAAATTAGAGTGAACATGTATTTTCTATTGCTGGGAATTTCACCATAAAATATTTTATCTCACCTAAACGACAACTCCTTAAACACTTGCTTTTTTAATCTTATTTTTAAAAAAAAAACCAAAATTTATTAATTTTATATACATTGCACTTGTTTATATTTTGTATTGAATAAAATTTAATTAGTTTTTTAATGTCATAGGTGTAGGTTTAAAATACAGCATAGAACCTTTTATACGGATTCCAATTATCTGGAATTCCAGTTAACCAGCTATTTAAGAAAAATAATGCATTTTTCAAAATTTGCTATGGGAAAGAAATTTAAATTTAAAACTTCACTAGTAATTTGGGTGCACTCCAGTGAACAAGTGAACATGTAATTTGGAAGAGAACAAAGAATTTATATTGGAAAGTACCCAATTAACAGAGCCGGCTAGGAAAATCACCAAGCCCAGTGCAAAGTGTGCATCAAACATTTTTAATAGTAAATGTCGCTATGACACTTCGATATTTTTTCAAATTTTCTTAAAAAATGCGTGTACTTTATAAGTATGACAAATATTTTTTAGAGTGTGCAGGGGCTCTTTAAGTGTGGGACCCGGTGTAGTTGCACCATTCGCACCACCATCAAGCCTACCATGCTGATTACTGTAGTATTACTATTCTGTACAGTACAGGCAGTGATGAGTTGGAATAAAATTAAGAAACGGCTCTCTAACAAAAAAAGTCGTAAGAAATTTGGATAAGGATGGCAGTGGAGGCCTACATGCCAGGAGCACCAGATCATTCTAGGTTAGTAATACTGTTCCACTATCTTAACAAGTGTCCTGTTTGTAATATATTCCAATTTATACATTGTTGCTAATTGAATGTGTGATAGGGCAAAATGTACTCGAAAGGACAAAATCAATAAATTTTCATATTTTCTAAAAATTTAACAACTGGCTCACAAATTCAGAAAAAAAATTAAGAACCAGCTTGCACAAGCCAGCTTCAGCTCATCACCAAGTACAGGTATATATTATAATAGTGCTCGAAATGGAAAGTATTACAAAGCAAAACGCATGATCTGGTAGTGGAACTGAAAGCAGTGGACACGAAATAATTGATAGAGCATTTACAATTGAGTTAAATTTTGATTTATTCCTTATGTACTACAATGAAGAAAAGTAAAGAAAATTCTTATACTATTTTTATTAAATGAAGTTAAGAAAACTGTATTACTAAATGTTTGACAAGATGGAACGGTATTATCGACACATGCGACGGACCAGAACACCATTCTGGTGAGTTCTAGCTTTTTCTGAGCATTGTTTATGAGTATATTCCAGATAACTGGAAATTCCAGATAACCGGCTATCCCCATATCCCAAGCTTGCTGGATAAAAGGTTCTATACTGTATTAAAAATTATTGTTTCAAAAAGAACCAAACAAAAAATACAGATTAACAGATATTTACCGCTTAGATTTTACTAACCAATAATAGGTTCAGTAAAAACCTGGTATTAGAGAAACCATAGTCATTATGTATAAATTATTTATCTAGTTTTGTCACAACTTTTCACCAACATCAACTTTTATCATTACAGCAATGTTCTTTGATAATTTGATAAATTATAATTTATCAAATTCTGCAGCTTTGTATTTCTTTCTTTTGGTCAGTAAGGTATTGCTGGTCAGTTTGATACATTTTTTTGCAAATTATAAAATCTATCAAAGAATGTTACTATGTGACATCACACATTGCAGGAGAATGTCTTGTGTATTTTCAGATGTAAATATGTAAAACTAACTTTTTTCAACAATGCACATGGGACCTTAAAAAGATTTTCTGTGATCCTGGGTTTAAAATTGCCTTTTCCTCCAATAAGTATCTCTGTCACTTGCTAGGTAATCCAAAAAATCCAATCTGGTATTTACAAAATTATGTGCGATAATTGTGACAAAATTTATATTGGTCAAACCAATAGAAAAATCATTGTTATTTTCATTTCAGCACCACCAAGCTAGCGTCATCACGCATCTTGTTTCTTACTTGCTCAGAGCACCTTGGCAAGCATGATTCACATTCCAAGCGGCAGGCTATTGCTCGTGCTGAAGATCTTCGTGGAAATTCCATTACACTTGACATTATACCATGCTCTACAGATTATCAGCCATCTGATTTTATAAAGGTAATTTGTTAGTTTGTTTTCTATAGATATTTGATAATGCAGTTTGTCCTCGATTAATGTCGTTAATTCATTCTTGAAATTCACGACGTTGAATGAAACCAAGTTAAACGAATCAACAATTCCCATAAGAACCCATGTTGTACAATATAATCTGTTCCAAAATCTCTGACTCAACACCCCTCGAAAAAGAAAAAGACAGTATCCAAATGTGAAGATGGCGTAAATAAAACATTTACAGGCAGACCTCGTCTTTTGCAGGGGTAACATTACTGAAAAAACAGCGAAAGATGAAATCGCAAAAGAAGTAATTAAGGCAATGGTAAATAGGGTTTGGTTCCCATCTCAGCCAGAATAGATCATTTGTCCTCTGTATTGGTGACTGCAGAAAAATAGAGAAAGAAAATGAACTTCAATGAAAGAGACTTAAGATAAAAGAACATGAAAAAAGAATCAGAAAAAAAATCTTATTTAAGTTCCATAGTATAATCGAGAAAAATGAATGGGCGGTTGCCTAACTTGCAGGGGCTAATTTTCAAATATGGCAGACCTCGTCTCTCTCAGGGTGTTACGTTCCTGAAAAACTTCACCAATAATAAATGATGTATAAAACCCTAAGCTTAAGCATTTGAACTATGTCAAACCTGAGCAAATACCCCAATGATCCTAGGAAGGATCAAAGAGTTAAGAGTTGAGTCTTTCCCCTTGAGACTTCCCTGTCATCAAAAAGAAACAAAGCTTCTAAACGGTGATACCAGCTTATATTTTGCAACTTTTAACATGTGAAGGGGCATGAAAGTGTGGGAGGATTGTATCCTAAAAATATTTAAAAGTGTATATATAAGACGTATCTAATTTTTTAAATTACGCATATACATTACATCAGATGTCTCAAACTCGTGGGCCACATGAGGCCTGCATGATGCATTTGTGTGGTCTGCGAAACAGTTTACTTTATACTACGCAACCCAAACTCAAATCTATTTCTTATAAAATATTTCATGCAAATATTTCTAAATCTAATATGTTCCATTTTATATCAGCCTGCATGGTTGAGTTACTTAAGAATGTTTATCCCACTGCCAGCAAGTTTCTTGCATATCAGAAGGACAACCCTCTATGGTAAATTTACCATTTTTGTAATGACTGCATGTAAGACGCGTAATAGAGCTATTCCTCTCTTGTGGAAAGGGAGAGTGAATATACCGTATCTGCCCGAATAGAAGCCGACCCTGGATTTAAGCCGACCCCCAAAAATTAACACAATTTTTTGGCAAAAACATAAATTTCGTAGATTTTATGCATTCATGCACATCTTACAAGGGGAGTGTCAGGTTAACGGGAAAGAGATTTGTCTGAAAATTTGCGAGCTGGTAGAGCTAGACTTGGGAATCATGATTTACCCCCCCCCCTTTTGGGCTTAGACAGTCAATAGTTTAAACAATAAATGGATTTGTTTATTTAGACATTAAGTACCTTGTTAGTTTCGCTTGTTTGCTAAGTACGTTTGGCCGTGAGGTTATAATTGGCATTATGAAGTCAGAGGTCCCTGGTTCGAATCCGGGTGACCCCTTTTCTTTTTTTTTGCGTTTATGTTATATTTATTTTTAAATATTGTTTTCAATTTGTATTTTTTCATATATTCTTTGTTTTTTTACTTTTAACGTTTGTGTTATTTTTTTCGTATATTCTTTATTAGAGTTACTACAATGTTTTAAAAGTTTTTCTCATTTTTTAAAATGCCTTTCTCGTCTTCTATTACTTTCTTAAAAGGGATTTCACAATGAACCCTCACAGTTTCCTGGATGAAACATATCGTAGAAGCAGCAGAAGCAATAATATTTTTGACACTGCGCACATTTGGAGAAACATTGTTTGCCAAAGTGACATTCTTGGATTTGACTTCACGGCTCATTGTCATACATTGAAATCCTGATAGAGATAAAATACAAAAATATGTAATGGCAACGCTATTACTAGAGCTCGTTCGCTTTATGCATTGTCGCGAGTCAGAAGACATTCTCTTGGGTGGGTGCGTAAAGCGATCGAGCTAGACAATGTCGCGAGCGGAAGTGTGGGCGAGCAGTAGCCGCCGATCCAGGGAGAGAGTTGGATGTTGTGAGTGACGTGCGAGGTGAATCGGTTTACATCAGCCATACGCCACACATTCCAGTGAATGATAATTTGTTGTAGGAGATCTGCAGTGAGATTTTCTTCCGCACTCCCCGGTCTTTCTAGTTGGTTTCTGACCTTTTGAAAGACTTATTCTAAAGTAAAAGAAGGCACGTTTTATTTAATTTGTCGCAGTGGTAAGTAGTGATAAATTATTTAAGGATTGTTTTCTGATTTTATGATATGATGCCGGTTTCGTTAATGCATTGATAAATTACATTGATGAGCGCTTCACCGATGACGAAAATCAGCCGACATGCAACTTGAAGGTAATTCTGCCAAATTGCACCCCCATATGCCAACCTTGCGATGTGTATTTTTACCGTCACATAAAGATCTTTATTTCGCGACTACAAAATGCAGCAGTTCCACTGCAAGAAAAGCGCGATATTACTAGATGAGCGGACATGATAAAAATCTATATCTATAGTTCACCCTGCAAGCCACCGCAATGGTGCAATGGCACCAAGGTAAAGCGCATAATAATGTATAGTATCACTCTACGTCGGCTGATTTCTTTTCGTAACTTCTGTTCTGCTCAGCTATCGTTCTAGGGAAAAACGAGCCTTTATACCTCTCAGTCCTACAGGCTATCTCTCTTATTTTACGAGGATGGTCCATTCTACCAATATAAGTTGTCGCTCTTATTATTTCTTCGACATCGCTGGAGAATATATGCGTTCTAAATCTTTCAAGAAGTTTTAACCTAGAGCGTGATCGGCGCTCAGTTAGTGATTCCCATCCTAAGTCCTGTATCAAGGCTGCAACACTTTTGTTTCTATCGTAACAATTTTTGACGAATCTAGCGGCTTTTCGCTGCACTCTTTCTAACTCTGAGATTGATCCTTTCTCGTACGGATCCCATATGCTCGACGCGTACTCTAATAGCGGTCTTACTAACGAGAAGTAACATGTCTCTTTGACTTTTACCTCACTTTTACCTACTATGCATTTGATGAATCCTAGTTTCTGTTTAACCTTCCCGCATATATTTCGTATGTGCATATCCCACGAGAGGTTGCTTGTTAAAGTAACGCCTAAGTATTTGACGGAATCGGCTAGTTTTAGCTGGACGCCTTCAACAGTGTAATTCGTCGTGTCAATGTTTTTGTTTCCCCAGAATCTCATAAATGAACACTTTCCTAAGTTCAATTCTAACTGCCACTCTTTACACCACTCGAGAATTGCATTTAAGTCGTCAGAAAGTAATAATTGATCATTAGGACTGTTAATCTCTCTGTAAACTACTGTATCATCCGTGAATAACTTGATTTTAATAACCTTATCTAAGTCGTTTATATATAAAAGGAATAGTAGGGGGCTGATTACACTTCCCTGTGGAACGCCTGAGGCTACGCTGACTGAATCTGATTTAAATCCATCTATAACTACTATTTGTTCACGCTCATTAAGAAAGTCCCTGATCCACTCGATTATCTTTCGATTTATTCCACAGACATTTAATTTCTTCACTAACTTTCTGTGCAGGACTTTATCGAAAGCCTTCTTGAAGTCGAGGAAAACCGCATCTAACTGAGTCTTACGGTCTCCTGATCTTAGTATATCGTGAACGAACAGAGTGAGCTGTGTTTCACAAGACCTCGTCTTCCTGAAGCCATGCTGATATTTACTTAGCAAGTTCTGACTATCTAAGAAGTCCATCACGGAGCTAACGATAATGTGCTCGAGAACCTTGCAAGATAGGGAGGTAAGCGAAATTGGCCTGTAATTTTCTCTGTCGTCTTTTTTCCCACCTTTGTGTAACGGTGTTATAAAGGCTAATTTCCATTCCTTAGGTACAACGGCATGACTAAGTGACTTATTGAAAACTATTTCGAGATAAGGTGCTATTTCCAGTGCTAACTCTTTGAATACTCTAGCTGGTATCTCTTCTGGACCCGGAGATTTATTTGACTTGATATTTTTAAGCTGTTGAGTTATCCCTTTCGCTAATATGACTATATCGTTCATTTTTTCCTTGCCTGGTTCGGGCGCCACGACCTTCGCTCTCACGTCTTTGGTAGTAAATACGCTCTGAAAAAATAAGTTTAACAAATTTCCTTTATCTGTGCTATCGCTAACTACCTCTCCTTGGTCGTTTATTAACGGGGCTACGGTTGGGTGTCGACCTTGAACTTCTCTAACATATGACCAAAAGCATTTGGGATTTTCACTTAGACGTTCGCTAAGTATTTTTCTTGAAGTCTGTTAGTGCTTTGCGCATAACCTTTTTGTCTTAGTCCGACAATCTATGTATTTAAGTGAAATTGAAATTACTTCCTCCTGTAACTTACAGTTATTGATGCGTTTAAATTTGGAGTGAAGCTTTCTTTGGTGTTTGAGGGCACATCTAACCTGCCAATTATACCACCTTGGTTCCCCATTATCGCTAATAAATTTACTTGGTATATACGTATTAATACCCACTCTAATTTCTGATAGAAATGCTTTCCAGGTTTCCTCAACGTTTTTTGTGCTTGTCGATTTGCTGAAATCACCGTAATCCTTGATGAGTTTCTCTTTGAAATCCCCAAAGTTAGCATTTTTATACATGTACACTTTTCGCTTAGGCTTGCGATATTTTGCGACAGTTATATCCAAAAGTACTCGAACTGATTGGTGATCACTGATTCCTTCTTCAACAGTTACTTCGGAAACACGCTCGGGGATGTTAACTGCTAGTAAATCTAATATATTGTTCGCTCTCGTAGGTTTTTTGACTACCTGGATGAAGGAATGTTTATTGAAGATGTCTATTAGCGCTTCGCATGACTCTCGATTCCTACCGGATGGTATGAAGCTACAACTCTGCCAATTTATCGGGGGTAGATTGAAGTCTCCTCCTACTATGATAATGCTTTTACTATTCTTCTTCATTAGTGAATTTATTTGAACCTCTAGATCGTATATTTCTTCTGCGTTTGAAGCTGGCGGCCTATAATATGCACATACATGAATGTTTCCCAAACCTTCACAGTTTATAGTACACCAAGTGCTTTCAATATTGTTTTCAGCAAACTTGACCGGAGAACTTATTAGTGTATTATTCACTGCTATAAACACCCCTCCACCGCTCCTATTTGTCCTATCTCGTCTATGAATAATATATCGTAAGGGGAAAATTTCACGGTCGTGAATATCCGAGGTTAGCCAACTCTCTGTGCCTATCACTATATCTGCCTCTTTGTTGGTTCTAGTAAATTCTGAAGTTCCGCAGCCTTATTCCTGATACTCCGGCAATTTAGAGTTAAAATTTTTAGGGAGTCACTTATGTGCCGCTTCGGAATTATTTCAGCGATTTGGAGGGTGCATCCCTCATTTCCAATAGTGGCTTTATTACTGATAGTATTATCGCATGGTTTATTGTGCCCTAAAGCCGACCTACATATTGATCTACGGACAGAGTTAATAAATTTATTATGATAATTAGTGCAAGTCTTTAATTTCCCCTTATATGACCTGCTCACTAACCTACTCTCTAATCTAAAAAAGCTCTACTATGTTCGTATATCCTACCACCTACATTCTGTGCTGCCTCGGCGGTATAGTGAACTCCAGAGCGGTTAAGGGGTACCTTGCACGATTCGAGAACCGGCCCGAGGTCCACGAAATCTACTCCCATGTCCCCACAGAACTTCCAGAGTCTCCGGTTCAAGCCGATCACTCGACTCCAAACCGGGACCATGCTACATACGGTCAGACGCATGTCGATCCCCATGACCTGCCGGAGTCGGTGTACTTCGGAGCATAGATCCCTGAAGGAATCCAATATCTCCTCAGAACCCCGATCCTGCGCGTCATTGGTGCCCATATTCGCCACTATCCGCAGCTTGGAACATCCCGTGCCACTTGCCGCCGCCTGAACCGCCTTCGTCACCTGAGGTACTGTTCCGCCTGGAATACACCGGGAGAACACCCGCTCATCACCCTCACGGCGAGCCCTTTCCCTCACGGGTGCCACCAAACGCCGGACGTTTGAACTAACTATTAACAAGATTCCCTCCCTCCCAGCCCGACTTCCCCTAGGTGCAGCGTCCCTCAAGGTGGAGGGAGCGGATACGGCCACAGAATTCATCGTGCTATCCTCCGAGAGCACTTCGAATCTGTTTTTGACGGAGATAGGGTCACCTTCCACCTTCCCATCTCCCCGCCATGACCGCCCCACTCCCCCGCGACCTCGGGTAGCCACCTTCCAACCGTCGGGTTTTGGACATGAAGCCATCCCTTCCGGGTTAGTGTCGACCACGGCTCTCTCTTCGACAACCCAGCCAGGATTTGCTCTCGAGCTACATGCTCTTGTGCACAATCAACAGTCTGCTTCCATATTTAAAGATATGGTTCTTTATGCCTGGTTTGCATCACGATTGACAAAACAGGAAATTCTTCCTCAGTGTCAATCAGATAGTGTTTCCTAATGAAGTCAAAACGAATAAATGTCACTGTGGCGAACAGTGTTTCTCCAAATGTGCACGGTGTCGAAAATATTATTGCTTCTGCTGCTTCTACGATATGTTTCATCCAGGAAACTGTGAGGGTTCATTGTGAAATCCCTTTTAAGAAAGTAATAGAAGACGAGAAAGGCATTTTAAAAAATGAGAAAAACTTTTAAAACATTATAGTAACTCTAATAAAGAATATACGAAAAAAATTGAAGAAAATAACACAAACGTTAAAAGTAAAAAAAACAAAGAATATATGAAAAAATACAAATTGAAAACAATATTTAAAAATAAATATAACATAAACGCAAAAAAAAAGAAAAGGGGTCACCCGGATTCGAACCAGGGACCTCTGACTTCGTAATGCCAATTATAACCTCACGGCCAAACGTACTTAGCAAACAAGCGAAACTAACAAGGTACTTAATGTCTAAATAAACAAATCCATTTATTGTTTAAACTATTGACCGTCTACGCCCAAAAGGGAGGGGGGGTAAATCATGATTCCCAAGTCTCTACCAGCTCGCAAATTTTCAGACAAATCTCTTTCCCGTTAACCTGACACTCCCCTTGTTAGAATACATTATTTGAGATCGAAGAAATGTGTGGGAAATGGTTTAGTTGTTGACATTTTGAAATATTACTCCAATTAATAATTTTGCATTGCTGAATAACGTTCCACATTCAGTGGCAATAATTTCATTCTTCTTTTTTCACAAAAGGTCAAATATAGTAACAGCGATCTCCCCAAGATATTTTTTCATCCAAGTCTATTTCCAATGAAATTAGCATATATATTGCCTTAAGAAACTGCATTTTTATAATTATACACGTTCCATGTAAAGTTTTACCGAAATTCAAACGGTTGAGCGTTCAAAGCCGTCAATGCATTTTGCGTAATCATCAATTTACGCAAGCGATCTCGCAAAGATATTTTTATATATATTCATCATAGGTCAAATATTTACTTAACAAAAAATATAGTACTATCATTTGAACGCGAAGGCAATGAGAGACTTCGAGATTTAACCATAACCCTAATTTTCCTCGTACTCGCATTTAAGCCAAGGGGTGATTTTTTCATGATAAATTTTGACAAAAAACATCGGCTTGTATTCAGGCAGATACTGTAATACAAAGAATACGAAAAGGTGTGAAGACTGGGAAAGTAATGAATGCGGCCTGTGTATCGTCAGAGAGCCGTCATGCGGCCCACACACGAATGCGAGTTTTGAGACCCCTGCATTACATTAATGCACTTACCTAAATATT
The DNA here is from genome assembly GCA_036926305.1 of Uropetala carovei. NCBI lineage: Eukaryota > Metazoa > Arthropoda > Insecta > Odonata > Petaluridae > Uropetala > Uropetala carovei. Next base: position 7,433,892 of record JAXCHB010000188.1, read on the forward strand.
TTTACATATCTCATCTAGAAGTTAATCTCTGAATGTTCAAACTTTCCAAAAGTCTATTTTGTGGCTGTGGCTCTGCCAGTGAGTCTGGGAGTGTTTTAGTAGCAATAAATTGAACTGCAGGCGACTCCCAAGATTCGACAGGGATGTGTTTCTGAAAATGTGGTCGAATCTTGAATTATCGAATGTCGAACGCCATTTTTCCATAGACTTGCATGTTATAATCGGGGGATACGTTCCCTGATCTTGGCGTGTGCGAGTCATTTGTTACAAACGACTCATGCGAGCCAGACTGGGCCGTCTTCAGCACACTCCTGCATACATCTATCTATACATACAACTATATATCGCGGCGAAATTAATATAAAAGTTATTAAAAAGCACAAAATAACTTTTGGCCTTGCCAGTTAATTTAAGGTTATGCAAACCTGCCCATCTCTTAAATTTATCAAACAAGCCATCAAAATATGTGAATTTATCACAGGCTCTAGAATTTTCTCCTTCTGTTTCACATAAGTGGTAATAGTTGAACGACACTCTTTTATTTGATTCACTTACATTATCACTATTACATTTCCTTTTAGATATCATGTCAAGCGATAAATTTATAAATAAATCAATAAAATAAATTTAAATAAAAGATTAACAGAAAAAAGAGTGAAATCATCACAAATTCAAACAATTAGAGCAGAAATAACTATGTCTACACTGAAACTAAACCTCGCGTGGTTGATCGGGATGAAAATTACTTTGCGTAAACTAGCTCCCAATTCGATCGGCTGGGTCGAAATCTTGAATTTGTCGAACTTAAACTGTCGAATCTCGGGAGTCGCCTGTACTTCATAGTCATAATGTTCTGTGCTCTGACGGTAGAAATGATAGTGGGAAATACTGATTTCCACCTGAGTTGTCATTTTGACCAGTAGATGGTGAGCAAAGTGATAACGCTCAATCGTATGAAAATTTTTGCTTATGTCATTTTATACCTCTATAATGTGCACTATTAGTTTTTAAAATTTGAAATATTTCATAAAATAATGGATAACTCTTAAACAGTAGAAGATAGAGCTATGGTTCCCTTGGGAAAGTATTTTTATTCCTCACACAGAGGTAGAAAAGTATCTACAAAATTTTTAAACTTTACTAAGGGGAACCGTGGCATAGTGGTGAAGTTGTTGGCTTGCTTTGCTGAGTACTCCCGCTGCAAATTGGGTACAATTCCTGCAAAAGTAGAATTTCATCGGAGGTTTAGCACTTCTCTGTTTGCGTGGAGAACACACAAATCGGTGCTCCGTTTCCCATAAGGGACGTAAGGCTAATGCTGGTACCAGGTCTCCTCTTCCTTGCTTTATGATTTAGACTGAGGAGCCTACTAGCGCTGGAGTCATTTGTAGTTACACAAATCACAAACTTTGACATAATTCACTATAAGAAAGTGATTAAGGCAAATTATTGACGTTCGTGAATTTTCATTGAATATTACTTATTTTAGCTCTTAAAAGATGAAAACAAGTAAGAATAAAGAAAAATTCAAAAATAAAATAATCTCATTTCATAAGCTGTAGTAAATGGATTCTGGATATAAAGTAAATAGCAAAAGACCTTTTTGATTGATGCTCAACCCTGAACACCTCCGATCAAAGTGAAATTATTACGTAAATGATATGTAAAGCAACAATAATGAAAAGAATATGACACCAAAATCCTTCAAAACAAACAAATAGTCTGAAGTTTTTCATGTTTTATCCTTTTAAACCATTGAGGACGGAATTAAATGGCAGAAAAATGCTGATTTTCGTATCTCTTTGGAAATAAAAGAATAGAAAGAAAATGTTAAATTTTAACCTCTTAAATTTTTTCCTGAATTGAAAAAAATGTTTAAATAAATTATTTACCTACTTAACAAAGCTTCTTCTTTGTTAATTAATGTAGATTCATATGGAAGAGTCTGAAGCAAGAGTCTATACATAATGCTTTTTTACAAACTGCACACACAAAACTTGTCCATTTCCTTAATCCTTTCTCCCTACATACAACACATTCCTTCTGCAATGGTACGTTCACCTCATATCTATCGACTGTTTCTCTAAAATTATGTGAAGAAGGAATGCTCACCCTGTGCCCAGGCACCTTTCTGCTATTGTAACCTCCGATTATCTTTTATTATTTCTAAATAGAATTTTTTTAGGGGAAAGTAAGGCTTATCTGTAGCTTGTTTGAAATAAATATATGAATTTACAACTGTCCTGTTAATTAAATCAAACATCAATCTATGCCACCATTGTTTTGATGGAATGTGTAAGCTGTAGTAGCTGAATAATTGGTTGTTCCTGTCTAAACCTCCCATGAATTTATTGTACACTACTACAATGCCTGAGCAACACACTTCCAACTTATAAGCATCCTTCTGCTTCCTTTAAAGATACTGCATTGGATAAGTAGGTGTGTCATAACCGAAAGTTAAAAAGAATATATTCTTTTTGTCACGCCACCCTAAAGACACGAGTGGGCCAGAGGTAAACCACTCATAGTCCCCTCTGTTGCTTTCTCTCCAGGCCTTAATGTTTGCGACTAGTTCTTTGGGATAATTTGCTGTGTTTGTGTTTGCAGTTCCTATGGCTCTCGGATCTTTCTTTGAAAGTTTCAAAAATAGGTTTGACCACGTAAAAAAATCTGTTGCATATTATGGCGTAGACAGTTCCATAGAGAGGCTCTGCTAGTTGCATTACAGTATTCTCACCTAAACCCAAATTACTACTTTTAATTGCCCCTTTCCCTGTATACAATTCTAAATGATAAACGTATCCCAATGTTCCATCTGCTCGTCCCCACCACTTGAATCCTCTCTTGATTGGTTTCATTGGCTTGTATTGCTTCATTGAGGAGCGACCTTTCAATTTGACCATTGCCTCATCCACTACCTGATACTTGGAAATGTTATACTATTTCTTATAATTGTCATTCATTTCATTCAGAATTGGACTTATTTTACAAAGTATATCAAAATTAGGACTGTCTTTTGGGGGCTGCGTTGAATTATTGTTTAATTGAAAGTTCTGGAAAATTGACAGAAACCTATCCTTTGCCATGACTTCTGGCACTCCTGGTACATTCAGGGCCTTATTCTTGGACCAATAGTCTTTGAGGCTGGGAAGGTCATGAAATCCCATCTTGAAAATAATACCTAACCATGCCTTTAGCTCATCTACAGTGAGATCTACCAAAATATTTTCTCTTGTACTTGCAGTTGAGACTTTCTTGGTTGCGTACAAGTTAGTCTGCATGACGCAATGGTCCAACATATCTTCCATAAAAAATAAAATAATCTAAGGGTGACGCATTTACTTGCAATAATGTCTTAGGACCAAGTGTAAGCTGAGAAGGATTATTATCTACACCTATCTCTTCTCTTCTGGACCAGATCAATCTGCTTCTTTTATCACGATGAGCTTCCTCTGCTTCCTCCTCCTCCTCTTCAGATTCATCAGATGAAAGTAAAGGTCATATGTTTTCACTTTTCTCCTGAATTTCTTCCTCGGGAATATTGCTATCACTATCTACATTACTTTTCACATCATCCTCTGGGATAGAAAGCACCAACTCTAAGTTACGATCCTCACTCCGCTTCCTCTTGAGTGCCATTTTCAAACAAATAAGGGCAAAGTTCAAAGATGCATAAAAAAGAAAACCACAGAAAAAAAAACGTGTGATGTCTACAGAGCAGACCTTCAAACTGTGCAGCTGTCCAGAACAGAAAAAGTAAATAAAAGCAACTAAATCACCTCTCACTAGATGGCAGCATAGGATAGTACCCTAACACCGAAATATCGGTGCTCTGTCCTTAGAGGGTTAAGGCCGCCTATTTTGTAAAGCAAAAAGATTTTATTCTTGATTTTTTTAAAAATTCTTACTTGTTCTCAAATTTACATCTAGTATGGTAAGCAGAATATTTTTCAAATTTTTAATTATGTTTTTGTAAGATAATGATCTCTCTATGTTCAAGCAGACCTTGATGAGCATTGTAGAAGACCAGAGTGGCTCATGGAGCCTACCTCGGTCACACTGCATCACTTCTATTGAAGATATTCCCAAATTAGTGGAAAAAATTGCTGCTTCTAAAGATCATCGTTCCTCCTGCCTCGGACATATTCCATTTAAGATTGGTAAAGAAGTAACGATTAATGTAGAGTTGTACAATCTAGTTCGGTAAGTCATCCTCTATTATAAATATTAATTAATCAATTTTTTTAATCATCTTTTGAAAATTTTGGCAAGTAAGAGCAAAACTATTTTAACATAAAAATGCTTGGTCTCTATGAATGCTTGACTATGGTCATTTTCAAATGACTTGGCGGATGAGGGGGAGGTACATAGAAGAGAAAGTGGACGGGGACGAGACACTGAGCGAACCAATAGGAAAGAAGGGGGGGGGGGCCTAGGCATCCTAGAGCTCACTCTTTATCGGAACTCCGTAGTGGTGACATCGTGTCTGAGTGTGCAGTGTTGCCACGTGCTTACACCGCTGAAATTGTGCAGTTAAAGTTGTTTTTACCTCAATTATAGTATTTTATGTTCATTGAGGTTTTTAGTTACATATTTTGTTTTTTATCTTTGTTAATTCAATTTTCTTGTTATTCATACCGTTTGTTACATCGTTCGTTATAAGTTATTCAGTTACTTCGTTATTTGTTTTGTTATTTCGTTTGTTCAGTTATTTTGTTACTGAATATTTTTGTAATTTGCTGTGTGTTAACTGCATAACCAGTGCATAAGCAATGGAGAATCCAAAATTTACAAATCTTGAGTGCACAACATGTTGCAGTACTTTCAGAAGGAGAAGGAACTTAGGCATCCAATTACCCCTCTCGAGAAAGTGCATAAGAGAGTGGCTGAAGCCTGTGGAATAATGCATATGCAACAATACAATAAATAATAAAGTGCTTTATCAAGAATATAGTGGCAAAATTTACTTGTCATTTATTGTAACTAGAGAAAGCCCGTTCAATGAAAGGATCCAAATACCTAAATGTAAAATAAAACACTGAATATGTTAATCTAAATTATGTTTAATGTATGTATTCATGATTATTTTGTTCAGTTTTCCTTCAAATAATTTACACCCATATTTTCATTACATGGTTCAGTCATCACATTTACATTTTAATTAATTATCCTCAGAAGTAATTTTTTCTAATTTAAAATTCCAGAATAAATATGTTTGCAATTGTTAGATCTTGTCCACCAGTTAAAATTTTAATATTTTTTGGATTGCCGCATCGAGACATGCCAACATACAACTGTCCATGAGCAAACACAGGCACTCATAGATAAAGACCAAGTTTATTTAGCATTTGTTAATAGTTATCACAAAAGCTGGCTTGACGAGAAACTGGTGCCGTTTGGATGGTATTGAAAGATTGTCTTAGGGAATGAGGGAAATCCTGGGAAGAAAAACTTGTTCCCATTTTCTTGCTCCATTCACAAATTCAGTCTATCAAATTCTCTTTCACACCTGTCACAACCAGTTTAGTGCCACTGCTTAATGATGTTGATGAGTTTAAATTTTGCCACAGAATACTTGGGCAATCAATTTTAAGGTTCAATTAATGATGAGGAAGGCCAGGTATCTCTAGTGAATTAAGAAATTCTGTAAGGGAAGTTCGTGTGTCATCATCATTAACAACTTCACCTGCACTTATACATTCCTTGAGTTTCCAGACATTTTATCAACCATTTTTTGATTAACACTATCTTCTTCATCATTCTTGGGAACTAAGACTGCATTGTCTATGAAAGAGCTTACATTTAAGACTCAGTTGTCATCGCAACAAACAATGTTAGTCATGAAATTATAACTTTTTTTGGGTTATCCTGCATAAATTTTCTGCGTTAAACGCCGTTTCCTCTCCTTTTCCGGAGACTTCTTCAGGGTGATCTGGCCGGGTGTCTTCATGTATACTTTATATATACTATGGTAGCAGAGGAGGAGTGGGTGGTTTATAGGAAGGGGAGGGTTGGCGGTGGGGTGAGTTTTGCTGTGGCATTCGTTGTATCAAGTTGTTTACTATCACTGGGGTCCAAGTGTTGCTCAACTTATAGCCGCTGTCTCTGTTGAAATTCTTTCCATGCTTCCTTATTTCTAATGCCTCCCGTATTACTTGTTTTCCGTAAAGTTTTTCTTTTGCGAGAATTCTTGTTTTCAAAATCTATTTCGTGTCCCTTGGCCGCATGTTCTGCTACTTCTGATTTGTCGGCATGTTTGAGTCAAATGGCTCTTTTATGTTCTTCTACTCATGTCTTGATCGTTCTCCCTGTTTCCGCTATATAAACTTGATCGCAAGTCCTGCATGGTTTCCTATAAAATCAAACATTACAAGTAAGGAGAGAGCAGCACTAAAACATCTTAGGGAGAATAAGGACACAACAATTTTACCTGCTGACAAAGAAAACACCATGGTCATCCTAAACACCCAAGAATATGATACTAAAATGGAAGAACTGGTAAGCACAGGTCCTTATAAAGAATTCAAAAATGACCCCACTAATTGCATCAAAAGAGAAACAGCTGCTTTCGTTAACAAGTTCATAAAACCAAGAAGAAAATCATTCCATAAGATCCGAAGATGCCATGAATTTTTGGACTACCTAAAATACACAAAGAGAATGTTCCTTTAAGGCCTATAGTAAGTGCCATAGTACAATACTCCAACCCAAAGTTAAAGAGGCTGCTTCATACGTAAGAAATTCTCAGCACTTCCTCAGCCCTATCCACGAGATAAAATTAGACCCAGGGGACATTTTAGGTAGTTTTGATGTGGTGTCATTGTTCACCAAGATACCTACAAATGAGACGATAACAATTGTTCAAGAACTTTTTGATCGTAACACTGCCAAATTGACTAAGCACTGCATTGAAAGCACCTATTTTAGATGGAAAGATAAATTTTATGAACAGACGGAAGGAGCAGCAATGGGCTCACCAATCTCGCCAGCAGTAGCAAACCTTTTTATGGAAAATTTTGAAACAACATCTATTGACAACGCCAAGGACAAACCTGCACTCTGGATAAGATATGTGGATGATACTTTTATAATTTGGATGCACGGACAACAAAAACTGGAGTAGTTCTTGGACTTTTAAACACAAGACACCAAAACATCAATTCACTATGGAAATAGCGAAAGATGGGAAATTACCCTTTTTAGACTGTTTATTATCAGGAATGAAGACGGGAGCCTGGGACACATCGTGTTCCGGATAACTACGAATGTGAACAGGTTCCTACATGCAAACTCCCACCATCATCCGAGGCAAATCTACGCCATGATGGAAACGATCCATTGTTCCATCACATTAAGCAACTCCAACCACCTTCAACCAGAATTAAAAGAATTAAAAAGGATTTTACAAGCCAACAAATACCAAGAACTGCATATAAATTGGGCGATGAAGAGAAAACTAAGTGCAAAACGAGAAGATGGGAGAGAAAGAAAAAACGGCATATCTCCCTTACGTCAAGGGAACAACTGACAAATTGGGACATGTATTAAAGAAATATAACGACAATTTTTCAGCCCGTCAACCAAATTAAGAAGACATTAAAAACCACTAAACATAGGACACCATTACAGGTGGAAAGACTTGCGATCAAGTTTATTCTATAGGGGAAACAGGGAGAACGACCAAGACATGAGTAGAAGAACACAAAGGAGTCATTCGACTCAAACATGCCGACAGATCAGCGGGGCCTGGGGACACGAAATAGATTTTGAAAACAAGAATTCTCGCAAAAGAAAAACTTTACGGGAAACAAGTAATAAGGAGGCACGGAAAGAATTTCAACAGAGACAGCGGCTATAAGTTGAGCAACAATTGGACCCCAGTGATAGTAAACAACTTGATAAAATGAATGCCACAGTAAACTCACCCCACCACCAACCCTCCCCTTCCTATAAACTACCCCCCCCTTCTCTGCTACCGTAGTACAGTAAAACTCGTTTAATACATATTTGAGGGGACCGACTCATTGCTTCGTTATAAGCGTGACTACGTTATATATGAGAAACATGGTTTTTGCCCTATACATCCCATATAACACGTAGACACATACAGTAAAAGCTGTGCTATCCGGCTATTTAGAACCGGTCAGCCTTTGATACCGGCAGTTACACAAATACAGTTCATTTTGTATTTCTTTTTCTTTTTTTATGAACTTTTGTGTGAATAGTATATGTGTAATACCACAACTTCCACTTTAAAATTTCTTAAAATATAAGATGTATATATTACATATTTACTCTGTATACTTCTGTGGCTGCCGAGTAAGCATGGCGTTTTTGGTTACGTATTGTCACGATGTTTTGGTGTACTTCTACAATTTCCAGTTTTATCGCTTTTTATTATTTAAAAAATTACCCATCCATTTAATATGTCATGAAAATAAATACCTAAAAGCAAGGGACAGGAGAGAAAGGGTTGTTTTAACGCTAACACAAAAGTTGGATCTGATCAAACGAATTGAAAAAGGAGAAAATAGAGCAGCCATAGCAAAAGAATTCAATGTCGGATCTTCCACGCTCTACGATATCAAGGCTCATATCGCTAAATTAATGAAATTTGTGTCATCTTCTGAGACGAGTAAATCAATTAATAAACATCATACGCTTCATAAGCCAAAAATTGAGGAAGTGGATAAAATATTATATGACTGGTTTTCACAGAATTGTTCAGAAGAATTAAATAATTTCGTCCTTTTCTAATAGAGTAAATAAAGATAAATAAGAAAGATATAATCCAATAAATTCAATTTTGGGAACAGGTTCACTGCCGTAATCCCCAAACTTCCGGGACGCCCTAAATTTTTCAATAGTCTTTTTGTTTTTATATCTATATCTATCTATATATCTATAGTTCACCCTGCAAGCCACCGCAATGGTGTGTGGCTGGGGGTGCAATAGCACCATGGTAAAGCGCATAATAATGTATAGTATCACTCTACGTCGGCTGATTTCTTTTCGTAACTTCTGTTCTGCTCAGCTATCGTTCTAGGGAAAAACGAGCCTTTATACCTCTCAGTCCTACAGGCTATCTCTCTTATTTTACGAGGATGGTCCATTCTACCAATATAAGTTGTCGCTCTTATTATTTCTTCGACATCGCTGGAGAATATATGCGTTCTAAATCTTTCAAGAAGTTTTAACCTAGAGCGTGATCGGCGCTCAGTTAGTGATTCCCATCCTAAGTCCTGTATCAAGGCTGCAACACCTTTGTTTCTATCGTAACAATTTTTGACGAATCTAGCGGCTTTTCGCTGCACTCTTTCTAACTCTGAGATTGATCCTTTCTCGTACGGATCCCATATGCTCGACGCGTACTCTAATAGCGGTCTTACTAACGAGAAGTAACATGTCTCTTTGACTTTTACCTCACTTTTACCTACTATGCATTTGATGAATCCTAGTTTCTGTTTAACCTTCCCGCATATATTTCGTATGTGCATATCCCACGAGAGGTTGCTTGTTAAAGTAACGCCTAAGTATTTGACGGAATCGGCTAGTTTTAGCTGGACGCCTTCAACAGTGTAATTCGTCGTGTCAATGTTTTTGTTTCCCCAGAATCTCATAAATGAACACTTTCCTAAGTTCAATTCTAACTGCCACTCTTTACACCACTCGAGAATTGCATTTAAGTCGTCAGAAAGTAATAATTGATCATTAGGACTGTTAATCTCTCTGTAAACTACTGTATCATCCGTGAATAACTTGATTTTAATAACCTTATCTAAGTCGTTTATATATAAAAGGAATAGTAGGGGGCTGATTACACTTCCCTGTGGAACGCCTGAGGCTACGCTGACTGAATCTGATTTAAATCCATCTATAACTACTATTTGTTCACGCTCATTAAGAAAGTCCCTGATCCACTCGATTATCTTTCGATTTATTCCACAGACATTTAATTTCTTCACTAACTTTCTGTGCAGGACTTTATCGAAAGCCTTCTTGAAGTCGAGGAAAACCGCATCTAACTGAGTCTTACGGTCTCCTGATCTTAGTATATCGTGAACGAACAGAGTGAGCTGTGTTTCACAAGACCTCGTCTTCCTGAAGCCATGCTGATATTTACTTAGCAAGTTCTGACTATCTAAGAAGTCCATCACGGAGCTAACGATAATGTGCTCGAGAACCTTGCAAGATAGGGAGGTAAGCGAAATTGGCCTGTAATTTTCTCTGTCGTCTTTTTTCCCACCTTTGTGTAACGGTGTTATAAAGGCTAATTTCCATTCCTTAGGTACAACGGCATGACTAAGTGACTTATTGAAAACTATTTCGAGATAAGGTGCTATTTCCAGTGCTAACTCTTTGAATACTCTAGCTGGTATCTCTTCTGGACCCGGAGATTTATTTGACTTGATATTTTTAAGCTGTTGAGTTATCCCTTTCGCTAATATGACTATATCGTTCATTTTTTCCTTGCCTGGTTCAGGCGCCACGACCTTCGCTCTCACGTCTTTGGTAGTAAATATGCTCTGAAAAAATAAGTTTAACAAATTTCCTTTATCTGTGCTATCGCTAACTACCTCTCCTTGGTCGTTTATTAACGGGGCTACGGTTGGGTGTCGACCTTGAACTTCTCTAACATATGACCAAAAGCATTTGGGATTTTCACTTAGACGTTCGCTAAGTATTTTTCTTGAAGTCTGTTAGTGCTTTGCGCATAACCTTTTTGTCTTAGTCCGACAATCTATGTATTTAAGTGAAATTGAAATTACTTCCTCCTGTAACTTACAGTTATTGATGCGTTTAAATTTGGAGTGAAGCTTTCTTTGGTGTTTGAGGGCACATCTAACCTGCCAATTATACCACCTTGGTTCCCCATTATCGCTAATAAATTTACTTGGTATATACGTATTAATACCCACTCTAATTTCTGATAGAAATGCTTTCCAGGTTTCCTCAACGTTTTTTGTGCTTGTCGATTTGCTGAAATCACCGTAATCCTTGATGAGTTTCTCTTTGAAATCCCCAAAGTTAGCATTTTTATACATGTACACTTTTCGCTTAGGCTTGCGATATTTTGCGACAGTTATATCCAAAAGTACTCGAACTGATTGGTGATCACTGATTCCTTCTTCAACAGTTACTTCGGAAACACGCTCGGGGATGTTAACTGCTAGTAAATCTAATATATTGTTCGCTCTCGTAGGTTTTTTGACTACCTGGATGAAGGAATGTTTATTGAAGATGTCTATTAGCGCTTCGCATGACTCGCGATTCCTACCGGATGGTATGAAGCTACAACTCTGCCAATTTATCGGGGGTAGATTGAAGTCTCCTCCTACTATGATAATGCTTTTACTATTCTTCTTCATTAGTGAATTTATTTGAGCCTCTAGATCGTATATTTCTTCTGCGTTTGAAGCTGGCGGCCTATAATATGCACATACATGACTGTTTCCCAAACCTTCACAGTTTATAGTACACCAAGTGCTTTCAATATTGTTTTCAGCAAACTTGACCGGAGAACTTATTAGTGTATTATTCACTGCTATAAACACCCCTTCACCGCTCCTATTTGTCCTATCTCGTCTATGAATAATATATCGTAAGGGGAAAATTTCAATGTCGTGAATATCCGAGGTTAGCCAACTCCTAAATAAAAACATAAACTAATACAAAGCAACAATTAATATATACAAAATAAACTGCATCTCATATATTTACATTTGTATAGTATATTCTAAAACAGGGAACCACACATAACGGGACATGTTGGGCAGTAGAATATGCTGTCTTTCCTAATCCACTTTCCTCTAGCGTCTCGCTTTCGGTCACACAATGCATGCTGCTTAGTGGGGTTTGTCTTCTTCTCAGTGAGTGGCATGTAGTCAGGAAAATGCCTTCCCAAGAGGCGAAGGGGATGCGGCATCGAAGGTGGTCGTCCAGCCCTAGGGAAGGTGATGCTAGGGTTATAAATCTCTATAGTCTTTTTGATTAGCTGTGTTGTATATTCTAAGTGATTGTGCACTCTGCCGGTCTTCATGTAGAGCACAAAGGACTTCCACACCGCTATATCAAGAAAGTGGAAAAAAATTTGCTTATAATATTTTTCCCATGCTTCTGTGGGATGGGATAATCAGCTAGGTGCTGGTCCACTCTTTCGACACCTCCCATCATGTCATTATAGGTTTTATTTGCCTTTTGCCACTCTTTCCTTCCACTGTCACCATTTCATAATTGTGGATGGTAGAGAGAGTCGTTACTTCTCCCACGTCCCTCCATCGAAGCACAATCACTTGCCCCTTACGATATGCCACCATTTCTCCTCTCCTCAGTGGTTTCTCCCTTAGGCCAATGGGCATTTCTTTTCACATTGTTGCATACTGTTCCATAAATGTCTGTTAACTGTGAAACCAATACATCTGCTAATTGTGGCGATGTATAAAAAATGTCTGTTGTTAGACAATAACCTTTGGCTAACAAAGGCTTCATTAGCATCATGACCACCTGTGATGTCATCGTAAGATTCTGAAAATCGCTGTCGAGAATAGTCTCTTTCCCTGTGTAAATTACACTCGACCACATATATCCACTTTTTGCGTCACAAAGCATGAAAGTTTTTATTCCAAATCCACCCTTTTTTTTTGCAGAATATACTGATGCCATCCAGTCTCCCTTTGAATAACAAAAGGCTTTTGTCAATTGTGACATCTCTCTCGGGTGTGTAACATTTCCGGAACTTCTCTAAGGTTTGAAATATGGGCCATATTTTATTCAGTTTTGGATTAGGGTGATTTTCAGCATCGAAGGTTTATATAGCAGAATATATAATAAACTTAACAAGGCTGTGATTCTTTGTATATATCTTCATATTAACAAAGAATTTAAATAGATTTCTATAGAAAACATTTGTGTTCATTAGTTGGTATTTCAGGTTGGTAGCGTTTTAAAAACGATTTCAAAAATTCCCCGGGAGGAATGTTCTTGCGATTGTAACCAACTTTCACAGTCAACATTGGGGATGTGTGCAGATTTTTCGTAAACCCAGAACTTATTAGTAGTATTGTTTTTAAATTTAATAGGCGAGGCTAAGGCTCCGTCCCACGTACAAGCGACGCGGGCGGTGTGAGCGACTAAGCGGAAAAACAATACAATGTAATGTTATGGCGGTGTCCCAAGTTCTGGCGTCAATGCACGTACTTGTGCGAGCAGTGAGTGAGCGTCTTCGAAGCGATCAAAACACTTTGTTTTCGAAGCGAGCGACCAGAACCGCCGTTGTGGCAAATACTTTGTATTTCAGCGTTTTCTTTGTAGTTTTATCGCCATTTTAAGTTGTGTTCTTACACTGTTATGGAAATGAACGAAAATTTAATTTCCGAGATCCAAAAGAGTTCCATCTCATCCTATATATAATTTTGGAAGTGTCATTCCGTCCATCCGTCCCCCCAGTATCTCAGAAGCCGTTCGTCATAGAGATATGCAGTAAACTGCGTTTTGTATCTACAAGCTAGGAGGTCCCTAGAAAACTATTCTCATTTTCATAAAGTCCTGGGTTCAAATCCAGGAGACAATTATATGTTCCCATAAGTCTATACGGGATTTTTGAGTTTTCAGATTGCAAGGTTTTCTCCTTCACTTGTTAAAATACGTAAATATGGACCGATTTTCTTCGTTTTTACTTTATTCGATGGTTAAAACTCTATACTATCTTATTCTTGCAATGTTTACATGTTACACGGTCAAGATTTTCAGAAATACGCAATTGTTTTCGAATTTTTATGGATATTTCGTACTTTTTCCGAGCGTTGCTAAGGCGACCGTCATTGTTGCTTCCGATTCAATTAATACCAATTAAACCTTCAAATAGGTGAAATAAAAGTGTTATTCGCTTTGCACTTTTGTTTAAGCAACGAAATTAATGATAGCAACATAAATATTTACGGATAATTATTCTGTTGACTTCGTATGGGAAGCTTTTCTAACGATTTAATCAATGCAGTTGAGTCTTCCCAATCTTCCTTTCATCGTTTGAATTCTAGAATCTTATCTCTTTGTAAGTAGAGCCATTATATTATACATCTATAATGTTTATTAATGCAAATAGACAAATTTAAAATTAAATGAGAATAGGGACATACGTTATTTGTTAACACATTACATGGTTATCTTCCCTTCATTGATAATCAAATTAATCGGTTGCATTGATTCTTATATAAAAAAGAAAGGACGTATTATTCAATAATAAGAAACAAAGAAAATTATAAACATAAATGTTCGTGATCAATTACTGTGTAGCATTAATATCCTCTCTAATATGACTTAAAATGCAGATTTCTGACCGACTTATGGGTTATTCTCCCGAATGGATGTGGAAAAGAGACGGAAGACTTTACGCACAAGCTCTTAAACAGAGCTAGAAAGGTATGCTCTATTTTGGCACCTATCTCACAGGTGTAAACCGGACAGCGGTAAGGGGCAGAGCCCCTTTACTTAAAGAAACCTGTAGCAGAAGGAAATGAATTGAACTATATGATCATACGACTTGAGTGCATAGTCCGATAATATTAGTTAATATTAGTTACTAAAAAGAATACTTCAAACTTTAGTATACATAGAAAAGTAAATATTTACGGATAATTATTCAGTTAACTGCGTATGGGAAGCGTTTCTAACGATTTATTCAAAGAGGGTGAATCTGCATTTCATCGTTTGAATGCTGGAATCTTACATTTTAGTACGTACAACCATTATATTATACATCTATAATGCTTACTAACGCAAATAGTCTCGCACACAAATTTCAAATTAGATGAGAATAGGGACATACCGTATATACTCGTGTATAGGTTGACATTTAAATACAAAATTTCAAGCAAAAAAGCATAGAGTCGACCTATACACGAGAGATATTTATGGTAGGTTTAAACTTGATATTACTTGACGTGTGTTAAAATTTGACGGAATTTGCACTATCGATGTATTATAACGTCGATGTATTGAGAGAAAGCATTTACTATCGATAACTACCGAAACTTAAATTACCATTTACTATCGGAACTTAAATTAATGGTGTATACGAAAGAATTACATTATTTATGGAGTTGAAACAGTTTTAATTAAAGCAGAACATATGTGAACACATAAAAGTATCTTAAAATCCTTCAAATTCCTCATCATCGGAGCTATCGGATCTAAATAGCTCGCACCAGTCCTTTTCTGAAATGTTTTCCTCGTATGGATCATTCAATGTTCTTCATCGGGAATAACCTTGTCATCAGACTCATCATTCCACAATAGATCGTCTTCTGTTCCATCCAGGCGATTGGATATTCCGCATTTCTTAAAAGATTTAATCACAGTTTCTGTTTTTATTTCTTCCCAAGCCTGTATAACCCATTCGCACAATGTTGATAGTGTAGGGGCTTGTATGGCACCTCCTTTAGTGAACGTTTTTTCTCCTCTTATCATCCATTCGTTCCACTTTTTTCTCATATTGTCTTTAAATGGCTTATTAAGCAATACATCCAATGGCTGTACAATACTAGTTAGGCCACCAGGAATCACTGCGATGTCTGTGTTTTGCAGCCTAACCTCTTTTACAACACTATCCACAAGATGTGCCCTGAACATATCCCAGACGAGAAGACTATTCTCTTTTCGTAACCCTCCTGTTCAGAAACTCCAAATTCTCTTCAACCACAATTTTAACCCATCTTCATCCATCCAACCTTTGTTGTGGAAGTGGACTACAATGCCATTTGGGAATTTATGTTTTGGAATTGTTTTCCTCGTAAATATAACCATAGGCTTAAGTTTACTACCATCAGCCATACAAGAAAGCACAACAGTGAATCTAGTTTTCTCGTGTCCTGTTGTTTTTATCAGCACTGTTTTCTCTCCAGCTGTGTTTACTGTCCGATTCGATGGCATATCGAAATACATTGGAGTTTCGTCCATATTTCCAATACAGGCCAACCTGTATTCATTCTTTTTTCTATGCCTAATAATAAATTTCTGAAATTCGATAACTTTTTCGTCAAGTTCTGCCAGTAAACACTGCGATATTTTTGTTTTCTGTCACAGTACAAAATTGTGCCTCTTCATAAATCTCGTACAGCAACCAGAACTTGCTTTGAAGTCTGTAATATTAAAGCTCTTTGCTTTTTTCGAGGCAAAGACTCGAATGGATCCACAGGAAACAGCGGTTCCATTATGACGATTTTCAAGGACATACCGTATTTGACCGAATATAGCCCCCCTCCGAATATAGCCCCCCTACCCATTTTTCTCCCACAAATCTAGAAAATATTGTAATACCCTGAAAGGACATGATCATTTTTAGGACATTAATGTCATGAAACATGCTGTATAATTTAAAGAAATATCAAACTTGCACTCATTTAATAAAAAAGTACCAATTAGCGAGTGATAAAACGCCATGCTAATTCGAATTTTAAGGTTTTCAGATTTGTACCTCAGAATTCAGAGGGTATACTAACGAAGGAGATATTTGACAAGGAAATGAACAAAAATATATTTTTTGGGAGTAAAAATAAACTTTAAAAAGTCGAAATAACATAATAATTAATGCAGCAATATTAACAAGTCGAAATAACATACCAATTTATGCAGCAAAATAAATTCGCACTTTGCTCATATTTCAATGCGCAATGCTAATCTATCTTTCTTTTGTGTAATTAACAATTCGAGCTAAGCCAGGCAATTAGTCCATTCTCGGGTAAGGTTAATTTTATTGGTATTACTGTATTTGCTCGTGTAAGCTGCGCATCTTTTTTCCCAAAATGCAGGTGGAAAAAAGGTGGTGCGTGTCTTCCACGAATTCTTTTATTTGCCGCTCACCTTTTTTCCCAAAATGTCGTGTTGGTAAACAAATATACGTTAAGCTAGCACCCATGCCACATCTATTATTCTATTTCTAAATTGCGGTGTATTTAGTCATTTTCATTCATTGTATAAAAATTTTAAATGAGTTTTAAGTTTATTAACGGGTGCTCCCCAAACTCGACGGCTTTCTGCTACAATCGTCACGGAGGCCACGGCGCATGCGCGACCAGTTTGGGTTGGTGGGGGTCTTGTTCTCACGGCAGACGACGCCTACCATGTTCAGATACGGCATGCTTCCTTTATTCTATTATACGTCTGTGAAAGTCATAGGCACCGTGGTGATCATTGAATGATCACTGATCATAATTTTAGTTCGCCAAAAAAATGACGACCGCTACGGTAGGGATCAGTGACCATATGGCTGGAAAATTACGTACAGCAGAATGATCGCTACCGGAGCGATTTCTGCCGAACATGACCAATATGACGACAAAAACAGTTAAGTGTTTAACAAAAGAGGACTACCGAGGATATTTCTGCTAGTACCGATATAAAGAGATCACCCAATAAATTCGTCACGTAGGAGTGTGAAGATGCTTAACTTGAGCGTAGCATTTTTGAGAAATAGGAATTGGTGATTTAAAAAATCCTTTTTCGGCTCAAATTTTTTTCCCTAGAGCTGGCCCAAAAACCTGGGTGCGCGGGATACACGGGGGCGTGACTTACACTAGCAAATACGGTAAAACTTGCAATTTGAAGATAATGAGAGCGATCAGGTAATTGAAAAATCCTTCCTATATGGTGACGTCAATCAGCCTTGCAAATAAATATTCGCAACCCTAGTAGTTTAGTCTTACAATGGATAGAAACACTTACTGACTCGAATGAAATTCATCATTATTGAAGCTTTGCACACTTGTTTGTACCCACCTAATTTTTAGTGCCCGAAAATAACCCCCCCTCAACTTTTGCACTTCACTTTTGGCCAAAAACAGGGGGGCTATATTCGGTCAAATACGGTAGTTTTCCACTTCTTTTTCTAACTCCGGCCATTTACTACCCATTCCTCTGTTTGCACATTTAGTTTTAGGACTCTTTCTCAATTGTTCAGAAACTTTCTTCCAGTCTCTGACATTCTTTTCGGACACCTTGAACTCTCTCGCTGCTGCACAATTGTTGGTTTTCACAGCAAATTCAATAACTTTGAGCTTAAAGTTTGCTGTGTAACTATATCATTTAGAATCCATATTTTTAAAGCTATGGGTTCACGAGTCGAACTTTTCAACTACCAAATCAAAACGCGGTGATAGAAATAAATTTTCATAGACTATAATTATTTCAGTGAATTAAAATAATTTTCATGATTTATAAATACCTCTGTGATCTGCAATGACTTTAATGTTCTATAATTATTTTTGTTCACAGTAAGTTCGTGAATATAACCCTTCTACGTTTAACTTTCAGTCTATCACGTGGTCTAGTGTCTGTCAGATCGCCGGGAGGAAACATATCATATATACCGAGGCATCCAAGTGCGATAAATCAAGATATCGAAAGTGGCCAACTTCCTAGTGGCTGGACTTGCAAAATATCGTAATATATATCGTATTCCAAAGTGTTATGTTGACTTATACGATAGTATTGTGACTTATACTAGTAAACTCCTGTATGTTACCCTGCCAATACACCGGGATGATACATTAACTTCCATTATTTTCCAATACTTTAAACTACATAGAATGTTCTACATTAATATGGTGATGTACGAATGAAGACATTAAAAATGTTAACTTATATCTCTTTTAGCCGTTACTACGTGAGAATGTGCCTGTAAAAAAATATGGTAGTCCATAATTTTTATTTCAAATAAATGTACGTGAACTGGCCAAATTAATAATTACTGGAAAAAACCAGGGTCGACTTATACATGAGAAATGTGGAAAACGAAAAATTTAATTAAAATTCGGGGGGTCGACCTATACACGAGTATATACGGTAAGTTATTTTTTTGACACATTACATAGTTATCTTCTCTTCATTGAGATAATGGAAGTGGAAAAATATGCCTCTGTGGAGTTGTATTATCCATTATTTACATTCCTCTATAAACTGATCTTACCTTTTCAATTACCCTTTTATTTTCCACTTGAACTCCAGTATTACATGCATTAAACGTTTAACTTGAACTATTTCGAACTGTAGGCGGAAAATGATGAACAGAATAAGAAACTTTATAATGTTTTATTCAAAACTAGCTGTACCCGCACGAATAATTCACACATAAAGAAAAATAAGATATTTAATAAACAAACGTTATTCAGATATTTTTTGTTATTTTTAGAGTACTTCTTTAAATACATCATTTGATGTTATCAATTTATCATTCTGTATAAGTTGCCTAGGTCCTTCAATAATAGTAACAGCAACGTTTTCAAATGATGAAGCGTCATATTCTATATATTTCCTGTAATGTCTTTCATATACCGGAAGAGCTGCGCATACGGATTTACCTGCTCCAACAGCTGCTGTAGATTCTTCATAATACTCCTTTCACAGACTTGATTTTCCGTCCTTTTCATTCGTCGACATAGAGCATCTTCCGAATCCAGAATAAGCCAGCGTACGATGTTTGAACATCCTTAAGTGGTAGCAAATTGCCTATCACATGGTATATTTGTCCATGGATCTTAAAACAATACTCCTCGTCCTCTTAAATGAACAGCATTTAGTTGAATAGATGCAAACGCCAGTGCATTATTGAATTGTCTGATGTTGTCTAAATAATTTTTGGTCATATGATCATTATGATCAATTAAATTGCGCAGTAAATCTGGTACTTCTAGAGGCGACAGTTGAATTTTTCCATTGTGGCAGCAGATCGACGTGTTTATTTCAGTTGCAAACAATTTCGCGTTACAGTATCTACAACGGTTATTCATCTGCCCAACAGTATATGATATCACTTCATTTGCCGTACATACTGACCTTGCTATGTTATACGACTGTGGATTTACTGCTTAGAGAGAATGTGCAAGTAACATTGTTTTATATTATAGAAATTTATAAACCTTCCCGCGTAATTGGTGTCAAAGCCGATATTAGAAGCGAGCAAGCCGAGATTTCACTCAAAGTCGCCGGAATTTACGAACTACACGGTAAAATCAGAGATTGTTGCATATTTTGGACCAAGTATTTGTCATGATTTTCCAGAATTAATTATAACGTTACATTAGGAACATCATATATTTTAGTTACAGTAAAACGTTTGAACGTGGTATATAAAAAGGGATGTTTGCAGTGATCTGTGATGGTTTAATTTTTCCATAAATTTGACGTTATAATTCCTTAATTTTCTTTTTTTTCTTTGAATAATTCCCGCTCAAACATTTGATGGGGTAAATTATTCTCAGAACAAAAAAAAATGGAGGATCATGGCGTCAAATTTATGAAAAAATTAAACTACTACGGAAAATTCCCGGTACCTACAAAAAGCGGGAGGAGAAGAGAGGGGAGGGGAGAAAGGGGAGGGACTGTTTACGTATTTGTTTACTAGTAACGTAGGACCAATGAAAAGTACCCCGAAAGGCACCGAGGCGACGGAGGAGTGTTTACTCGTGCCTCATTCTTAACGTTGAGTGTCGCGAGCCTGCACTTAATTTAGTGGCTGATCACATTTTTTTCGCGCTGTTAACCCCAGTGGGCAAGACGCGACATCGTACTGAGTGAAGTCCTTTAATTAATGTAGAAGCATATATTCGTATTTTACAACGCGTTGGGCCTGAAAACGGCAGTTTTCGCTCATATTTCACATTTATTATCTGATTTCGCATTTATAGGCCGATTTCGCATTTATTCGCACTTATTCGCTAAATGCGAAATTTGCATAGCTCTAATGATGATATTTCCTCTGCACTATGTAATTTTGTCTACTATGTACTTATCAGAAATATCCGGTTAGGTCAGTGTTTTTTGATTTTGACATCGCAAATTTAGTATTAACCAACAAAATTGAGCTTAGGTTCACTATCGTACTCCCCAAACATAAATATGCATGGGGTTTGCATTTTCCATTTTAATTCTTTCACACGTAGTTAGATATAGACACTATTTACCCATTCTTATTTAATACGTTGCTACGGTTAGATGCAAAACAAAAATACTATTGAAAAGTTTAGGGTGTCTGGGAAGTTTAGGGATTACGGCAGTGAACCTGTTCCCAAAATTGAATTTATTGGATTATATCTTTCTTATTTATCTTTATTATTTATCTTTATTTACTCTATTAAAAAAGGACGAAATTATTTAATTCTTCTGAACATTTCTGTGAAAACCAGACATAATATTTTATCCAGTTCCTCCATTTTTGGCTTATGAAGCGTATGATGTTTATTAATTGATTTACTCGTCTCAGAAGATGACACAAATTTCATTAATTTAGCGTTATGAGTCTTGATATCGTAGAGTATGGAAGATCCCATGTTGAATTCTTTTGCTATGGCTGCTCTATTTTTTTCAGTTTTCAATTCGTTTGATCAGCTCCAGCGTTTGTGTTAGCGTTAAAACAACATTTTCTCTCCTGTTCCTTGCTTTTAGGTATTTATTTTGATGCCATATTCAATGGATGGGTAATTTTTAAAATAATAAAAAGCGATAAAACTGGAAATTGTAAAAGTACACCAAAACATCTAGACAATGCAAATGGCTTATGTAAACAAAAACGCCATGCTTACTCGGCAGCCCCAGAAGTATACGGAGTAAATACGTAATACCTATATATACATCTTATATTTTAGGAAATTTTAAAGTGGAAGTAGTGGTATTTCTGTGAAAACCAGTCATATATTATTTTACTCAGTTCCTCCATTTTTGGCTTATGAAGCGTATGATGTTTATTAATTGATTTACTAGTCTCAGAAGATGACACAAATTTTATTAATTTAGCCTTATGAGCCTTGATATCGTAGAGCGTGGAAGATCCGACATTGAATTCTTTTGCTATGGCTGCTCTATTTTCTCCTTTTTCAATTCGTTTGATCAGATCCAACTTTTGTGTTGGCGTTAAAACAACCCTTTCTCTCCTGTCCCTTGCTTTTAGGTATTTATTTTCATGACATATTAAATGGATGGGTAATTTTTTAAATAATAAAAAGCGATAAAACTGGAAATTGTAGAAGTACACCAAAACATCTAGACAATGCAAATTAGGTAACCAAGAACACCATGCTTACTCGGCAGCCCCAGAAGTATACGGAGTGAATACGTTATACCTATATATGCATCTTATATTTTAAGAAATTTTAAAGTGGGAGTTGTGGTATTACACATATACAATTCACACAAAAATTCATAAAAAAGAAAAATAAATACAAAATGAATTGTATTTGTGTAATTGCTGGTATCTAAGGCTGGCCGGTTCTAAATAGCCGGATAGCACAGCTTTTACCGTATGTATATACGTGTTTATGGGATGTATAGGTCAAAAACCATGTTTCTCGTATATAACGTAGTCACGCTTATAACGAAGCAATGAGTCGGTCCCCTCAAATACGTATTAAACGAGTTTTACTGTATCTTCATTTTAATATTTAATTTTCTTTAAAAACTGAATCATATCACATTTTAAGAAATTTACACTGGATTATATTTTATAAACAAACTAGCTGAAAGTATCTGGCGATGCCTGGGTTATGCCAGACGTCTTTGGAGAATAAAATTATGTATTATATGGTAATACAATCATTTCACCTTTTGCGCATTTTTACCAAAGGATGAAGGCATTATAAATTAGGAAAATATGTTTTAATATTTATTTCAAAGCTTGCATGTAAACGTGTATTTCCGTTGAAATCTCGATTTTGAATTTTTTCATGAAAACAGTACTTTCTCTATACTACGTAAATTGGAGAAACTAAAAACTAAAAAATATACGAATTTTAATAAGCAAAATAAAATAACGTTGCAGGTGGTAATATCGATTTTTCCATGTTGTCTTATGAGGAGTGGAAATCATTCTTGGGAATCGAACCCGGGTCGATTTTGGAATTCTTTTTTCGTAAATGTCTTCTAATTTAAGAACCGAACATTCCTACCAAATGTCAATCTTCTAGCTACTCGGAAAGTTTGTTAAAAATAGCATTACTCTACATAAGGATTGATGGAAATCTGTTGGAGCAAGTTAGAGAATACAGATATCTTGGTAGCTTAATAACTAGAGATGCCAAATGCACAGATGAAATCGTCAGTAGAATAACGAAAACAAAAGCCTCCTTCGGAAAGAAGAAACAGTTGCTTTAACCACTTTCTCATTTGACAATGTGAAATTTTTGGTTGATGGAATTAATTAATTAGAAACAGATTAATTTCATTCATTTTATTAACTTAGTATATTTACATTACTGTATTTACATATGTAAAATATATATATTGTTTATACAAATAAATAAATGTAGGATAATATTTACAGTGTATTTACAGGATTTACAGATTTAATATTTACAAAGGAGTGGAGGCTTAATATTTAGCCTTTAAATGGAGAAGAAAATCATTTGCAATCATTTCATTGGGTCCTCTTCAAACCTCCGGGGTAGTCCTCCCATCCGGTAATGCATCTCCTCTGTCTTCTGCTTCTTCAGATTTGTCTTCAGCTTTTCCCAGCATCTATTTCAATGCCCATGACAAATATTATTTAGTCATACAGAGACTCAAAATATCATTATATTTAAATTGTATAACTTGAAAAACATTCACTATGGAATTCCTATGCCATGCCCACAAACTTGTTTAAATTAATAAAAGCAATGCACAATAAAAAGTCATACAAAACTTATGCCTAACTATAACATTTTCATAAGGAAATATATGACGGTAACCGATTTCTTCCTTTAACATAGCAAATTCTTGACAAATAATTTGTCCTCACAAATTCAAAACAAATTTAATACAAAGCTATTTAGTAAATTGTGGAGGCGAATAATGGAACTGAAATGGATTGTGAATTAAAATATTATGAATTTGCAATCATAAGGCACAGGAAGCCCAAAACAAAATAGTTTGAGTTAGGCAAATGTGAACAAATTGCAAGTTTTCACTTGATCATAAGAAGCTAAAATAATAATTCTTCCAATACCACCTTTCATGCAAACCCACACTGATTAATAATGCACTAATAACTCACATTTCCTGACATGCATATTGGCCATTTCATATAAAATCAGACCTCTGCCTTGACTGCCATGCATACCCTTAAGATCAAAGAGTCAAACCACCATAATCATAACAATGGCAATATAATTATTGCATTTACCTTAAGTTCATAGCTTGTACTAGTTGTTGTTGGGTGGACCAATCCCATATGACCTGTGCCGCCCATCGCGGTTTTGGTCGCCCGAGGTTATTCTCTGACTTGTCATGCATATTAAACTACTACTGCACATTGAACAATTCATTTTTAAACAATTTCATTGACGAAATCTCGTGATGTCAACGATGTGATGTTGTCAAGTCGTTCATAACCATATGGTGTTAAAATGGTATCAATATAGTAATATGGTCGTTTCAACCATCATAACCATATTGAGAGTTGCTGCACCGATCAAAAGAACACAAATTCATTAACTTTCCGTTAATTAGTTCTTAGCTTACCTCTTCAGCTGTTTGTCGTCCCTCCTTACGACATCCCGATTGCTGTTAAACTCGCTGCAAATGTTTCTCCAGGCTGATTTTTTGGTCTCGCATGAAGCTGTGTCCATCCTTTTATTTTCTATGACGTTCTTATACCTTTCCACCAAGTCGCAAATGATTTTCTTCTCCACCGTTGAAAATTATGCATTCCTCGACACCATGTTAATAAGATACAGAATGTGCGGGAAAATGTCAAACAACTGAATGCCAAAAATGACATTCTCGATTTTTCATCACATAGTTGCCATTGTTACCTGGCAAGCCCCTACCTGGTGGTCTCCTGGGTGTTGTTTATAAATACCGCTGGGAATCAATCGCCTGACAGTCCCCTAGCAAGGGGCTTGCTGGGGGAGTATCTGGGGGACGACTATAAATACGGCCCTTAGTAATACAGTTTTGTTAACTTCATTTAATAAAAATAATAAAAAATTTCTTTACTTTTCTTCATTGTAGTGTATAGGAATAAATCAAAATTTAACTAGGTTGTAAATGTTCTATCAGTTATTTCGCATCCACTGCTTTCAGTTCCACTACCAGAATGTACATTCAGTTTCAGAATATTTTCCATTTCAAGCAATATTATCCACTATAATATATTTTGAAGCGTGTGTTTGTTCATGGAACTCCTCCTAAACGATAAAAGCTAGAATAACCAAATTTGTTACGATTCTTCCTTACATCCTAACTTAGTGAATGGTCAAGGTTTGGTCAACCAGGATTAATCAGTGCTGCCAATATACGGGATTAACATTTTTCCATAAGATAACACGTTTGAATCCATTTCTTGACTTGCAAGGTATTCTTCCTTCAAGCATAAAAATATGTAAATATGAACCGATATTTTTCGTTTTTACTTTATTCGACGAATAAAACTCTATACTATCTTATTCCTGTGAAGTTTACATGTTACACGGTCGAAGTTTTCAGAAATACGCTATTTGTTTTTCTAAATTTTGTGGATTTTTCGTATTCTTTCTGGGCGTTCCCAAGGCGGCCGTCGTTGTTGCCTCCAATTCAGTTAGCTTCAATGCAGTTTACAAATAGATGAAAGTTTAGCGTTATTCGATTAACACTTTTGTTTAAGCAATGAAATGATCGATGTTTATGGATAGCAACGTAAATAGATACTGATTATTATTCAGGAAGCGTTTATTGATGAAAGTAATTAAACCTTTCATCTATTGAATACTGGAATCTTAAATTTTTTGTAAGTAAAATCATTATAATCTACATTATAATGTTTATTAACGTAAATAAGCTCACGTATCTGGTGTACATTTACCAGTCAGTGTTCAGTCATGGACAACTGTACGTTGCTTTTTCAAGATATAAAAGTAAATATTTCAGCGAGGCATAATTACACAAGAAATGAAGCTGGATTTGGTGAAAGGAAATACAGTTATCGTTGTATTTGAATGCAATAGGCTCGGAAACGGATTGTTAGAAGCAGATATGATAATTGTTAAGAAAAGCTAATTATAATTTAAAAAGTATCTACTCTATATTTTAAAGAGTTTTTATGTTGTGCTGTAGTAGCTTCACTAAATCCGTTGAAATTCAACGGGAAATTCTGCTAGTAATACATAAACCTGTACTGTACAGCAGTGCTCTGAAAAAAGGACCGAAATAAATAACGGTTTTCAGTATCAGTTCGTGTTCACAGCATTTATTTTTTTGGTTCATTTTCGGTTTCACTCTGCCAAAATATCGTTTTTTTGCGGTTATGGTTTTCAGTTCAGTTCTGGTTCAATGCCCTTGGAAAATCACCTTGGGAGATAAAAAGGGGGTGGTTTGAACCACCAAAACCACCCCCCTCGCTATGCCTCTGCGTGTAACACAGCATTGGAAAATTAATGCATTATAAATTCAATGAAAGATGTTCAATAATAGAGAATGTGCATACATGATTTAGGAAGAAAATAGGGTTGAAATATCATTTTTAGGCGCGTTTCGCTTACAGCGTGAGCGTCTATTATTGTCGGTCGGTCCGTCCGTCTGTCCGTCCGTCTGTCCGTCCGTCCGCATGTTCGTTCTCAGCTTCTACCAAACGGATTTTTATGAAATTTGATATTAAGGACTTTCAATCAAATATAATAAGAAAATCGCGAAAATGAATCACGTACGCCAATCAGGGGTACCACTTTACTAGAGACAAAAAATTAAAATTTCGTCATATCTCGTAAACTATTGTTCATATCAAAATATTTTTCAAATAAAAGTTGTAGAACTGGTAAAGTAGAGTATTTCCTTTTCTATATATTTTCATCGTAGGAGTAGCCGTTATCGAGAAAATCAAACAAGAAAGTCTTATATGGAGTTGAACATAGAAAATTTCTTGCATGGTTACTTCATTGTTGCTAACATAAACAATCTCCCAAACAAACGTTTAATTTCCTTACGTGTGCATGTAATACTATTAAATAGGAAGAAAATGGATTATTTATGATGAAGAAAAGGACTTTAAAACGCTATTTCCCTTACGTACAGGTATATAATTGCTTTCTAATACTCCATTGCATGAAACGCGCCCCATTTGTGATACGTTGTACGCTTTCCTAACTTGTTTTTAGTTTGTATCCACAATGACTTTAAATGCTCAAACAATTCAAGGTGACATAGCTAGTAATTAAAGCAAGCTCTTTGTAGTATGCAAGAGTAAGTACTGATACTCTCATAGAAACGTTACATAAATGGTAACAAGTGCCTGAGAGGGTTTACCAGGTGAAAAATCTATGCAATCCTATTTGAACTTAGTAAAGACGATTAAATCGGCGTTTCTCAACCACTGCCAGTCCTCGGTCTTACATTGACTAGTCTCTGATATTCCATTTTCTCATAATAGTTCTGTTATGGACAGCACTGATTAATGAGAGACTTGTTTTCAGTTGTCAAATAGTTGGTGATTAAAAATTGATATTGCCAGTCCTTGGTGGAATGTTCTGATAATATACCGGTCTGCAGTAAACTTTCAGTTGAGAAATGCTGGTTTAAATAATACATATTTGCAATGGTGTAGTCATATTTTGGAGGCTCTTTAAAGAGAACACTGTGGTGGTTGCTTTGATGGGACAACCTTGTGCGCACTTGTATAGCATTTTTATTGGTTACCTATTCATGTGTGGATTTTCACTGCACATGAGCTCACTTCTTTTATCTGTGAAGAGGAGGAATACATTGTTTCACTATATGGAGGTTGTTCCTTTATCAGGGATACATTTTTTCATTACGAAATATGGAGGGTTACAAAAATAGGGAGGTACGATATAAAGAGGCCTATCTATACTGTTATGTGCAGTCCGGGCAGTACCAATAGGATATTACGCAATACAGAGGTTTACGTTACACAGAGGTTCACTATATACTGTATAATATGATGAAAGTATCACTACTTTCTTTTGATTTTGCATCCATAATTGCAAATGTTACTATGCAATGTGATGCATGTAACACGGGATTACACGTGTATTTCCTAATCAGCACATTATTGATATGATTGTATTTAAAATCCAAGGAGTATGGCTGAACGTTGTGGTAATTGATACTCATATTAATGAAAAACACTTGGTTAACCAAGTGTTTTTTGTTAATATGATTGTATTTTTCCAAAAACAGGTATTACATGAAGCAATTTATTATTGCTTTTCCTTTAACACTCTCATGTCTGGACCTCCAATTTGATGTTCTGTATTAAACGCCTATTCATAGCACAATTTTTTTCCTATGTTGGGAATTTATGAATGACTTCTTTGTTTTAAGTGGGTTACTGTTAGTTATTTATTTTATTTATTTGAATAAAATTCAAAAACAGTTGCCATTAGGTCTTTTATGATGGATTTATCAACAAAAAATGTCATTAAAAAGGTGGCATTGAAATACTGTCATTAGTGTGAGATTTGGAGAATTAAAAGTTTCAAAACTTGGCTTACTGGGCATTTAAATTCAGACCAGAGAGAGTTAAAATGATTTTTATTTGAATACTTTTTTTATTGATAGTGAAGAAACCCAGAGGATTTTTATGGGCATGTGTAACAATATTTCAATAAGGGGATTCAAATTCAGAGAGCAAACATAAAAATTTGTCATTTAAGGCTAACATTTAAAGGTAAAATTAATGTATTTTCAACCTTTTTCAGGCAAAGCTCCCGTCCCACAAAAACCCTTTTAGATCGGGTAACCAATGATGTTGTCAAGCCAACAGTCAATCACTTTAAATGTGTAAGTTTTATTCTCTATTTTTCCTGTTTAGTATTTATTTTTTTATCTGTTAGCTAACTTTAGTCACCTTTTGAGTTACTGAGTTTGGATTTTAAAAAATAGAATATATCTTATCATTGTAAAAATAATGTTCATTGCATTTTTTGCATGTTCTCATTTGTGCATAGGGCCCCTTTAATCCTTATCTGGATTCATGGCACTGCAGCAGCGTTTTCAATTTTCAGACATTGTTACCAACGTTGTTAACACAAATATAGCCTTGAGAGCTTATATAGTCTTTTATTTTTACATTGTATACACAATAAATAACAGTATAATTTTCAGACATTGGTCATTTTAGTTTTCAATGCCTTGAATGAAAATAGTTACGTAGTTGCATCCCTGGCACCGCAGCGGCTACATGTGCTTCTGCTATTTGAAACATTCCCACAGAATGTATAGCAATGTAATTCAAGTGATTTATGTTTTCTTTACGCATGATCTTGCAGTTTCACGTCAAATTAGAATCTTAAGTATTCGTACCTATTAATATTGTCAGTTATATTTTCAATATACACAAACTATGATGTTGATCAATTTCACAAAGAAAAAGCTTGAAAAGTGTTGGAAACCAATACATATGATTGAAATGGACTTTTATTAGCAGTAGGACACATGAAATCACATAATATTATCATCGGGCATCTTTGGAGTAAATTTTATGGCCCAATGATAACGAACTAATAGATATCCTTTTTCCTTTTTCATGAATCTATTGTATATCATTGGTATCACAGCTTATGTTGTTTATACAAAACTGTACCTGAATTGGAACTTGCAAAACTTGAAGTAACACTTTTCTCGATAAAATTGCAGAAGATTTGGTTCGACAATATATGATAGGAAGAGTACAAACTGCACGAAACAAAAATTTGAAAAAAGTGTCTGGGAGCTCCAAGGAAGTGAAAGCAATACAAATCCAAATAAAAAGAGCAAAACGTTCGCAGTGTCATTTATGTTCGTCAAAAAGACATATTTAAAATTTGCGATTCCTGTAGGAAAAACACTTTTAAGGAACACTCTAATAGTATTTGCAATAACTTTAAAAAATAATAATTTGATTATTTTTCTGCTATGTTATAGTAAGTCAGTGAAATTATATTTGTTTCTCTATGATTCCGTAATATGATAAAGTTGAATAATAATAAAAATAAGACTGGCAAAATTCGTAAAAATATTTCCTGTCTTCCTGTTACCTACAAGATTTTGATTTAAATGCTGGTAAAAATCTATTCAGCAATACTGATTATGTTTGCATACTAATCTATATTATACATATTTTGAAGCGTGTTTGTGTGTTTTTTCATGGAACTCCTCGTAAACGATAAAAGCTAGAATAA
Source organism: Uropetala carovei (assembly GCA_036926305.1). Classification (NCBI taxonomy): domain Eukaryota; kingdom Metazoa; phylum Arthropoda; class Insecta; order Odonata; family Petaluridae; genus Uropetala; species Uropetala carovei. Next base: position 7,464,008 of record JAXCHB010000188.1, read on the forward strand.
CCAAATTTGATACGATTCTTCCTTACATCCTAACTTAGTGAATGGTCAAGGTTTGGTCAACCAGGATTAATCAGTGCTGCCAATATATGGGATTAACATTTTTCCATAAGATAACACGTTTGAATCCATTTCTTGACTTGCAAGGTATTCTTCCTTCAGGCATTAAAATACGTAAATATGAACCGATTTTTTTCGTTTTTACTTTATTCGACGAATAAAACTCTATACTATCTTATTCCTGTGAAGTTTACATGTTACACGGTCGAAGTTTTCAGAAATACGCCATTTGTTTTGAAATTTTGTGGATTTTTCGTACTCTTTCCGGGCGTTCCCAAGGCGATCGTCATTGTTACCTCCAATTCAGTTAGCTTCAATGAAGCTTACAAATAGATGAAAGTTTAGCGTTATTCGATTCTCACTTTTGTTTAAGCAACGAAACGATCGATGTTTATGGATAGCAAAGTTAATAGATACTGATTATTATTCAGGAAGCGTTTATTGATGAAAGTAATTGAACGTTCTTTCGTCTATTGAATACTGGAATCTTAAATTTTTTGTAAGTAAAATCATTATAATCTACATTATAATGTTTATTAACGTAAATAAGCTCACGTATCTGGTGTATATTTACCAGTCAGTGTTCAATCATGGACAACTGTACATTGCTTTTTCACGGGTTTCTTCTCCTATAATATATTTTGAAGAGTGTGTTTTTGTGTTTGTTGGTTTGTTCATAGAACTCCTCCTAAACGATATAAGCTAGAATAACCAAATTTGGTATGATTCTTCCTTACATCCTAACTTACTGAATGGTCAAGGTTTTTTGTTTGTCCATCACTTTGATTCGAAATGGCGAACGATTTAATTATCGAATGTTATGTATTTTGCCGCATCCTGCAATGAAGTACAGGGATGAGTGTAGACTACTTTGAATTTGCACTTTAAAATTACTTAAAATAAAGGTACGAACTTGAGACTTGGATACTTTTTAGCGGGAAAGAACAAAGTTTATTTTTATTGAAGGCAGATTCCAAATTCTGTTCGAATTCGCATATAAATGTGGTAAGAATCAATAAAATACGTGATTTTATCAGTTTTACTACAATACCAATTATAAGCTACCATGACAACTCTCATTGTCGCCGAAATTGAGATTGCATGCATTTATACGGGAAAAATTTTAACGTACCTAATATCCTTTGTCAATTTCTATGTACTATGTTAATTTGTTTATATGGAAACCAAATATTTTTTGTTTTTAATTGAATTATCTTCTAATCTCTACTATAAATATTTTGAAGAATGTTTGTGCATTTATAGCTCAACAACTACAAAACATAGAAGCAAGAAGAAGGTGCCATTTTAACCGCAATAAAAAGTTAAGGAAAATGGGAGGGTTTTTAAAGTGATTTGGACTACATTTTTTATATTAAAAATGATTTTCTCTTTTAATTTTTCCCATTTAAATAACACAGGAATGAGCATATTGTTGGATAAACAATTTATGTGACAATCGTTATAAACAATACATAATATTAACTAAAAGAGGTAATATATACCTAATATAAACTAAAAGAAATAATATATACATAATATAAACTAAAGAAATAATATATACCTAATATAAACTGAAGTAGCGAAGAAAGAGAAACAAAGTGTGGCATAGAGTTCTCCAAAGTAAACTTTTTAAAATTACATACATAAGTAACTTAAATAATTAGACGTAGATTTTCCACAAATTGTAATTTTCAAACCTTTGAAGATATCGTCACAAAACTTCACATAGGTAAATAATTACATCCTGCAGATAACATAGGCTATATGGCGATAAAAAATTGGGGGTGGGGGGGTGCGTATTCAATAAATATTTTCTCATAAGTTTACACGTAAGTTTCGATTTCTCAGAGTGCAAGATTTTCATCTTTCACTAATCTAAATAGGTAATTTTCTTCATTTTTGCTTTATTCAGTGGTTAAAACTGTGTACTATCTTCTTCTTACAATGTTCGCATGTTACAAGGTCGAAGTTTTAGATTCACTAAATCCGTTGAAATTCAACGGGAAGTTCTGCTAATCTATAATATATTTTGAAGCGTGTGTTTGTTCATGGAAACGATAAAAGCTAGAATAACCAAATTTGGTATGATTCTTCCTTACATCCTAACTTAGTGAATGGTCAAGGCTTGGTCAACCAGGATTAATCAGTGCTGCCAATATATGGGATTAACATTTTTCCATAAGATAACACGTTTGAATCCATTTCTTGACTTGCAAGGTATTCTTCCTTCAAGCATCAAAATACGTAAATATGGACCAATTTTTTTTTTTTTCTTTATTCGACGAATAAACTATACTATCTTATTCCTGTGAAGTTTACATGTTACACGATCGAAGTTTTCAGAAATACGCTATTTGTTTTTCTAAATTTTGTGGATTTTTCGTACTCTTTCCGGGCGTTGCCAAGGCGGCCGTCTTTGTTACCTCCGATTCAATTAGCTTCAATGAAGCTTACAAATAGATGAAAGTTTAGCGTTATTCGATTCTCACTTTTGTTTAAGCAACGAAACGATCGATGTTTATAGAAAGCAACGTAAATAGATACTGATTATTATTCAGGAAGCGTTTATTGATGAAAGTAATTGAACCTTCTTTCGTCTATTGAATACTGGAATCTTACATTTTTTGTAAGTAAAATCATTATAATCTACATTATAATGTTTATTAACGTAAATAAGCTCACGTATCTGGTGTACATTTACCAGTCAGTGTTCCCCCTCCTACTACACCCCCTCCATTTTCAATTTTTCACATCATATTCGTAATTGTTATAAAATTGCTAGACGATTGATACCAATGTCCGCTGTGCTTCTTTCTGATTCCTTCTGCACCCTCTTTTCCCTCCCCTTCCTACTACATCCCCTCCATTTTCAATTTTTCGCTTCATATTCGTAAATGTTATAAAATTCCTAGTCGATCGATACCATTGTCGGCAGTGTTTCCTTCGGATTCCTTCCGCACCTCCTTTTTCCTCCCTCTCCTACTACATCCCCTCCATTTTCAACTTTCCGCTTCTTATTCGTAATTGTTATAAAATTCCTAGTGATCGATACCAATGTCTGTTGTGTTACCTTCGGATTCCTTACGCATTCCCTTTTCCCTCCCACTCCTACTACACCCCCTCCATTTTCAATTTTTCACTTCCTATTCATAATTGTTTCAGACTTAGATAAATTTCTCTGTATAGCGTCATCACATTTTCAATTCCTCTTTTTATTTTAATTATGCACTCCATATTGTGGTCTACCTCATAAATTTTGTCGATCAGTGAATCGGATAGGGAAATTCATTTGTTTAGTGTTTTTTTATCTCCACTTCAAAGATGACAGCTATAGTCGAAAACCCTGTGAAGCTGTGAAGCACACAAATTTGGAAGCTGCAAATTTGGGTGTTTTACTGTACCTATGCAGGGCCGGTTTTACCATTAGGTGAACCTAGGCGATCGCCTAGGGGTGCCAAGATACGGGGGCACCTGTCTTACTCATAAACAAAGAAAAGATAGATCGTTAAATCTTTGTATTCTCAGAAATAAGACTAAAAAAACAACTAAAATGTCAAGATCTTACAAAGTTAATGGTTATGTTATAATTAATAAAGCAACGAACGTCTATAACGATACGTCTATGAATGGCGTATATTTCGATTTTCATTTTAGATTTTAGGCTGCGCTTACATTTTTCAATTATTGATACCGCAATTGCATCTGTTGATGAAAAATTCAAGCACATGTCTACAATTAACGAAAAGTTTGGTTTTCTTTTAAATATATATGAATTACAAAAAATTACTTCAGTAGAACTGCTTAAAAAATGTTTGATATTGGAAAATTACTTAAAACGTGATAATTCTAGAGATATTGACGGAACAGATTTAGCTAGTGAATTACAAATAATAGCAAGGCGAATTCCAGAAAATACTTCTTCATTAGATGTCCTGGCATACATATGCAAAAATAATTTAGAAAATAGTGTTCCAAATGTGTTTATTGCTCTGAGAATTTTTGGGAGATTGCCAGTATCGGTAGCAAGTTCAGAAAGGAGTTTTTCAAAATTAAAACTTATAAAAACGTACACTTGCTCTACGATGGTTCAGGAACGACTCACTGGTCTAGCAATAATATCTATAGAGCATGAAATTGCATCTACAATCGATATAGATGAATTAATTCAAAACTTTGCCAAAGCAAAAGCCAGAAAAATTAATTTTTCATAATTTTTGTATTTAAGATGTAATAATTTTCTTGCTATACAGATATTAGGAATAATCATATATGTATACAAATGTATTAGTGTTAATTAATAAAAACTTTTTAAAATGTTCATAATGATATTATTTTTATAAATATCCACATGTGTAGGTGTATGTGTGTGCTTGTGTGAGTATGACAATATGTATATAGACAATGTATAGGGGCACCTAAATTTTCTTTGCCTAGGGGCGTCATATACTCTTGCGCCAGCCCTGTACCTATGTAGATATGTCGCTAAGTAATACCATTATTTTAGCTGCTATGTTAAAATTTTCTAATTGTTGATAGCATTGCTTATGCTCCAAGGATAATTTTAATTGTGCATCAATATTTTGTTAGGGTACGAACACATAGAAAGCAGGTTGCTGGCTTTCTGATAATCGGTACCAATCAGCTGCTGAAATGATACATGTAAGTTAATGGCGATGCACACAGCAAAAGTGTCTTATTGATTGACGGCACCAACCTGCTTGCTGGAAAGCCGGCAACCTGCTTTCTATGTGTTTATACCCTTATCCATAGAATCAGTTAACAGTTTTCTCTATTATTGCTTTTTTTTTAAATAAAGACAATTTAAAATGTTTTAAAATTATTCAGTAGTGTAATTGCTGATAATTATTCCTGAGGATGCTTATGTCAAGAGCAATCATATTCATTGCTCTGTATGGAGAAAGTCATATGCTGGACACATCAGATTTTTTTAGAAGTATAGATGGAAAGAGAATAAGAGAAGTGTTATGCCCTAGAATCTGGATAAATGACAGTGAACATTATGCAATGGGCTACATTACTCTGGAACAGTGTGGAAACATATTTTACAATGGGAACTTTGATCTTACCAAAACTTACTCATTGCAATTGCAGCAACAGGCCCCTAGTAATTTTTAATAACTTTCTATAATTTTTACATTGAAAAAACAATAAGTAGAGTCTCGATTATCCGAGGTAAAGTGGACCAAGCTAACCTCAGATAATATAATGATAAGCTCAGATAAAACGGAAGGTTCATTTTTAGGTATTAAAAATAGGCCTATGTATATGTATGTTCAGAAAATTTATAATTTATTTTATACATACGTAACTAAATTAAAAGAATTTATTGATATTACATAAACAAAATAGTCTTTTAATGATTTCTGCCCAACTTTGGTTGATCGCTTTTTGGCCGCCATGTTACGCCACCTTTTTAGCAATAGAAGATAAGCTGGTGTTGATTCTTCTTGTTGTTCCACATATTGGAGTGCTTTCTCCAGTGCAGCAAGTCCCTCGGTATGCGAGATACGATTAATTTTCGGGGTATCATCTTCTTTCTCACTCTGTACTCCTTCATTCACCATGCTGACTATCATGTCTTCTGTCAATACCTGTCCGCTATCTGCGGCCATCCAATCTACAATGTCTTCTTCATTTAGTGGTTCTGATAGTGGAAGATTTCGAGCTAAGTCGAACAAGGTGTCTAGTTCGGGTTCTTCTTCAATTTCACTTTAAGTTTGCAAAAAAATTTTCCAAGATTTGATCAATGTATTTAGAGGGGGCCACATTGGTTAACCCGGAACCTTGGATAAGCGGGCTCGGATAATCGAGAATCTACTGTATTAGCCATTGCTATGGATAAGAAACTATCTATATGCAATTATAATTACCCTTGGCAGCATACACATCACTATCAACCATTAGAAAATTTTATCATAGCAACAGAAACAATGGTATCACGTACTTCACATATATTTAGATAAAAAATAGAAATATTTCTTAACACTTTCAGCCTGAATAGTATTTTCCAAGAATTTCTGAAATCTGAGGATTTTTTTCTGTGATATTTCTTCTTAATAGTCTACTTATCCTATTCGAATGCAAATTATTTTTTTTGTTGAAAAGTAACCGCTTTTTGTCGAAATTCTCACTTTTTCTTTTGTTTTTTGAACATTGCCTACACCTCTTTTGGACCCTCCTATCATTTCTTTTTTCACAGTATTTTGGAAAATCTGAATCTATTGATATTATAGAGGGTCTCCATAATACGGACTAATTCTGCAAGGGCGTATATGATGGACAATCTGTATTCGTACAATGTCATTTTATTATAACTGAATTTTTTGTACAGGAGACTTTATTAACATCACCGAAATCAAAAATTAAAGAAAATATGAAAAGCTTTTATCAACAAAAAATCTGATGTGACCAACACATGACTTTCTCCATATTTGGGGTATAGATATTTAAATTATTATGAATAGCATTATAAGGCAAAATTATTACTTCATATCGTAAAATAATACAGTCGTCCTTATTGCTGTAAATTAGGTATAGTTTGAATGTTTACAGAATTCACCGCTACATGGTGGTGGCGCTGTGTACTGGAAATTTATGAATAAGCAAAATATCTCCGAAATGGATGGTTCTACGAAAATTTGTTTTAAACAAAACTTGGAAGAAATATTATTCTCTACAACTTAGGTCCTCACAAAGATTACCAACAACGACGTTTTTAAGGAGATATTTGATGGAAACTGAAAAAACCGATTATTTATAAATAATTCCTAAACAATAACTGCTATGGAAAATTGTTTGAAATAGAAGATGTAGGAAATTATGTTTTCTACATTTTTTGTAATGGTCAATGTATACAGTAATGACGTATTATCGGAGAAATATCGCAAAAACCGAATTGGGTTTCGAATAATCCTCAACTTCTGGTTAACTGGTATTGTCCAAAAACTAATCAGTTCTTTGTGCTGATGTTAAAGTGTTATATATGAAATTTGGTATCGATATGGCAAGTTTTTGAGTTAGAGCGCCCACAATCACATACATCCACACAGACACACAGACATCATTCCGAAAATAGTCTAAATGTGTTCTAAGGACCTCAAAACGTTGAAATCTCGAAGTCGATTTTTTTCACGAACACAATAATTACCCATTACTACGTATGGACAAAGTAAAAAAGGAATATTAAAACAACATAGTAAAAGTTAGGAAAATACGGAGAAATAAAACACCTCGACAGAAACACTTATTAAAAGGTGCCACTGTTACAAAAAAATAAAAACTCGGACTGGTCAGGGTGAGGTGGCGAGGCAACCGCCTCAGGCGCCTCTCAAAAGGGGGCACCAAAATTTGACAAAAATGAAAACCTATCAAAATAAATCCATAAGACCAGCGAGGTCAGGGGGTGCCATATTATATCTCGCCTCAGGCGGAAAAATGTCTGGGCACGGCCCTGGTCACGCCAGTGCAACTCTCATCGTTTGTTTGGCTCGATTTTAAGGCCGTGGCGAAATAGTGAACTTCCAGCGCTAGTTGTCCTTACACCCCTCAAAAACCCGTCTGCTAATGGTTAAGTACTTACGAAGTTTGCTATTTCATCTCTAAAATTTAGGTAAGAAGAAAATTTAGGTAAGAAGAAAATTTAGGTAAGAAACATTGCATACATCTCTTAGTCATTTTATCTTCCGTCATGATGTAAGTTTTTGCTATATGCAGACAGTAGTATCAAGTGCTTGGGAGTCCTGTGAATTTTTCATTCTGCAGGATTTTCTTCCACTCGGAAATTATTTACTCACAATGTATTCGCAATTTTTTCCAAAAGCCAAAGTCCCTAACGATAATTTGCAAGGACTGAAAAACTCCGACAGTTTCCTGAATTATTGCGATGGTAGGTAAGAGAGGAAACATGAACCACACCCGAAACGTGGACAATAAGACATTTTTAAAATATCAATATTGTGCCATATGGCATCGGCGCTGTGAAGTCACTTTCACTAAAATTTTAATATCCAATTAGTTTCACACACAGAATTGAAAGTAAACTACAGGAATAAAAGCTTGAACACCTCAAATGCTGAAAAGGTATTGATTATTTAAAACCATTCCATAAAACACTCATTTTATTAAAAACATGAACACTTCACGTCCTACAAAATTTTACATGCTTTTTAAACTTGCAATTGTCTCTAGCTGCTTCATGATTCCTCTGCTGGGTCCACTGCCGTATTCTTATATTCAAATAGTACTTAGGACTCCACGCTAATATCTCTCTTTTGTGCTCAGCACAGGCAAAACTTAATGGAGCTGAGTCCAGGACTTCATCCACAGTGGCACTAAACACATTTGCCTTGGTGACATGCTTAACAAAGCAGTCTTCTGCATAATGGATAAATTTTAAAAAATGTAGGTTCGGGTGAATTTACTTTCCTCTAGTTTTCATATTCACTAATTCCGAGACCAGCTTCCTATATCCAAGGAAGCAATGGCAGCTTGGCACACAGAACATTTGCTGTGCTTTAGAATTTGTTTACACAGATAACCTGTAACATAATAAATAACACATTCAACAACAGGAGCCATGGAGTAATCATGCTCTGTTACATCAGGGGCCTCCCAGTCTTCTCTTTCTAATATGCCATTTAATTTATTTTTTAATTCTTCTATCAGTGTGGGTGAATTTGCTCCAGTTGCATGTATATTTTTTACATCACTTAGTTTTACAATTGGCTCCATTGGTGAATTACCTTTACTGACACAATTGCCATATCTTGGAGATTTCAGCACACTATACACTGACAGTATTTTATAAAGTTGCAGAGCAGTAATTGCTGCAGGATGATCATTTGCACCTGCTGCTTGGCGAATTGTCCCAAAGAATCTCTGTAAAAAAGGAAAAAATTATTAACATTTCCTAAGCATTGTTTCTGAAATTATAGAAACACCACGAGATATTATTTCTGCAGGATTTCTCACCTCTAGGGAATCTTGATTGATTCTTCCAGTGAGAACATAATCAAATTCATAATCTTTTATGTAGACAACCAACTCAATAATTGACTTCAAAGTTATGCATAGTCCTTCAGCTGTGCTTGCAGTTAAGAACTGAGAGCTCTTTATCTGGCCTTCATTTCTTTCTCTTTCCCAGCTGTCAAGCCACTTCAAAGACTCTTATAGAACCTAATGTGTATTTGTTGGTTAATGATAAGATTACCATAAATTCCAAGTTGCACAAGGTACTGCATGCATAAACTGCAACAACATCCTGCTCTAAAAGAGCAACTCTTAACTCCTTATTTAAAATGTCTATAGACTTTTGGGTGTTTAATGTAACTTTTTATTAATTTATGGGAAAGTACTCACCAAGAAATCATGAACCCCTTGCAGAACATTTTTTCTGTTTAAGGCGTCAAAGATATCATTGATGCATTGACAAAATTCTAGTTCCAGATACATCTTGCAAACCAGGGGCACGATGACATTGGTAAAATTTTAGCCCATTAACCACAGAATTGCTAAAAATCTAAGAGAAATTGATTATAGGCGAATAGTTCATGAAATATTGTTATCGTGATGAATTTCCAATACATTGATAACAAATACCACACAGCATCAGAGTAATTAGCATTAACATTCAATTATATAAATATGTGTACCTGGGTAGCTAGCTTCACTCACATTTTCATTAAATTGGAGAGCAACAAATGATTGGCTATTGTTTCGGGGCACACACTTAACTCACCAGGATGTTTTTTGTCATTTTCATGTAAAATAATAAAATGATCCCACTTAACTGGCATCAAATTTGGGTGAACCTGAAATAAAATCAAAGATACTGAAACCAATAACCTTAGAGATCTATACATACCACCCTTTGAGAGAGAAAATGATTAAAATTAAAACAAAATATGAAAAACAAAAAATTACGAATACTGTTCATTGCTACTTTGGAAAATACTTTTCATAGAATCATAACTTACTTGCAATTCTTTGCTGCATAAAAGCCACTCCACATTTAATAAAATGTGGAGTGTCTGAAAAGGCAAAAATCCTGCATTTGGGATCTATTGGGTGTTCAAATGAATTGTTGGTGTTGCCCATTTGTCCATGTATTCCTAAGGAACTCCACATTCTTCTGTTTGTGGCTGCTCCATCTGATACAAAGCCATGGATTTTGGCTCCTGCCTTTTCAAGGAGAATTATGGCCTTTATTGCTAATTTTGCTAGCATGTCTCTTTTTACAGGTCCTTGTCAAGCAAACATTGCAATAGTTTGGGTATATGTGTCAGCAAGAGGCTGGAACATAAATACATGGTTTGCCTTTTCTGAAACACTGTCAGCTTTAGGACCATCTTTACCAAAATCTGTGAGCCCCACGTATGTTAATGTGGTGGATCTTACAGAGATACTCTCCCTCACACACATCTCATCCCACAGAAGAATGCCATGTCTCCTCAACAGTGGCTTTTGATACAACTGCCTCTTGGATAGTTCAAGAAATTTTGAGTCAAACCCACATGAGGTATTTATCAGCTGCAGATAGTGCCGAATAGTCCTTACAGTTGGCCATGGCAAAATATTTTGTTTGCGAAGAAACCCATAGCCTGCAGGAGATCTAATATGCATTAGCATGCAAATTAGCATCCAGTCTTCAGAATACCTCCTGCCATGTGGTCCCCTTTTCTGGGATGCTTTTACAATTTCCTCCAAGGCTAGAACTTGCTCTTTCGGAATGTTTGTGATGCAGTTTAACTTTGCCATAACGATTTTTTATCCATGCCTTCCATAGACTTGTGAGCCTCCCACAGATTTGCTATGCGCTTCTTAGCTCTTGACGATGATCTTACATTGTTTGCATTTTTTCTTTTCAGATTGACCAAAGAACCACTCTTTGGCCTTCTCAATACTGAAAAGCATGCCTTCCTTTTGGCCCTTAAATTTTTCTGAAGGAGAGTTCGTCTCAACTGCCAGGAATGCTTACACAAGTCTCCTTCTGTAATTGCTAAGTTACAATTAATGTGCCTTAGGTGACCCAAGAGGTCTATATTCCCATTCACACATATTTGTTTATATAAAACGGATCACAGAACCATCTTTCCCCATCACAGTAATTAGCTGACTAAATATCACAGCTTTTGGCCCAAACAAAGGAATGCCTTTAGCCCAATACGCTGGAAGAGCCACGATACCTGCGTCATCATTAACTACATGGAATGAATCTATTCCACAGGATTGATTTTCAGATTCGTTGAGAAAAGTAGGTGGTTCACTGGTGCATATGTCCACATAAGTAGAATAACTTTCTGTCTCCCATGCTACTTTAAAACGTTTTCCTGGTAAGGCACCTCTCATGAATTTATACGATGACAGCCGTGGTTTGGGTGTTCGCTTACTTATGTAACTAGGGCAGCCAGGAAACTACGTTGGCACGGCATCCTCAGCTACCCTGGGAATGCGATATGGTGACTGTAACAAGAAACAATAATTATTAATATTAACTATAGACAAGGGTTACACACACTGAAAATTTCATTAATGCACAAATATATAATTGCGTAAAACAAAATAATAATTATATATAAATTATATATAAATTTGAATGCTAAAAACGTGTCAACACCATGCATTTAATTGAAATTAAAGAAAACGATGATGAAAACATCAATACCTCGCCAATGACATTGCCATCACAATCTTTAAGTAGCCTCTACCTAACAATGTCTTGAGGCACAAAGTGCTTTTCACGAACATCTTGCCTCGGTTTAAGTTCGAAATTCATTCTCGGAAAGCAGCTTGCCATTTGGTTCATTTGACAGGATCTTGCAGGATGGAAAAGAACAACAAATTTGATGTTTTATAGCCATAGCCCTCATTGCAACCCGGAGCCACACAACTTCTCGGCATTTCTATCTCCTGTAGTAAAAAACATGATAGAGCCAACATATTCAAAATAAAATATCCCCTGAATATCTTATAAATATTTATACTCACCAGAGAAACCAGCACAAGTGAACAAAAGCTGAAGAACACCAATGAAATTCCTCTTCTGCCTCTTGAAAACAAGCATTCGCAATGGAAACATGGAAATCAACATGGGCTTTAGAACTACTAGTGCCGCTCAGTACGAACTAATGTTTAAGCCTCAAAACCGTGCAACTTTTCCCAATGTGATAGCATAGGGAGTTACCAGACCTGTATATTAAACCGTGGTATCAGTTATTTGTGCTGGTGTATTTATATCGTTATATTGTTACCCTATCCATTCTGTATGCCAACAAAGAAGAATAAGAAACTTGATGAGAAACGTAAACGTGTTGTGTTGTTGATGTTAAAACAGAAACTGGAAATATGTAAAATAATATAATGTGTATAATATTGGCTCATAAATGATTTATGTTATAAAAGCACAAACAGCAAAGTTGAAAAAATTTAATCAGAAAGTGTGAAAAACATTGAAAAATGGTATACTCTTCATACTCCAAAATTTGAGGATTTAGATCATGCGTTTACATAAAAATGGTCAGAAGGTGTTTCTATTTCAGGAGTGCTGTTAATAGAAAAACCTGAAGAAGTTTTGGTAATTCCTTGTTTTATTTACAGCACTGACATTAGTTACGAAATATATTTATCATCCTAAATCATCTTGTATTTTGCTAAAGCTAACTTATAAATAATCACAAACAGTAAAGAAAAACATACCTAATAAAAATTTATCAAATACTGAAGATAAATTTCTTTTTTAACAAAAATACACATGGGGTGTCACGAACACCCCACGCGAGTATAGGCGATTCCCGAGATCTGACAGGGATGCGTTCCTGAAAACGTGGTCAAATGTCGAATGCTGTTTTTCCATAGACTTGCATGTTATAATCAGGGGATACGTTCCTGCATCTCAGGAAAAAGTCTCCTCTCATGTTCTATAAAGATAAAATAACATTACTGATATGTTAATACAACAATATTAAATTATGAATAAATTAAATAATAAATATTTTAAATGTATAAGTTATTTTTTGCACTAAAAAGGAAAAAATATAATTTGTTTGTATGATTATTTTATGTAATTTAAAAATCTAAATTACATCAAATCTGCCTCATCCATTCCCATGTTATTTAAATGGAGGAATGAGTAGTATTAGAAATTTTAAAGCGTGTTGAGAAAGGTGAAAACCATACCGAAATCACACGATCGTTGGGAATGTGTCGTTCAACAGTCCTGGGCACGGTGTTGTGATTCCTAAAATGGAAAACTTTTAAAACTTTGGGTAGATGATCAGTGTCAGAAACACATTCCTATTAGCGAGACCATGATTAGAGCAAAAGCTAAGGATCTGTATGATGATTTTAAGGAAGGGATGGATGAAATTTCTGTTGATGAGCCTCCATTTAGTGCAAGTCATGGCTGGTTTGACAGATTTAAGAGAAGGGCAGGTTTGCATAACCTTAAATTAACTGGTGAGGTTGCAAGTTATTTTGTGCTTTTTAATAGCTTTTATATTAATTCCACTGGGTTATATAGTTGTATGTATAGATAGATATATGCAGGGTTGTGCTGCAGACTTTGCTCTAATCATGGTCTCACTAATAGGAATGTGTTTCTGACACATCATCTACCCAAAGTTTTAAAAGTTTTTCCATTTTAGGAATCACAACACCGTGCCTAGGACTGTTATTGTTGTTATCAAATTACGTGAATTTATCATGTTCTGAAATTTTGTTCCTTCTGTTTCACATAAGTTCTAATAGTTGAACGACACATTCGGAACGATCATGCGATTTCAGTATGACTTTCACCTTTCTGAACACGCTTTAAAATTTCTAATTTCAATTCATAACTATGAGTCTCATGAACTCTTTTATTTGATTCCCTTACATTATCACTATTACATTTCCTTTTAGATGCCATGTCAAGTGATAAATTTATAAATAAATCAATAAAATAAGTAAATTTAAATAAAATATTAACAGAAAAAAGTGAAATCATCACAAATTCAAACAATTAGAGCAGATATAACTATGTCTACACTAAAACTAAACCTTGCATGGTTGGTCGGGATCAATTACTCCGCATAAAGTAGTTCCCAATTCGATCGGCTGTGTCGAAATCTCAACTTTGTCGAATCTCGAAAGATGGAATCTTGGGAGTTGCCTGTACTGACGTTCGAAAAATCCACGAGAGTACCACAGGGTTAAAAAATGTACGTTTGCTCATGCAACCAGCAAATTCAAGCAACCGGCACCCTTCAATCCCTGTAGATTAACTGAGCTTCTACTGTATTAGGGAAAAATCTGATGTGGCCAACACATGACTTTCTCCATATTTGGGGTATAGATATTTAAATTATTATGAGTAGCATTTTAAGGCAAAATTATTATTTCGTATCGTTAAAGAAGACACGTCGTTGCCATAAATTACGTATATTTTGAATGTTTACAGAATTCACCGCTACATGGTGTTGGCGCTGTAAGCTGGTATTAAGAAAAAGCGAAATATATCCGAAATGGATGGTTCTACGAAAATTAGTTTCAAACAAAACTTGGAAGAAATATTATTCTCTACAACTTTGGTCCTTATGAAGATTACCAATAACGATGTTGTTAAGGAGATATTTAACGGAAACCGAAAAACCGGTTATTTATAAATAACTCCTAAACAATAACTCCTATAGAAAATTGTTTCAAATGAAAAATGTAGGAAATTACATTCTCTATAACCTTTGTATAGAATTGTATATACAATAATGATGTTTTAACAAAGAAATATCGCAAAAACCGAATCGGGTTTCGAATAAACCGCGACTTCCGGTTATCCGTTATTGTCCAAAAACTAATCAGTTCTTTGTGCTCATGTTAAAGTGTTATATATGAAGTTTGGTAACGATATGGCATGTACTTTTTGAGTTAGAGCACCCACACTAACACACACACACACACAGACATCATTCCGAAAATAGTCTAAACGTGTTCTAGGGACCTCAAAACATGTATTTCTGTTGAAATCTCGAAGTCGATTTTTTTCATGAATACAATACTTTCCCATTGCTACGTATGGAGAAAGTAAAAAATGGAATAACGACAAGAATAAAACACAACTTCCGGTTGAGCAGTTTCTGCCAAAATCTTTTCAGATCTTCATTTGTCAGTGAAAATCTTAAGTACAAAGTTTTGTACTGATATGATTATTAGTTTTTGAATTAGAGCACCTACAAAATTCTATCACATACATACATACATAACACACATGCACGCACTCGCACGCACACACAGACACACATCCGCAACCTTATCATTTATGGTTTTGTCACAATTTCAATTTAAGCAAGTGAAACTATAAACAATTTTTTTAAAGAACATGCCTTCAATGGGAAATGCCTAAAGAGGGTCACTTCCCACCTCTGGATTGCCTTATGTTACTATGGGTTTTAAGGCTTCCTCAGTGGGCAGCATCGATAGACTGTGCTTTCAGAAGTGTTGCATAGTCAGCATTGCAACTTGACATTTTACTGTTGTTGTTGTAAGCTTCTTCAGGAGTTTCAATTGCCATTGCCATCTTAAAAAGCATTACTTGTGTCCTTTAAATGGTAGACGATTGCATTTTTACTTTCTCCATACGTAGCAATGGGAAAGTATTGTATTCATGAAAAAAATTGACTTCGAGATTTCAACGGAAATACACGTTTTGAGGTCCCTAGAACAAGTTTAGACTATTTTCGGAATGATGTCTGTTTGTGTGGATGTGATTGTGGGCGCTCTAGCTCAAAAAGAACTTGCCATATTAATACCAAATTTCATATATAATACTTTAACATGAGCACAAAGAACTGATTAGTTTTTGGACAGTAACGGTTAACCGGAAGTCGAGGTTTATTCGAAACCCGATTCGGTTTTTGCGATATTTCTTTGTTAAAACATCATTATTGTTTTTACAATTCTATACAAAAGTTATACAGAATGTAATATACTACAACTTTCATTTGAAACAATTTTTTATTGTAGTTATTGTTTAGGAGTTATTTATAAATAACCAGTTTTTCGGTTTTCTCCTTAAAAACATCGTTATTGGTAATCTTCGTGAGGACCAAAGTTGTAGAGAATAATATTTCTTCCAAGTTTTGTTTGAAACAAATTTTCGTAGAACCATCCATTTCGGAGATATTTTGTTTTTTCTTAATTTCCAGTATACAGCGCCATCACCATGTAGCGGTGAATTCTGTAACCATATTCAAAATTTATGTAATTTACGGCAATAAGGACGACTGTATACTTTTACGATACGAAATAATAATTTTGCCTTATAATAAAAAGAATTTAAATATCTATACCCCAAATATGGAGAAAGTCATGTGTTGGCCATATCAGAATTTTTATATTACCTGGGCCATTGAGCTTAGATTCCTGGCTTTTATCTTTTTGTACATTTAAAGTCATGAATGGCCTTTGAGTGTTATTTGGTTTCTGCACTTGCTTCTACGGTTTCAGATTGTAATAATCTGCATAATGTGTATCTTTTAATTTTTGATGAGTTCTATATTTTTGCAGACTGGAAAAGAGCTGACAATGGATTCTGATGTTGCTGGATCATGTGAATTTGCTGGAGAGAAGAGAACATTAACTCAGGTTTGTGGCATTTAAATGCATTCATTCTGAAAAGTTGAACATTAACAGGTTGATAGCAAGTGCACATGCATATCATAAAAGAATACAGTCGTCCTTATTGTGGGCGCTCTTAACTCAAAAAGTACTTGTCATATGAATATCAAATTTCATATATAACACTTTAGTATGAGCACAAAGAACTGATTAGTTTTTGGACAGTACCGGGTAGCCGGAAGTCGAGGTTTATTCAAAACCTTATTCGGTTTTTGCGATATTTCTTCGATAATACGTCATTATTGTATACATTGACCATTACAAAAAATGTAGAAAATATAATTTCCTACATCTTCTATTTCAAACAATTTTCCATAGCAGTTATTGTTTAGGAATTATTTATAAATAATGTTTTTTCGGTTTCCATCAAATATCTCCTTAAAAAAGTCGTTATTGGTAATCTTTGTGAGGACCAAAGTTGTAGAGAATAATATTTCTTCCAAGTTTTGTGTGAAACAAATTTTCGTAGAACCATCCATTTCGGAGATATTTTGCTTATTCGTAAATTTCCAGTACACAGCGCCACCACCATGTAGCGGTGAATTCTGTAAACATTCAAACTATACCTAATTTACAGCAATAAGGACGACTGTATTATTTTACGATATGAAGTAATAATTTTGCCTTATAATGCTATTCATAATAATTTAAATATCTATACCCCAAATATGGAGAAAGTCATGTGTTGGCCACATCAGATTTTTTTCATTTATCTCCTTTATAACTCAACTTTTGTAAATAGTTCTTATTATAAAAGTTGTAGACAATAAAATCTTCTACAAGTTTTGTTTGAAACATTTTTCCATAAACTCAATAGTTTCAATAAGATTTCGATTTTTTATCTGCATTTACGTTGAGTACATCGCTAGCTTGTTTGATTGTAGCATCACAAGTTCTAAATGGGAAAAATGTCAACTACATCACGATCGTGTGCCTAATGAATAGGCCAGAGGGCCGAATACGGCCAACGACAACTCTTCTTACGACCTGTGAATCTATGATAACTAAATATTGAGACATGGAGATATTTAAAAAATTAAGAATACCACAAGTATTGTCGTGGCCCACGGTAAAGCTGTGGCCCTGTATCTTGCGTACGCCGTGATGGAACGGATCGGCTTCGAGAAATGAGAGTCTGGGTTCAAATCAACAGAGCTTTATTCAATATGCTACCTGCCTTACCCTTATGGCTTGTAGCTCGGAAGCTGAGGGGTCGCTCATGCAGAGCCTCCAGCTGCACCTCGAGTTTGATTCAGAATCGAAGGATTTCCCTTTTCTGATGGAAAGAGTTTTTATAGTTAAGCCGGCCGTGCCCAATCCGGTGACGAGCTACCAGCTTCGAAGTTTATCCAATCTTGCCTGTGGTCAGGACAGGATAGTCGCCTCAGCGGTGCTTGCCTTGATGATAATTTTCTATTGCACATTATCTGAGGTTCCAGAACCTTCCAAAAGTCAGCTAGAGGTCATAATTATATGCAGTTATTCCGAATATTACAATGACAGGAGCTCACATGAGGCTGAGTCACACTGTAGCTGCATATTAGCAGTAAATTGAAGGGTGAACGAAAAGAAATAATGCAGAAAAAGGAATATGGCCAAACCCGGCCACGACAGTATGGAGAAAGTCATGTGTTTGTCACATCAGATTTTTGTTTTAAATTATTATTAAAATCACTTGGTTACATAGCATTTTTTCACAAAAGCATCAAAGGTTTGTTGAACAGTTTTTCTTCTCTTTGTAATTATGTGTTCATCTAAACAGTTTTCTGCACTGCTGATATATTTAAACATTTCATTGTTATTATTTATTGCAAAACACTTGAGCTTCCTTATCAACTGCTTCAATGTTTGTTACTTCATGGTTTATAACATCAGCAATATTTTCATCATTCTTTTTCTGGTCTTCGTCACTGTCCTCATCGCTGCCTTCATATTGCAGTGTTTTCTTCGTTCAAATCATCCAATACTTTTTGTATTACATCCTCTTCACTGATCCTTTCAAATACCGGAATATCATTGTCAATATCAATCAATTTGCTGGAAGTGATGCTGCATGATGGTAGATATTCTAACAAAGAATCAATGTTTACACGTAACAAATCTTCAGTGTTTTCCTGTTGATCTGGTACATCGCATTCCTTAACTATCAAACCAGCTTTCGTGAAGCATTTAATAATTGTTTCTTGGTTAACTTTACCCCATGCATCAGCAATCCACAGCACAGCATCCAGTACAGTTAAAGATTTTGAAAATTCAGTTATGGACTGGAAATTGTTTGACTTTGAAACAACTGAAGTTAACAGAAGCTTCCTGTAGAGCACCTTAAAATTCTTTATGATTCCTTGATCAAGTGGCTGCAAAACCACAGCTGCATTCGGTGGAAGAAACTTTACTGTTACATTTGACAAGTTATCAATTTTTGGGTGAGCTGGGCAGTTGTCCACAACCATTAAAATTTTTCGATTTTTTCTCATTTTTTTGTTTATGATATTCAACCAGTCAATGAATAGTGTACTAACCATCCAAGCTGATTTATTTGCTTTCCAAATCACCGACAAGTTGTCTACATTTACGGTTTTAAAACACCTAGGCCTATTAGCTTTTCCAATCACAAATGGTGGTAACTTTTCTCCAGTTGCACTTGCAGCTAATAAAAGAGTAAGTCTCTCTTTATAAAGTTTTCCACTTTTACATTATTTGCCTTTTGTTGCTAATGTCTTATCAGCCATCGCTTGAACAGGAGTCCACACTCATCTGCATTAAAAATGTCTTTTTCCTGAAAACCCTAAATCGTTTCACTAAACCTTTTTGAAGGAGTTCACTATCTCTTGCAACGCTTCATTTGATTCACCACTCAATGTTTTTTTGATATATGAAATTTCTTTTCTTAAAACTATCCAACTATCCAGTTTATGTCTGAAAATCTTTCAATTGAAAATGTTTTGCAAACCAGAGGACTGCTTCTTGAAAGACCCAAAATACAAGCATTTTACACTCATTTTGTAGAACCAAAGTAGTGTTGCCTTATTAATGTCATCATTGTTGGTTTTCTCACTTTTCTACATAACTCATTGTTTTCATCTTCGATCCTCTCAAGGTATTCTAGTTTTCTTTTCTTGATATTGTTGACACAAGTCTTGCTTATTCCAAAAGCTTCTACAGCTTTTCTTTCACTGTGGTTTTCTAAAAATTTTATCACTTCTACCTTTTTTCAGTGTTAATTCTTTTCGATTAGCTGGCATCTTGGCTACTACTAAAGTGTAGTATTTTAAAACGAATTATGCCTTAACAAGTAATAAGCTAAACTGAGGGTGTTAACCTCTCAAGCTTATCTTTTAAATGCCTGCTACTGCCACCCAGTGTGGCTTAAATTACCCGTAATATGAGAGCGAGAAATTGTAAAAGGTGTACAGATTAATTAGATTGTTGTATGAATGGCAGAGTAACATGGTAAGATGTCCTGAACAATGTAGCATAGTGTATTATTTTTTGTATGAAAGGTATCTTATACAAAGTATAAAGATTATAAGAGCCAAAACAAAGTAAGCAGCACTGAATTATAAATGCCATCACTCATGCTGGAGGGGTTTAGGGTGGGGTAAGTCTATGAGAGGGGGTGGAGCAGCAAACAGAACAATGTAATTCCCATTAACTGGAGTTTTGTTTGAATAAAGAGGTGACTCTATATCTTTCTCTACATTCTTCCCGACTGTTAAAGGGTTTTCTGACAACTACATGTAGTCACATTAACAAGTTGGAAAAACCAAAACAACTCGATCATAGTGGTCACATTACACAATAGACAGATGGTCACTATTTGTAGTTTCCCATGTACAGGAATCCCTATCTTATCTGCCGGGGATGTTGGATGTTGGTCACTTTAGACAGATGGTCAATATACACTGGTGGTCACTTTAACAAGTTCTACTTTATTTAGAATAAACATTAATATTAGCACAAATGTAATAAATTATATAATTTTTTAAGTGAATGTTACATTTTGTGTTTACTGGTAGATAGATGTGGATAAAGGGGATTGTGATAAGGTGAGCTGCCTTGATAGACAGACATCCCAACCATCCTGATTTGATCAGGTCTCTCACGAATACAGAACTAAAACCCAATTGCCCAATCGTGATATCAAATTTCCCGATTTAGAGAGAAAATCCATAAATAATGTTGACAACTTTTTTCACTTTGAACAAACTTACTTCCAGCAGTAAAAAATTAGAACCACATTTCAGCCAATCAGATAAATTATTCCATTCACGTATTGAATATTTAGGGGGACCTCGTTGAATACGAGAACAGGATGTTTACAATTGATTTGGAGGAGGGGGAGGAAGACATGAGAAAAGAACCAATTTTTAATGTCAAATTCAGATGAAAGATTCGTTAAGGGGAACCTATATCTATGGTCAGACATTGCTTTTTACAAAACACACAAGTGTTACATATTAGTCCATTCATGAAATAAAAATCTCCCCCTTGGAGACCCTAATTTCTCTCCCCCTTTGAAAAGTCCAATCTCTCCCTTTTTTGGGAAAAAGTTGGGATGTCTGTATATGAGGCAGAGGCATAAAGGTTAGGAATCACTGAGTTAACACAAAATGTTATATTGTGTGAAGTGTGTTTGTGCTCCTCTGCATAGCATAGACCTATTTTGCTTATTATAATGAGCTCATTATTAAAGGTTACATAAAAATTTATGGCCCTCATATTTTTGAACCTCTGTTAAAATATTTATGGATTACTTGGTACTAGTCAGAATGCAACTAATTATCTGACCTTATTTGATCTAAAATAAAATGTATAATTTCTGTTATGAATTTTCCTTTAAATCGTTCATACTGGGCTGATCTACTGGAATAACATTGCCATTTTTACTTGAGACCCAGTATTATTTTTGGTCCCTACCATACTTCCCAAAATAAAAAAAATTAAATCAAAATACTGAAAAAAGCATTTTATTTGCTGTAAATAAGAAAAAGTACACAAAACATATGCTTAATAATGATAAGCACAAACTAATATTGAACATAAATATTAATTAATATGAAATCCATAAAAAAATGAAATTAAAGAAACTTAGCTCACAATAAGAATAAATAAAACATTTAATTTAATTAAAGTAAGCATTAAGACATTACAAATGGGTAGCTCGCCTGATGGGCTATCATAATTCTGTACTCCAGATGGACAGTCTGCCTGATGGCTCTGTTGTAGAGAGGACTACAATGCAGACAGTTGTTTTTCACATAACTGAAATCTGGTTCTCAGACTTCTTCTATGGCAGGGGTCGGCAGCTTTTTCTATTATATGGGCCACATTTGTTGTTGTGAATGCTTTGGAGGGCTGCATTGGAAATAATGAGAGCTTCGGCAGGCTGTATGGGCATTTAAATCAGAAGTTACCTGATGATTTTGTGGTCTCATGTTATTGAAAATCAATTATAATTTGTTTACTAGTGTTAAAACTCCACCAGAAAAGGTTTTGAGACAATAACTTAAATGAAAAAATATGGATTGACTGTGTTAAATTACACAGACAACTTTTTCATCATTGCTTGGTGGGCCGCATAAAATGCTCTTGGGCAATAGGTTGCCAACCCCAGTTATATTACTCTTTTATTGTGCATAGTATGCAAGTTTAGCCTCACATTTTTGCAAAGCTAAGTTTACGAACGTAGCAGCAAAGTAGTGTGATGTCTCCCCCAGTACCACTGCCTAACATCAAAAGTCATTACATTGTATACGCCTTTGTAATAAATCAGATGACTTGGGATAGACATTGTATTTCATCCCACCGCTAAGTCAGAAGCTAATCTTTGTAAAGAAGAACAGTTTAGCAGATTAGGTGTAAGAAAGAGAAACAACAACATCAATTATAGTTTCCAAAGGTAATTATAGTTCAGGATAATAATTATAGTTTATTATACATATAATATCCTTAATCTATTGGTCGGTCTGTCCGTTTTCCATTTGTCGGAATAATGGCGATATACAACAGTGGCGACATACAACAATGGTGCTATACGACAGTGGTGCTATACGACAATGGTGATATATGACAATGGCGATATACGACTGGTGTTATTCATCGCGGCTTTTCGTTAAGTGCTGCGTATAAATGCGGAGTTGTGGAGAAAATCATTGCACTCTGCAATAATACTACATACTTCATATTTCTTAAAAAAAGAATATAAGGCTAGTTTATTCTTGGGCAACTTTAACAACAATTGGATCTTTTAAAAACGGTTCATACCATTTTCATCAAATTTTGTCTAGTTATTTAACTTGATGTTTATAATAATTCTACATAGTTCATATTTTTCTAAAGATAACTAAACGACACATACGTATATGCAAAAGTTTGTACAATGTATGTTGTACCAATTTTTGTGGGAATACATTGCAAAAACAATGCTGATTCGTCTACATTGTGCACCTGTTCTGTTGTTAAACCCTCTTTCGATATCATTGAAGAAAATTCAAGTATTCCTCCGCAGCTTCATGATCAGCTGCCGCATTTCTTTAGTAACACTTTATCCATGTCGATTGTCTTTGACTGATGGAGTGTTTTTCTGTAGTTCTTTAATTTTCAGAGCATCACATTCTGCGTAAAATTTCATTAATGTACTCTTTTGCTTCTTCAAGTCATAAACAGTCGATGAACTAACACCGAACTCATTGCACAACATTTTTGCCAAAGCACCTTTCTCTAAATGCTGTTGCAATTTCACTTTCCTCTTATTACTGACAAGGGGAGGGTCAGACGTTCGGGTCACAGAATCTTTTCAAAATCTGCACGCACGTAGTACACGGTAAGGACTATTGAGTGTGGAAGCCATAGGGCGCACCTCTCAAACATTCTCGAGAAAATCAACCGAGAAGATTGGCGTGTTAAACTAATATGGTTGAACCAAATTTTCCCAGCATGAGTCACAGTGGTGTAGTGGTTAAGGCATTGGCATTGAAGCATGAGGGTTGCTGGTTCAATTCTACCCGTCTGTACTTTTCTTTTTTTATTTTCTTTTTTCGCAGCTGTGATTTTGTTTTAACATTAACAATAAATCATGGAAAATTATGTGTTTAATTTTTAAAATTTTAAATGCGTTTTTATAATTTTTCACTTTTATTTCTTTTTTGTATTCTTGACATTATTTTTCAATCTTTTAACTTCGACACTTCCTTCTTTATGTACAGTTTCGCATACTTATACTGACAGTGATGAATGAATGTAAAGAATACCCATAAGTAAAATATTAGCAAATGAAGTTATAAATAAATTGAACACATTTTATATTGAATTTTCATTTATTAATAAAATGCATTTTTTGTCAAAAGAAAGTGTTGTATATTGTTATTCGTTATTATTGTATTCCTGTATAAGAATTAGTGCATAACAATAAGTAGCCTATTTCTTCTGGACTGTTCTGAAAATATCTAGTGTTTTTTAAATTTACTTCTGACCACGCAAAATTGCATGTAATTGTAAACACTATATTGGACAAACTATTTCTGTCAGGTCTATTGTTGTACTTTTACACGCCTCATTCATCGGTTATCTTTTGTGAAGGTGAGACGAATATTTAATGTAGGGCAAGCATGAGTTTGTTGCTGTTATTACAAAAATGGAGCCTGTTCCTTGTTCTTCGAAACCTTCGAAAAGTGTGATGAAGATTCGCTTCACAGTCAAACGGCAAAACTTCGACTGAAAGATGCGTTCTTTTACTGTGAGCATCTTCTTCTGGAAGATGACCTCGTTGTTCTAGAACCATCTTCAACGATTTCTGAAGCCGCTATAGTGATAGAAGAAGAGCTGTATCAGTGTACTGTCGAAATGTTAAGGGAAAAGAAATTTGTGAGTGACGAGGTGCTTATCCTTATCCACGAAATTGATGAAGAAGGGCTCTTCCATGAGGTTGAAGGTGGTTATACAGAAGATGAAGATTATGTGCCAGAGGAAAAGAAGAAAAAAGGTGAATTCATTCCACTGGAAAATAAAATTAAACTCGTGAACCTCGCTAGTGAACACCCTAAATGGAGTCTAGAAACTTCAGAATAAAGGATGTTGTCAATTAAAAAGAAAGGATGATTTAAAGAGGTGGAAAGAAAATATAAAAGCTGGAGAGTATTCTTTACATTCATTCATCACTATCAGTATAAGTATGCGAAATTGTACATAAAGAAGGAAGTGTCGAAGTTAAAAGATTGAAAAATAATGTCAAGAATACAAAAAAGAAATAAAAGTGAAAAATTATAAAAACGCATTTAAAATTTTAAAAATTAAACACATAATTTTCCATGATTTATTGTTAATGTTAAAACAAAATCACAGCTGCGAAAAAAGAAAATAAAAAAAGAAAAGTACAGACGGGTAGAATTGAACCAGCAACCCTCATGCTTCAATGCCAATGCCTTAACCACTACACCACTGTGACTCATGCTGGGAAAATTTGGTTCAAGCATATTAGTTTAACACGCCATCTTCTCGGTTGATTTTCTCGAGAATGTTTGAGAGGTGCGCCCTATGGCTTCCACACTCAATAGTCCTTACCGTGTACTACGTGCGTGCAGATTTTGAAAAGATTCGGTGACCCGAACGTCTGACCCTCCCCTTGTGAGTGTTAAGTGCGTCACTTTGCCTGATTTTGAGATGCCTAATAAGGGGTAATAATTCGAAATTGTAAAAATGCTAAAATTTAAAAATGCTTGCAGAATGCAAGCACACTAACTAGTATATACATATATATATATATATACATACATATATACATACATATACATATATATATACACACACATATACATACACACACACACACATATATATATATATATACATACACATACATACATATACATACATACACATACATATATATATATATCATCATCAGCCTTTTTCAGTCCACTGACGGATGAAGGCCTCCTCCCAGACTCTTCCAGTTTTCCCTGTCAACTGCCTCCCTCCTCCAAGTTTGCCCTAAGAACTTAACAAGCTCTCTGTCCAACCTGTCTTTCGGTCGTCTTTTCAGTCTCTTGATGTTTCTTGGGATCCATGCCATGACACTGGACGTCCACCGCTGGTCATTTCTTCTAGCAATGTGGCCCGCCCACTGT
This sequence comes from Uropetala carovei, assembly GCA_036926305.1. NCBI lineage: Eukaryota > Metazoa > Arthropoda > Insecta > Odonata > Petaluridae > Uropetala > Uropetala carovei. Next base: position 7,489,858 of record JAXCHB010000188.1, read on the forward strand.
CATTTTAGCATCTTTACTCTACTAATCACGTCACAGACTCCCGTCTTCTTTCTTACCCAGTCGTTCCTCTTGCAGTCTCTTCGGGTGATCCCTAACATGCATCTCTGCATGCCCCTCTGTGTTGTTTGCAGGTGCTGTATCATTCTGGCATTCATGGTCCATGTTTCACAACCATATGTCATAACAGGCAGAACACATTGGTCATACAGTCTCCTTTTTAGGAAGACTGGAATATTTGATTTAAAGATGTTCGCATTCTTGCCAAAAGCACTCCATGCCATCTTCACTCTCCGGTTGATTTCTCCAAGAAGCGAACCATCAGTAGTGATGAGCTGACCTAAGTAAACATAGCTGGTTACTTCTCCGAGTTCTGCTCCGTTGATATGTATCTTCTCAGAATTTGTGAAGGAGTTGTACATAACCTTTGTTTTATTAAGATTCATCTTAAGTCCAGCTTCTCGGCTTGCTTTTTCAAGCTCTTCAGTTCTTCTACAGAGCTCTTCTGGGCTCCCTGCGAACAGTATGATATCTTCTGCAAAGCGCAGGTGACTCAGATATTCTCCATTTATCTTTATGCCTTTTTCCTCCCAGTCGAGCGTTTTGAATACTTCCTCTAGAGCTGCTGTAAATAACTTAGGGGACATAGTATCTCCTTGTCTCACTCCCTTTTCAGCCTTAAAGGCACTCGTCTCTTCATGCAGCTGGACAGATGTTGTCGCATTTTCGTAGATATTCTTGATCAAAGTTATGAATGTTTCTTCTACTCCTTGTTTCTTTAGTGCACGTAACACAGACGAAGTTCGGACAGAATCGATTGCTTTCTCGTAGTCAATAAAACACATACATGGAGGTAATTCATACTCGTTAGTCCGACTGATTACCTCTCTCACGACTTGGATGTGGTCCATCGTGCTATAACCACGGCGAAATCCAGCTTGCTGTCTGGGTTGGGCAGAATCAAGATGGTTTTGAAGGCGCATAGTGAGTATTTTGGTGAATATTTTGTAGACTGTTGGGAGTAGGCTGATCGGTCTGTAGTTATTCAAGTCTTCTTTGGAACCTTTCTTGTGCAGAAGGATGATACATGCGTGGTTCCATGTTTCTGGTATCTTTTTCTTCCTCAGACAGGAATTAAATTGTTTCCGTATGAATACTTCTGCTGTGATACCATCCATTCCAGATTCTTTTCCATTCTTCATACTTCTGATTGCGTGTCTCACCTCTTCCGGAAGGATATCTGGGACCTCTTCGGTGGGCATGTTTCCATCATCATTTACTTCCTCATTTCCTAGAGGATCCTCATACAGCTTGGTGTAAAATTCTTGTACCCGTTTCAGGATTAGTTTCCTACTATGGGTTATGGAGCCGTCTTTTAGCATCAGGGCCACCAGCTGTATCTTTCCGATCGAGAGATGTTGCTTCATTTTCTTGTAACTTCGATTGTTTTCTATGGCTTTCTCGATTAGCTCATAATTATATTTTTTCACATCTTCGTTGATGCACTTCCTTATAGTTTTGTTTAGTTCTGCAAAATGGCTAATTTCTTTAGGATCATTAGTAATTATCATTTTCCTTCTTTTTTCCATAAGCAGTCTTGTTTTTTCGGTCACCTTTTTTTCTGGCTTTGTTTTAACTGTTCTGCCTATTTCTTCAGCAGTTTCCTTGAGTATCTCTATAAATTGAGATTCAACTTCTTGGTCTTCCAGTGCACTGAATCGATTTTTCAGTTGGAGCTGAAATTCTTCTTTTCGTTCTTTTAGCACCTGCGTGTTGATAATAGACTTAGGCTTCTTTATAATCTTCTGTCTTTCCAACTTTGAGTTGAATTTTATTCTGCATCTTACCAAGCGTTGCTCGCTTCCAGTTTTAAACTGGTTGAGGAGGGAACAGTCTTCAGCTAATTTCTTCTTATTGACTAGTATGTAGTCAATTTCGTTTTTGGTACCATTGGGTCCTTTCCAGGTCCATTTTCTATTGGGACTCTTTTTGAAGAAAGTGTTCATTATATATAGACTAGTACATTCAGCAAAGTCTACAAGTCGGTCCCCTCGTTCATTTCTGTCTCCATAGCCCCATTTTCCAACTGCGCTGTCGTCTTCCTTTTGTTCTCCTACCTTGGCATTGAAATCACCCATGACCACTTTTAGATGGCAGCTTCCTTTGTCGTGCAGTTCTCCAACTTCTTGGTAGAAATCTTCCACTTCCTCATCCGAGTACGACGACGTTGGCGCATAAACTTGGACTATTTGAAGTTGATATCTTTTATTTATTTGAAGCACTAGTCTAGCTGCCCGCTCGGATGGGCTTTCCATTTCCACGATATTATTCTTCAATTTTTTGTTGATGATGAATCCAACTCCTCCTGTACTTCCTGTGTCAGTTCCCCTGTAATAAAAAATATGTCCACTCTTCAACTCCAATAGGCCTTCACCTTTTCTTCTCACCTCACTAAGCCCTAAAACGTCCCACTTGATCTTCTCCAGTTGTTCTTGGAGGTCTTGAAGTTTATCTTCACCGGACAAAGTCCGGCAGATAAAGGTAGTTAGGTTGAGGTTAAAGGAATTGGGTAAGGATGAGAAAGAGTGGCAGTGGGCGTTTAACCTCCGGGGATTCTTAGCACCCTCTGCCTTCATGCCTTGTTTCTGACCACTGCCACGGTCAGAGGCAATCCAGCCTCCGGAGAAGGGTTATATATAAATACTACGGAAGAGGAAAGGTAAGTAAGGATATTTAGGGCAACTAGGTGCTGAAGGAAACCCAGTGAGCACTTACTGGAAGGAGAGCCACTGGGGTGTTAGAGAGATACATTTGTAGAAGTTATTGAAGCTTTCGGGATGATCCCTTCAGCAGCACAAGAGAGAGAACTGATTTGGCAGTGACGCTGGGGTGAAGATGTAGTGGTGGAAAGGAAGGGGTTGGGGATCGGACGATGCAGAGGGGGAAGGGGAAAGAGAGGGTGGAAAGAAGGAAATATTAACGGAGATTGAGGCTGGGAGGAGAGAAAGACTTAAAGATTTGGATGCGGGCCAATTCCCATTGATGGAGTTCGGGGGGCAGTTGCTTGGCTTTCTCGCGAATGACAAGTGAACTCAGTTAGACTTTCTTGCGAGCTTGGATCTCGATTCACAGGTTTAAAGCCTTTTCTGTCTTCTCTACATATGAATTCCTAGGTACAAAAGACACTTTTATACTTGTTGAAGTACCACTTGCAACACTAGCTCTAATCGCTTCTTCACTTATCGATTTTATTGTGGACTCGGTCACACCAAGTAATTTACCAACTAATGAAGCAGTTCATTATGCGCAAGCCTATCTAAAACTTCAGTTTTCTTTTCCAAACTCATCACTTTTTTCGCCCTTTTTACCGACTTTTCTTTCATTTCAATCATCACTCTCTTTGGGGCCATGATTAGGCGATATTACAAATAAACTATGAAAATAGCAAAATGCTTTAATGAAAAAAAGTTGCACTTTCATACATTATACATTGACAACCCTAAACCGCATTCCGTATGCCAAATTCGGACTTTCGTGTGTCAGCGAAATGACGAACAAATATTTCGAGTGTTGCTGGATGCCAGCCACCAGTTTCTGCTGTGTCGCCTTCTTTGTCTGTACAGCAATGTTTATTTGTGCAGTTATTTAAATATTTTATTGCATTTTGCCCTATCTCTCTATATTATAAAATCAACGATTGTTTCTAAAAGGCCCCTGCTCAAAAAACTGAACATTCATACCATAATTAGAGATTTTATAATATTTTTTGGCTCTCTGGGAACAGAACCCCCCCTATAACATGTAAATCTATGTTCGACTTTCATACATTCGACTTCTGTACGTGTTTTCAGGAATGCATAATGTACGGATGTCGAGGACTGCCTGTACTTACTATGAAATGTCTCTAAAGAACAAATGAAAATTTTGTATTAAGCAAAACAGATGACCTAAAAAAAGATGTAAAAAATAGATATATCATAGCTTTTACATTTGAAACATGTATGAAGACAACAAATGATCTCAATAGTTATTAAAGTTGCAATATTAATTTACTAATATAATGAAAAAACTTAAATCGTATATTACTTTTAAATTGTTTTAAAATTATCCGTTCACATTTGATAAATACTTAGGTAACCAATGTAAACAGCAATGTGACCAAGGTATACAGTTTATCCTGATCTCTGATTGGCTGGCTAGTCAACCAGTAAAAATCCTCTCACAATCAGAATGATGGAGGCTGGACAAATTATTAATAAATGCAAGGTTTCCTCATATTCTATTTATCTTTTAGCCTATAAAGACATGCACCAACAGCAGATGAGGGGATTTCCAAAACAATCTTTTCTGCTATAGGGGTTCCTAAGACATGTACATTCATCAAATTCTCAAACTCAAATTTTTATCATGATTAAAATTCTTTCTCTATAATTCATGTATGAGAAAGTAAATAAATCTTGCAATTACTATGTAAACATTAAAAATTGGCATATGATATTTAAATTGTGATTTAACCAATTCATATTCCTTTACAGGACTCCAAGGAGATGTTAATGAATTTTGATATTGCAATGTGTCAAGAGCTTGGTGGAGAAAAGATAAAATTCACTCAGGTTTGTTTATATCAATATATTTTATGTACTTTAATTACAAAGTTATTGGGTAGTACCATTTCTTTACATAAACTTATAGAAATTGAGCTCATTGTTGTCTAATTAGGTTCTGTATTATGTAATTCCATTTCTACCTCCTAACACACCATTAGTTTATTTTTATGGATTGTAATCTACTATAAGTGTGTTTTTATGTATTTGTGTGTTTGTTCATGGAACTACTCCTACACGATAAAAGCTAGAATAACCAAATTTGGTACGATTCTTCCTTACATCCTAACTTAGTGAATGGTCAAGGTTTGGTCAACCGGGATTAATCAGTGCTGCCAATATAGGGGATTAACATTTTTCCATAAGATAACACGTATGAATCCATTTCTTGACTTGCAAGGTATTCTTCCTTCAAGCATCAAAATACGTTAATATGGACCAATTTTTTTTTGTTTTTGCTTTATTCGACGAATAAACTATACTATCTTATTCCTGCGAAGTTTACATGTTACACGATCGAAGTTTTCAGAAATACGCTATTTGTTTTTCTAAATTTTGTGGATTTTTCGTACTCTTTCCGGACGTTGCCAAGGCGGCCGTCTTTGTTACCTCCGATTCAGTTAGCTTCAATGAAGCTTACAAATAGATGAAAGTTTAGCGTTATTCGATTCTCACTTTTGTTTAAGCAACGACATGATCGATGTTTATAGAAAGCAACGTAAATAGATACTGATTATTATTCAGGAAGTGTTTTTTGATGAAAGTAATTGAACCTTCTTTCATCTATTGAATACTGGAATCTTACATATTTTGTAAGTAAAATCCTTATAATCTACATTATAATGTTTATTAACATAAATAAGCTCACGTATCTGGTGTACATTTACCGGAGTCAGTGTACAATCAGGGACGACTGTACGTTGCTTTTTCACAGGTTCCTTGCTTATAAGACAAATGTAAATATTTCATAGACATAATTACACAAGAAATATAAGCTGGATTTGGCAAAAGTGATATATATGATAGGAAATATAATTATAGTTATATTTGAAAGCAATACTTTCGGAAACGGATTGTTACAAGGAGATATGATTAATTGTTAAGAAAAGCTAATTGTAAGTTAAAAAGTATCTATTATATAGGTATTTTAAAGAGTTTGTATTTTGTGCTGTAGTAGCTTCACTAAATCCGTTGAAATTCAACGGGAAAATCTGCTAGTTTATTATATTTAAGGAGTCAAATATGATTAGTATAAATCACTTAATTTTCAAATTTATCCCATCGATCTTGTCCAAAATCATGTAAGGGACGTTCCATACTATTCCGATCAAGAGAAATAGACATTTTTTTAAATTTTGGAACTTTATATATATATATGTTGTAACGGTAGTCAAGACATGTTGTTTGCCGCTGAGAATGACCTCCAAATATTTTTTTTCAAAAAGTTAGGGTAGGTCAAAGTTTTGAGTAGCGGCCATTCAGACCTTTTCTTGAACGCTCATATCTCAAAAAGTATGAGTTTAACAAAAAAAGTACACCTTTACTTTTTTATCAGAAAAGAACCAAAATTCATGGAAAAAAATTTTTTTATGTGAAAAAGCAAATTTTTATATTTTTTTTAAATAAACAAATGTAAGAAATAATGCAAAACGTCTAGCACGGCGATTTAAAAATTTGAGAAAAATATGTTACAGCCTTAATTTTTCTAAAAATTTTAAGCTTTCTTTCATTATATAACACCTAATAGTTACCGAGATATTGATGTTTTAGTGTGGTGGGCCGAGAGCCGCGACCGAGCGGCAGATGACAGGTCGCACCGCGAGTGCAGTCCAAGCATCCATTGCCATCTACTTCAAAATTGAATATCTCGGGAAACATTGGGTGTTATATCATAAAAAATTCTATTACACTTATTATTTGCAATATTGTCACGATATCGATCGCGGAATACAATATTGGCGCACCACAGCCCCCTCGATGGATGCCGATTCGCACCCCGCGTCACTCGTGAGTCCGTACCATTATCGTAGAATAACTTTACTGAAAAATCAGAAAACCATGGATCACTAAGGAAATGCAGGAGAAAATGGATGAGAGAAGGAAATGGAAAAACGTTAACAGTGAAGAACGTAGAGCCAACTATAGACGCATAAACTATGAGTTGAGAAGGGTAACAGATAAAGCTAGGGAAATTTGGATAAAAGAAAAATTTGAGGAAATACAACAGATACAACGATACGATATGATGTACGCTAGGGCACTGAAGTTAGAAGATAAGAAGCTTAATGAGATTCGTGGTAAAGGAATTATTAATACAGATGGAAAATAGTCACAGAACCAAAGGATGTAGCACAGGTATGGGAAGAATACATTAAGGAACTATACAAAAAGCAGGCAGGATCGGTACAAATGGACCTGGAAGAAGAGAATTGCATTGAAAAAGACAACTTGGCACCAAGTATTATGAAAAGCGAAGTAGAAAAGGCGATACAGGAACTAAAGAAAGGAAAAGCTACAGGCAGCGATGGATTACCGGTAGAGGTACTTAAAGTCATGGGATCGGAAGGACTAAAAGTTATTACGAAACTAATTAACAAGATTTACGACTCAGGAGGAGGATTTCTTAGATGTAACAATGATCCCTCTAAAGAAGAAGTGTAAGGACTACAGAACGATATCCCTACTGTCATACACTTCGAAGACCATCACGAGGATTCTTAATAAAAGACTAGAGAAAATGGCCGAAGATATGCTAGGGGAAGATCAATTCGGCTTCAGAAAAGGACATGGAACCAGAGATGCTATCGGTGTAGTGAGAATCATATCAGAAAGGGCAATAGAGTACAGTCAAGATTGCTGCATATGTTTCATCGACTGGCAGAAGGCCTTTGATAGAGTAAATTGGGTACTGCTGATGAGGATATTAAAGGATATAGGTGTAGCCTGGAAAGACAGGAGACTGATCAGGAATCTATATGTGAATCAAGTTGTAAAGGTCAGGTTGGAGAATACGGACACCAGCGGAGTACATATCGATAGAGGAGTAAGACAGGGCTGCTGTCTATCGCCGATTCTATTCAATATATATGGAGAGAGAGTAATGCAGGCAGCGTTAGAAGGCACGGAAGATTTCAAAATCGGAGGAAGGATTATAAGAACAGTGAAATACGCGGATGATCAAGTACTTCTAGCAAGAAAGGAAAAGGAACTCCAGAAAATGATAAATAGACTAGTGATAACAGGTAGAAAATACAGTATGGAAATTAATACAGAAAAATCCAAGGTTATACGAATATCAAGTAAAGAAGAAGAAAATTGGAACATAAGTATTGGAGGAAAGCCATTAGAACAAGTTTCAGATTATAAATACCTTGGAAGCATCATAACGAGAGAAGCAAAATGTACCTAGGAGTCAGGACTAGAATAACAAAAGCAAAAGCCGCTTTCAGAAGAAAGAAACTCCTGCTAACGGGAAATATAAAGCAGGAAATCCGCAAGAGGTTGATAAAATGCTATGTATGGAGTATAGCTTTGTACGGAGCAGAAACATGGACGCTAAGGAAAAATGATATTAAATACTTGGAAAGCTTCAAAATGTGGACATGGAGAAGAATGCTGAAGATAAAATGGACAGATAGGGTGAAAAATGAGGAAGTACTAGGAAGAATAGGAGAGAAGTGAACGATTATACAGACTATCAGAAAGAGGAAGGCGAACTGGATTGGGCATTACCTGAGGAGAGAGTGCATGATTAAAGAAGTACTAAAAGGAAAACTGGATGGAAAAAGAGAAAGAGGTAGAAAAGGTTTCAGCTAGTAGACGACTTGAAAGGGAAAGAGAGCTATCAAGACATGAAGAAAACTGCGGAAAACAGGAGTATATGGAGAACCAAGTTTAACCTAGAATAATCACAGACCTGTCAACGGACAGACTATCTATGATGATGTTGATGAAAAATTTAATTGGTCATTTTTTATTTGTTCCAAATTGTTGATATTATTGCAAATAATGTATTATAGGATTTTTTTTCCTTCAAAATTTTAAGCTTTGTTTTATGAATTTTCAACAGCCAGAATAATAAACTTTATTATATTTTTCAATATTATTTACTGCTGGAACACCATTCCCTAATTTTTACAAAATGTTCAGCTCTGTAGCTCTAATGAAATTCCATAAACATTAGTAAATTTTTAAAAAATTTATGAATTTTTTATGGACGATTAAATAAACATTTTCAAATTTCTATAATCCCGTTTTCGTTATTTGGTACGTTCTTCTGTTAGAAAAAATGTCAGCATTTTAGCACATTTATAATTACCTAAACCATGAACCGTTTGTTTATAATATGTGATTGCATTATGCAAGCATTTTTATATATTGGCATTTTTACAATTTCGAATATTCCTAATCAGTTATGTATAAAACCATATAACCATGTCAAATTTCAAGTTTGTAGCTCATTTAGTAGGGCCTTATAATTTAAATCATCATATGGGGCAAAACAGGCCCTAATATTTTTAATTTTTAAAACATCGGATTTCTTAATTCTGTAATTACTAAAAACCTATAATTCTGCCAAATTTCACGTATGTAGCTCATTAAGAAGTTCTTTATAATTTTCACACTGGTATGGGGCAGTGGCGTAACTACTGGGGTGCAGGGAGTGCAATGCAGAGGGGGCCCACTCAGCGGTGTAGCCGGGATTTGGGGACCGGTTTAGGTTTTTAGGGCCACTTTTTTAGTAAATATAAAAGTCATCCAGAGTAACCAATATCGTACAAAACAGAACTAATCTCAAGAAACGAAAATTGCGCAAACAACAAGAAGACGAAATTAAGAAATGTCAGAAAATAACATCTTTTGTAAAACCATCTTCAAATCACGAAGGACAGGGATTAGGCAGCGATGAAAGTATATTATCTGAATCAGAAACTCCACAACCAGTAGGGAATGAATTCGAAGGCCCTTTGGAACTGGATGCATTAGATGAGTTAAGAAATTACGTTGAATTACCTTGATGATACTCATTTACAATCTGCATGTCCCAAAGGCAAAGCCTTATACTCCAAAGATATAAGTGGAAATGAAAGACGAACGATTATTTTATGTGGACCAAATCAACCAAAAGGACCGTTTCCTAAAGATCCTAAACAGAATAACAGATCATTCAATGAATGTTATTATTTTTAAATCATGCAAGCTGGGTTTCATAGTAGAAGAGATTGAGTATGTTATTCTAAAATAAAGGATTACGTTTACTGTCGACCATGCTGGTTATTCTATAAGAAAGTTCCAAACAGTATGGCAAATGGAAGCAGAGATTGGCAACATTTAACTCAAAAAATTCAACGTCACGAAGAATCTTCTGATCACAAACAGTGATGTGCAGTGCTGAGTCAGTGGCGTGGAGGAAAAACAATCTATGATTAAATCAATTTCAAAATAAGACAAGAAGCCTTATACTGGAGAAGAATTCTTGATAGATTAATCAATGTTACGCTCACAGCATTGGGGAACTTGCCATTCCGTGGTCATCAACATGATAAGAATACTGCAAACAGAGGAATTTTTTAAATCAATTATAAACCTATTAGCAAAATATGACAAAGTGTTGGATTAACTCTTAAACTCACCCCAAGGAAAAATAAAGCATTTATTGCAAAAAAATTCAAAATGAAATAATTGAAATATTAGCAATTGCCGCTTTAGATAAAAAAAACATTTCTGAATGCATATCAGCAGTTTATTCTATATTGGTTCATACAACGCAAGATGTATAAAAAAATCAATCAGTTGAGCATCATTGTCCGGTACGTAACAATTGAGTACAATTAATACCACAAAGCCTCGGCACTGAAAATTAACAAACACTTTATGGGTTCGTTGCAGTTGTAAATCATTCTGAAGGACTGATGAACATAACTGTTTCAAAATTATAGAAGATTTTACAATGAGGTGGATTGGAGAAGCTTTGTGGTCAATCCGATGATGGGACATCTGTAATGAGTGGTGTTTACAGTGGAGTACAAAAAAGAAAGCCAAACGCCCCATACATACATTGCGCAAATCATGATTTAAATCTGCTTTTAAAATGCTACAACAGATATTGAAGAAGTAAACGACTTTTTTGATGTAGTTGATTCAGTTTATGTATTTTTAGTGACAGTGTGATAAGATGGAATTTAATTAACAAAACAAATTCTGAAGAACCTCTAAAATCACTTAAACGTGTATGTGATACACGTTTTTCTTCAAAAAAAATACAGCTTGGAGGGTTTATGATACAGATTTGTTGATGTAATGAAATCCTTAAATGTGTTAAAAATATTACAAGTATTAAAGAAATGGCAGACATTCTTCTGATTGATAAGTGAACTAGCTCCTAGTTTTCCAGCTGTATGCACCATATCCATGCTTTTCCTAATATTGCCAGTAACGAAACTAAAAATAATAAGAAGTTATTTACGAAGTAACATATCCTAAGAACGACTAAATGGCTTAGCAGCTCTTTCAGTCAAGGAAGAAACAGCAAGAAAATTGGATACTTCCAACATTATAGAGATTTTTGCTAAGGAAATGGTCAGGAGAAAAAATATTCAAAGGATTTTAGTAAAACATTTTAATGTAAAACTGTATTTCTAAAAAATCATACAATATTTATGTTAAGCAAAATTTTTCATTTTCATGAAAAGATTTTGTTTTAAAATTTTTAATAAAGAGATTTTTGCTAATAAATATTAGAAATTTTGTTAAATTTCATAATTACAAAAACTTGTATATTTTGATGTAATTTTGTATTTATGTAATGTTATGAAACATTTATAAAGGCAAATGTTTTCGTTTTTATTAAATTGTTTTGTTTTTAAATTCAATTAGAAACTAATGTGCTAGGGGCCCACTTTCTCAATTTTGCACCCAGGCCAATGAAAGGATAGTTATGCCACTGGTATGGGGCATAAATGGAACAAAACAGTCTCTAAAAATAAGATTTTTGCAATACAGGTATCCCTCGCCGTTCGCGGTTTTGCTTATTCGCGGTTTCTCAGCAATACCCATTACTCATTTTTTTGGCGTACCGAACGGGGAAATCTTCAGTTTCCTGAAGGATCTATAGAATACTGAACGGGAAAATCTCCCAGTTTGCTCCACTCTATATTCTATTTATTTTTCTCGCCACCTGTGTAAACAGCATTAAGTCTGCTTGTTTTACGCGGAATAAATATGGCCATCGGACTAAAAAACACGTGGCTTTTTGAAAAAGAGACTTTTAGGGGAATATGGGGGGACCTTCGCAAGCTTCCGTTTTCCACATTTATATCAGTTTCTGTTCTATAGTGCCGCAAGCAACATGACTTGATATCCTTGGTGTGTTTGTGGTATTAATGTGATGTTTAATTTTATTCTCTCATTTTAAATTAGACAGGACTACACTTAGTGACGTTGGCATTGTATTATAGTAGAGTGCTTTTATAAACATTTGTAATTTTTTAAATTAACCCATTCTTTTACATTATTATGGCATCCAAACGTGTTAATATAAGTGGAAGGGACGCATTAGCTAAGAGACAGCGTAAAGCCATCACTTTGAGGGAAAAGATCATGATATTAGATAAGTTACAAAGTGGAGCAAGTTACGCTTTCATTGGTAAAGAATATGAATCAACCACACGTTCTATAAAAAGGGTCGAAGACAAAATACGAAGTAGTGTAATGGCTTCTACTCTGTCTAGTGCTAAAGTTTCTTTTGTAAGTAGACGTGACCCTGTGTTAGAAAAAATGGAAAAACTCTTTAAGTGTGTGGATAGAGGATAAAACACAGAAAAATGCTCCCCTTAGCACGGAGTTAATAAGAAATAAAGCACTTAACCTATATGAACATTTAAAGAGTGGAACTGAAGACGATGATGAAGAGAATTCTTGTTTTAAGAGCTGGTTTGATAATTTAAAGAAGCTTTTAAATTTGCATAACATTAAGCTATCAGGAGAAGCTGCATCAGCTGATCAAGTGGCAGTAAGGGAATTCCCCGGTGAATTTTTGAAGCTTAACGAGGAGAAAGGTTATAAGCCAGAACAAATTTTCAATGTCGATGAAACCAGTTTATATTGGAAGAGAATGCCAAATAGGACCTTTATTTCCAAAGAGGAACGTACTGCTTCAGGTTTAAAGGCTGCAAAAGATCGATTCACTGTAATATTATGTGGAAACGCTTCGGGATATTTTAAATACAGACCAATGGTAATTTACCATTCAGAAAATCCTCATGCTCTAAAAGGGATGATTAAATCAGATCTACCTGTCTTTTGGAGGTCTAATAAGAAGGCATGGGTTACTTGTAAACTGTTCGAAGATTGGTTTGCCAACTGCTTCATCCAGCAGGTGAAGATCTCTCTGAGGCAGACGAATTTGCCATTTAAAGTGCTTCACGTATTGGATAACGCTCCAGGTCAACCAGTTTCTCTTGCAGAAGGCTATTCTGACGAGAAGTTGTGTTCCTACCACCAAACACAACATCACTCTTACAGCCCATGGGCCAAGGGATCATTGCGACCTTTAAATCTTATTATATTCGCCGAACTTTCAAACATATTTTTCAGCAAATGGATACCAATTCTTTGATTTCTGTTCGTGAATGTTGGAGTTCATTCAACATTCGAACATCCATTCATATGATAAAAGAATCATGGGACGAAGTAAAACAATCAACAATAAATGCACGTTGGCAGAAACTTTGGCCCGAAGCTGTTCGTTCCAAAGTTTATCCCAGAATTCGCAGAGAAGTTGAAGAGATCATCGAAATGACTAGAAATGTAGGTGGAGAGGGCTTTGAAGATCTAAAAGAGGACGAAGTGGAGGAATTGCTCAACTTTCAACAAGAAGAATTAGCAAATGAGGAACATGAAGAATTTGCACAATCAAGTGAGAGCGAAAACAAAGAGGAAGATGTAGAGCCTAAGATAAAACAGTTTTCAGCGAAGACCTTAGCAGAAATTTTAAATATGGCTAACGAGTTGAAAGAAAAAGTAATGCAGGCTGATCCATCTATGGAAAGGAGCATCAATTTTAAGAGAATAATTGACTCTGCAATATCTCCCTATGACGAAATTTATAAAAAAATCAAAACAAAAGGGAAACAGCTCCAAATCACAGAATTCCTGCAGCCAAGTCCCTCATCTTCCTCTTCCATCTCCAAATAATGCTCTTCCGAAACACCTCCATTGTCAACATCCTACGTATACTCTACATCATTCACGGTGAGTTAATAAGCTTCTGTTTTCTTAGTTTTCCTAAATTTAAACGTTCGTCGGTTTTGTTTTCCTTTCATATTTTTAGCTTACTATTTGTTTCTGTGGCCTAGAGTTGTCAGTAAGGTAAAGTAAATAATCACGTAGGACCACTTTCGCGGATGTAGGAACGGAATCCCGTTATTCCATTAGTTTACGCATTTGCCGTTCGCGGTTTTGCGGTTCGCTGAGTCTTCGGGAACGTAACCCCCGCGAACGGCGAGGGATACCTGTACTTTATTTTATCTTTGGTTGCAACAAATTTGCTATAATCGTGCCAAATGTCTAGTCTCTAGGTCATATGGAGCTGCCTCATCTTCTTTGTTCTCGTATTGAGCAATACTGGGGCAAAACAGCCCCAAAAATAGGGATTATATCAATATCGGATTTCCTTCATTACTTGTAGTTTAACATTAATGGCATTAAAATATAAGCCTCTGATTCCCATTAAAAGCTTACCCATATGAACGCATTAAGCTTGTGATCTAGGCAGCCAATTGTTGGATCCAGAAATATTACCACTTTTTTGCGATAAAAACTATAAATTTACGCTAATTCTACACGGATTTGAATTCTGTCTTCAAAAATAAGAAACTACAATTTATATTCTATCCGACAGTTTAAGTCTCGAGTTTGTATCTTGATGGGAAGTAATTTTAAAATGTAAATATAACAACCTCTGAACCAATTAAAGCTTTCTTATGGGCAAAAATGGGGCAAAAAGGGGCCAAAATAGCCCCTTAAAATAGGAATTTCGACAGTTTCGGATTTTTTCCTTCGGTTGTGTTGTGCTCCTCTGTGTTGTTTGCAGGCGTTGTATCATTCTGGCATTCATGGTCCATGTTTCGCAACCATATGTCAGAACAGGCAGAACACATTGGTCATACAGTCTCCTTTTTAGGAAGACTGGAATATTTGATTTAAAGATGTTCGCATTCTTGCCAAAAGCACTCCATGCCATCTTCACTCTCCGGTTGATTTCTCCAAGAAGCGAACCATCAGTAGTGATGAGCTGACCTAAGTAAACATAGCTGGTTACTTCTCCGAGTTCTGCTCCGTTGATATGTATCTTCTCAGAATTTGTGAAGGAGTTGTACATAACCTTTGTTTTATTAAGATTCATCTTAAGTCCAGCTTCTCGGCTTGCTTTTTCAAGCTCTTCAGTTCTTCTACAGAGCTCTTCTGGGCTCCCTGCGAACAGTATGATATCTTCTGCAAAGCGCAGGTGACTCAGATATTCTCCATTTATCTTTATGCCTTTTTCCTCCCAGTCGAGCGTTTTGAATACTTCCTCTAGAGCTGCTGTAAATAACTTAGGGGACATAGTATCTCCTTGTCTCACTCCCTTTTCAGCCTTAAAGGCACTCGTCTCTTCATGCAGCTGGACAGATGTTGTCGCATTTTCGTAGATATTCTTGATCAAAGTTATGAATGTTTCTTCTACTCCTTGTTTCTTTAGTGCACGTAACACAGACGAAGTTCGGACAGAATCGATTGCTTTCTCGTAGTCAATAAAACACATACATGGAGGTAATTCATACTCGTTAGTCCGACTGATTACCTCTCTCACGACTTGGATGTGGTCCATCGTGCTATAACCACGGCGAAATCCAGCTTGCTGTCTGGGTTGGGCAGAATCAAGATGGTTTTGAAGGCGCATAGTGAGTATTTTGGTGAATATTTTGTAGACTGTTGGGAGTAGGCTGATCGGTCTGTAGTTATTCAAGTCTTCTTTGGAACCTTTCTTGTGCAGAAGGATGATACATGCGTGGTTCCATGTTTCTGGTATCTTTTTCTTCCTCAGACAGGAATTAAATTGTTTCCGTATGAATACTTCTGCTGTGATACCATCCATTCCAGATTCTTTTCCATTCTTCATACTTCTGATTGCGTGTCTCACCTCTTCCGGAAGGATATCTGGGACCTCTTCGGTGGGCATGTTTCCATCATCATTTACTTCCTCATTTCCTAGAGGATCCTCATACAGCTTGGTGTAAAATTCTTGTACCCGTTTCAGGATTAGTTTCCTACTATGGGTTATGGAGCCGTCTTTTAGCATCAGGGCCACCAGCTGTATCTTTCCGATCGAGAGATGTTGCTTCATTTTCTTGTAACTTCGATTGTTTTCTATGGCTTTCTCGATTAGCTCATAATTATATTTTTTCACATCTTCGTTGATGCACTTCCTTATAGTTTTGTTTAGTTCTGCAAAATGGCTAATTTCTTTAGGATCATTAGTAATTATCATTTTCCTTCTTTTTTCCATAAGCAGTCTTGTTTTTTCGGTCACCTTTTTTTCTGGCTTTGTTTTAACTGTTCTGCCTATTTCTTCAGCAGTTTCCTTGAGTATCTCTATAAATTGAGATTCAACTTCTTGGTCTTCCAGTGCACTGAATCGATTTTTCAGTTGGAGCTGAAATTCTTCTTTTCGTTCTTTTAGCACCTGCGTGTTGATAATAGACTTAGGCTTCTTTATAATCTTCTGTCTTTCCAACTTTGAGTTGAATTTTATTCTGCATCTTACCAAGCGTTGCTCGCTTCCAGTTTTAAACTGGTTGAGGAGGGAACAGTCTTCAGCTAATTTCTTCTTATTGACTAGTATGTAGTCAATTTCGTTTTTGGTACCATTGGGTCCTTTCCAGGTCCATTTTCTATTGGGACTCTTTTTGAAGAAAGTGTTCATTATATATAGACTAGTACATTCAGCAAAGTCTACAAGTCGGTCCCCTCGTTCATTTCTGTCTCCATAGCCCCATTTTCCAACTGCGCTGTCGTCTTCCTTTTGTTCTCCTACCTTGGCATTGAAATCACCCATGACCACTTTTAGATGGCAGCTTCCTTTGTCGTGCAGTTCTCCAACTTCTTGGTAGAAATCTTCCACTTCCTCATCCGAGTACGACGACGTTGGCGCATAAACTTGGACTATTTGAAGTTGATATCTTTTATTTATTTGAAGCACTAGTCTAGCTGCCCGCTCGGATGGGCTTTCCATTTCCACGATATTATTCTTCAATTTTTTGTTGATGATGAATCCAACTCCTCCTGTACTTCCTGTGTCAGTTCCCCTGTAATAAAAAATATGTCCACTCTTCAACTCCAATAGGCCTTCACCTTTTCTTCTCACCTCACTAAGCCCTAAAACGTCCCACTTGATCTTCTCCAGTTGTTCTTGGAGGTCTTGAAGTTTATCTTCACCGGACAAAGTCCGGCAGATAAAGGTAGTTAGGTTGAGGTTAAAGGAATTGGGTAAGGATGAGAAAGAGTGGCAGTGGGCGTTTAACCTCCGGGGATTCTTAGCACCCTCTGCCTTCATGCCTTGTTTCTGACCACTGCCACGGTCAGAGGCAATCCAGCCTCCGGAGAAGGGTTATATATAATTACTACGGAAGAGGAAAGGTAAGTAAGGATATTTAGGGCAACTAGGTGCTGAAGGAAACCCAGTGAGCACTTACTGGAAGGAGAGCCACTGGGGTGTTAGAGAGATACATTTGTAGAAGTTATTGAAGCTTTCGGGATGATCCCTTCAGCAGCACAAGAGAGAGAACTGATTTGGCAGTGACGCTGGGGTGAAGATGTAGTGGTGGAAAGGAAGGGGGCGTGAAAAGGTTCAACACCTAGTTGCCCTAAATATCCTTACTTACCTTTCCTCTTCCGTAGTATTTATATATATATACTAGTTGTTATGTGCTTGCATTCTGCAAGCATTTTCAAATTTTAGCATTTTTACAAATTCAAATTATTCACAAGCGATGTTGTACATAATCATATAACCATGTCAAATTTGGAGTTTGTTGCTCATTTAGAAGTGCCTTATAATTTTAATCCTCGTATGGAGCAACAATGGAGCAAAACAGCGCCTAACATTAAGAATTATTACAGTCTCAGATTTTTTCCATCTGTTGTAACTAAAAACCCATAATTCTGCCAAATTTCAAGTTTGTATCTCATTAAGAAGTGCATTATAATTATCACACTCGTATGGGGCCGAAAAAGGGCAAAACCACACATTAAAAATAGGAATTCTTGCAATTTTACAATTTTATCTTAGTTTGCCATGAAAATTCTATAATCGTGCCAAATTTCAACTCTCTAGGTCCTAGCAGCTGCCTTGCATTTTTTGTGCTCGCATGGGGCCGAAAAGGGGCAAACCGCCCTTTTAAAATGAGAATTTTTTGTAATTTTGTAATTTTATCTTAGGTTGCAATGAAATTTCTATAACCGTGCCAAATTTCACGTCTCTGGGTCCTATGCTGCTGCATCGCCTTTTTTGTTCTCGAATTGGGCAATAATGGGGCAAAACAGCCCCAAAAATCAGGATTATATCAATATCGGATTTCCTTCATTAGGTGTAGTTTAACATTAACAGCATTAAAATATAAGCCTCTGATTCCCATTAAAAGCTTACCCATATGAAAGGATAGAGCTTGTTACCAAGGAAACCTATTGTAAGACCCAGAAAAATTACTACTTTTTTGAGATAAAAACTATAAATTTACGTTAATTCTACTCGGATTTGCATTCCGTCTTCAAAAATAAGAAACTACAATTTATATCCTATCCGACAGTTTAAGTCTCGAGTTTGTATCTTGACGGGAAATAATTTTAAAATGCAAATATAAAAACCTCTACACCAATTTACATTTTTCTTATGTGCAAAAAATGGGGCAAAAAGGGGCCAAAATAGCCCTTCAAAATAGTAATTTCGACAGTTTCGGATTTTTTCCTTCGGTTGTGACCAAAAACCTATAATCCTACCAAATTTCAAGTTTCTGGCACATTTGGAAGTGCCTCATAATTTTGTATCCTCCTATATATATATATATATATAATATATATATATATATTTATATGAATTTCATTGTTTAAACTTTTAAACTCAACAGTTTGCATCTTCTTGCCGGTTTACGTGTTTTTCCTTATTGTCAGTGTTGGGGCAAAAATTTATAATTATAAAACTTTTATATGTTTTCAGCATTTGTTACGAATACCTCACACTTAAGTAAAATTTCATCAATATAGCACCTCTAGAAGTGCATTTATATGAATTTAATTGTTTAAATTTTATGAGTTTTTAACAGCCTCAATATAAAACTATTACAAAATTTTCATTGTAATTTACTACCGGAACATTATTTCCTAATGCTGTAAAAATTTGCAGCTTCCTGGGTCTTAAGAAAGTACATAAACATTAGTCAATTTTTTAAACATTTAAGAATTTATTATGGCCGAACGAATATAATTTTTCAAATTTCTATATTCCTGTTTTCATTATTTGGCAAATTTTACCTCTTGAAAAAATTTCACATTCATAACGCATTTAGAAGTACCTAAACCATGAAATGTTAGTAAAATTGTTTATAACTTTTTTTGGCCAAGAAAATAAACATTGCTGCAATTTTGCAATTATTCCTCTGATTATTTTTTCTATTCACCTGTGTATTAAATTTCAGCTCTCCAACTATTACAGTTTGGGCCAGACATTAGTGTCCTCCTATATCCCAACTATATCCCAACTATATCCAAACTACTATAGCTGGGTGGCTGAAATTTAATACGCAGGTAAATCAAAAAAAATTATCGCCGGAATAAATGCAAAATTGCAACAATGTTTATCCTCTAGGCAGTAAAAAATGATAAACAATTTTACTAACATGTAATGGTTTAGGTACTTCTAAATGACCTATGAAGTGGAAATTTTTTCTACATGTAGAATTTACCAAATAATGAAAACGGGAATATAGAAATTTGAAAATTTTTATTCGTTCGACCGTAATAAATTCCTAAATGCTTAAAAAATTGACTAATATTTACATACTTTCTGAAGATTCAGGAAGCTGAAAATTTTCACAGAGTTAGGAAATAATGTTCCGGTGGTAAATAACATTGAAAATTTTAGAAATATTTATTGTTGTGGCTGTTAAAAATTTATAAAGTTTAAACAATGAAATTCATATAAATGCAGTTCTAGAGGTGCTACTTTCATGAAATTTTGCATAAATGTGAGGTATCCGTACCAAATCCTAAAAACCTGAAAATGTTTTATAATTATAAATTTTAGGGGCTATTTTTACCCTAATATTTTCAAATCAGAAAAACACGTAATTCGGAGCAGAGATGCAAACTTATGTGTTTAAATAATTTTTTGGCTTTTATTTTTACTTGAGGGAGAATGCTTGCAGAATGCAAGCACACATTCATATCCTCTAATCTCCTCTGTAAGAAAAGTTGTTATAGAATGATATATAGGATATAGGAGGATACAAATGTCTGGCCCAAACTACTATAGTTGGAGAGCTGAAATTTAATACACAGGTGAATCAGAAAAAATTATCGGTGGAGTAAATGCAAAATTCCAACAATGTTTATTTTCTTGGCCCTAAGAAATTATAAACTATTTTACTAACATTTCACGGTTTAGGTACTTCTAAATGGGCTATCAAGCTGAAATTTTTTTAATTGGTAGAATTTGCCAGATAATGGAAATGGGAATACAGAAATTTGTAAATTGTTATTCGTTTGGACGTAACAAATTCTCAAATATTAAACAAATTGACTAATGCTTATGTACTTTCTGAAGGTACAGGAAGCTGAAAATTTGATACAAGGTAGGGAATGATGCTCCGGTAATAAATAACAATGAAAATTTCAGAAATATTTATTACTGTGGCTGTTAAAAATTCAAATAATTTGAATAATTGAATTTACAGAAATGCACTTCTACAATAATGAAATTTAGGAAAAATGTGAGGTATTCGAATAGAAGGATGAAAACCTGTATAATATTTATAATAATACATGTTAGGGGTTGTTTTTACCCCATAATTTTCCAAAAATAAAACACATAATGTGGCACTTAAGTGCAAAATATTGGGTTTAACTATTATTTACATTTTTTTATTCTTTATATTTATATGAGTAAAAATGCTTGCCGAATGCAAGCACACGTTCACTAGTATCCTATATATCATTCTATATCGACTCTACTTACACAGGATATAGGATATATATATATACAGGAGGATACTAATGTCTGGTCCAAACTACAATACTTGGTGAGCTGGAAGTTAATACATAGGTGAACCGAAAAAAATAATCGGAGGGATAATTCGAAAATTGCAACAATGTGCATTATTTTGGCCACTAAAAATTATAAACAATTTTACTAACATTACATGGTTTAGTTATTTCTAAAGGCGCTATCAAGCTGAAATTTTTCCTACCTGTAGAATTTGCCAAATAATGAAAATGGGAATATAGAAATTTCAAAATTTTTATTCATTCGGCCGTAATTAATTCTCAAATGTTTAACAAATTGACTAATGTTTATGTACTTTCTGTAGATCCAGGAAGCTGAAAATTATAACAGGGTTAGGAAATAATGTCCCGCTGGTAAATAACATTGAAAATTTTAGAAATATGTATTGCTGTGGCTGTTAAAAATTAATAAAGTTTAGACAATGAAATTCATATAAATGCACTCTTAGAGGTGCTACATTGATGAAATTTCGCATAAATGTGAGGTATTCGTAACAAATGATAAAAACCTATAAATGTATTATAATTATAAATTTTAGGGGTTGTTTTTACCCCAATATTTCCGAAACAGAAAAACACGTAATTCAGAGCCGAGATGCGAACTTATGCATTGAAAGTAATTTTTAGGCTTTTATTTTTACTTTCAGGTGAGAGAAAATGCTTGCAGAATGCAAGCACATGTTCACTATCATTCTATAAGCACTCTTCTTACAGAGGAGGATATAAGATATACGATATATATAGGATATAGGAGGATACTAATGTCTGGCCCAAACTATAATAGTTGGAGGGCTGAAATTTAATACCGAGGTGAATAAAAAAAATAATCGGAGTTAAAATTGCGATAATGTGCATTATTTTCGCCGCTAAAAATTATAAACTATTTTACTAACATTTCATGTTTTAGGTATTTCTAAATGCGCTATCAAGCTGAAATTTTTTCTACATGTAGAATTCGCCAAATAATGAAAACAGGAATATAGAAATTTGAAGATATTTATTCGTTCGGCCGTAATAAATTCTCAAATATTTAACAAATTGACTAATCTTATGTACTTTAATTAGAGCCAGGAAGCTGAAAATTTTAACCAAGTTAGGAAATAATGTTCTGGTAGAAAATAACATTTGAAATTTCATGAAAGTTTTATATTGTGGCTGTTAAAAATTCATAAATTTTAAACAAGGAAATTCTTATAAATGCACTTCTAGAGGTGCTATATGCATGAAATTTTGCATAAATGTGAGGTATTCCTAAGAAATGCTAAAAACCTATAAATGTTTTATAATTATAATTTTTAGGGGTTGTTTATACCCCAATATTTTCAAAACAGAAAAACACGTAATTCGGAGCCAAGATATGAACTTATGCATTGAAAATTATTTTTCGGCTTTTATTTTCACTTTAAGGTGAGAGAAAATGCTTGCAGAATGCAAGCACACATTTACTTGTATCCTATATGTATCGTATATTCTCCTCTGTAAGAAGAGTGCTTATAGAATGATATATATATATATAGGAGGATACTAATGTCTGGCCCAAACTATAATAGATGGAGAGCTAAAATTTTCAGTAATTGTAGATGGCATGGAGAAACCGCCAGAAAAATTGAGATCTCCTACTTTAGTGTCATTGGTTCGACTCCAGAAATTCCGAAATTTCCTTTTTTCCCATAAGAAAAGCATTACTGAAAATTAATTTCTGGCACTTTCCGATAAGATAGAGAATTCAAAATTGGAGGATTGTTAGATATCCACGAGATCTATAGGGAACCGTTATCACTTTTATTGCAAGTGTTCTGGGTTTGACTCCAGACGACCCGGTATATCTCCCATAAGAAAGCATGGAAAAAAAGAGTTCCTTCATATAGACGAAACTAAGAGGAAAAAATAGATGATATCTTCAGGGTTTGTAGATGTCATGAGTATATCCTCATAGTATTTGACAACTCCTGCCTATGTGTCATCGGTTCGATTCCAGGTAGCCTTAAATTTGAGATTATTTCCCATAAGAAAACCATTGAAATAGGTCCAAGGCGCTTTTGCATTTACAACTTTTTTGTCGGCTTTTAGTCTTCCTTATTAAATGAGAGAAAATGCTTGCAGAATGCAAGCACACATTCACTTCTATCCTATTGTCGTATATCCTCCTCTGTAAGAAGGGTGCTTATAGAATGATATATAGGATATAGGATGATACTATAGTCGATCCGAAGTCGGAAGACTCCTGGCCTCTAAAAAGGGGCGGACACGAGTTAGCAGCAGCCAATAGGAGACTGTTTGTTTGGGAAGGTAGTGGGGAGGAAACCAGTCTCACTCCTGCTCTCGAAGAGATCGCATCGTACTGCGTTGCCGTTTCTACCGCCGTTTCCTTTTTATTTAGAAACTGCGTAGTATATCAGCTGAGCAAGAGCTGGCAGCGCGCATCGGTATCTGCTCTCCCGCACGAAAGTTGAGAGGGGCGATGGAAGGGGAAACGTTCGTGATTGGCTACTTGCTCTAAGTAGGTCAGGAGGCTTCCGACTTCGGATCGACTATAATGTCTGGCCCAAACTGTAATAGTTGGAGAGCTGAAATTTAATACACAGGTGAATAGAAAAAAATAATCAGAGGAATAATTGCAAAATTGCAGCAATGTTTATTTTCTTGGCCGTAAAAAATTATAAACAATTTTACTAACATTTAATGGTTTAGGTACTTCTAAATGCATTATGAAGGTGAAATTTTTTCAAGACGTAAAATTTGCCAAATAATGAAAACTGGAATATAGAAATTTGAAAATTTGTGTTCGTTCGGCCGTAATAGATTCTTAAATGTTTAATAATTTGACTACTGTTTATGTACTTTCTTAAGACCCAGGAAGCTGCAAATTTTTACAGCATTAGGAAATAATGTTCCGGTAGTAAATTACAATGAAAATTTTGTAATAGTTTTATATTGAGGCTGTTAAAAACTCATAAAATTTAAACAATTAAATTCATATAAATGCACTTCTAGAGGTGCTATATTGATGAAATTTTACTTAAGTGTGAGGTATTCGTAACAAATGCTGAAAACCTATAAAAGTTTTATAATTATAAATTTTTGGGGTTGTTTATACCCCAATATTTTCAAAACAGAAAAACGTAATTTGGGGCGAGATGCAAACTTATGCATTTAAAATTATTTTTCTGCTTTTATTTTTACTTTAAGGCGACAAAAAATGCTTGCAGAATGCAAGCACAATAAACTAGTATCCTAAATCGTATATCCTCCTCTGCAGAAGAGTCCTTATAGAATGATAGGATATATATAGGAGGATACTAATGTCTGGCCCAAACTACAATACTTGGAGAGCTGAAATTAAAACATAGGTGAACTGAAAAAGATAATCTCAGGAATATATGCATAATTGCAGCAATGTATATTTATTGGCCGTTAAAAATTATAAACTATTTTACTAACATTTCAGGGTTTAGGTACTTCTAAATGTGCTATGAAGCTGAAATTTTTTCTACCCGTAGAATTTGGCAAATAATGAAAACTGGAATATAGAAATTTGAAAATTTTTATTCGTTCGGCCATAGTAAATTCTTAAATGTTTAACAAATTGACTAATGCTTATGTACTTACTGAAGGTACAGGAAGCTGAAAATTTGAAACAAGGTAGGGAATGATGTTCCGGTAGTAAATAACATTGAAAATTTTAAAAATATTTATTATTGTGGTTGTTCAAAATTCATAAATTTTAAACGATTAAATTTATATAAATGCACTTCTAGAGATGTTAAATTGATGAAATTTTGCATATATGTGAGGTATTCGTAACAAATGCTAAAAACATATAAAAGTTTTATAATTATAAATTTTAGGGGTTCTTTATACCCCAATATGTACCATAAGGAAAAACCGAATATTGGAAAGAAAGTGCAAATTGTTGCGTTTAAAACTTATTTCTCAGCTCATACTCTTTACTTTAGGGTGAGAGAAAATGCTTGCAGAATGCAAGCACACCTTCATTAGTATCCCATATATATATGTCGTATATCCTCTTCTGTAAGAAGAGTGCTTATAGAATGATATATGCAGTAAAACTCGTGTATAACGATCATGCCTAAAACGAAATCTCGGCTATAACAAAGAAATGTCTCGGTTCCTTGAACTTCTCCATAAGTGCATTGGTTAAATTTATCGGATGTAACGAACACTCATTTTATAAATTCTCGACTGTAACGAACAAATGTTTGGTCCCGTGGAAAAAAATGCGCCACATATAACGAATTTTGGCGAGCTAAGCGATAAGTAATGAATAATTTCCGCCCATTTACCGCGCACCATTTCGTAGAGGTCCCCTTCCTCCATCTGCCCCTTCCATATGAATTTCCGTGCTCCCTTTGTTTTGTAATTCATATTAAAAATGTGAAATGTTTATGTAAATTAATGACCATAATAATAATATTAATTGAGCAATTGCAGCATTTTGCTATACATAAAAAATAATTTTTAAAAATCGTATGTAATAGCAATCGAATATTTTACATGCCGCAAAGTTGATAAGCATGTCTTTGCATATGTAAGTACGGCATTGAAGTCGACTCACTGCAAATACAGTAAAAGCTGTGTTATTTGGCTATCTTGGGGATTGTGGATAGCCGATTAGGAGAAATATCCGGTTAGGTCAGTGTTTTTTGATTTTGACATCGCAAATTTAGTATTAACCAAACATAATTGAGCTTAGGTTCACTATTGTACTCCCCAAACATAACTATGCATGGGGTTTACATTTTCCATTTTAATTCTTCCACACGTAGTTAGTTATAGACACTATTTACCCATTCTTATTTAATACGTTGCTATGGTTAGATGCAAAACAAAAATACTATTGAAAAGTTTAGGGTGTCTGGGAAGTTTGGGAATTACTGCAGTGAACCTGTTCCCAAAATTGAATTTATTGGATTATATCTTTCTTATTTATCGTTATTTACTCTATTAAAAAAGGACGAAATTATTTAATTCTTCTGAACATTTCTGTGAAAACCAGTCATATAATATTTTATCTAGTTCCTCAATTTTTGGCTTATGAAGCATATGATATTTATTAATTTATTTACTCGTCTTAGATGATGACACAAATTTTATTAATTTAGCCTTATGAGCCTTGATATCGTAGAGCGTGGAAGATCCGATGTTGAATTCTTTTGCTATGGCTGCTCTATTTTTTCCCTTTTCAATTCGTTTGATCAGCTCCAGCTTTTGTGTTAGCGTTGAAACAACCTTTTCTCTCCTGTTCCTTGCTTTTAGTTATTTATTTTGATGCCTTTTTCAATGGATGGGTAATTTTTTAAATAATAAAAAGCGATAAAACTTGAAATTGTAGAACACATCAAAACATCTAGACAATGCAAATTAGGTAACCAAGAACACCATGCTTACTCGGCAGCCCCAGAAGTATACGGAGTGAATACGTTATACCTATATATGCTTCTTATATTTTAAGAAATTTTAAAGTGGGAGTTGTTGTATTACACAAATACAATTCACGCAAAAATTCATAAAAAAAGAAAAGAAACAAAATGAATTGTATTTCTGTAATTGCCGGTATCTAAGGCTGGCCGGTTCTAAATAGCCAGATAGCACAGCTTTTACTGTATGTGTATACGTGTTATATGGGATGTATAGGCCAAACACCATGTTCTCGTATATAACGTAGTCACGCTTATACCGAAGCAATGAGTCGGTCCCCTCAAATACGTATTAAACGATTTTTACTGTATATATATATATATAGGAGGATACTAATGTCTGGCCCAAACTACAACATTTGGATAGCTGAGATTTAATACGTAGGTGAAATGAAAAAAATAATCGGAGGAATAATTGGAAAATTGCAACAATGTTTATTTTCTTTGTCGGTAAAAATTATAAACAATTTTATGAACATTTCATGGTTTAGGTACTTCTAAATGTGCTATGAAGCTGAAATTTTTTGTAGATGTAGAATTTGCCAAATAATGGAAACAGGAATATAGAAATTTGAAAATTTTTATTCGTTTGGACATAAAAAATTCTTAAATGTTTAAAAGATTGACTAATGTTTGTGTACTTTCTGAAGATCCAGGAAGCTAAACATTTCAACAGGGTTAGGAAATAATGTCCCGGTGGTAAATGAAATTGAAAATTTTAGAAATATTTATTGTTGTGACTGTTAAAAATTCATAAATTTTAAACAATGAAATTCGTATAAATGCACTTCTAGAGGTGCTACATTCATGAAATTGTGCATAAATGTGAGGTATTTGTAACAAATGCTAAAAACCTATAAATGTTTTATAATTATAAATTTTAGGGGTTGCTTATACCCCATTATTTTCAAAACAGAAAAACACATAATTCGGAGCCGAGATGCAACCTTAAGCGTTGAAAATTAATTGTGGGCTTTTATTCCTTACATTAAGGTGAGAGAAAATACTTGCAGAATGCAAGCACACATTCACTGATATATATATATATATATATATATATATATATATATATATATATATATATATATATATACATACACATATATCATGTGTAAGAAGCATCTATATATTATAGACTAGTGAATGTGTGCTTGCATTCTGCAAGCATTTTCTCTCACCTTAATGTAAAGTATAAAAGCCGACAGTTAATTTTCAAATGCATTATTTTGCACCTGTGCACCTAATTACGTGTATTTTTTCGATAATATTGGGGTAAAAACAACCCCTAAAATGTATAATTATAAACATTTCATAGGTTCTCATCATCCATTTTGAATACCTCATATATGTGCAAAATATCATCGATGTAGCACCTCTAGAAATGCATTTATATGAATTTAATTGTATAAATTTTATGAATTTTTAACAGCCACAATAATAAACCTTTCTGAAAATTTTAATTTTAGTTACCACTGGAGCATCATACCCCTCCCTAGGTTAAAATTTTCATCTTCCTGCACCTGCAGAAAGTACATAAACATTAGTCAAATTGTTTAATATTTAAGAATTTTTTACAGCCGAACGAATAAAATTTTCAAATTTCTATAATCCCCTTTTCGGTATTTGGTAAATTCTAACGTTAGAAAAAATTTCAGCATTGTAGCCCATATAGAAATACCTAAACCGCAAAATGTTCGCCACTAAAAATGGGAATTTTGCAACTTTTTATTTTATCTTCGGTTACAACGAAATTTATATATTTGTGCAAAATTTCAAGTCTCTAGGCTATATGGAGCTGGCTCATCATTTTTTTACTCGTATGGAGCAATACTTGGGCACAATAGCTACTTTTGCTAGTTTAAGTCTCGATTTCATATCTTGACAGGAAGTAATTTTAAAATGCAAGTATAAAAACCTCTACACCAATTTACGTTTTCCTATGGGAAAAAATGGGTCGAAAAGGGGCCAAAATAGCCCCTCAAAATCGGAATTTCATCAGTTTCGTATTTTTTCCTCCGGTTGTGACCAAAAACCTATAATCCTACAAAATCTCAAGTTTCTAGCACATCTGCAAGTGCCTCATAATTTTGTATTCTCCTATATATATCTATAATATATAGATGCTTCTTACACATGATATATATATATATATATATATATATATATATATATACTAGTTAATGTGTGCTTGCATTCTGCAAGCATTTATAAAGTTAAACATTTTTACAATTTCAAATTATTCCCAATCAATTTTGTTCAAAATCATATAACTGTATCAAATTTAAACTTTGTAGCTCATTTAGAAGTGCATTATAATTTTATTCGTCACATAGGACAATTATTTAGCAAAGCAGTCGCTAAGATTTCGAATTTTAACTATATTGGATTTCGTCTTTCTGTTGTAACTAAAAACCCATAATTCTGCCAAATTTCATGTTTGTATCTCATTAAGAATTGCCGTATCATTTTCACACTTCTATGGGTCATATATAGGGCAAAACCGCCCTTAAAACTTGGAATTTTCGCAGTGTTTTATTTTATCTTCGGTTGCAATAAAATCTTTATAACCATGCCAAATTTCACATCTCTAGGTCATATGGAGCTGCCTCATCATTTTTGTTCTCATATGGAGCAAAACAGCCCCAAAATAGGGATTATTACAATATCGGAATTCCTTCATTAGGCATAGTTTAACATTGAAGGCTTTAAAATATATGCCACTGATTTCCATTAAAAGCTTACCCATATGAAAGCATTAAGCCTGCTGCTAGGAAGCCTATTGTTAGGCCAAGAAAAATTACCACTTTTTTGCGACAAAAACTATAAATTTATGCTAATTCTACTCGGATTTGACTTCTGTCTTCAAAAATAAGAAACTACAATTTATATCCTGTCCGACAGTTTAAGTCTCGAGTTCGTATCTTGATGGGAAGTAATTTTAAAATGCAAATATAAAAACCTCTACACCAATTTATATGTTTTCTTATGGGCAAAAAATGGGGCAAAAAGGAGCCAAAATAGCCCCTCATAATAGGAATTTCGATAGTTTCAGATTTTTTCCTTCGGTTGTGACCAAAAACCTATAATCCTACCAAATTTCAAATTTCTGGCACATCTGAAGTGCCTCATAATTTTGTATCCTCCTATATATATGATATCTATAATATATAGATGCTTCTTACACATGATATATATATATATATATATATATATATATATATATATATATATATATATATATATATATATATATATATATATATATATATATATATATATATATATATATATATATATATATATATATATATATATACTAGTTAATATGTGCTTGCATTCTGCAAGCATTTTCAAATTTTAACATTTTTACAAATTCAAATTATTCCCAAGCGATGTTTTACATAATCATATAACCATATCAAATTTGGAGTTTGTTGCTCATTTAGAAGTGCCTTATAATTTAATCCTCGTATGGATCAATAATGGAGCAATAATGGAGCATACAGCCCCTAACATTAAGAATTATTACACTTTCAGATTTTTTCCATCTGTTGTAACTAAAAACCCATAATTCTGCCAAATTTAAAGTTTGTATCTCATTAAGAAGTGCCTTATAATTATCACACTCGTATGGGGCCAAAAAAGAGCAAAACCACGCATTAAAAACAGAAATTTTTGCAATTTTATCTTAGTTTGCCATGAAAATTCTATAATCGTGCCAAGTTTCAAGTCTCTAGGTCCTATGCAGCTGCCACGCATTTTTTGTTCTCGCATGGGTCCGAAAAGGGGCAAAACCGCCCTTTAAAAATGAGAATTTTTGAAATTTTATAATTTCATCTTAGGTTGCAATGAAATTTCTATAACCGTGCCAAATTTCAAGTCTCTGGGTCCTATGCAGTTGCATCGCTTTTTTTTGTTCTAGAATGGGGCAATAATCGGGCAAAACAGCTGAGGGTTATATCAATATCGGAATTCATTCATTAGGTGTAGTTTAACATTAATAGCATTAAAATATAAGCCTCTGATTCCCATTGAAAGCTTACCCATATGAAAGGATAGAGCTTGTTACCAAGGAAGCCTATTGTTAGACCCAGAAAAATTAGCAATTTTCTGCGATAAAAACTATAAAATTATTCTAATTCGACTCGGATTTGAATTCTGTCTTCAAAAATAAGAAACTACAATTTATATCCTATCCGACAGTTTAAGTCTCGAGTTCGTATCCTGACGGGGAGTAATTTTCAAATGCAATTTTTATAAAAACCTCTAAACCAATTTACATGATTTCATATGGGCTAAAAATGGGGCATTTTCTCTCACCTGAAAGTAAAAATAAAAGCCTAAAATTTACTTTCAATGCATAAGTTCGCATCTCGGCTCCGAATTACGTGTTTTTCTGTTTCGAAAATATTTGGGTAAAAACAACCCCTAAAAATTATAATTATATTACATTTATAGGTTTTTATCATTTGTTACGGATAACTCATATTTATGCTAAATTTAATGAATGTAGCACCTCTAGAAGTGCATTTATATGAATTTCATTGTTTAAACTTTATGAATTTTTAACGGCCACAGCAATAAATATTTCTATAATTTTCAATGTTATTTAGCACCGGGACATTATTTCCTAACCCTGTTAAAATTTTCAGCTTCCTGGATCTACAGAAAGTACATAAACATTAGTCAATTTGTTAAAGAATTTATTACGGCCGAACGAATAACAATTTTCAAATTTCTATATTCCCGTTTTCATGATTTGGCGAATTCTACAGGTAGAAAAAATTTCAGCTTGATAACTCATTTAGAAATGCATAAACCATGAAATGTTAGTAAATTAGTTTATAATTTTTAGCGGCCAAAATAATGGACATTTTTGCAATTTTGCAATTATTCCTCCGATTTCTTTTTTTCGGTTCACCTATGTATTAAATTCCAGCTCACCAACTATTGTAGTTTGGGCCAGACATTAGTATCCTCCTATATCCTATATATATCCTATATATATATCCTATATATATATCCTATATATATATCCTATATATATATCCTATATATATATCCTATATATATCCTCCTCTGTAAGAAGAGTGCTTATAGTATGATGCTTATATATATATAGATATATATATAGGAGGATACTAATGTCTGGCCCAAACTACTATAGTTGGAGAGGTGCAATTTAATACCGAGGTGAACAAAGAAAAATAAATAATAATAAAATAATAAAAACTGACTAATGTTTATGTACTTTCTGTAGATCCAGGATGCGGAAAATTTTAACAGAGTTAGGAAATAATGTTCTGGTGGTAAATAGCATTGAAAATTTTAGAAATATTTATAGCTGTGGCCGTTAAAAATTAATAAAATTTAAACAATGAAATTCATATAAATGCACTTCTATAGGTGCTACATTGATGAAATTTCGTATAAATGTGAGGTATTCATAATAAATGATAAAAACCTATAAATGTATTATAATTATAAATTTTAGGGGTTGTTTTTACCCCAATATTTTCGAAACAGAAAAACAAGTAATTCGGAGAGGAGATGCAACTTTAAGCATTGAAAATTATTATTCAGCTTTTATTTTTACTTTAGGGCGGTAGAAAATGCTTGCAGAATGCAAGCACATACTTACTTGTTATCCTATCATTCTATAAGCACTCTTCTTACAGAGGAGGATATACGATATAGGATATATATAGGGTATAGGAGGATACTAATGTCTGGCCCAAACTACAATAGCTGGAGAGCTGGAATATAATACGTAGGTGAACCGAGAAAAATAATCAGAAGAATAATTGGAAAATTGCGACAATGTTTAGTTTCTTGGCCGGTAAAAATTATAAACAATTTTACTAACATTTCATGGTTTAGGTATTTCTAAATACGCCATCAAGCTGAAATTTTTTCTACCTGTAGAATTTACCAAATAATGAAAATGGGAATATACAAATTTGAAAAGTTTTATTCGTTCGGCCTTAATAAATTCTCGAATGTTTAACAAATTGACTAATGTTTATGTACATTCTGTAGATCCAGGAAGCTGAAAATTTTAATAGGGTTAGGAAATAATGTCCTGGTGGTAAATAACATTGAAAATTTTAGAAATATTTATTGCTGTGGCTGTTAAAAATTAAAAAATTTAAACAATGAAATTCATATAAATGCACTCTTAGAGGTGCTACATTGATGAAATTTCGCATAAATGTGAGGTATTCGTAACAAATGATAAAAACCTATAAATGTATTATAATTTTAAATTTTAGGGGTTGTTTTTACCCCAATATTTTCGAAACAGAAAAACACGTAATTCGGAACCGAGATGCGAACTTATGCATTGAAAGTAATTTTTCGGCTTTAATTTTTAGTTTCAGGTGAGAGAAAATGCTTGCAGAATGCAAGCACACATTTACTTGTATCCTATATCGTATATCCTCCTCTGTAAGAAGAGTGCTTATAGAATGATATATATCTATAATATATGGAAGCTTCTTACACATGATATATATATATATATATTATTAGGCACTTCCAGATGTGCTAGAAACTTGAAATTTGTAGGATTATAGGTTTTTGGTCACAACCGAAGGAAAAAATCCGAAACTGGCAAAATTCCTATTTTGAAGGGCTATGTCGGCCCCTTTTTGCCCCATTTTTGGCTCATAAGAAACGTAAATTGGTGTAGAGGTTTTTATATTTGCATTTTAAAATTACTTTCCGTCAAGATACGAACCCACAACTTAAACTGTTAGATAGGATATCAATTGTAGTTTCTTATTTTTAAAGACAGAATTCAAATCCGAGTAGAATTATCGTAAATTTATAGTTTTTATCGCAAAAAAGTGGTAATTTTTCTCGGTCTAACAATAGGCTTCCTAGGCTTAATCCTTTCATATGGGTAAGCTTATAATGGGAATCAGAGGTTTATATGTTAATGCCTTTAATGTTAAACTATGCCTACTGAAGGAATTCCGATATTGTAATAATCCTTATTTTTGGAGCTCTTTTGCCCCAGTATTGCTCCATACGAGAACAAAAATGATGAGGCAGCTCCATGTGACCTAGAGACTTGAAATTTGGCATGTTTATAAAACTTTCATTGCAGCCAAAAATAAATAAAATACTGCGAAAATTCTAAATCTTAAGGGTGGTTCACCCTATATATGACCCATACCAGTTTGTAAATTATATGGCAATTCTTGATGAGACACAAACATAAAATTTGGCGGAATTATGGGTTTTTAGTTACAACAGGTAGGGGTAATCTGATATCGTAAAAATTCGAAATACACTACTGAATGAGCTACAAAGTTGAAATTTCATACGGTTATATGATTTTGTACAAAATTGATTGGGAATAATTTGAAATTGTAAAAATGCTAATCTTTAAATATGCTTTCAGAATGGAAGCACACATTAACAAAATAGGTGAGGCAACTCTATATGACGTAGAGGCTTTAAGTTAGGCACGATTATAGAAATTTTGTTGCAACCGAAGATAAAATAAAGAAATAGCAAAAATTCAAATTTTTAGGTGCTGTTTTGCCCCATTTCTACACAATACGAGTGTGGACATTATAAGGCAATTCTTAATGAGATACAAACTTGAAATTTGGGCAGTATTATGTGTTTTTTTTACAACAGAAGGAAAAATGTCATATAGTAAAAATTCAAAATCTTAGGGGCTCTTTTGCCGCATATTTGTAATAAAATTATAAGGCACTTCTAAATGAGCTATAGAGATGAAATTTGGAACGGTTGCTTGATTTTGGACACATTCGATTGGGTAAAATTCGAAATTTTAAAAAATGCTGTAGTTTCAAAATGCTTGCAGAATGCAAGCACTCTCTACTAGTATATATATATCATGTGTAAGAAGCGTCTATATAGTATAGATATATATCATGTGTAACAAGCGTCTATATAGTATAGATATATATCATGTGTAAGAAGTGTCTATATATTATAGTTAGTTGAACAATGTATGCCAAGCAGTGGTAGCACTTTACTGGTGACAAAGCATGAACTTTCCATCATGTCTCATAAAGTATTGCTCATATCAAAATATTTTTCAAATAAAAGTTGTAGAACTAGTAAAGAAGAGTATTTCTTTTCCTATTCATTTTTATTTTAGGAGTAGCCTTATCAAGAATATCAAACAAGAATGTCGTAATTCGAGTTCAACTTACACAGGGAGTGCGTGACATGGGGGTCATCGATTTTCTTCCAATTTCACAAGTATGTAATACTCATCTAATAATGTGAAATTACCAAGGGAGATGATGCGTCTTTCAATCGTTTTAAAGGAAATCGAGGGAGAAATTTTGCTTGTAGATTTGGAACCATTATAATTGACCGAAGACTAAGTAACTAGATGGCCAAGCGGTTAGATGCATAAGAAGCTCTTTTTACTATATCGGTAGCTTGGGTGGTTCGAATCCCTCACTTGTTATTATTATATATATATGCAGGCAGGAAAGGTTTCATTTGGCAACGAAATAACATTGGAGTGTATATTATTGACATCCTGTTATTTTTCAATTTTCTTGCAGTAAATAAAATAATTAAAAAATAAATGTTTAAATAATTAAAGTAAAGCTATCCCTTTGCCAACATTCATGAAAATTGTACCTTCTCTTTTTTGCATAAAACAGATATAAATAACAGTTAGAATTGGAAAAATATTTAACAAAAGGCTAATTCGTGGCAAAATGATATTCACAACAGGTAACTGTGCAAACGAAATGAAATAAATCAAGAAAAGAAAATTAATAATAACGGGTGAGGGATTCGAGCCACCCAAGCTACTGATATAGTAAAAAGAGCTTCTAATGCTTCTAACTGCTCGGCCATCCAGTTACCTACAAGGGGAGGCCATAACATTAATATTGAAATTCGTAAAACCTTTTAGGAGGTGAAACTAGAACTAAAATATCAAATATATCTCTGGGCGTTTTTGCCAATGTGCCTTTGTTTAAAAGATATTAACAATTTTAATTCAGTTGTAAGCATGGATGCATCATATACCATCAACGTTAAAGTTTCAAAAAGAAGTGGCGATAGCCGAACTGGTAGAATGAATGTCTAGTAATCGGATGGGCCGGGGTTTGATCCCAGCTGGCAGCATTTTTTTTGTTTATGTATTTTAACTAGTAAAATTGTATTATTATTATGTTTTGATTGTATTTTTGTTTTTTTTCGCATATTTTTATGATTATTTTTTGGTCTTTTTTCACATATTTTTTTGTACTTGATTTATTTGCATTTTCCACACTTCCACACTTGCAATTAGTATGATTAATTCCGATCAGGGTGTATCTCTTCTATCTCACTTACTTCTACAGCATTACAATACTTCGGATGATACAATTAAATAAACAAGGTAATTGTTCATAATAAACATTTCATAAATGTCATATTAAAGAATTGATATTTTAATAAATAATCCAATAATGATTATAACATTCTAAATTATATTATTTATTTATAACTAGTGTAATGCCCGTTGAAATATCAACGGAAGAATTATAGATAGTTAGATGATTATTATTATTTTCATTTAAAATAATTAATATCACACTTTTACATATGAAATATTTTGTCATATACAACATATCTAGTGAATATTCTGTTGTTGATGGACTATCTTTAGTTAAACTTAAAATAGTTGCCTCTCTTTCCCTCCCTCTCTCCCTCCCCCTCCTCATTTCTCCCCCTCCACCTCTTTCCCCCTCCCCATTCTCGCTCCCCCCTCTACTGCTCTCTCCCCCTCTCTCTCTCGTATTAAAAACTTTCAAAGCATGTTTATACCATAAGGATTGAATTAACAATATGATATAGAGGTCTAACAATGAAATTGGTAGGCAAGGCAAAATCCCCTTAAAATGGCAATATTTCCTCAAACTGTGTGAATTAAACGTTTACATTGAGAAATTTCAAACTGTATGCTGAAAAAAATGAACAGAATAAGAAACTTTATAATGTTTTCTTCAAAATGGTTTATATCCGAAGATTGTAGGTCAATTCTTTCTAATTTTAATCTAAAAAAGAATGAAAGCCTGCACGTCGAAATGTCCCTTTTTACGTGTTACCTTATGGGAAATAGAAAATTTCTCTAGGAATCGAACCTGGGTCTTTGATCTCAAGTTTAATACGTTAAAACGAAATTTTATTATATCATAATGCTATCCTGAAAATCACATCAAATTCAGTTCATTAATTTGCAAGATATTATGCTTCAGCCTTTGCTGACAGACACACAGACATTGTATTTTATTATCTACTAGTGTAATGCCTGTTGAAATATCAATGGAAGAATTATAGATAGATAGATTATTATTATTTTCATTTAAAATAATTAATATCACAGTTTTACATATGAAATATTTTTCATACACAACATTTCTGGTGAATATTCTGTTGTTGACTGGCTGTGTTTAGTTAAACTTAAAATAGTTGCCTCTTTCCCTCCCTCTCCTCCCCTCTCACATCCTCTCTCCCTGACACACCCTCTCTCTCCCTCCCCCCTACTCGTTTCTCCCCCTCCCCATCTTTCCCCCTCCCCATCTTTCCCCTTCCCCACTCTACTTCCCTCTCTTCCCCTCCCCCACTCTACTTCCCTCTCTTCCCCTCTTTCCCCCTCCCCCTCTACCTCTCTCTCCCCCCCTCTCTTTCATATTAAAAGCATTCAAAACACGTTTATACCCATAAGGATTGAATTAACAATATGATATAGAGGTCTAACATTAGTTTGTTGCTCATTCTCATTATCTCTCTGAATTGCCATTATTTGAGCATAACGTTCAATGTCTCTCCTGTTGGAAGCTCTTTCATGATCCTGTGTTCTCCTTGCTTCTATTTGCTCATTCGATTGTCGAGCTCTACGTCTTGCTTGTGCTTCTCTGTTTTGTCGTCGACGTCTTTGCAGTGGTGTTTCTTCTTGTGTCGGAGTGTTTCTTTCGGAATGAACCAAATAATAATAATTGTTATATTTGCTAACTTTCAGAATAAAAATCATTTAAGTTAATTGCAATGAAAATAATACCTATCCTTCCACCTCTCGTTTATTAAAAGTATTGTGTCGGAGTGTTTCTTTCGGAATGAACCAAATAATAATAATTCGTAATAAACATAGAGTACGCTGTTCGTCGTAATTTCTCATAATGTTTCACTGGTGACCATCTTGCTGACAGACACGCAGACATTGTAAATTATAGTATATGATTATAATGTTATAATTATATATGGAAAGTGCAAATAAACAAGTACAAAAAAATACGTGAGAAAAGACAAAAAATAATCACAAAATATACGCAAAAAAATACAATCAAAACAATAATAATACAATTTTACTAGTTAAAATAAATATACAGTGTCTTCGGTTTACTCGATAGATGAGTCCCTAAAAACCATAGTGTATATCGAAATCACATAAATCGAATCCCATTTTCGCATGTACCTAACATGTTAACCTTTAGAGGACGGCTGACGCAGCATATGCGCACGCTTTGGTGGGCTTTAACGGCCAACCGACGCAGCATATGCACGAATAACATTTTGCTAGCATTTTGCCTATGATTTTATTGGTATGCCATATAATACCAATTTTTCTTTTCCCAGCCACTCTAGAATGGTTGTTCTTTCCGATGGCTATAGATTTTTCCTTTCATTCAACAAAATAAAGGGATAGCAATCAATTAGTTCCTGACGAAATGCTCTCTTATTTACGACTGGTAGCTAATTGAATAAGATGGCCTACTTCCATAAAATGATTCAGATTGTGTACGAGTCATTCTCACAATGCAGTCTAAACATTCTCCCTATCCTTATATGAGTGCTGTGTAAACATGAACCAACAGACAGAACCCCAGCCTCTCTTGAGATAAGTAGCGTAAGCATTTCTCTGGCTATGGGAAGCCCTGCCTAAAGGGAGATGACGCAAACACAGCGCCGAGTGACTGTAAGGTTCACTCTCCCTTTGTTTTCAAGGCAGTACTGTGGTGGACCTTCTGTGAGAGCGGTGTTTTCTGTAATCTTTCAATTACGAAAATGGACAAGGAAGGACCCACGGAGGATGAAATCAAAATATTTCTTGATGAAGACTCAGAGGCAGAAACAGACATCGATGATTTGGAAGATGAAGAAGTGGAAGAACGCACAGACTTGAGATTGTACGAGTGGAAAGCACGATCAGCAAAGGATAACAGAGAGATACACCCATTCATAGGCATCCCTTCTGGAGTCATTATATCTGTGGCGCCAAATTTGAATGCCAGCTCTCAACCTTTTGATTTCTTTAGATTACTGTGGAGTGATTAAATTGTTGATTTGCTTGTAATCGAAACAAATATTTATTATCATCAATATTTGAACTCCCTCGATCCTCAAGCACCAGCTGCACAGCCAGACATAATCAAAGAAGAGATGCAGAAGTTTCTCGCCATAACGCTGTTGATGGGGCATACAGGCAGAGACAATCAAAGAATACTGGTCAACTGATGAGTTGTATTATTGTGAATTTTTTGGAAGAACAGATTTTTCCACATACTAAGGTTTCTCCACTTCTCAAATAATGATAACGCTCCCGATAAAAGCAATACCAACTTTGATCCTCTCTGGAAGATAAGGGATATCTTCAACCTTCTGAATAGGCATTATAGTGTCTTTTACAATCCAACAGAAAACCTGGCAGTGGATGAAGTAATTGTCGTGTTCAAAGGTCGTGTAATCTTCAAACAATATATCCTTAAGAAACATAAAAGGTTTGGGATAAAAATGTATAAACTGTGCGATCAATCGGGTTATACATTCGACATTCATGCCTATGTGGGAAGGCAAATGGAGGTGGCATCATCACCCATGAGTGCAACACATGGATCAGTGATAAATCTTGTGAAGAAGGTTGAAGGTCAGAGACACAAAGTTTTTATGGATAATTATTTTTCCTCTCCATCAGAGGAAGATCAACTCTTGTGGGACGGTCCGACCGAATAGAAAAGGCATGCCTCTGAATTGGACAAAACAAAAACTGAATTTGAAGAAAGGAGACATAAGGTCAAGGGAAAAAGGACCATTAGTTGCCGTTGCTTGGAAGAACAAGCGAGAAGTTTTTATGCTCAGTAACATTCAAATTTTATTGATAGCAGTGGAAATCCTATAAAACCCGAAATAGTGAAGCACTATAATAAGAACATGGGATTTGTCGACCTTGGCGATCGTATGGCTAACAGCTATACGTTCGCGAGAAAAACATGCAAATGGACAAAGAAACTTTTTTTTCATTTTCTTGATATGACTGCGCTGAATTCTTTTGTCTTATATCGCTCGATGGGCGGAAGTATTCACAGACATAAGAAATTTCGGGAGACGTTGATTCGGGGTATTATTATATGTTTTCTTGATCATCGTGCATCTCCTCCTACACAAAGAGGACGAACTAGTGCAAACCACCAACAGCTGACACGTCTTGAGTGTCGTCATAGCCGACATTGGCCAGAGAAAGGGAGAAGACAACGATGTGGTCTGTTCTGAGAACGGGCGACACCGTACAGTGCAAGTCCAGTGTCCAGTATGTGATGTCGTATTGTGTTTGTCACCATGTTTCCGTGTGCATCATACAAGGGTTTCACTGCGGGAGTGAACTACAACAGAAAGAGGCAGGTGATAACAGACTTTCATACAAAAATGTACGTACTTTTCTATTAATAACATAAGAGGGTTTTTCTATTTTAAAAAGTTTCTTAATTAATAAAATGCTTTTTGTTTCACTTACGATAATTCGTGGCGGAGATATAAAGGAATATCTCAAATAAGACATATTTGCAAATTTAAATGCCAGAAAACCCGGCCAGCTACTTATACCGCGGACTTTAAATTCCATCCTCTAAAGGTTAAAGAGAGGATATGTTCTTAACTAACGAATTTTAGAAACAAATATAAACATGAAGAACTTTAAATGTCCCAAATTAAATCTGGCCGTGAGTGAGGCTTAAGGATGGATACATGTTTTTGTGCCTGATCTTCCATCCAAACACCCAACTCAACCTCTCCATATTGATCTCTACTTTTATTTATTCTACTAGCACTTGTTAATGGTGTCACACTTTGAGCACATTCACGAATTTTCTTTTCATTAATTTTAATTGGTCTTACCGTTGAATCAGCTAAACCGAGCACTCTTGCAATTTCACTTGGCCTGAGCACTTCTAATGTAACTTTCAAATTAACACTTTTCTTTGGCAAAGAGGCAAAAACTGTATTTTATGAACGATCTCTACTCATATTGAGAGGGGTCAGTAAATTTGAACAATTACAAAAGTTCAAATAATGTTCAGCACGGTTTTCTCGGCAGCACAAAACCAACTAAGCGGAACATGCTCGCACGAGTCGTATTAACATGATGAGAAATATTCTCGTCGAGAAATCCGATCGGCATTTCCATATACCAAATCGGGCTAAAGCGAATTCCGCTTGTGTAAATCAAATTATGTTCCCTATTTTGTTGATTGCGTATAAACAAATCCACGTAAATCGAGTTCACGTATAACAAGGACCTACTGTACAGACCAATTCTGAAAAAAAATGCCAGCTGGAATCAAACCCTGGCCCACCCGATTACTAGACATTCATTCTACTCATTCGGCTATTGCCGCTTCTGTTTGTAGCCTTAAGGTTAATGGTATATTATGCATCCATGCTTAAGCCTGAATTTGAATTGTTAATATCTTTTAAACAAAGAGATATATTTGATATTTTAATTCTAGTTTAGAAGAAAATCGATGATCCCCACGCCAGGCACTCCCTTTGTTAGAAATTTTCTTGCATGGTTACTTCTTCATTGTTGCTAACATAAACAATCTCACAAACAAACCTTTAATTTCCTTACGTGTGCATGCAGTCAGTGTTGCCACTTTTTTTTAGCATTTGGGAGCTAGATTTTATCTTCTTGATAGCTAGAAAGTAGCCAGAATATTTAATTACCTGTAATATTCATGGCAGTGTAAGGATGCTAACTATTTGATGTTTCTAAACTATTAGAGTATTGTAATTGTGTGCTGAACATATGCATCAACTATCACACAGACCCAAAAGATGAAACCTTCCCCTGAACCAATGTCTTGGCTAATTGAAAAACTTTTTTTCCCAAAACCGGGAAAAAATGTTTAAAGGAAACATGCACACAGTACTATGTATTTTACTGTACAAAGTAATTAAGAGTATCCATGTATTGTGGCGATAATCTCTCATTTTACTCAATCACCTTAAGTATTTTAAATGTGGTTACTTAGGTCGGGTTAGACGCAAGAAAAATCCCGCAAGTTACTGTCAGACAGTGGAGTCCATAACGAAAACACTGCCGCGAGACGACTTGCGTGAGACAAAGTGAGTTCTCGCCATACACCACCATGTTCTATTGTAACCACAAGTTAAACTTATTGTGACAATTCACACATTAATTCAAAACAGTTTCAATATCTTTGCGAGTGGATCTGCAAGTTCACTGAACCATGGCAGCAAAGAAAGAGTGGTAAATCGAAGAAACAAAGTTTTTGATAATGCTGTACGAACAGCACACTATATTATGAGACATGCGGTCACCAGAATATAGGAATAAATTTTAAAAACATGAGGCATTGAATTCAATTGCCTGACAATTACGACAGGTGCAGAAAACTGCATAATTTGAGTAGCCACTACGTGCAGGAGTTGAAGAAGATGAAGGTTAAAAAAAGCAGAGCTGGAACAGGTCACTGTCCACTTTCTGCATGGCCATATTTTTCTTCTTTAAATTTCATTAAATCTTCTGGAACCAGCTTGGATACTACAGATAATTTGTCAAGTACCTATTTATATAAACGTTACAATGCCAATTATGAAAAATAGAAAAGGCAATATAGAAAGATAAAAAAATGTTTATTTTTAAATACAAAATTTGCTTACATTACGTACAATTAAATGAATTTATATTGCCATTGGACTTCACCTATCGGCGAAATAAAATACTTTTTAAACTCTTTGCGAACACTTTTAGCATCGGCTGAATAGTTATGACATATGTACGCCTCCTTGTAAAGGGAAAAGGTTCTCTTTAGAGACTCCGCCTTCTTTTTGCCAGGTGTCTGCAATTATCTCATGTGATGCATTATGTTCCTCGTCAAAAGTTCCTGCAAAATACTATGCATGCCTTTGTAATTAAGAAGTAACTTCCGCTTTTATCGGGCGCTTGGATAACTATGTATGTGTTTACCGTCTAGGGCGCCTATGCAATGAGGGAATTTCCATCTATCTTCTTGAAGACATGTTTCTGAAAGAACGACAGCTAATGTAAATGCACAGGCGTGAAATTGCGCGAATCACAGAGTCGAGAACTCGCGCGACAGTAAATCACGGCGATATTTGTTGACAGTGTAAACACACAGGCTAGTCCCTTGCGCGAGATGTCGCAAGTAACTTGCCAGTGTATTCCCTCCTTTACATTTAAGGATATCTGCAACTGCTAGTTATTTGTTGTTTATTGGGGTACCATATCTTCGACTTATCTAGGATGTTTTAGATAGTAGTTAGAAAAGCTAAAATCATTTTTCGATTTGCCAGATTAGTAACAAGTCACTAGGGTTGATTTTTCGGAGCTAGTTTGAGTTGAAAGTCGCTAGATCTAGCTACAAATTTGCTAGATTGGCAACACTGCATGCAGTATTTTAAAATAGGAAGAAATTGGATTATTTATGACGAAGTAAAGAACTTTAAAATGCTATTTCCTCTACGTACACACATATAATTTCTTTCAAATGCATTAAAACCCCATTATTTCAATCCTGGATAATTCAAATGGTGTAATTCTAACAAGGGGATGTTGTCAAGTCGATGTCAAGGATCCGATTGAAACTTCTTGAGGTGAAACTAGAGACAAAATGAGCGGACACGTGTCCCGGCTTTCTTCGCCATAGAAAAAAATGGGCAAAATAGATTGCACGTAAAACATATACCGGTATTTAACTCGGCCATTTCACAGAGCGCCGTGGCTGCGGTCGCTAAGGTCGGTGGTTCAAATCCCACCGGCTGCGAATTTCTTTTTCGATTTTATTTCCGTCTATTTTTTCAAATACCAAGCTGGGTACGTTTCTCAACTTCGTTATTTGTGATTAAATATTTTTTTATAGTAATAAAATAATTTTTCATATTTTAATCTTTCATTTTTTATTTGCCAGCGGTAAAAAGAGGTGGTCCTCTCACTATTCACCATTCAACTGAATATTTTTAAGGCAAAGGCTTGGATGGTATTTATCATAAAAACAAGGTAGGCACAGATATTCCTTGCACCACACGCATCTTACGAAACTTATTGCGTAGGTCTTGGGGAAAACAATCCTCCCGAACGTTCATGAAAACACTTCTGGTGTCCGAGACCATGGATGGGAGTGAGGATGATGTTTTGTGGGAGACTGATGATGAAGTTGAGAGTGATAAAGATAGTAAGCATGAGGAAAATAGTGAAGGTTGCATAGACAGTGATGATGACTAATACAATAAAATGATTTTATGCAGCACTTGGATTGAAATGTTTTTTTGTTGTCCTGAAATGAGTATATTCTTTCAATGTATTTACTTTATTTTTAATGTTATCTTAAAATGAATGCTACCATTTAATTTGTTTGAAAACCTGAATGGTTCTATTTGTGATGTGATCTTATGATTTTAAAGTGTTAAAAGACAATGACATTCAAGAAAAGTATAAGAGAAAATAAATATTTCACAAGATTTATAATTTTTGTAGTAATGAAGGTCAATTTGAGCTTTTTTCTGTTTTGGAAACATCCAAATGGGGGGTCGTCTTAGATTCAGGGTCGACTTGGATTCGGGTGAATATGGTATTTAATGGGTTATTGTATGTATTAAAATTTTTTAATACTAGATGTTTTAATAATTAGTTATTCTTCAGAATCCTAAATGTGTAAACAGATCATTTAAAATAAAGTTTCTTCTATAAAAAAAACCACACGTATGGAGAAAATCATGTGTTGGCCACATCAGATTTTTAAACTCAGTATTTAAGAATAAATATTTAAACCAGTAATTTTGACCAATTTACTATCTGATTATATTCAGTTATTACAATTTTTGCATTCAAGTCATAATTACAATTATTAAAATTGCTGGCGTGATGAGATAGTTTCTCCATGCATACCTTGGGTGCCGAGCGACCGCATGCAGAGATCATTTTTCCTGCTACGGGACCTGTCTTCCGGCAGTGCAGAAGGGAACCAGTGACGCCGAGTCATCCATAACAAGCATGAGCTTTCTAGTGTACCCTGCGTTTCCCTTGCCTCTTTCTGTTATTGTTGTTATTGTTATTTGTTGTTAAATCATTATAGA
Source organism: Uropetala carovei (assembly GCA_036926305.1). Classification (NCBI taxonomy): domain Eukaryota; kingdom Metazoa; phylum Arthropoda; class Insecta; order Odonata; family Petaluridae; genus Uropetala; species Uropetala carovei. The sequence goes on from JAXCHB010000188.1 coordinate 7,534,592, forward strand.
AGCCCAGCATCATAATTCACACACCCACAATAGGATACAATAAATTTCGTATGTGCCGAAATGGATGTTTCTGCTTTCAACAAGGTCTGTTCCAATTAGCTTTTGCCACATTATGCTACATTGTAGTGCATGAAGTATCAGGTTTCTAAACCCCAGCTTTCCTTTGTGATGTGATCGAATTACATCTGCAGGCATCAAAATGATTGTCATCCACTTTTACGACATACGACTGATTTACGCAAAGTTATTCCAGACTACATGAATATAATGCGACTCAAGATTTTTCGGGCGCTGATATTGGAAAAAACCTCATCTTATATTCGGGTAAATATGGTAGCTTTTACCAGAATAATAAATTAAAATTATTTTACATAATCCACCAGGAGGAGGTTAAAGCAATGAAGAGAATTCTGGAACCTGGGTTATTGCTTCTTGGGTTCATTCCTGAATCCATATTAAGGAAAACCCATCACTGCCGCCCAGCTTCCTTTGTCTACCCAGACAAATCATGTACCTCAGGTATAAATGTATTGGATTAGATATTTGAATTTTAGTTTTAAAAGAAATTGGTATAATTTTCCCGAATATCATTTTCCCGAATGATCGGTTTCCCGAACATCAATTTACCGAATGATTATTTTCCCAAATACTACATTCCTGAAAATTATTTTCCCAAACATTTTTTCACTGAAAACCTTCTTCCGGAATATCAACTTTTTGAAATTATCTTCTTGGAATTGATTTTCCTGAAAACGGATTATCCTAAAGCTATTATTTCAAATAGTGTATTTCCCAGAAGTTTCATTTTCTGAATAGATATTTTTTGAAAATGGGCTTGTTGAGTGAGGGACATGGGGGTTGCAAGGCAATTATGAATGTGCCTGTTATTTTGGTTTGTTCTATGAGAGCAAACAATTACTATCGTTAGGCATGAAAAATCCACAAGGTTTTGTGATACAGGGAGATTCAAAAACCCTGAGGGATGGGGTGGGGAAGGTAATAAAGCTAGAGTTAGTGTTAATGGTCTTTCTATATGTTTATAATAATAATAAATTAGCAAATTTAGATAAGGTTGGAGGAGGACAGAGCAAAAAGGCAGGGTGGGAGAAATACTTATTAAACACAAGCAATATACCGTATTCACCCGAATCCAAGACGACCCTGAATCTAAGACAACCCCCCATTTTGATGATTCCAAAACAGAAAAAAGCTCAAATTGACCTTCATGACTACAAAAATTATAAATCTTGTGAAATATTTATTTTCTCTTATACTTTTCTTGAATGTCATTGTCTTTTAACATTTTAAAATCATAAGATCACATCACAAATAGAACCATTCAGGTTTTCAAACAAATTAAATGGTAGCATTCATTTTAAGATAACATTAAAAATAAAGTAAATACATTGAAAGAATATACTCATTTCAGGACAACAAAAAAACATTTCAATCCAAGTGCTGCATAAAATCATTTTATTGTATTAGTCATCATCACTGTCTATGCAACCTTCAATATTTTCCTCACTCTCACTATCTTTATCACTCTCAACTTCATCATCAGTCTCCCACAAAACATCATCCTCACTCCCATCCATGGCATTAGATAAGCAGCATTTCTTAAATCCTTTCACTATTACTTTTGCATTTATTTGTTGCCACGATGCCTTGATCCATTGGCAGAGCATTGCAACTTCAGGTTTCTTAATATTTCCTTTTGGTGTTAAAGTGTGAGTTCCGCTTTGTAACCGCTCAGAATACAAAGCCTTTAAATTATTTTTAAAACACTTATTGACAGCAACATCTAAAACTTGAAGTTGCGATGTCATTCCTCCAGGTATTACAATAAGATCAGTATTCATCGCACTCATTATGTTTTTAATTTCAGGAGATAAGTGTCCTTTGAATGCATCCAGTGAAAGCATTGCTCTTTGTTTTAGTAAAGCTCCTGGCCGTCTATTCCACACCACACGTAACCAATCTCTCATTAGTTCTTTAGTCATCCACCCCTTTTATTGACACCTAACTATTATTCCAATTGGCAAATGTTCCTTAGGCATTGTTTTCCGCTTTAGAATCATATATGGTTGTAATTTAGTCCCATCTGCTAAAACAACCAACATTACCGTGACTCGCATTTTTTCGTTGCCTGTAATTTTAATTAGGACGGACTTAGCAACTTCTTCATTCACAGTATAATTAGATGGCATGTCGAAGAAAACCGGAGTTTCATCGGCATTTCCTATTTGGCTCAAAAGGTAATTATTGGTTTTTCTAAGTCCAGTTACGTATTTCTGGTAAGCGAGAAGTTTTTCAACATAGTCTTCTGGCAATTTCTGACACAGTGAAGTTCGTCGCCATAAAGAAAAATTATTTGTCGCATCATTCTCACGTACCAACTTCTGCTGACCTTGAATTCTTGCAATGATATATTTAGTCCTCTAGCAATTTCATGAGCTTTAAGTATAATACTTTCAGTCGAAACAGGCATACCGTTCTTCCTCATGGTGCTCACAAACTTTACTACTTCTTCTTCTATGCCATGAAATCGGCCTAATTTTGGATGACTGAACGACTTCCTTGTGGCTTTGGCTTTTTCTAGTTCCTGTTTTGAGAGTTTCCATGGACGCACATTTGCCTCAGATACACCGAACTTTCTAATCGCATCACAGTTATTAGTGTTTTCGGTGTAATTTATCACGATCAGCTAAAAATTTGCATCATAGCTCCGTCGAATTCCTTTTGTTAACTTTCCCTTTGCACTCGTGCCACGTACTTCAACATTATCTGTCATTTTAACTTAAGGGTTGTGCATTTAAATGAAGAATGCACAACTCAAAATTACTGTCACACTTAGTGAATCGCGGTGAGTCGTTTGAAAGGGGAATCCCAATGATTTCTGCTCTCATTTGTTTTTACCTTGCGGTTGCCATTACGTGCAAGATGAAAGTACGTCGTCTGTGTTATGATAGTCAACAATGATTATTAGTCTAAATAATTATTATTCCCGTCATGTTTTTCTTATTGTTATTACTATTTGTTTATTTCACTTCTTTATGTACGTACTTGAATTTGCTGTTGTGAATTGTTTACTCTAATATACCATTTGTTGTAAAAACCATTGATTAAATGCTTAAATATACTTCGTATTCGAATGTAAGACGACTCTTGATATTTACAGCTGAAAATTTGGAAAAAAAGGTCGTCTTAGATTCAGGTGAATACGGTAGGTATCTATTGACTGGAAATAACATGTAGTTCTGCCATAGAAATGATGTTTTAATGCATGCATTAATCTCATCAGCTTTGGTACCTCTCTGAATGACAGCCAAAATCGGTCTGAAATCTCCAGATAAAACTACTGTAACATTTCCCATTAACGAATTATTTATTCTAATGTCTTGTAAAGTTCTGTTCAAGGCTTCAATGGCTGCTTTGTTGGACATTGTACATTCACCCTAAACAAAAAGAACTCATTCTTGTAGCAGTCTAGCCTCAACAGTCCCTCTTTACAAACAGGAGTTTCTGTAAATGCTAGATTTAATGGAATCTTAAATGCAGCATGGGCTGTTCTTCAGCCATTTAAAAGTATGGCTGCAATTCCTGATGAAGCAACAGCAATACCAATCTTTTCACTTGATCTTATTTTTGCTAAGAGTAAGTTAAGCAGAAATTTTTTCCCAGTGCCAACAGGTGTGTCTAAAAAGAGTACTTTTCCTTGTTGATTATGTATACTTGAAAGCATTTTTTGGTATATATCTTTTTGATCTGGAATCAATTTTGTCTCATTTATTTTAACAAAGTCCACTAATTCAGCTTTGTTGTGGTTTTTCTGCATGAAATAAAAGTTTTTGAGACTTAAATCTGGACTACGCAGTGATTCAGGAAGTCCATTTTCTTGAAGTTTTTTTACCACCCATTGATATGACTTTGTCCTCAATGAGGATTAATGCTTGATTATAGACATCGTTGCTATAAGATATGTCAATGTCTGGATGTTCCTTTTGTAACTGGTGAACTATGTCTTCGGAGAGAGCCTTCCTATAAGCTAACCACAATTTTTGAAGACTGGAGACATGGCACATTACTAAAAGGATACAGAATAGTTCCCTCAGTTTTTTAGGAGAATCAGTTACTGAAGCATCATCTAAGGTAGAATACCAATGAGAATCATCCTCTAAGAGTCCTAAAGCTTTGCAAACTAACTGATAATTTGGCAAAATCTGATTATTTACAGTACACAAACTTAGGAATGAAGTTGGTCCTCAAACAGTGTGAAGCAACATGTGGAGAAAACAGCATTCAGAGTTGTTAGGATGAATGGTGTACACTCTACCAATTGTATCACTTGATTTGATATTAGGGCAACCAGGGACATTTTCTCCTTCCTTAAGATGCCCAAAACTTGAATTTTGGTTCCAAGTGTAATATTTTGGAATCACATTGTACAGAAGAGTTCTTGCAAAGTCATCCTCCTTACAAAGTTAAAAAAAAGGCTACTAAAGTTGTTTGTGGTGGATTCAGCACTTGGTTTTGAGCATTTTCTGGTGTGAAATAGACACGCTGTCCATTTTCAAGATGGATGGACAAAGAATAGCTGGTTAATGTAATGCCCATTATCTATACAACCAGTATAAAGTAAATTATTTTCCTTCCAAAAATTCCAGGACCTAATTCTAGTGGTGTTATTTTGAATATGAATACAAACTTTAAGAGAATATATTTCACTCAATGCAGTAATTTCAACATGTTCCCCATAATTTCTACTATGACTCATGTAATTTTCATATTCCTCAGATGTTCTAAAAGCACAAAAATGTTTAAATCAATTCCAATTTTTAACAACATACTGCACTTCTTCTTGCCTTACTATATCATCATCAAATATTTGACCCCTTATGTAAAGGAATTAAACAAACAGTTCCCTACTTTTGGCATAGGGACTATACTAAACAGTGTGTTGTCAAACATTTTAACAATGTGAAAACAGTACTTTAGCCAGCACAAAACAATAATGAATGGCCCTTTAATGCCTTAAATTGCTGTTGATCGTGAACTAAACGTGTTAAAGTGTAAATGTCAATAACACCATGCAATTGATCAGTTAACACATTGACTGGATAGACTGATTTCAGCAAACTGCAATGTATTTGCTTGAAGCTCAAGGTTTTTACTGAATGAGCCTATATAGACTATTGTAAGGCCTTTATTTTTCGTCGGATGTTGGTCGTGAGGAGTAAAGAAGGAATGGGAAAGGAAACTCCAACTAAAACTCTTTATTCTGTCTCTCTACTTAGCTGTCTACATTCCCACTCATTAGCCCATTCACACACGACTGCCACACCCAGACGCCGTCGCGAAACTGCCCAGGAAAGCGTCACCCATGTGACCCCCATGGCTGTCGCTAATTGGGTCCCTTCCGATCTTGCCACCCAGCCAAAGGGCGAGTGCATACCGCTGACGCAGTCTTACACATGCTGGCCAGGGGGTGAGAAGGGTGAGGCAGTCCATCCAAGATAAAAGGCACGGGGGGATGCCGTAAGCGGCCACTTACAGGCGCCACTTTTGAAGGACAGCAAAATTAATATTTCGGATTTTTACATTTTCATTTTTTTTTTTAAGGTTTATTGTACAGAACTTGAAAACATCGGGAAAAAATTATATTTTGCACCCCATGATATTTCTTATACATTCAGGGTCGGTTCAAGGTGTAAGCGTTGTAACCTACTGCTTACAGGTGTAACCTAAGACATATGTTTTAAAGTTTTACATTGTATAAAACATGCCGATACACTGTGCACTTTCCTTAACCTCTTTAGCGGGATATATACATGCAAAAGCAATAACTATAATGCTAAGTTTCATGTGCTTTTAGGGATTATGCATTGTAATTTAAAATAACCTTCCCGCCCCAAATACAGTGAACCTTCAACACTAGAGATTTTGATTACTCAGGGTTTGTATCTTTGTGCAAATATTTCACATTCGGGATCTCTACCTTTTGCACATAGCTTCCCTCTCTGATCCCTGATAAATGACTTTGCAAAGAAAAAAGCCCGATGACACTTAATCTCGTCTTTTTCAAAATGTAGGTTAGTAAAGTTGCAATATAAAAATATTTGGTAATATAATCATTACGTAGTAGTTTTGTTATAAGGTCAGTGAGTGTTTTATTTCTATTTTCTGAAAGTATTTAGTTGGATATTCTTTTTTTAAATAAAGACCGATTAAATAAGTTTATTTTCTTTTTTTTATTATATCATTAATATTATTTCATGCCTTTGATATCCAGAGGGGCAGCATATTTTTACCTCACACATATTTTTTAACTGAAACCGGCCCTGCGAATGACCCTAGCGACGCTTAGCTGACTCTCAGGACAATTTAGTGACGACCGCCATCCAATACTTACAATTTGCTTAAAATTTTACCAGTTTTATCTGTGTTCCTTATTCCAGGATCCCAGGAATCAAGAATCGAATGTTTTTATTTATATATAGATTACCACATTTACAGTATTTACTCGTGTATCTTGCGCACTATTTTTCATGAAACACCTGTGAAAAAAAGGGTTGAGCATCTTACAAGAGGATTTCTGAATGGGTTTTATAAATTGTGAGTATCGATAGTAAATTCTCTGCAATATGCTTTGATATTCGCAAAAGACAGAGAAGTATACGGGTATTTATGAGACCAAGCAAATGTTTAAGTTACACTTGCGCTGCAGGCATAAACTTGCAAAAGTAGGCAGAAAGAATACGCCAAGTAACTGATAACTATAGTTCAATAACTACTGAGGGTTTGCCTGCTAGAGAATAGGTAGGCGCAAGTGTGGCCTTTTTCCCTCATCCACATCAAGGAATTCAGAATGGTGAAATTTTGTTGCGAATGAAAGATTTCATCGTTTGAAAGGAAGATGGAAATCCCCATCTTAAGTGTTTGGACTCGTTTGTTCCTAACACCCCATCCGCGTAGGGAAGTTTCCGTTCATTGATGAACAAATAGTACGTGAAGCTTCGCATCGATGCGTAATATTACGTCAAAAACAGTAAACTGGGGACGAAGTTGCATAATATTACAAGAAAAACATTTAAGGGGTTAAAAAAAGAGAACTATTGATGAGATTTCTGCTAGTGTCAGCGTAGAGAGATCATCCAATAAACTGCATCACGTAGGAGAGAATCTTTTCTAATTTACAAGTGAATATACCATATTTACTCATGTAACCCACACACCTTTTTTCCCAAAATGCCTGTGAAAAAAAGGGGGTGCGAGTCTTTCACGAGGAGTCATTTATTTGTGTACCTCGCGCACCTTTTTCCCAAAATGTCGTATCGGTAAACAAATATATCTTAAGACAGCACCCTTGCTGCATCTGTTATTCCATTTCTAAATTTCTTCGCATTGAGACATTGTTGTTCTTTGTATATAAATTTTAAGTCTATAACGATAGGCACAAAGATTGGGTCAGCGTCGCCACCGCGGATTGAACACTTTGCAAGAGCGTAACAGTCACAACATTGAAGTGGTGATATAAATTAAACACAATGTCTTTTTTCGTAATGGAAACACCGGTTACAATATCACATATGCTGCTGCAACATTGTTAATACCAGCTACTTTTAAACGCACACAGTTAATTATAATGGAAATGCGTGGGATTTTCCTGCAGCAGCAAGTATAGTATCTTTGGGGGATAAAGCTCGGACAGATTTAAAGTCTGCCTTTTTAAGAGAATTAATCATTAACCTTACAATGAATCATGGAAAGAGATTGCGATCGTTTACCGTTAGTGTAAAATTGCAAATTATAAGGGAGGCAGAAGTAATAGGAAATCGTGCAGCAGGGCAAAAATACGATGTATCAGAATCGTGCTTCAGGGACTGGAGAAAGATATGTTTTTATAAAATTAAAATTGTACCTTTTATATGAGTTTTAAGTTTATTTACTGGCATTCGCCAAATTCTATGAAGTATAGGCGCAGGAGCTGATTTGGCTGCCAGGAAACTGGCCTAAGTCCCGATAGGCTGGTGCTGCCTCATGAATTTGTTCCTGCATACAAGTATCCATATGCTTAACTTGGGTGGACCTTGTTCAGGGAAAAGGAATCGGTAAAGAGGTCGACCTTTTTTTTTTAATCCGGCACAGATTTATTTTTTCCCTTTGAATTGGCACTAAAATAGGGATGCATGTGATACACAAGGGCACAGGTTACACGAGTAAATATGGTAATTATTTTTTGTCTTAATACTTTAAAAATGTACATTAATTAAGTATTGTAACTCATTAAAAGGTTCAAGAAGATGGAAATGGAACAATCTAATGATTTTCTGACCTTTTCTCATTTTCCAAAAAATCTTAGATAACGACTTAACTTTGAAGCAAACCAATGTAAATCAGTACATAGGTACTAAATGACCAACTAAGTTACATCGAATCATCGTAAATAGAGGCTGCGTAAATCAGGGTATTACTGTACCTATATTCCTTATGTTTAATAAGTATTTCTCCCACCCACCCCCTTCCTCCCCCTCCATCATCTAAATTTGCTAATTCATTGCATAATCTTGAACATTATGTTATTTCCAGTTGATAGACCCTATAATGCTTATGTTTAACAAGAATTTTTCCCACCCTCCCCCCTGCTTCCCCTCCCCCAACTTCGTTATCTAAAGCTTGCTAATTTAATGCATAATCTTGAACTACATGTTATATTGGTTGTTTAATTAGTATTGATTATTTAGTATTTACATTATCAAAATAAATACAACTTTGCCTTTATTATTATTATTCCGTTCTGTGTTCAAAAATGTCATTATCAGATTTCGTGAATAATAAATTTCATTTTTATCAGAAAGAATACAACAAAATAAATGATTTTTGGGAAATTGAAATATTCGGGAAAATGATATTCGTGAAATTGAAAGTGTGAGCATAAATTGATATTGGATTTAGTGAATTCATGACCTGCAGCACTATTACTAGTATTTCTTTCTCAGAATTTATTTCTCGGCAATAATTAAAAACAGGCACGGAAAATAAGTTGGCCAGCTTTGCTGGAACCTTATTTTTTTATAGAAATCATTGTCATTATTTGGTTATTCCATGGTAGATAAAATGGCAATTTAAATGGAAGAGCCGCCATTTATCATTTAGAAATATACGGCTTCTGAACAAATTTTGATTATGCAATGTTATTAAGAAAAAGAAAAAGATATGCATTCTGAAACTACTTTATAGTATAATTCACTAAAAAAAGTGTAATTTAGTGGCATTAAATTTTAATAAAAATACAAAATAATGGAACTTTGTACAATTTCCACAGTTTCTTTACTATTTCATAGTGTTAATTAAATAAATAATTATCAATTTTTAAAGGAGCTAAGGATTTATTTGCTGCTCTTTGGCTACGCATGGGAGCTAAAAAAGTTGCAGCCATCTGCAGTTACAAATTACGTGATGGAATATTGCCTCATTTTGTTGCTCTCGTCCCAGCTGGAATGGATGAAAAGCAAATTATGAAGGTGTATAAAAAATATGGCATTCATACAATACCTGAACCTCAAGGTTTCCATCTCTTCCTCTTGCCATTTTCAGGTAAAAGTCATTAAAACATCTAATGTGTTATTTTTTACTGCTGCAATTATGAACAAGTTATTGTTTTTTCCCCCTTAAGTTTCCTTTTCCAATATGAAATTGCATTTTATTTTTACCTCAAAAGAAATATTTTAATGTTTAAAGGGAGTAAGGCAGGGAGGTGAAGCTATTCACACAGGCACTAGAGCAATATTGGTTGTCCTTTGGCAAACGAGTTCCACATCCTGGAGTTGAGATATGATGGTTTACTGCTATCACTGTTTAATTATAAAAAAACTACTTTAATTGTTAAAATTTGTCTGCACTGAAAAATATAAGATTTGCAATTACAGTGAAACCTTGATTTTGCACTATTGAAGGGACCACCTAAAATAAATGTAAAATCGAAGAAAGTGTAAAATTGGAGAAATGAAAATGATGTAACATAAAGAAAAATGTGGGTTGCTTTGTATCATAAATTTGGCAAGCCATCTAAAATATACATGTTTCAGCACAATAACAATGTAAATGCAAATAAACAATCTACATAATGCAGGGGTGTGTTGCCAACCAGGTTGGTCGTTATTATTGCAGCCGCCCCTGGCAGTTAGGCATTCCATCCAGCATAGAATTCATGACTTTTTTTGTGGCCCTGAGATCACATTATCTAATATTTGCAGGAATTAGAAGGGATTTCAATAAAAAACAAGATAATATTTTGAATAAAAATTTAATTTGAATTCCTAATGTTTAACTATCATTAATTATCAAGTGTAGGAGCTTCAAATAAACGTATTCCATGTACAGTTGATTGGCATCTTTCAGATAATAAATTGCTGTGTAACATGATCGAGAAAGTGCTGCCCTTAAACATTTGGCATCCCATTGTCATCAGACTGTGATGATCGCTGTTCTCCTGATAATGTGGAATGCTGAGCCTTAAAAATTTTAACAAACGGCTCATGCAGGCCTGATGAAGCCGGCTGCAGAACACCCCTGAACCTACATACTATTTTATTTCTTTAACCAGTCAAACAGGGTCAGTTTAATATGTGTTCCAACATGCGCATCAACTTGAGCTGAAATACTAATTTATCACTTATCGTAAATACTTTCCATTTTGTTTTATTATCCATATTTCAGGCCAAAAAATGAATTATTAATTAATTAATTAATTATAAACAATGCCATGCATCGTGTGGATGTTAACTTCTCACTACAATGACCGATACATAAATGGATTACCATGTTTATATACAATGCCTAGCATCGTGTTGTTATCAACTTCCCACTAAAACAAATCACTGCAGCTAAGCAAGCGTAAAGGTGAGCATGTAAGTGTGTTCGTGTCTTCAGTTGGCTGATAATTGGATTGCCACATGAAGTTGCAAAACTTTCATTTGCAAAGGGACCTCATAGCAAGTAGAAACAAAACACCGTTTACCACATATCGTTACAATGAACGGTTCTCGAGAAATACGCCGCTTTAATGCTTCACAATGACATAACATTTCAAGGCCTGGCATCTGACACGACTGTTGTAAGTTCTTTATTAGTGTAAAGAGATATGCCTATGTTAACATATTTAAATAAATAAAATAAACTTGGTAACTTTTTTAAAAGCATGACCAATTATGTCCTGTTATTTTATTTATTTAAATATGAGAGTTTGACAAAGTTATGACTAAAACTATTGAATATAGCCTATTTTAACCTTGAATATGAGTGAAACACGGCCAGTGATTCTTTCCTAAATAGAAAATTGTAAACGTAAAATTGGGTGAATTTCTGTCAGGACTCAAAGAATAATGTGCAAATTCGGGAAAAATGTAAATTTGAGAAAATATAAAATCGGTTAAAATTATACATTGTTCTTATCAGCATTTGGCTGGGACCAGACAAAAAGTGTGTAAAATTGGGCAAAACATAAAATCCGAAAGCGCAAAATCGAGGATGCACTGTACTTGGTATTTTAAGGCTGATTTTACAACCATAACCTCCAATTAGCAAAATTTCAGCTATTTTTAATGTCACTTATCTAATCATTACCATGTCAAGCTTTTGAGCTTTTTACTTTCTCATACGAAGTATCGAGAAAGTATTGTTTTCACGAAAAAATTCGACCTTGAGATTTTTACGGAAATACACGTTTTATGTGTCGCTGAATCCGAAAAAGTGGTTTTTGCAATGTCGTCTGTCTGTTTCTGGCTCTGGAACCTAGACGGTAGAACGAAAGTGAATGAAATCTCGTACTTAGGCATTTTATCATACTGGCCAGAGTATACATAGAAATGGTTGACATTGATCAATAATTAAGAGTAGTTTATTCTACGCATTTTTAACAACAATCTGAATTTCTCAAAAACGGCTCCAACGATTTTGATTAAATTTCGTACAGTTACTTGAGTTTATGTCTTCATTAATACTGTATAGTTCATATTTCTCAAAAATGAATATAAGGCTAGTTTATTCTTGGCAACTTTAACAATAATTCGATTTTCTCAAAAATGGCTCTAACGATTTTGATCAAATTTCGTACAGTTACTTGAATTTACGTCTTCAATAATACTACATATTTCATTTTTCTCAATGAATGAATATAAGGCAAGTTTATTCTTGGACTACTTTTTCTAAAGATAACTAAACGACACATTAGTACATATATGAGAAAGTTTGTACAATGTATGTTGTACCGATTTTTTATTTTTTGTAAGTATCCATTTTTGGCATGTGTGTAATATTTTTACTGCAAAAACCATCCTAAAACCATACTCTGTCTTATACAATGAATATTTATATGTTGATGAGGTGTTTCACTAAACATTCAGATATGCGCGCACACAAAATATTTGCAAGATTTTTCAGTACACAGGAAGGTTTTCCAATTACGGTAAAACTTTGTTATTTTGAAGTTCAAGGGACCTAAAATTTATGGCTTTGAAGTATACAGGTTTGAAATATACGAACTTTCATAAAAATCAAACTTTCTTATGATCTGCTACTTAGACAGCAAAATTGCAATATAGAATCTTAACTATCCATTCTACAAATGAATTGGTCTTACAAGTTCACGGGTGCAGCATGGGGGGGGGGGGGGGTGCAAGGGTGAATATGAACCCCCCTACTGGTCCTGAGTTAAATTATAGTACATTAAATCATTGGTGAACAAACCTCACGAAATGCAAATGATGAAACATAAACTGTGCAGTGCTCTTTTAGTGTTTGCAAGGCTTTAGATTGTAACATTTTTACCTGTCCGTATCTGCAGTTTTTAGTCCGTTCCAGTAATATCTACACTTGGTGAATACATGACTAATACTTTCATAACAACTTTGAATGCTGTCGGCTTGAATATGAATTATTTAAGAGGACAAGTTTATGATGGCACTGCAGCTATGTCTGGCAAATTCAACGGCATACATGCAAAAGTATCAGAAAAATACCAGAAGACTTTATAAAATGTTTTTATGTATGAATATAAATATCATTTTCTATTGCACCTCCATTTAAAATTCCTGGCTAGACCCCTGTACAAGTCAGTATCATATACACGGTGAATTCACACAAAGCTGAAGTGAACATTTAGTTCGCAGTTCACAAACACCACATCGTGTGAAAAATAGGCTCCAGTGATTATCCCAAATTTCCCAGCATATCTCAAGTTATTCTTTTATTCTGCATTTCGGAAGAAAAGACTTTCAACTGTGCATCAAAAGATTTCCATGCCTCTATCAAATCGCAAACTAACATTCTCCGAGAGATCAAACTCATAAGTTATTTACGATAGAACTGCATTATGAAAACTAATGAAAAATAGCCGTTACATTATGACGCACTCTAATTACCACATGTAGAGTGAAATTACTTGTTGGTATAATAGAATACTGCAACTGATGGATTAAGTGCATTTAATTTAAATGCAATAAGAACACTTATATGGATTAACTAATAAAAAATTTTAAATAAATATTACTTAAATGAGATAGAGATTTAAATACCTTCGTTATTCTTAGGCTCTCAAAGGGCCAATCTTTAAGATTCGCTTAGCTTCCTTTTGATCTGTTGCTTTAAAATCTCGCTCAAAACGATCACAATGACATTATGCTGTGAGACAGACTGCTGATTTCATGGTGGTAACTAACGTCACAGGCATGTTCAAGTCATGAGACAACTAGCAGAAGGAATATTACATTGTGCTCTTCTTTTATGACATTATGGGAAAACCAGTAGGTTTTTATTTTTGGCTCATCACTTATTCTTGTTAAAAACAAAGGTATGAACTTTTTAGAGAGGGCATTTGTTAAAACTTTGTACAATGTTATTTATAGATTGGTTATTTAACAGAAATCAATATTCCATGGTCTTCTCTGGAGCATATCACTTTCTCATGAGAAAAAGTTGCCGAAGTTTGGGAGATCATGAGGATTGAGATAATAGGGGTTTGTGCAACTTCTTTTCAGCTTGGTCCTTGAATTTCGCTATCCACTTGAGAAAGTGAGCATGCACACTAAATCATCTCCTTTGAGTGTAGCGCCGAGAGCGTAAACAAAACTTCGCAGGTCTAGTGATGCAAGGATAAGGTGATTCATTTATTTGCATCATCTACAATTATTATTCCATGTTGACTATTAAATAGGGTGACCATATACCGAGGTGAAAATGAGACAGTTCTCATCATTTGTAAGGAAAAAAGGGACAAAATTTTGCCATGATTTTTTAATAGTGAATATGCCACTATCACGATCTATAGCCGAAATGGCAATTACAAACTTCCCTTACAACATGGAACATGTCAGACCAGGACAAAACTCACGACGAAAAGGAAGCTGACTTGTGTCATAAGACAAAACTCAGAAGGGAATAAGTTCAGGGTAAACCCGGGAAGGATATTGTTCACGGAGACCAGGTTTGCCACCTCAAATTTATCAATGGCCCTGAGAATTTATAATCTGACAATTGCAACTATAATTAACATTTGTTGTTCATTTTATATACTCCATATTTCTGAGAATTTTATACTATAACATAAGGTGACCATACGTCCCGTATTTAATGGGATCATCCCGTTATTTATTTAGGTGTCCCGTTGTCCCGATAAAGCTAAAACAGGACACCAATTCTCCCGTTTCTTGCTGAAGTGCCAATTCATATACAAAATTGCACACAAAATTAATCCATAAAAACGAATTCAGTTTGTGGTGGCTTTTTAATTTATTTTATGCTGGCCATTAAACAGAATATACCTATATTCATTTTCGTAGGTTGGTTACGCACAACAGCAGCTAGTTTCTGTTTGTTTTGTTGCTGCGAACATGTGGTTTGCAAATTCCTTTTTCGACACATTTCTAATGTATTTAGAAAAATGGAGTTAACACTATCGACCATTAAAAGTGTTTTATTAGGTGCAGTTTAAGAGTCCCCCTGTTTGGGAACAAATTCAGGATACACTCGAATACATGGCTGATGTCGACAAAAACATCACGGAAATGAGCAATTCGATGAATACCATCATGTTACGAACCAGTAAAAACAAAATTGCTGAATGGAACTTGAATTTAACTGAAACCCTGGAAAGATGGTTCGGAATTTTCAAGCTCGTGCAAGGTGAAGGAATATCGTTAAAAAGTATTAAAATGATTTTGGAATTTGCTTTAGCCATAACCGGTGCCAGTGGAGCTATAGAAAGAGTGTTTTCTATTACAAATTCTTTGTGGACAGATGAAAAGAATCGTTTCCTAGTTGCAAACATCAAAGCAGTGATAGTGATGAAAACTCATTTTCAGGAACTTTCGTACAACGACTTTAAGATTTGCTTTTAAACGATCCAAAATTACAGCAAGAAATATCTTCGTCCGCAAGTACAAAATGTCTCTGCAAGAGAATGAATCATCAGCACTCATACCAGCTTCAGAATCAACTCCTTCAACATTAACTGCAAATTAATTGCAAACAAAACTATGCAAAGGTAAATAAACCGAATTAAATATTTTAAAAGTAAATTAATTTGTTCATTCACCAATATTTTAGAATTAATAAGCTAAATTTCTATTTTGCCTCACTTGGAATAATAATGCTTTTGAACGACTCTTTTCATTGAATTAAAATTTACACGTCAGCTGTTTTTTTTTAATTTATAAAATCCGATCTCCCTATTGCATAACAAAGTAACGACAGAAATATTACATCAATGTGTCTGAAATGAGAGAATGAATTTTTTCCAATATTACATATTGTATTTTACTTCTTTATAAGAAGTCCAGAAAAACTAGCTGACCCGAAAAAATTATACCCTGACATCCGATAGAGATCCATAGGGCCTAGGTCCGGAGTCTGCAGGTCAAGCGATATTTTTGGCAATCCTACTTACATTCGTAGTTGCTAATAATCTAATATAATTGATTATGTGTTCAACAAGTTCATTTAATTCCTTTTACTCTACACATCATTATCTAAATTTTCTTGTTAATGAGTTTGTTCTTCCTGTCTATGTACATAAATCTTCAAATTCTTGTAAATGATGTACTGACTGAAATAAACCAAACTTCCCTTTTAAAAAGTCACACAAAAATTTTGTACCATTTTTTTCTTGAGAATTACAGAAAATGTCCCGTTTTAGCCTCGTGGGAATATGGTCACCCTACTTAACATAATCTGAATTTTAATTGTGATGGGCTTCAAAACTGCACAAAATGGCTTTTTTGACCAAAACGACAGGACGGTTGGGAAATGGCTAAAAAACAGGAGTCCCAGTGAAAACGGGCAGTATGGTTTTCCTACTGTTAAGTAAGTGAAAGAGAGTCACCTGTTTGGGATGGTGATGTATGCATTTCGTGTGTGATAAATGGGGAATAAAAGGCGATGTAATGGTGCACGTGCAAGCCTTCCACTTACACATATAACGATAAAGGTTTTGAATTAAACGAACTGTTCATGAGTCACTGGACCATATTATGACTTCGAATTTCATTGTAGATGTATTATAATTAATCCGTACCAAAAAGTATGGAAAATCATATTGTGTTGGCCGGGGATTGATTTTAGCTTTTAATTATCTGGGATCGAAATAATGAGGTTTTACTGTACATTCAATTTCAAACACCTGCATTCATTCTGTATAATTCCTTAAGTGAAATATTTGTTTGTGTAATACCTGCCTTATTCCATACAAATTCTCTCAAAATTAAAATCTAGACAGAGATAAACATATCTGTGTCAAAATACTGATTTTAAATATTGGTGTCCTAAATTAAACTTGTTCTTCTAAATTTATAAAATTTTTGTAATTATTTTTGCTATTTCGCATTCAAATATTGAATGGAAGACATTCAATATTAAAACAGTGATGACGACAGTAAGGTAGAAGAAAGATATTCTTTTTGTATGTACATATGGGTGTCGTCCTTGCAGAAGGAGACATGTTTTGCGCATAATGTATTCTGAAATAATGTTTTTCTGAAGACTACTGGACTGCTATAGTGCATTTCAAATGACTTTTCGACTGACATTTCGTACATACTTGGGACCGCTTGTATGTCTCCGCTACTAAGAGGTGGGGCCACATCTCCTGGTCAGAGAACTCAAACTCAGCGTTGCCATATCATGGGCATCCGCAGACTAAAATTCAGGGGTGGACAAGAAAAAATACACATTTAACATAAAATATTGCTTATTATTTTGTAAAGTTAGATAAGAGTCTCTCCTTGGAGTTTGACCGTAAACATCTATTACATGTTCAATAAAATCTGTCTTTACATTAATTTTTTTTCTGCGAACACTCAACATGCACAGTCCACTTAACCTATCTTCACTCATTATAGAACGAAGCCATGCTTTTACTCTACGAAGGGTGCTAAACGACCGCTCAATGGTAGAAGTTGTCGCTGGTAAAGCCAGTGCAATTAACATTGCCGATCTAATAGCGGGAAAAAAATCCATATATTTATCAAATATTTTGGTCAGTGCTGCTGGGATATCTTTAAGCTGTTTTGTAGGCCATGAATCATACCACATGTTAGCTTCAGTTACAAAATTATGTATTTGATAAAAATTTTGAATTTCTTTAGTAATATCAATAAATTCTTTCCTATTCATTAGTATCATTTCACAAGGATGTAATTTAAATATGTAAGTTGAATACATTTTTCTGTTCATCTGAAGATTGGCTGCTCAACGAAGAAAGTAATGAGTCAATATATGGAAGGAAAATGGCTCTGCGATATTATTCTGCAGCCGTATCTGTAGAATAATTTGCTCTAAGAGTTTGTTTTTTGATATGTCTTGGTACAGAGATTTCACTGTTCACTTCAGTTGCAAGACTTTATGCAACAGAAAGTATTTTGTGAAAAATCTTTTCCATACTTTCCCTGTGCTGCTGAATTATATTAATTAGATCTTGAATGTGATTGTGCAATTTTAACAAATCCATTTGAACAGACTGTAAAATTGAGTTACTGGTTCCAACATTGCAGAATATCTACTGATTGTTGCAATGGATATTATAAAAACTGAACTTCTGCATGCACAGGAAAGCTGGAATGCTGATTGTCATGACTTAGAATCCTCAGTTTCAGAAAAATTATCAAGTTCGTTCACTATTTTAACAAAATTTTTGGTGAAAATTCGAATACTTTGTGTTTTTGTGTCCAACGAGTTTCACACAACATCGGAATATTTGTTACTTTAGCCCTCCTATATGAACTTTCCTGAAAATTTTAATAATTGCCTTAATGGTACCACCTGTGTTACGGATTTCACTCAAGCCATTTAAGTCATTCACTATGAGGTTAAGATGATGGAAAGAACAATGGACAAACATTGCTTTCGGGTGCAAAGATCTAATTTTTGCTTGCACTCCCCCTTCCTTTCCAGCCATTGCAGAACATCCATCATATCCCTGACCAACTAAATTTTCCGTTTTCAATTTAAATTGAGAGCATGCCTTTAATATCTCTCTGGATATTCCTTCTGCACTTTGATCTGATATCGCAAAAAAACCAAGAAATTCTTTGCGAATACAAGTATGTCCACCGATACATTCGGGAAATCTAACCCCTAATGATAATTGTTCTATTTCCCCAAAATCAGTCATTTCATCAGCCAAAATGGAAAACCCTTTGGAAGCATTTGCTGCAGCAACTATATCATTTTTCAAAATGCAGCCACACATTTCTATTATTTCATTTTGAGTTCTAACAGATGTGTATTTTGATTTTGCATTGCAAGTTACTAAATGTTTTTTTTAAATTTCGTCACCTCCTTCGATCCGAAAGTCTAACAGGGTTTTAACATTTCCTGTATTGTAAGTTTTACCTCGTAATGAAATGTCATTTGCACCACACAAAACAATGCTTTACACTATTGAATACAGTATTGCCCTATTTTCCTCTACTGCATTGGCAGGTGATTTGTTTAGCAACATTTGTATCAAAGGACTTTTGCCTTTCATAATTGAAATAAAGTGCTTGGCTTCTATTTGTGAAGTTTTATGCCAGTGGGTTTTGGCATGGGCACTTGCAGCTTCATGAAAAGTTTTGTATTTTTTAAACAATGTGTTAACGAAAGAATTTTGAAATCTCCTCTTTACCCTTTGAGAAAAAAGTATACAAACTTTACATAAAGCACCCATTAAATGTGCAGAATACGCCAACCAAGGAGTACACTGTGTAAGCCGCAGATGACGGAAAACTCTACTATTTTCACTATCATGCTTAAAGCCATAAGTCGGTGAAGGTGTCCAGCAATTAGTTAATATTTCATATTTAAATTCACTAGACATACTTTGTGGTGTTTTAGCTATATACAATCCAATATCAAAATGTTCACTAACTTCTGATGCGACATCAAACGACGTACTACATGAAGTGGATTTGTTTGTATCTTTTTCTGACTGTGTCAATGAAGACTCAAATGCATTTCTGACTGTCTGAGAGGTATTTACTCCAGATTTCTCAATCCTGGATCCAATTTCTGTTTTTTGAGATAATTTGTATTATACATGGGGTTATATTCCTGTTATTGAAAAAAATGATAATATTTTATTTGTGTGATTAATATACCAGATAATAAATACATCAAAAAATTACCTTACCTTCTTACTGAAATTAACTAATCTTTATATTTTTCCAACCGAAAAATGTTAAATATGTGTAAGAGTACTTCTTCTTTCATGCTAATATTTAAAATAGCAATTGGAGGGCTGCAAAGATAATGTTTTTCTTATTCACACAATCCCGCTCCTGCAGGCTCTTTATTTTTATCAAATATCCATGTAACTTTTCAAAATTAAAGAGTTTATAACCTAACTAGAAAATATAAAATATTATTTAACTCAAATTACTTAAAGTACATACCTCTGATATTTATGTTGTTTTATAGTAAAACAATCAAGAAACACAACACTTACCCTAAATGATAAATAAAACCTGATTTTTAGCTAAAAGTGCCATCACAAATGCACTTTCCATACTACTTGGACAGATCTCAAAGCAGAACTGATATGTAGCTCCTTTTTCAAGGAATATTACGAAGGCTTAAATTGTCTACAATGTGGGCTGAATTGGAACATATGTAAGAATGTATTACATTGTTGTGACTAGCTGACATGAGGGAGCAGGTCCCAGGCCACCCGGAGAACAGAAGTTATTTTATGTTGCATTATTCCCATCCACGGTAGACTCCCAACTCTAGGGTCGCGGTTCGAATCTCGCTATGGGCATGAATATATGTGCTCGCCAAAAACAGTATGAGCTGAATATTGTGAATAGTCGCTAATAACCTTAGCTGTTGACGCGACTATAAACAATGCCTAAAAAATGATGCATTTTTAAAGGGTTTCGTGGTGACCATTCCTTTTCTTAGCTAGGACTTCCGGTGCCTCTTCCTTCCGAACGAAGTTAGGCATTGACTGTATGCCACAGAGATTTCCGAATTTCTGATTTTCAAGTGAATGGTTTCAATAGGATGAAGCATGTTTTTCAGCAGAAGAGCGGTCTGAGAGGCTGCTTAGGCTAGGGTGACCATATTCTCACGAGGCTAAAACGGGACATTTTCTGTAATTCTCAAGAAAAAAATGGTACAAAATTTTTGTGTGACTTTTTAAAAGGGAAGTTTGGTTTATTTCAGTCAGTACATCATTTACAAGAATTTGAAGATTTATGTACATAGACAGGAAGAACAAACTCATTAACAAGAAAATTTAGATAATGATGTGTAGAGTAAAAGGAATTAAATGAACTTGTTGAACACATAATCAATTATATTAGATTATTAGCAACTACGAATGTAAGTAGGATTGCCAAAAATATCGCTTGACCTGCAGACTCCGGACCTAGGCCCTATGGATCTCTATCGGATGTCAGGGTATAATTTTTTCGGGTCAGCTAGTTTTTCTGGACTTCTTATAAAGAAGTAAAATACAATATGTAATATTGGAAAAAATTCATTCTCTCATTTCAGACACATTGATGTAATATTTCTGTCGTTACTTTGTTATGCAATAGGGAGATCGGATTTTATAAATTAAAAAAAAACAGCTGACGTGTAAATTTTAATTCAATGAAAAGAGTCGTTCAAAAGCATTATTATTCCAAGTGAGGCAAAATAGAAATTTAGCTTATTAATTCTAAAATATTGGTGAATGAACAAATTAATTTACTTTTAAAATATTTAATTCGGTTTATTTACCTTTGCATAGTTTTGTTTGCAATTAATTTGCAGTTAATGTTGAAGGAGTTGATTCTGAAGCTGGTATGAGTGCTGATGATTCATTCTCTTGCAGAGACATTTTGTACTTGCGGACGAAGATATTTCTTGCTGTAATTTTGGATCGTTTAAAAGCAAATCTTAAAGTCGTTGTACGAAAGTTCCTGAAAATGAGTTTTCATCACTATCACTGCTTTGATGTTTGCAACTAGGAAACGATTCTTTTCATCTGTCCACAAAGAATTTGTAATAGAAAACACTCTTTCTATAGCTCCACTGGCACCGGTTATGGCTAAAGCAAATTCCAAAATCATTTTAATACTTTTTAACGATATTCCTTCACCTTGCACGAGCTTGAAAATTCCGAACCATCTTTCCAGGGTTTCAGTTAAATTCAAGTTCCATTCAGCAATTTTGTTTTTACTGGTTCGTAACATGATGGTATTCATCGAATTGCTCATTTCCGTGATGTTTTTGTCGACATCAGCCATGTATTCGAGTGTATCCTGAATTTGTTCCCAAACAGGAGGACTCTTAAACTGCACCTAATAAAACACTTTTAATGGTCGATAGTGTTAACTCCATTTTTCTAAATACATTATAAATGCATCGTAAAAGGAATTTGCAGCTTTTGTGAATTGTTTTTCAATGCATAAATCTTCTAAATCTCATAAAACCGATCCAAGTTTTGAGGTGAGGAAATTTTCATTAATTTTGCTTGCTAAAATATCCATTACTTCAGGTACTTCACTTCTTGAAATATTATCTCTCTATTTTTTAAATAGCTTCACAACAAACCTTTAATTGACTCTCCATGAAATGATGCCAAATATTGGAAACAGGATCATTAAGAAACTTTTTCAGAATGGTCAGACATATTTCTTGTGAAATAAAGTAAGATTTTAATCCACGGAATATTTCAATAATTCTGGTGATTGATGATTGTAGTGATAGCCATCTAGTTTTCACAGTTCCTAGTATCTTCTTATACTCAATATCGACAAAGTCACAAAAATTCTTTAATTCTTCCACTTGTACTGTGTGTGTGTGTCTATATATATATATATATAAATACTTAAGGAAAAGGAAAAGTAATAATAAGGGTAGCAACAAGGTGTTGGAGGAAGCCCAGTGTCCACTGGGCTTCCTCCAACACCTTGTTGCTACCCTTATATATATATATATATATATATATATATATATATATATACAGTAAAACTCGTTTATTACGAATTTGAGGGGACCGACTCATTGCTTCGTTATAAGCGTGACTACGTTATATGCGAGAAACATGGTTTTTGGCCTATACATCCCATATAACACGTATACACATACAGTAAAAGCTGTGCTATCCGGCTATTTAGAACCGGCCAGGCTTAGATACCGGCAATTACACAAATACAATTCATTTTGTATTTCTTTTTCTTTTTTTATGAATTTTTGTGTGAATTGTATTTGGGTAATACCACAACTTCCACATTAAAATTTCTTAAAATATAAGATGTATATATTACGTATTTACTCCGTATACTTCTGTGGCTGCCGAGTAAGCATGGTGTTTGTGTTTACGTAAGCCATTTGCATTGTCTAGATGTTTTGGTGTACTTCTACAATTTCCAGTTTTATCGCTTTTTATTATATAAAAAATTACCAATCCATTGAATATGGCATCAAAATAAATACCTAAAAGCAAGGAACAGGAGAGAAAAGGTTGGTTTAATGCTAACACAAAAGCTGGAGCTGATCAAACGAATTGAAAAAGGAAAAAATAGAGCAGCCATAGCAAAAGAATTCAACATCGGATCTTCCATGCTCTATGATATCAAGGCTCATAAGGCTAAATTAATGAAATTTGCATCATCTTCTGAGACGAGTAAATCAATTAATAAACATCATACGCTTCAGAAGCCAAAAATTGAGGAACTGGATAAAATATTATATGACTGGTTTTCACAGAAATGTTCAGAAGAATTAAATAATTTCGTCCTTTTCTAATAGAGTAAATAAAGATAAATAAGAAAGATATAATCCAATAAATTCAATTTTGGGAACAGGTTCACTGCGGTAAACCCCAAACTTCCCGGACGCCCTAAACTTTTCAATAGTCTTTGTGTATTGCATATAAGCTTAGCAACATATTAAATAAGAATGGGTAAATAGTGTCTATATCTAACTAGGTGTGGAAGAATTAAAATGGAAAATGTAAACCCCATGCATAGTTATGTTTGGGGAGTACGGTAGTGAACCTAAGCCCAATTTTGTTTAGTGATTGCTAAATTTGCGATTTCAAAATCGAAAATCGCTCCCCTAACCGGATATTTCTCCTAATTGGATTTCCACAATCACCAAGATAGCCGAATAACACAGCTTTTACTGTATTTGCAGTGAGTCGACTTCAATACCGTACTTACATATGCAAAGAGATGCTTATCAACTTTGCGGCATGTAAAATGTTCGACTGCTATTACATACGATTTTTTAAATGGTCAGTTAATATTATTATTATGGTCATTAATTTACATAAACATTTCACATTTTTAATATCAATTTCAAAACAAAGGGAGCGTGGAAATTCGTATGGAATGGGTAGATGGAGGAAGGGGACCTCTACGAACAAGTGCGCGGTAAACGGGCGGAAACTATTCATTACTTATCGCTCTGCTCGCCAAAATTCGTTATATATGAGGCATTTTTTGCCACGGGACCAAACATTTGTTCGTTACAGCCGAGAATTCGTAAAATGCGTGTTCGTTACATCCGAGAAATTTAACCAATGCCCTTATGGAGGAGTTCAAGGGACTGAGACATTTCTTCGTTATAGCCGAGATTTCGTTTTAGGCGTGATCGTTATAAACGAGTTTTACTGTATATATATATATATATATATATATATATTTTGGGCAACTAGGTGTTGAAGGAAACCCAGTAAAGTATCCTAAAGGCAGCCCACCCAATCCTCACTTCCTCCCCCAACCAGGTCTCCTTCCCCACACCCCCAATCCTCTCCTTCCGCAGACCTCCCAACCTTGCCAACATCCTGTGGAGAAAAGAACCTCCATCACCCACTCCTCTGCACCCTGCAGGGTCCCACCCCTGCCGCAGACCACGATGCCAAACATGCCCTATAAACCCACCCTCCAACTCATTCTCAAACCCCACCACCAACATCACCTACCCCATAACATCCCCTACCAACTGTACCACCCGCAACGTCATCTACATACTAACCTGCACCCAATGCCCCGCCTTTTACGTCGGACTCACCAGCAATTCCCTCAGCATTCGCATGAACGGCCATCGCAACAGCGTTAGTCTTAAACGACAGCTACCCGTGGCCGTTCATGCGAATAACCACAATCTTAGTTTCAATGTTTGTTTCACGGTGAGGGCCATCCGCGCCCTCTCGGACGACGCTTCCGCCCCCCAACTCCGTCAATGGGAACTCGCCCATATCCAAATCTTAAACTCTTTCTCTCCTCCCGGCCTCAATATCCGTTAATATTTCCTTCTTTCCACCCTCTCTTTCCCCCCTCCCCCTTCTACATCCTCCAATCCCCGACCTTTCCACGCTCCCTTCCCTTCCACCCCCACACCTTCACCCCAGTGTCACTGCCATATCAGTTGTGTCTCTCTTGTGCTGACGAAGGGATCATCCCGAAAGCTCTAACCTCTACAAATGTGTCTCTCCAACACCCCAGCGGCTCTACTTCCGGTAAGTGTTCACTGGGTTTCCTTCAACACCTAGTTGCCCAAAATATCCTTACTTACCTTTCCTCTTCCTTAGTATTTATATATATATATATATATATATATTGTTGCAAGCTCGAGGGTTCCGAGGATTGGTGATTAAGAAAGGAAATGAGATTAACACGTTGATTCTATAAATTCGTATTTATTATGATATACACGGTGTATCGCTTTCCATAGGGTCGTCTACACAATTGTTTTTCTTCCGATGCTCTCGGTCTCACTTGCACACTAGGCCGCAGATCGCTCTCTGCCGCCCCTACTGGACTCCTCCCTTTTGAAGGGGACGGGAATGCTTCCAGAATTTTCGCAAAGGCTGTGGTATCGGCTTCCTTCCGGTTCCAGATCCTTCAAGGTCGCACGAGAAGTGGTCCAGCTTCCTTCCGGTTCCAGATCCTTCGAGGTCGTATGAGAAGCGGTCAAATGTACCTAGTGTCAGCTCGCCACAATGCCCTCCACTTAAATCACTTAGTCCGTCCTTGGACTGTCCTGGCCTACTCACCCCATCATCCCTTATGCCAAGGTAGGGTGCCATTCGATCGAAATGGGCAATGGTACTACTTCGTTGGCTATCTTTTTGTAACTATAAACCACGTCGTTTAGGATGTCAGTGATTGTATATGGCCCCTCCCATTGCCACTGAAGTTTCGGGCATCTACCCCTGCGACGTTTTGGGTTGTATAGCCAGACCTTATCCCCAGCTGTGTACGGAGTCCCTCTTCTCCTCAAATCATAGCGTTGTTTCTTATATGTGCTCTCCTTATGCTGGTTACATCATGCGAACTTGTGGACAGTCTTCAAACGTTTGGTCAGGTCTTCCAGGTATTCATCGGGAGTAATATTTGAACCAGGAGGTTGGCCAATGACTAGCTCCCCCGGCAACCAGAGTTCTCTCCCGAACATCATCCTGGAGGACATGTATTTCGTGGTTTTGTTCCTGGCGGCCCGAGACGACATCATTGCCAGAGGAAGAAGGCAGTCCCAATCTGCTTGGTTTTCCTTCACATATTTCGATAGATATGACAGGAGTGTTCGATTGATCCTCTTTACTAGTCCGTCCGACTGAGGATGAAACGATGTCGTTCTCGTCTTCCGGGTACCCAGTCTTTCTAACACTGCTCAAAACAGAGATGATTCGAAATTCCGTCCTTGATCTGAGTGTAATTCTTTTGGTATTCCGAATTTTGAGAAAAAATGATCTATCAATGCATCCACTACCGTACGGGCTTCGTGATTCTGGATTGGCAAAGCTTCTGGCCATTTTGTAATCAATTGCCACCAATACGTACTTATTCCCACATACTATTTCTGGAAGTGGATCTAGTATGTCTATGGCCACGCATTCCATAGGTGCTCCCACATTATAAATCTGCAATTTTCCCCCACTCCTGGTTGTGGGTCCATTTTTAGAAGCACAAATATCGCAGCTATGGCACCAGTCCTCAATGTCACGCCGTCTTCCCACCCAGTAGTAACGGGTGCAGACTCTTCCCATAGTTTTTGCTACGCCAAAATATCTGCCAGTCTTGGTGTGATGCATTTCCGTCAGCACCTCGGGAGTCATAGCCTTGGGGATAACAGGCAACAGCTTCGATGATCCTCCGGAATCAAATTCTCATCTTCGCTATAGTATTCCGTCCCGTACTTCCAGGGTTCCCCATTGAGACCATAGCGCTTTGGAGTCTGGATCAGTTGAGGCGACCTCCATCCAGCTAGGTCTCTTATCTGCCAGCTTCGCCCGAATTACAGCAGACAATGTGAGATCCCCCTGCTGAGCTCCCCGAAGCCGGTCTGTGTCGTCCTCGATCTGTGTTAGGGATATGGAAACAGTGTTGTTTCCCCATCGTTCCTCGGCACGGCAGCAATATTTGCATTCCACCTCTAAGCATGGACGGCAGGACAATGCATCTGCATTCCGATGCTGCTTTCCTGGTCTATGAACAAATTCCATCTCAGGGATATACTGCTGGAGCTTTTCTATCCACCGGGCCACTTGTCCTTTGGGATTCTTAAAATTGAAAAGCCACTTGAGTACTGCATGGTCTTTCCTGACGGTAAATGGCCTGCCGTAAATGTAGTGGTGAAAATGCTGAACCGCTTTTACTACCGCAAGTAGCTCCAAACGTGTAGCACAGTAGTTTCGTTCCGGCTTGCTGAGAGTCTTACTAAAAAAACCGATGACCCGTTCCTGTCCTTCCTGCTTCTGTGACAGAACTGCACCGGTCCCAATGCTGCTTGCATCAGTGTCGATAATAAACTCGCCTTCGTCTCTGGGATAGGCGCATTCGTTAATCCTTCTTTAATTCCTGATCCCAAATAAAGTTTCAAGTTTCCGCTGTCAGTCGGTGCAAAGGTTTGGCTACATTGGAGAACCCCTTTATAAACCGCCGATAGTATGCACAGAAACCTAAGAAACTCCTTACTTCGGTTTTGTTACGTGATATTCCCCAATCCCGGACAGCAAGAACCTTCTCAGGGTACACCTCTACTCCTTGACCAGATACTATGTGACCTAAATAGTGAACTTTCTTCTTAAAAAGGTGGCATTTCTTTGGGCTTAGGCATAAGTTTGCAGCACGGAGCCCCATCAGGACGTTCCTGAAATTCCTAAGTGCATCTGCAAATGTCTTTCCCAGCACAATGACATCATCAAGGTATACGAGGCATTGGGACCAACTCAGTCCTTTGAGTACCAACTCCCATCAATTGCTTAAATGTTGCAGGAGCATAGCAAACTCCGAAAGGCATAATGCGAAACTGCCATAGTCCATGTCCGGTAGAAAACGCTGTCTTCTCGTGGTCCTCCAGGGCTACTTCTACTTGCCAATATCCTGATTGTAGATCCAGGGTGGAGAACCACTTGGACCCTGCAAGTGCACTTATAGTGTCATCAATTCGAGGTAGAAGGAAGGAATCCTTCTTGGTAAGAGCATTTAGGGCTCTATAGTTGACACAAAACCGTGACGATCCATTGTTTTTCTTGACTAAATCTATCGGCGATGCCCATGGACCCAATGACAGTTTGATCACCCCCTGACTTGCCATTTGATTGACGAGTGACTCAACTTCCAGTTTTGACCACGGAATTCACCTTGGCGGCTGTTTGACTGGTTTTGCCTGTCTGACATCAATCCGATGTTGTATAATATTTGTGCATCCAACGTCATTCGCTATTTAGCAAAGACATCCTGAAACTCTGTCAGTAGATCCTTAAGTTCCTGCCGTTCACTGGGGCTTAGATTGCATCCTGTATCTTGATAAAGTCCTTCTAATTCCGGAAGAAGATTAGATTTGAAGTCTCGTTTAGGTTCTGGGCCCCGGGTCGAAAAGACGGCTACCACCGGATGAGCTTCGGCCAGAACGAGTCCCGGTTCTATGCGCAGGGTAGTGTCTGACAAGTTAGCCACGCATATAGCCAGATGTTGATTTTCTAGGTTCAGCAATGTCCTTCCTATCATTAATCCTGATGGGAAGTCTGTTGTACTCTGCGACGACTAGCGTTTTCAAGCCGTCTGATGCTGCTATTACTGGTATTATCACTTCCGATCATGGAGGCATTTCAATTACTCTGGATGCCATCAGAATTTCAATAGTTTCATGCTCATTTAAACTGCTTCCGAGAAGTGCCACCTCTCTGTCATCTAGACGTAGGCAGTTACGAGGCAAGTCAACCACACACTTATTCCGGCGCAGGAAATCCATGCCCAATATGCATTCATTGGCCACATCTGCCACATATGCCCAGTGTCTGACTTTCCTCCCGCCAAGATTAAAATCCAAGTCGCACTCTTGTGCGATAGGTGCAGTTTCTCCCATAACAATGCTAGTGCCCATAGACTTTATATGTAGTCGTTTTGCCAGGAGGGTGCTGACTAGAGTGACGCTTGCTTGCTTGCTTATTTGATCTTGCACGTCTGGTGGGCAACTTGGAAACGCGAGACGGGCCAATCGTTCCATGTCAGCGGCGAACGCGGCTAGGTCTTCCTTTGGCCACTGCTGTCTTATCGTTTAACCTGCTGTGGTGTAGCTGAATGAACTTCTCCTCGCCAAATCGTAGTCGTAGTGCCGTTTCCAAAAGAGAGAAGTCGTCGAGATCCTCAACTGTCTGTAGGACTGCAACTGCCGGACCCCTGAGACATGCTGCCAGCATGTTCGCCTTAACCGATCCTGCCCAACCATTAAGACGAGCGACGACTCAGAACTGCATCAGATATTCCTGCAATGAGGTGCTCCCGTCGTACGTTGCGGCCTTAGCGATGTTTGCGGGCGTCGATAGTATTCCGAGGCTCGGCGTCGTTTCAGATCACACGCTTTCAGACCCACCAGTAGAATCTTTATCCACATTACATCGATCTCCTTTGCGGACCGAGGCTCGCTGCGTTTCTTCTTTAGGCGCACGAACTTCTCCACATATCTTATCCAATTGCCGAGTTAGATCATCAATTAGGGTCTGCAACTGGTCCGTTGTCTTCAATACCCCTTCCTTTATGCTTCTCTGTACCTGCTCCAGCCACTCCCTATGCCCCTCCTCCTGTGCTTTTAAATGATCCATCCTCTGCGTAAGCATTCCCGTGACCGGATCTACGGATACTTTTTCCTCCATTGTTGCGGCTACCGGAGAGTCGTCCTGCAGTCGAGCGTGAGGCATTACTTATTTCCTGCTCACCAATCCCACTTCTGACACCAGTTGTTGCAAGCTCGAGGTTTCCAAGGATTGGTGATTAAGAAAGGAAATGAGATTCTATAAAATCGTATTTATTATGATATACACGGCGTATCGCCTTCCATAAGGTCGTTCTACACAATTGTTTTTCTTCCGACGCTCTTGCTCTCACTCGCACAATAGGCCATGGATCGCTCTCTGCCGCCCCTTGCTGGACTCCTCCCTTTTAAAGGGGACGGGAATGCTTCCAGATCTTTCACGAAGGCTTGGGTATCAGCTTCCTTCCGGTTCCAGATTCTTCGAGGTCGCACGAGATGCGGTCAAATGCACCCAATGTCAGGTCGCCACAATATATATATATATATATATATGGAAAAATAATAATATTTTATTCTCTACAGCCGCGATGTCAATGGGCAAAATATTGGCACTTGTTTGTACAGTATTGTGTAAAATGTGGGCAGCACATCCTATACCACGAATGTTCATTTTTAAGTTGCTAGCTGTAAGTTTGTTAAAAAAGTTGTTAGTTCCTTTTCTTGTAGCTCCTCCAAAATTTATGTTGCAGTTATCCCCACGAAAGGCAATAATTTTGTCAGTTAGCTTGTACTTATGCAGTACATTCATTATGTGAGTTGTTAACAAATCAGCGGTTTTACCCTTTAAGTTATGAAATTCATTCGTTTTAATTTGAACTCCCATTCTTGGAATAAAATATCGAACTAGCACAGGTACTAACTTTAAGCTTTTATGGTTTGAAGTATCTACCATAACTGATATGTACCTAACAAGTTTCAATTCTTCCTAAAGTTGTTGCATTGCAAAAGGCACCAGAACATTTACAACAATTGATTCACATTTTGTTCGACCATATGAGAATTTTTGTTCGTGCAGTCTTTTAATCGCTGAGGAGATACAGTCCATAGACCGAAAGGAATGGTTATGTTGGATTATGTGGAAAGCAAACAAACCTTCTTCGGCTGCAATGTGTTTGCACTCTTCTGTTATTTTTTGCTTGGTAAAATATGAGATTACCTTTTGCCTGCAATTCTTACTGCTTACCGCAATCAAATGCTTTTTTCGTTGTGCTGTACTATATCTGAACGACCTCCGTGTTCTATAGAAAACACCGATTTGCAAAAGGTATACAACACTTTTCCCATTTGTGTATCTTCCTTTAAAAAAGGGAATTCAGTTTTAACCTTTCAGTAAAAACACATTTTCTTTTCGGCATTTTCTGGCATTTTATTTACTTTTAGGATTCCGTGTTTCCTGCCACAGAGTGAGAGAGAGCGAGAGAAAGCGGCAACGTTGCAAAAAGTATCCCTCTCTCTCTCTGTGCGACCAGAGGCCATGAACGGTGGCAAGCACTATAATATTATGTTAATATAATTGTAATACAGTAAACTCCCAGTTATCTGGAATGCTCAGGGAATTGGATTTTCTGGTTAAGTGAATATTCCGGTTGCTTGAGAGTTTTATTGGATAGGCCTCAGTAAGGCATTTGGATACCAAAATAAGGAACAGATGCAGATTGTACATTCACCTTGGAATTGCTAATCTGTAGACTAGGTATTCTACTCACAATTGTTCTTCAATAATTCCTTGACATTCAAGGAAGTAATGAAACTGAAACTGAAATATACAAGTATTCAACATGTTTAATTGGAATATTTTAATATTTACTAACTACATTACATCCAGAGGAGCTTCTCGTATGACAATCGCTACTAGCTTCTCTTTTGTTCTAATAACAACGTGAGGTAAGGGTTCACTTAGTCTAACCTTTAGTATTTTACGACAAAAAAAATTGTTACTTTGTCCAAGAAAATGAGAGAAATTGTCCACACCATCACAATGTATTAGCAGAAATTCTTGAGGCAAATTGATACACAGGTAAACACAAACGGTCTTTATTTTCTTTAAAACCTTCAGTGTGAGTCTCACTTAAACTAGCCATAGTTGAATGTGGTAAACATCGCCAAAATAAACCAGTCTCGTTGGGATTATAAATTTGATGAAGGGTTAAGACATGTTCCTTAACTAATGTTTCAAGAAAGTCACAAAATTTGTCAGCAGCTCCTTGGTTGGTCGATTTTTTATCACCCGAAACATCTAGACGTCTGATCCTATGCCTAATCTTAAAACGTGTTAGCCATCCATCTGAAAATTCACATGGTTCGCTAATTTCCATTTGTTTATAAAAATCTAGGGTCTTTTCAATCAACATTGGTTCAGAAATAGGTGCTTTCTCAGAATGCTTTATAGGAAACCATTCATAAATAGCAATATCTAATTGCTCAAGTTTCAGCTTACGAAGAGTGCGCAGATATTCATTTCCTTTAGTTGTCTCAGAAGACTTAACGAATTTCATTAACTGTGATTTCTGTCTCTTAACCCTAGAACGACCAAGGGATTTTCACTACCATGGACTACCAAGGGAGGGGCCTCAGAGGCCCACCATCTAAAATACTATAAGAAGCCATAGTAATGTTTTGAATCAATTTTTATATATTTAGAAACATCATAAGAATAAAGCTGTGTAATTTTAGTAAAGTATTTGAAATTATATGTACATTATCTACTATAAAGATAGAAATGTTTGCATAAAACCAATTTTTTACATTCTCCGACATTATGTTTTAAATATCACATTAATTTTGCAGTAAGATTGTATTTAAAGAAATAATAACAAATTTATTAGAAAAACAATTTAATCTGCTACATCTGACACAACAATTTAAACAAATAACACGCTTCATACTGTGCTTTCCACACACATGGTGTTTGCACTGTGAGCATGTCGTGGTGGATTTTCCACGGTTACTATACTTGTATTTTTTGGAAAGGGATTCATTGCATCACATATAACATCTCCCATGAATGGGTTGTTGTGGTTGAGGTGGCAAATCTGTTACTAATTTTCTATCAAGAATGATCTCCCTAGCTATTGTAATTGGTCTCTGGAACCCTGTCATATTTTTTGCTTGCTCCTGAGCTTGGGATTTTATCAATTCTATTCCCAATATCTTTAAAAATATGCGGCACTGTTCATTTTTATTCTCACACCAGTCTGGGAAGTTAAGAATACAAGTAGTATATGAATTGATCCCCAATAAAAGTATGGAACATCGAAAGCGGCCATCTCCTCGTGCCTCTCTTTGTAGTATATGTACTTCCTTGCCATCTGATCTATAGTATCGACCCCTCCTTTCGTGGAATTATAATAAAAATTTATCTAGGATTGTGCAGTTTCATATGGCATCTTCTGACTCACGATGAATTCTTTTGATATGGAAAAATTACAAACGGGGAATGCAGTATGTTATCATGTCGTGAAATGTACTCTTTTCACCCTCAAGGTCTGTGTCCTGGCTTGGGCCATATTCGTTTGGGAAGGGTCATTCTTTTCCTGGCTCCTTGAACCCGAGGTTTTACGAGACTGCGGGTTTGACCGCCCCTTCTTTTTGTTGTCATACTGTCATAAAACGACCACGATGCCATCTTGCTTATCGGTACAGACCAAACTAATGTCGCATTCATATTGAAAGAAACAAAACGAAAATCCTCCCACATACTTGCTTGCATGTAAGGTTTTTCACGCCGATACATTGCTCTATGAGAAAACAAATGAACTACTAATAAGGAGGGTGTGGAAATGAATGAAATGCAACATAATCTCTATATATATAAAAGGCGTAATGATAAATGAGTTTGAAAGTTTGCAACACGAGATCTCCGAATCTACTGGGCTGATTTTCACAAAACTTTCACTGAATGATTCAGCGGTATCTCGAATAGGTTTTAGGCTTAATTTTATTCTTCTAACATAAGCCGTTTCAAGGATATGGCGATTTTTCCGCGAACACCCATTTTCTGTCAGCAAGAAAAGCAACTCCAGGCGATGTCGGCGTGCGCCACTTACTGCGCTATCTACTTCTTCCCGGTGGCAATCTTAGGAACTAGGATCTTCCTCCTATCCTGCCTTCCCCTCAAGCGCGGCCATGCCATCTCATACTGAGCTACGAATTTCATACGTTCACGTATGAGTGAACACTTTTTAATACATTCTTCTTACTTGCCTAACTTTTCTTCTGATATACCTACCATACATCGTTGATGTTACTAAAATTTCTATTGTTTAATTTAAATTACTGTTTTGACTAATAAAATTTTGTGCATATACCTTTCAGAAAATGCCCGGAATTGGGCGATTGTCCAGTTCAGCAAGGCGAAGTCATCGTTTTAGAGAAAATGAATCTACAACTTCATATCAAAATTGTCTAGAAAATGAACGAGAGTGATCTTCTTTACGGTGAGAACAGTTAGAAGGTCCCGATAGGTCCCTTGTTAATGAGAGGCAGAGAGAGCGTGGAGCACGCGAAATGACAAATGCCCAGGAAGTTCGCCTTGAAAGCCAGCGCATATGCTTATCTTTGCGGCGCGCTCAATTGTCTAGCCAAGAGAGTGCAGAAAGGCAAGCTAGGATTGAGAGCCAAGTAGAAAGATGGGGCTCGAAAGTTCATTCTTCTTTTCACTATAGTCCCCAAATAGAATACAACAAGTTAGGAAAGTGTACAACGTATCACAAATGGGCGCGTTTCGTGCAATGGAGTATTAGAAAGAAATTATATACCTGTATGTAAGGGAAATAGCATTTTAAAGTTCTTTTCTTCATCATAAATAATCTATTTTCTTCCTATTTAATAATATTACATGCACACGTAAGGAAATTAAACGTTTGTTTGGGAGATTGTTTATGTTAGCAACAATGGAGTAACCATGCAAGAAATTTTCTAAGTTTAACTCGATATAAGACTTTCTTGTTTGATTTTCTCGATAACGGCTACTCCTACGATAAAAATGTATAGGAAAGGAAATACTCTACTTTACCAGTTCTACAACTTTTATTTGAAAAATATTTTGATATGAGCAATACTTTACGAGATATGATGAAAATATAATTTTTTATCACCAGTAAAGTGGTCCCCCTGATTGGCGTACGTGATTAATTTTTGCGATTTTCTTATTATATTTGATTGAAAGTCCTTAATATAAAATTTCATGAAAATCTGTTTTGTCGTAGCCGAGAACGAACATGCAGACGGACCAACCGAGGATAATAGGCACTAATGCTGTATGCGAAACGCACCTAAAAATGATGCTGAATTGGTTTTAGGCAAAAAGGACTAAATTTGCCAATTTTGCACAGCTAAAAAGTGGAAAAACAAAAGTGTCAGCCTTTGTTGCTTTAATGGTAAAGTGAAGTTACCAATGATAATAGAACCCGCTGAAACACTAAAAAGGCCGAAATGCACCCGGGCAAAGCCGGGTACGAAAAGGTAGTATATATATATAGGAGGATACAAAATTATGAGCCACTTCCAGATGTGCTAGAAACTTGAAATTTGGTAGGATTATATGTTTTTGGTCACAACTGAAGGTAAAAATCCAAAACTATCAAAATTCCAATTTTGAGGGGCTATTTTGGTCTCTTTCTGCCCATTTTCAGCCCATAAGAAACCACGTAATTTGGTGTATTGCCCCATATGAGAATAAAAAAGGTGAGGCTGTTCCATATGACATAGAGACTTGAAATTTGGCACGATTATAGAAATTTCATTGCAACCGAATCTATATAAATAAAATTGTAACCTCTGTCTGTATATTTGTTTTTTTGTTGGGGTTTTACTTTTTTTGTGTGTTTTGCATCACAAGAAGACGTTCGAACCGGTTTGCAGAATTGTTGTCTGTCTGTTGTTTGTTTGTAACCGCATCACCCAAAAACGGCTGGTCGAATTTTATGAAACTTGCAGCGATTCTTTAGACTGGTCCAGCTTAAAACATAGGCTATGTGGTGTATCTCAAAAAAAATTTTAAGTGGGGGTTTGGGGGGGGGGGGGGGAGGGGGGATCGATTTGGTTTTTCGACGATAACTCTCCAATAAATTAACTTAGGAAGTTGAAATTTGATATTTGTCACTTTCAATACAAGTATAAGATCAAGTTTGTAGATGAGCAAAATCAGACTAAGGGGAGGGGGGTTGTGGAGGGAGGGGGGTGGGCACACACAAGCGAAATCGCTTATTTCAAGCTAACGGTTGATTACATCGAAGAAACATAAATAAGAAATATTTTAGGAAAACAATTTGGGTAAATATTTTAGGAAAAACTGTCTGTCTGTTTGTTACCGCATCATGCAAAAATGGCTGGTTGAATTTTTATGAAACTTGCAGCGTATCTTTAGACTGGTCCAGCTTAAAATATAGGATATGTGGTGTATCTCAAAAAAAATTTTGAGGGTTTTGGGGGCATCGATTTGGTTTTTCAATGATAATTCTCGAGTAACTTAACTTAGGAAGTTGAAATTTGATATTTGTCACTTTCAATACAAGTATAAGATCAATCTCCTATATATTTGTGAAAGTTTGTTTGTTTGTTCACCATTAAAGCTAGAATAATCAAACTTTCAACAAATACCTTCTTCACAAATAGGGAGGTCGTAGGCTACTTTTTAATCCCAAATGTTTTATATTAATTGTACAAAAAGCAAAATAACTTTGTATACTAATGCATTGCCAACTAGAAAGGGGTAAAAAATAACGGGACAGTTCTTTTCTAACTGTTCTGATGCCTAAACTATTCAATAAAATAACTGTTCTCATAAACTTCCTGTTCTCAAAGAACAGGTAACTCTACATCTTATACACAGTGAGAAAGGTGGGAAATGACTACTTCCTTATCCATAATTGGACGGCAGGTACTGATTAAACTATGTGTATTTTCCCAAGTCCTACTATTGATTTGGATCAAATTTGGTACAATTGTGGAGGGCTCCCAGAAATAATTCATACGTGGTTTTTGTTTCTCTCTGCCTGTTTTATTCAAAACGGCGGCCGAATGAATTCTTAAATACCATTAATCATCTAGAATACCGATCGGATTTGAACCACATTTCCCCTGGTAATGCTGGGTATTTCTGCTAGTTTGACTATAAATAGCAATACAGGGAGGCGGGAGTTGCAAGAATAAAATTGATCAATCAGACGGCACACTATAATTTAGGCCACCCGCTTGTCAAGGCATGCAGCCAATGACGAAATAATTTGCAGAAAATTGAAATATGCATACATTGATGGGAAACTTCAAGTAATTGTTATCTATAACTCTCTGCATAATGTAATTAAATATCAAGACATCACCTTTATTTTTAATAGAGATACAGACGAAAACAAAATTTGTGGGCCTCGGAGGCCCCCCCCCTTGGTAGTTCTAGGGTTAATGTCATAAATAGTGGAAGAACCGACATTGAATCTTTCATTAAAACATTGCAGTTCTTTCTCTAAACGTTTTATTACCGTATTGACCCAAATAGAGTGCGATGTTTTTTTCATCAATGGTTACCTTTAAAAGTCGCATTCGCACTATATTCGAGTACTTTTAAGAAGTGCGTATTGGCGCATCTCGTGACGCGTTTCAGACGTCAGTTTATAATTGCTACATTGTAAGTGAATTGGGTGTTCATGTTACGATGCTACATTGTACAAATACACTGGAAAAGCATCTGAGAAGAAAATTGAAAATAGATCACGGTCAAACTGCAACAACTTCACGCACGTGTTGTCCGCAGCAGGAACCCCCGTGGTAGCTCTTACGTCAGTGCATTGATATTTTTTGTTTTTCCAGTTTCCGAAGTTTTTACCCATTATTATTTTAATGATGGACGGCCAAAAGGAAGTTGATCATGTTGAGAAAAAGGCTTCTTCCAAATCCCAAGTTAACAGAGGAATTCGATAAAGTTATGACATGAACTTTAAAGTACTCATGACTCAAGAGGCAGAAAAAATAAACAATCTTCAAGCTTCGAAGAAGTATGGTGTTCCGGAAGCAACTATACGTTTATGGCGGAAGCATTTAGATAAGTTTAAATTTGCTAATTCAACCAGGAAAGTGTTTAGGGGACCTTCAAAAGGAAGATTTGAAGACCTTGACAATCGTGTCTGCGATTTCGTGATGGAAAAACAAAGCAAAGGATTTCCCATCACTCGAGAAGACATAATGATGAAAGCTTTGGAAGTGGCGAGTGAATTTAAAATTCCATGCAGTGATTTTAAAGCAAGCATCGGCTGGTGTAGACGGAGGATGCGAAGAAAAGGTCTTTCTCTTCGACGCCGCACTTCTCTAGCTCAACGCCTTCCTAGTGATTATGCCGAGAAGTTAATTAATTACCAAAGGTATTTCATAAACTTACGTAAAAAGCACGGCTACCTGCTAGGGCAGATGGGAAATGCCGATCAAACTCCTTTTTGTTTTGATATGCCATCAAACGTCACCGTCAATGTTAAAGACGCTAAATCAGTGTTGATCAAATCCATGGGAAATGAAAAAAATAGAATCACGGTAATGCTTGCAGTCATGGCCGACTGGTGAAAACTGACTCCTTATGTTATATTAAGGCATAAAATGATGCCGAAAGAAAAGTTACCGTCAGGAGTGATCTTTCGTGTGCATGAAAAGGGATGGATGAATGAGAACCTTGTTTTAGACTGGCTGAATGAAGTTTGGGGTAAGCGCCCGGGTGCATTACTGCGTCAGAGGGGAATGCTCATACTTGACACGTTCAAGGGTCATATGACAGAAAATGTTAAGAGAAAAATTGCTGAAATACGCACGGATCTGGTTATTATTCCAGGAGGGATGACATTGCAATTGCAAGTATTAGATGTCACGGTTAATAAGCCTTTCAAAGATTACTTGAGAAAGGAATATAATGAGTGGTTATTGGCAGGAAACCATGAATTTACTCCGTCAGGAAAGATTAAGAAACCGTCAGTCTCTATGTTAGCGAAGTGGATCAAAACAGCCTGGGTCAGAATCACCCCCGAGTCCATTGTACGTGGATTTAAGAAATGCTGTATATCGAACAACATGGATGGTAGTGAAGACAGTGTCTTGTGGGATGAAGAGAGTGACAACAATGACTCGAACCTCGCTTCAACTTCGGGAGATGAGGAAATAGAAGAGGAAGGAGATTTTGATTAAGAGCTGGTAGATAGTTTCTCATAAGTCCCTATAATAGCTATAGTTAATTAATTAAAATGTTTGCATTAAAATTTGTTTTAAATCGTTTTCAAGAGATTGAAGAAACTTTGGATATTTAGTATATGAGTTTATACGTAATTTAAATGTGTAAAACAGAGAAAATTAAATGTTTTTTCATCTTTTTCTAAAATTCCTTTCAAAATACTTGGGGTTGCACTATATTCGGGGTCGCACTATATTTGGGTCAGTACGGTATATCAAGTTTCTTGGTTAAGGTTAGCACAACCCATTTCCTTTTATTACCTTTAGCACATATTGGAGTTTTGGGAAGCATTTAAAAAGGGCCTGGGAAATATTTTATTTAACATAAACACCAAATGCAAGAAACATCCACAATTGCATATTGTAACTGCCAAAAACGCAAATTTTGGCGGTAACATTTCAAATTAGATGTAAACAAAAAATTGCCAAAAGCACCAATTTTAGAGGGAACATTCCGAACTAGAAGTAATAAAAAAACATCAAGATGCAAGATATGCTGGTTACTTGAGAATTCCGGTTGCATGAGCGCCAGATAACGGGGAGTTTACTGTATAATTAAAAATAAAAGAATAACCACATTCACTACACATTTGCATGAATATTTGGACAATAAAATTCAGTACACCTCTGCGGCATAACTACAGAGAGACAAGTGTATATGCTGGAAATGCAAAATAGGCTTGCAGAGAAACTATCCATGAATAATCGAAACTGCGAATGTTAAATAGGTATACAAAGACACAATCCGCAAATAATCAAAACCACCAACATTAAATCCGGGAATGTCGAGGATTTACTGTATTTATCATTTACATAAACATTATTCACAATCTTTCAAGAGGAATAACAAAATAAGTTGTCATCAAGTGACCTCTGTTATCAGTGTATTATCAGATTATTCCAAAGTGATGGATTTTATTGAAGTTTCTGTAGCTGTTCTGTTGCTAAGGCACTGAATACATAGAAGATGAAAGTAGTGGATTCATCCCATAACTAATGAAACGAAAATTTTATGTACTTTATAACAATATGTTTTGAGTAAAATGGGAAAAATCACTTGGTATAAGTTTCACTTTATTAAAATAGATATGACCGGTTTCAACTAGCATCTAGTCATCATCAGATACAAAAACAAGAAGCCAGGCAACTATATATGGAATTGGAGGGAAGTGGGGGAGGGAAATGTGTATAGAGAGGGGAGACCAATGAATGGGTAGAGCGAGAGGGGAAGGGGGGTCAAGGCTGAACCAAAGGTATTGGGGAGGGGTGGGTGTTAGGAAGAATAAGCAAGGGAGAGTGGGTGGAGGGAATAAGTTCGTTAACGAGGTTCAGTGTGTTATCATTATAGCGTAAAAGTATTTCCAACTGTTCTAAAAGATTTAATCAGGGGCCTTTAGTTGTGAAATGAATTATCTCGGGTTAAAGTTGGAATACCTCCCCCCAACCCCTCCCCCAGTCGCCCTCCCATTCATTGGTCCCCTCTACACATTTCCCCCTCCCACTCCCCTCTAATTCTGTATATATTTGCATTGCTTCTTGTTTATTAGTCGAAACTGATCGTTTCTTTTTTAATACAGTGGAACTTTTTATGAAGTAATCTTTCTCATTTTATTTATGATGGAGTTCCACCAAGTAAAGGCTTCTTCCATTGATTTAAAATGTTTTGAGTTCTATAGAACGTCCAACAGTTTCATGTTTGAACATGTGTGGACATGTGAGGATGTGTAGCTATGTGTAGACTTGTTTTGACATATGTATACATTTATGGACATGTGTTGACGTGTGAAGCATGTATAGGACATGTTGGGTCCCTTGTGTGGACACCTGTGAACATGCGTGGAAAATGTGTGAAAATAAACTATTTTCAAATTTAAAATGTCCTTCACTCATTTATTTTTGAAGAATGGTGATGTACATAGAATTAAAGATAGATAATCAGTATTATATTCAGGTCAAAATTTGGAATAGATTGGTTTCAAGTTTGTCTTCTTACTCAGTATACTGTATTTACTTGTGTACAGTAAAACCTCTCTTTAACAAAATAGTCTAAATCTATCCATCCATTCATCATATTATATATTTGCATATTAGCTATCTCCACCATTACAAAAACAGTTATATAAGTATTATATATATATATATTTTAGGGTGGCCCTTAATTTTTCACTTTCGAATTTTTTTGATCTCACCCCCTAGAATGGTTCCAATTCCTAAAATAATGAGCTACAAATTTTTTTAGCCCTATCAGAGAATATTAACAGGTGCCACGAAGGCTCCAAAGTTACAAAATTGTAGATTTTTCTGAATGTATCAATTTTTTAACATTTCAGGTAATATCTCAAAAATGGTAAGTCCTTATCGAAATTTTGATGAGATGATGTCGATAGAGCATTAAATTTCCTAAAATTTTGGTATTTAAACTTTTTTCATGCTCCCAACCGTTTTTGAGATAATTGCATTTGAATGTAGAGAAAGTAAAAAACCATACTAGAGATAGGACATAGACCTAAAAAGAATAAAGGAAAAATGCTGCCAATAATGTTATTATTATAGTAAAATTTTTACACGTTATATATTAGAAATACATCACTACCCATTACGATTAACAGAACAACAAAATCATTTTTAAAAACACACACACAAAATTAAATTACACACTTATTTTTGTATTAGCATTCTTTTTTACAATCCGGATATTTTTTTCGATAATCGTTAACAACTTGTAACAGATATTGCTTTTGACTTTCATCTTTTGTTATAATATTATTGTACTCTTGTATTAACTTAATTCCCCTTTCTGCCACATCATTTACTACCGATAATTTTGTCAAGATTCGGATTCCTTTCTGATAATCATCTCTTGCTTCCCATGCATTCCCAAAAAAATCGGTTGGAATTTTAAATCTTGAAAAAAAAGTTCGTTTCCGATGATACAAATTCGTTTAACTCTTTTATTATGAAATCCTTCACATCTCTTGGACGGAATAAAATCCTTTTAACAGTAATATCCTCTGATTCCTCAGATAATTTTATTGCCTCTACCATTTTAAATTTCGTATCCTTTGGCACACGAGAATCAAAAAACGCGAGAGCAATACTCTCAGGAGCGAGGTACCATAAGTGTCCGCAAAACTTATTCATGGACGTGCGAGAAATATCAGAATCTGGATACTGTGCCAAGTTTTTTAATAATTGAAAATCGTTAAAGGGGCTTCGATCGCAACAGGAACTCTAAACCAGGCTTCTACACGCGAATGAACCAAAAAAATGCATATATCTCGAAATGCTCTCTCTTCCCTAGCTTGAAGCTGAAATTGATTTCGGAACATAAATACTTTTAAGCTATATATTGCTTTCGACATCCACCTCGCGTGATGGAAAGCACCAGGATATCGAAAGGAAATGCCACGAGGTGGAGTTGCTCCCAGAAATATAACTGTTAACTCCAGTAATTCCCTATAATCCTCCCTACACTGTTGGACTTTTAGAGAATGTATACAAAATTCTATAGTCTGATTTAGGATATTTTGAATGGCTTATTTCACAAATGTATCCTTTATTCCGACGTCAAATTCTATTGCGTCGATATTGGGCCACGTTTCTTGAAATCTTTTGAAAATAGGAACGTCTGGACCCAATGTAGGCAATCTCAATTTCACATCGAACACACTCCTCAGCACTAGTTCCAGTATGTGGCGTCGGCAGGGCAGATACAGAAAGTCATGTTTGGTTTGTCACATTTCCTATCAAATATATTTTATCATGCGCACTAAGAGTGGTACTTGCTGATGACGATGAAGATGCAGCCATTTTACAATAAATTTTAATACTTTAACAC
The DNA here is from genome assembly GCA_036926305.1 of Uropetala carovei. Taxonomy (NCBI): domain Eukaryota; kingdom Metazoa; phylum Arthropoda; class Insecta; order Odonata; family Petaluridae; genus Uropetala; species Uropetala carovei. Next base: position 7,577,196 of record JAXCHB010000188.1, read on the forward strand.
TTTTATAAACACAATTAACACAAATAAACTTGAACGAAAGCACTGTCAAACATTTCAACTACCACGGTTTTACCACAACTGCCACATATACCTAAATGAACTCGTCACGTGGTCAATGTCAATGTAACTGGAGCCGCCAGAAATAGCAAATCGCGGGGAGAAAAAGCTGACAAAGCAAATGAAATCAGCGGTTAATTTCACTGCTCTCTGTTGTAAAGTGTTTGTTTATTCACGCTGCCACAAAAACGGCGACTTCCGAATCACTACTAGAGTATTCTTTTTTGCTTTCTCTACATTCAAATGCAATTATGTCAAAAAAGGTTGGGCACATGAAAAAAGTTTAAATACCAAAATTGTAGGAAATTTAATGCTCTATCGACATCATCTCACCAAAATTTCGATAAGGACTTACCATTTTTGAGATATTACCTGAAATGTTAAAAAATTGATACATCCAGAAAAATCTACAATTTCGTAACTTTGGGGCCATTGTGGCACCTGTTAATATTCTCCGATAGGGCTAAAAAAATTTGTAGTTCATTATTTTAGGAATTGGAACCATTCTAGGGGGTGAGACCAAAGAAATTTGAAAAAAAATTTCATCGTGTATAACTAAGGGCCACCCTAATATACAGGGTGTCTCAAAAAAATGTATACGCACTTTGATGATTAATAACTTGTGTGTTTATTAATAAATTTCAATATAATAATTGCATAACATAGAGTATATGTTCGAATAAAGATAAAATGACAAATATTACATGTTAGATGTTTCAATGTTGCATTATCTCAACAGTTCGAATAGTTTTCCATTCTGGTCACTACACTGCTGACATCGTTGAATAACTGAATTGTAAATGTCAATTAACATTTCTGTTGTAATTGTGCGACACGTATCTTCGATTGCTTGTCTTAACTGTGCAGGTGTTGTAGGTTTTGTGGCATAAACTTTATCTTTAAGGTAACCCCATAAATAAAAATCAAGTGGTGTTAAGTCTGGTGAACCTGGAGGATACTCAACACTGCCTCTTCGTCCGATCCACCTGTTTGGAAATGTTTCATCAAGATAACTTCTGACATCACGATGAAAATGGGAGGGTGCCCCATCTTGTTGAAAATAAAAGTCTTCCTCATCCCCATACAGCTGACAAATTTGTGGTACAATTGATCTCTGAAGAATGTTGAGGTACACAATACCAGAAACTGTTGCATCAAAAAAGAATGGTCCAATCAAACCTTTGGATGATAAACCACAGCACACTGTGATCCCAGGTAAATTTACATGCCTTTCCACAGTAACATGTGGATTCTCTGTGGACCAATACGTGCAATTGTGATGATTAAGTGTACCATTCAACTTGAATGTTGCTTCATCACAGCAAACAATTTTGTTGGCAAATGATGTGTCTTCCGCTATTTTTGAACGGAACCATTCAGAAAATTCAACTCGGCGATCAGAATCATCTTCATTCAGTGCATGCACTAATCTTGGGATGTAACTTTTCCATTTTGCCTTCTTTAAAATGCGATGAACACTTGACCTGCTGATTTGTTTCTCGAGAACATTGTCTGACGGATTTCTTTGGTGACTGTGAAAATCTTTGCAGCACCTCTTCTGACTTCCTAGGGCTTGTGGATGTCCGAAGTCCTCCAGATCTTTGTTTATGCACATTTTGAACGGTACCGTCAGTTTCAAATTTGTCACGAATACGTGAAATCGTAATTCGGGTGGGAGGTTCTGTTTGAAATTCACGTCTCCACTGTCTTTGGACTTCCTTTACATTTTCAGATTTCCAGTACCATTTCAGTAAAAATTTGCGTTGTTCAAATGTGTCTTTTGTTATCCATTTCTAATGCAACAAAAACAATTAAAACAATTGAAACTATAAAAACAATAATGCTGTATAAAAATATTGCATAATTGTAAGAATAATGCAACATTGAAACATCTAACATGTGATGTTTGTCATTTTATCTTTATTCGAACATATACTCTATGTTATGCAATTATTCTATTAAAATTTATGGATAAACACACAAGTTATTAATCATCAAAGTGTGTATGCATTTTTTTGAGACACCCTGTATATATATATATATATATATATATATATATATATATATATATATATATATATATATATGTATATATATATATATACAGGGTGATTCACGAAGATATGGAATAACTTCGGGGGATGATTTCTGAGGTCATTATGAACAAAAAAGTTAATATGAACATGTGTCCGATTCCGAATAATTAAAGAGTTATGGCTGTTTGAAAATTAGAAAAAGGCAAGGCAATATCCGGAACTCGGGAGACAATTGCCGACCAGTACGCGATGCGTTCTCCGCTACATTGTTTATTTACTTGTTTATTTACTTATTTACAGTCTGTATTGTCAAATACGAATTTGCGGAGTTATTGCTGCTCGTAGATTTTCAGCACTGTGAATCTCACTCATAACTCATGCGCCTGCGCGACCATGACCTTGTCCAAACGTAGCCTGTCGAAACATGCGCACGCAAAAATTGACAATAACATTGTTAGTTGTTACTGTGTTAGTATTACTTTCAAGATGCCTTTTACATTTACAAGTGCTGAATATGCCGATATGGTGTATGTTTATGGATTTTGCGATGGAAATGTTGTTGCTGCTGTCGCTGAATACCAGCGACGTTCTAAATCAAAAAGTTATTAGCAGTGTGTTCCAAACTTTGCAAGATACCAGCTCACTTACCAGCGTTAACACTCCATATCAGCATGTGGTTCGACAAGACGTGGCTGAGCAAGAGAACATCCTTGAGGCGGTACAGCGTAGCCCTTGTACTAGTACGCGAAGGATATCCACACATCTCGGTGTTTCACAATCAAAAGTATGGAGAACATTGAATGAAGAAGGAATGTACCCGTACCACTTGCAACGTGTCCAACACCTCGAACCTGGGGATCCTGCCCGACGACTGGAATTTTGTAATTGGCTTAATGAGAATCGGCGTCTGCATCGGTACATCTTATTCACTGATGAAGCTCAATTCACCCGCAACGGTGTTAACAACACACACAATTCCCATGTTTGGTCAGAAATTAATCCCCGTGCCACTGTGGACAGTAACTTTTAACACTGATTCAGTGTCAATGTGTGGTGTGGAATGTTGTGTGATCAGGTACTTGGTCCATTCATTTTTGAGGGTCGTCTTACTGGACATTTATTTACAATTTTTGCAAAACGAATTTCCGCAACTGTTAGAAGATGTGCCCCTGGCTACAAGACTTTGAATGTACTTCCAACACAACGGAGCTCCACCTCATTGTTTCCATGCAGTGGTTACTTACCTCAATGAGCAGTTCCCTGGGCGATGGATCGGTCGCAATGGTCCACAAAATTGGCCAGCTAGGTCCCCAGACCTAAACCCCTTGGATTTCTGCTTGTGGTGGTGGATGAAAGATCTTATGTACCATACTAAAGTGCAAACACGGGATGCATTACTTCATCGCGTATTGAATGCTGTGGCTCACATAAAAGACAGTCATGATGAACTTCGGCAGGCAACGAGCGCGATTCACACACGAGCGGTGAAATGCATTGAAGTCGAAGGTGGTGTTTTTGAAAACCTACTTTAATAATACACACGTTCGTATTTGACAATACAGACTGTAAATAAGTAAATAAACAATGTAGCGGAGAATGCATCGCGTACTGGTCGGCAATTGTCTCCCAAGTTCCGGATATTGCCTTGCCTTTTTCTAATTTTCAAACAGCCATAACTCTTTAATTATTCGGAATCGGACACATGTTCATATGAACTTTTTTGTTGATAATGACCTCAGAAATCAGCTCCTGAAATTATTCCATATCTTCGTGAATCACCCATACGTATATATATATATATATACGTATATGCAGACAACCCTGCTATGATACACATCTTCACAATTTATATACCTGGTTCACCTTCCAGCTCAATTTCTGGCTCATCATCTGAATCTTCTATGACAAATTTATTTGTCACCAGTTGACTGTCCACATCTATGAAATCTTCAGATAATACACCCTCAACATGGAGTCTTCCTGCAACTTCGTTCCATTGTCCATCATCCTTCGAGTCCTCTTCATCTTGCTGGTCCTCACACTCCATTGAAAATCCTGCCTTGCTGAAACATTTTGCTATTGTGTTTGGTTTAAGATTGTCCCAAGCTATGCACAGTCGCTGCATTGCCTGCAACATGTTCCATTTTAAATGTGACTTTTCAGTGTACCTCTCCATCTGTCTGAGCAAATACTGCACAAGTTGTTGCCTATATGCTCTTTTAATTAGGGATATGATGCCCAGGTCCATGGGTTGTAATTTACTTGTACAATTTGGTGGAAAATGGACTACCTTTACGTTCAGCAAACTAGGGAAATAATGGTTTAACATTTTTACTTCTAACATAATATCTAGTTAAGAAATTCCTAAATAACATTTTTACCAAACTTCTAAATTTTGGGCACAAATATGCATTACAGGCAGGTACGTATTTTTAACTTTCACATGCTTAAAGTCACTACCACTAATTACTGATGATTGATCACATGACAGAATTGTCGTGTTCTTAAAAGATGTTTTGAAAAATAATCTTAAACTGCTGTTTATTGCGTTATGTGATGATTGGTCCTCAGTGTTGCCATCACTCCGACTTTTTAGGTTAGGTTGCAGTTGCCAGTCATATCAAATATTGTTTCAAATCCAAAAAACAGCTACTATTTCTGTTAGTTGTAACTATTAAAGACCGTATTTACTCAGTAATCGAAGTCGGTGTTGTGCGGGTAGCCTATCCCCATATGATGAAAGGGCAAATCTTGTGTTATACCAGCGTCCCTTGTTTTGATGGGATCTTTTGTGAAAAAAACGCAGGTATTACACGAGTAAATACTTTTTATAAAGGTGCAATGACGCAAGTTCAAATAAACAAGATATTTAACAACTGATATATTTTTTATTGCCGGGACAACTCATTCCGAGTTCTTGTCCTACAAAATACATGTATACTCATGAATATATACTCTAACATCGAAAATGCGATCTCTCGTATGTACAATCTTACCTGTATGTTCTTCTCTCGTTCACTATTTAAACTTGAGCAGGCAAACACTTTCAAATATAGTTCGTAAAGAATGTAACGGGTTGTTCAAGACGTCAGCAAACTTATGGTCTCGCTGTCCTCGAACTATTCACCAATACAATAGAAACGAATTAGGCTACGTCCAGACAGAAAGCGTTAAAAACGATTTCAACGATAAACGTGATTAAAAACATTATGTCTGCAATGTTATGGCCACACAAATACTCGCCCGACAAAAGAGGGTGATGCGATTATCACGTTACGTGCCGGAATATCAAACTAGTTTGATATTTATCGCTAAAATGGAAGATAACCTTGAAAGTTCGCTAGAAGGGGATTAAATTTAGATGAAAGGGACTACTTACATCTTCATAATAGAGGAGTTTCGTATTTACTGGACGTTCGTAAGGATGGAGATTTTATTAATATTTCTTATGGAGATTTTTGGGAGCAACGTTGCCTTTTCATTATATGGAGTTCTTCGTTAACAAGGAGTTCAGTACGTAGAGGTTCTATTGTAATTGCCTTCATCACGTTATTGCCCCCCCTAAATCTAATAAATAAAAGAGGATGTCTGTTTGTCTATCTGTCTGTCTGTGGCAGCCATAACTCATCAGAGAGTAAAGTTAGGAGCTTGAAAATTTGACAGTAGCTTCAGGTTGATCATAGGAGTTGCAGTGCTGAATATAATTCAAATCGGCCCACTGGGTCGTGACCCCGGAGGCCACGGATCGGTTGGTCAAAATTTCAGTTTCTTGAGGATATCTCAGCAACCATTGGACCGATTTTGATAAATCCTACACCATTATCAATGTTTTGATGATATACATTTTCTAGCTGAAAATGGACAAAATCAGTCCACTGGGTCGAAAGGTCTTAATGTAATGGCCGGTTCAAATTTTGGTTTTTTGAGTATATCTCAGCAACGAACTGAAATAGGTTTAAAAATATAAATTTTTCATCAGTTATTTATGTAAAACATAATTTTCGCATTTATGGCATTATTGAAGTATAGAAATTTACTAACATTCCATATCATACGTAAAAATTATTGTTGAATTGTTGTTTAAATTGTTGTTTATTTCATTGAAATATTTGTTGTTTTTAATTGAATTATCTTCTAATCTAACATATAAAGGAGAATGTTTGTAAGTTTGTTCGCTTGGAATGCTTTTAATACGAGATAGGGAGGGAGAGAGATGGATGGTAACGGAGGGGGGAATGGAGAGAGGGAATTAGAGGGAAGGGATGGAGAGGGGGAGGGTGGGAGGGGGAGGGAGAAGGGAAGGAGAGGGAGGGGGAGGGAGAAGGGAAGGAGGGGGAGGGAGTTTATACGTTATTTTCCTAAGATTTTCTTCCTTCGTTCATCTAAATAGGAAGATGCAGAGCGGTTTTCTTTATTTTAGCCTTATTTGACGGGTATAACTGTGTACTATCTTATTCTTGCTATGCTTACATGTTACACGGTCGAAGTTAGATTCACTAAATCCGTTGAAATTCAATGGGCACTCCTGCTAGTTATGAATTAAAATATTATTTCTTGAGATATGGCTACTTTCATACATTAGGGGAAAATCCCATATTTGCCACCTCCTTGTTTTAGGGTTAAAGGAATCTAGCAAAAAATGGGGCAATTATACAAGTAAATGCAGTATATACATCAAATATCAAGTTTGACCCAGTGGTAAAGACTGGATGTTAATTAAATGATTTTGTATGAAAAGAATCGACAGATTTCTGTTGTTGTCAGAATCTGAAATTGAAACAGCTAAGTAAGAAAGTTTGTTTTATATAGACATATGAGTTATCAAGGAAATGTTCCTGTGCATCATACTGATCAAAAGTTCTTTTTCAGATAATGTTAATTCTTTAGAATTACCAGAAAGACCTTCAGCATATCCGCATCAAGTGGGCTCTGCCATTAAAGTGTTGAAGAAGTTGCGTGTAGCTTTCCACCCTTCTCTCTTCCCAAATCCTGATCTTGATACTCACTGGGCAGCAGTTGAAGCAATAGCATTAGAATGTCCAGCCATCAGGGATGTCACAGATAAAATTAGTAAGTTTTTTGTTCTGTGAATATAATCCAATATATTTTTTCATAAGTTTTTCATTAAAATTTCATTGTAATTCTATTAAGTGTGCAGTATGAGTAATTTGGAAGTTTGCGATAAATCATCTTCCCTACTAGTAGTACAGCAAAACTTATCTAAATGTGGCTTCTGCTATGAGAGTTTGATTTTACGTGCTACTCAACATGTGACGAACTTCTCCAAACACAGTAGCACGATTCACTTTTACTCAGTTCAACATTGAATGGCCAAGTTGCAATAAATTAGCAAATACACAGATTTCTAGCACTTTTTAGGTGATTTCTTTATTATATTTCATTTATGCCATAACTGGTCTAGTATGGATCAAATCATCTCTACATCTGGTAAAACATTTATTATATTTTTCTACAATAGTTTTCTTTATACACTGATACCTTTCTTGATTATGGAGACAAACTTATACTCATAATGATCAGCTTCAATTTGCATTCAGATATTGAGCTACAGCAGCGATGGCTCATTTTCATCCGGCAGAGAGCATTATTATAAATTAGTCGTTTACATAAAAATAATACAGGAAACCCTCGCTATTCGCGGGGGATGCGTTCCTGAAAATGCAGCGAATTGCGAATCCACAAATACCAAACTAACTTCTTATGGGGAAAGGGGGTATAAGACTAAATGTGGATGATGATGGCTATCAGTTAGTCTTTCTCTGATACCTTGTTCTGGCAACTCCCAATGGCTGAAGCTGAGCTGACTGAGACAACAGGGGAGAGAGTTTCTTGGGCTGGAGGATCTGTTTTATATAGGAATGTTGTGATGAAAAGCTGTTTTGACTTTTTTTGTAATTTCTTTTGAATTTCTCTCTAAGGAATTAATATGGCCTTAATTTTCCTCTTCATCTTCAGGCTGCGCTTCATAAAGGGGTCATAATCAACCATTTTGTCTGTTAATAGCTTCCCAAGGCTGAAGATTTCTGTGAGTTTTTTCAGATTTAAATCTTGTTTTTCAACCTCCTCAATTACCTCTTTACTTTCTTCCTCGCTTGCCTTTACCATTATTCCAGGTCTTCCTCAGTGAGTTCCTCGGCGTGAGACTCAATGACTTCTTCTACATCCAGTTCCTCCATATCCGCGAATCCTTCCCTTCCCATGTCATGGGCCATTTCTGCAATTCTCTTCAATTCGTCATCCAAAGATGGGAAACTATAAACATCGTTTACAGTTTCTCTCCATAATTTCCTTCAACAGGAGTTGATGGTTCTATATCTGATTTCATCGAGCGATTCCTTCATGTTTTTTATGCAGTCACCGATGTTATAGTCTTTCCAACACTGCTTAATGTCCAGTGATCCGAAAAAGTGGTTTTCGCAATGCCGTCTGTCTGTCTGTTACTGGCTATGGAGCCTAAACGGTAGAGTAAAAATGAATGAAATCTCGTACTTAGGCATTTTATCATTCTGAGCAGAGTAATGGTTGACATTGCTCAATAATTAAGAGTAATTTATTCTATGCATTTTTGACAACAATTCGATTTCCTCAAAAACAGCTCTAACGATTTTGATCAAATTTCGTACAGTTACTTGAGTTTACATCTACAATAATACTGTATAGTTCATATTTCTCAAAAAATTAATATAATGTAAGCACCCAGATGCTAGGTTGGGGTTCGTTGAGAGAAAAAGCAGGGAAGAGCAAATAAAAGGCGATTATTTCATAAACTGTTTACATTTATTCTTCCTTGGCTCATGCCTCGATGCCGACTGCCCTCGTTCGACGCCCAGCAACTCCCACTACTCGCTCTCCACCCCGTCAACTCAGCATTCTTCCAGCACACTCACAGTGGAAGGGGGCAGGAAGTGTCAGGTGATGTTCAATCTCACCTCTCCCCCACCACTATGGTTGCCACTCCTGGGAATGCCAGTCAGCACAGAGTGCGAGCAGTGGAAGTGCTAGATAACACCTCATACTTTACACCACCACCCCTCACAAAAGAAAATTGTGAAATTTTCAGCAACACACAATACAATTATGAAAAAACCATAAAATCACTGGATCGAATGAGTCAAGAACAACAAGAATTAATTAAAACGAAATAAACTACTTATCCTCTATACATATATCAGTACAATTCCATGCTCTTTTAGATTCGATAAAGAAGAATGAGAGTGCTACTAAAAAATGTGCCATAAAATCAATTAATAAAATCATTCGACAAAACAGATATCACTTCAATATCAGTAAAGGAAAATGTTACTTCTTAAGAGTCCAAATCCAGTTCAATTTCCATGATATTACTCATAAAACATGGAGACAACATAAGGAATTAAATTAAGACTCTCTTAAATCTGTCACCATTAATTTTTCACATTTCCTTCTACTTATCATTTTTGGATGGCTCTTTCTCCGAGTCATTTGTCTGCAGGTCAGACGTATCGGGCATAAGGACTCTCACGTTGCGTGCATCAACCACCTTAGACATGTGACTCACACATTCTCACTTTCTTTTGATGTACAGGATTCCCCCTACCAAACCGATTATTAATAGCGTGGGCGACCCAATTCCAAGTCCTAATTTATACCGGCGCCTTGAGTATTGGGTGGCCGAATGGAATGTTTTAATTTGCTCTATTATGGCATGGTAATCCACCCTGTTCTCATGTCTAAGAATGTGTCTTCCTTAGCTGTACAAATTTATCTCTCTCTGTCAAAATAAATGTAACATTTCCCTCTCCTTCGTTGTACAATAATTCCAAATAAGAGAATCCATGCAAAGCAGCTAATAATTTAAATTGCTTACTGGCTACATCACAATGACTTGCATTCTCTAGAATGCCACTTCCGGTAATTTCTATGGAGAAAGGTCTATCTCTAGTAGTGAAATTTCGACATACAAATGTCACCTGAATAGAACTTGGCACGAAATAAATCCAACCGGCTTCAGTTTTCTTTAAATAAGGGCGCTTAAGCTTAAATACTACCCGGCTACAATTGGCTGAAGGCTTTGACATAAAAAAAACTATATATATATATTCGCAGCTTTCCACATGACTATTATAAAGAGCAAACCGGGCAGGGCATCGATATATCGAACTTCCTGCATTCCCAAAAATCATTAGCTTCCAAAAGTGCATAAGAACTTCTATCCTCACTAATTAATAACATTTCGTGTAATTTCCATTCTAAGTGACTCCCTAGGCCAGAATCGTACACCGGAAATGTGGTAATTTTGTACTGTTTGAAAGTACTTATCTTATTTCCAAGCAGAATTTCAAGAATTAATCTCAATTGGTTCCCGATACCACCGCCGCTGCCTCTGTCATCGCGTAATATACGTACAGTGAACTATGTGTACACGGCGCAATCATATACAAAGGCAGACGGATGTTACCCTCATTCCTTTTCAATACTCTTAAAAACATCTCGGGAGGTACCAAACCACTGCTAACCTTGCTGTGTGCACTAATTTCCAGGGCCTGTCACAGATTTATATCGATACGGGTATTTACTAAAGCTTGCCCCACTTGCCTCTATATTTCTTCTGCCCTAGTCGCTAACTCTAAAGTGAATACCTTCATTCTGTTCAGAAACCAAGCTTCTAACGAAACGAGTATTATTCGTTATCATTTCTTCAAAATTTTCCATCCAAGTTGATTGGCTTGCAGCTTCGGCCATCAGTCGGTCACTCTCCCTTTCCACTCGAGCTATTCTAAGGTTGATGGCATGCAAATCGGCAGAGTCCAGAGTGCCAAAAACAGTTCTTATCAAGCTACCTCCGGCGTTAATCCAAGCCCTTCTCTGTCTCCCCTTTTCAAGTAAATCTACCAACACCTCAATTTCGGTTTTGACCCTCTCATATTCACCGTGCATATGTTTTAGCGCTACTTCAAAATTTTCCCTTTGACTCCCATTTGGCATCCTTCCCAGGATTTTAGCCACACTTTCGAAAGCGTCGTTGAACTTCTTATATTCCCTACGTAACTCCAGCAAATCGAAGTTAATCACCACAGACCACTTGTGTTCCGACAACATAACATTTGGTTGTCGCTCGAAAATCACACCACTGTGTAGCCGTCTCACTTCAGGTCGGCTATTTGATGCTAGAACCGCTCCGACCAAAACAAAACACAGCCACACAAACACCATGATGCCGGTGCCCATCACTGCCGGCGTGGTCGGAGATTGTACGGAGTGGGGGCAGGTGAGATATCTGCGTGGGAGGTTAGTGGCTCCTCGCAGTCTTCCCCGCTTCTTCCTTCCATCTCGCCTTCTTCGCCTCTCGCGCCTTCTTATCCTCCCTCGCCTTTTCCTTCCTTCTTGCCGTCTCTCCCTCTTGCGCCTCCTCTTTCCGCCTCGCCTTCTTCTTAGGTGCTTAGTAGATAAGGTGAGCCTATCGTCACCGGCGTCGCAATGTCTGCTTCGCGGATCACGGTGGGGCTGCGGCCGGTTGACTCTCGGCCACCTTGTGTTTCACCAAGTGGTTTGGGGGGGAGGGAAGGGGGTGGGCGGCATTCCGCTGACTCTCCTCGGCGTTGACCCAAGCAGCGGATGGCTGCAGCCCCTCAGAGAGGGTGGGGTCGCTCCTCTGCTGGTCCGGGGAAGTGTTTTCTTAGGTCTCCCCCTCCTCCTTCTGCTGATCACTATAGGGATGTGCAGGGGAAGTCGACCCTAATGAGGTTTCAAACGATTGGTATGCACCACGAGAGAGCGAAAAGATAACTCTAATCTTACGTTGCAAGGGGAGGTAACCTTGATCACCCTATAAGGCCCTTTCCACAGTTTGTGGAACTTCTTCACTTGCCCGACCTTCAAACAGGGGTCATTCAATACACGAAATCGCCTACGCGGTACTTCCTACTGTCGGTGCCAAAAGTATGTAGACTCGAGTTTGAGGCTGAATATCTCGAAAACGGCTTAATGGATTTTACTAAGCGTCATATCAGTTTTCAGCCTGTTTAATTCTGCGTTGAATTGTGATAGTTTTCATTTTTTGGTTTTCTTTAAGTTGACGTTTTCGGGGTGCAATCGTACGAACCGTGTTGAAATTATGAACAGGCAAAGTGACGCCTTCAGTCTCAGAGCTTTAAAAATGGGGTCATTTTTCACTATCACGTAAATATGGACCGATTTTCTTCTTTTTTGTTTTATTTGACGGCTAAAGCTCCATATGTACTATCTTATTCTTGCAATGTTTACACGTTACAGGGTCAAATTTTTCAGAAATATGCATTCTTTTTCGAAATTTTGCATATTTTTATACACTTTTATTGATTTTCACTTGGATCTTTCTTTCTTTCTTGTATTGATTTTCACGTGGATCTTGTTTGTCACCAACATTTTTCCCATTTAAAATGCATTGTGCCATTTTCGAAAATTAATTTCGGGCACTTCCCGATAAGTTATAGAAATGAAATTTGGTTTTTTCTAAATAAATATTGTTATTGAAAAATTTGTATGCTTCATAAAAGTAGATGGCTTATTGTGGGAAATGATACTGGTATAATTGAAGAAATTAGTTGGTTGATAAAAAAAGCCATCCACTTTTATGAAGCATACAAATTTTTCAATAACAATATTTACCTAGAAAAAATATTATTTTTTGCTTTTGAGTGCATTTTAATTCACATAAAAGTGTATTCCAAGGAGACTCTCATTGTTGCCTCCGATTCATTTAAGGCCAATTAAACCTTCAAATAGATGAAAGAAAAGCATAATTGTTATCTTCTCTTAATTGTTAATCTAACAATAAATGCTTGCATTGACATCGCCTGTATAGTAGGCCCTGTAAGAAGTTAAAAGCAGTCATTAATAGACACTTGAAAGAAAGCAACTGTTTGTGAGTTCGTCTATAAGAGTCAACATTTCGCTTTTACGGTTCTCGAGAAATACACCGATATAATTACAAAAGGCTTCATACGCATGCAGCTTCGTTACGCGCATAACATATAGGATATATATTTGCATATTTGTGCATCCTATCATCCCTTCACCCGACGATGGCGTAATACACACGCTGGAACCATGGTCATGATTCATAATAATAGCAGATTTTTTTTCAAGTTGGTTTCCTTTTATTCCTAAGGAATAAATAAATAATAATACATATTACATTCAATATTTAGGTCTTCATGGTGATCGCAGTGGTCCCGGAGCGTGCACCTGCAGTAACGTGGCTACAAACGCGACGGAGCGCAAAGGGGCCCGGGTGGTAATTGCGCCAAAATACAAATGCTCATAGGTCACGAGGGCACGTATAACTTCACAGATTATATTAAGTCACCATATACTCTTATTTAAAAGAGTATGAATGAAATCGGGCGGTATCACTTCGTGAATGTTCCTTGTCAGTCCCCTCAGCACTCCATCCTTCATTCGTTGAAATGTGGCAGGGGCGTTCCTTAATCTGAATGGCATTCGAGTTTACTCGTAATGTCTGCTATCGACATTGAATCCCATCTTCGCCTGTGATGCGGGATGCATGGGGATCTGGTAATACCTGCTGGTTAAGTCAAGGGTGGAAAAATATTGGCTTTCTCCAATGTAATGTTTGTAATGGATACACATCCGGAACTGTAATAAGAGTTCAGGGCCCAGAAATCGATGCAAAACCGGTAATTAGGCTTTCCATCTATTGATTTCTTCGGCACAATCACTACGGGGGATGCCCAGGGACTCTCACTTGGAATTATAACCCCAGCACGTAGTTGCTCTTCCACCATTTTTTCGATCAAGGGTTTTTGATGGTAGGGAACCCTGTAGGGTTTACAATAGACTGGTGCAGCATCCTCCATCGGGATCTGGTGTGACGTCAGATCAGTCACCGGTGGTATTACCCTTTCAGTAAACAAATCACTGAACTCCTCTAGCAATGGCAAGAGTTTCTCTCTTTCTGACTCTACCAAATGTTCCACTTTCCCCAGGATATTTATTTCCTGCTGGTGATTCATAATTGCCCGAACGTGACACACTCGTCTTGGCCCGTCACTCCCCATTTCAGGTTCCACAACCTCACACATCGTAGCCAATCATGTGCCTTTTTGTAAAGTTAACTCTTTCTTACCAAAATTTGCGACCTGTAGGATGATGTTGCCATCCTTAGAAACCTCACACAACCCGCTCGCTATACAGCAATTGTCTTTTTCTAACCTCTCGGGCTCTGTGACATACAACCCACCTCGAACAACATTCTCCCCAACACTTTCACCCGAATAAGCCTTTCACAACACGGCAGAATTACCTCGGCATTCAGCAACTGAATGGAAACCTCGGTGTTTCCCGTACCTACTACTAGACTCCTGCTCACCATTTCTTTGTTCACTTCCTGTTCTTTCCACCTACCTTCTCGAAGTGCAACCAACTCACCGCCTACACATAAGGTTCTCTCATAAACGTTAATCACACCCTGATATTTACACAAAAAATCTAAGCCTAGTATACCTTCGTATCCTCTCAGGGAGTCTACCACCTGCATAGTCATCGCATAATTTAACCCTTGCAGAGTAAAATTCACTGTCTTTTCCCCATAATTCCACATCACTCCCCCCCGTAATACCCTTTATCCGGTAAGGAGATGGCCTAAATTTCCCTACCCCACACGAAGTCTTCAAAATTAGGGACACTTGGTCTCCCGTATCAATGAGCCAACTACACCTTTGGCCCCCCACAGCCACCTCTACCACTAGATCCCCACTTTAGTTGTCAATTTGACTCTCTGCAACATCACCTTTACTGAGGTTTCGCCTGGCCTGAATGTGTTTAAAGGCTTCCAGTATGACTGCATCTCCGGCACTCCCGCGCGATGTGTCCTCTTGTGCCGCACTCGTAGCAACAACGTCTGCTCTCACATTGTAGCTGCATGTGGTCCACCCGACCTCAGTTATAGCACCGCGGGTCCACTGGCGTGCAATATGCCTGGCAGGTCGGTGATGGCGCCCGTGGGCGTCACTCCACCTCTTGAATTCTGATGGCAACTCTCATGACCTCATCGAAAGTTTCGGGCGTAGTGAGGCGACAGAGGCGGCCCAACTCTCCCGGCAACCCATTCAGGAATGCATCTAGCACCCGGTGATCGGCTTTGTAGGACATCACAGCCGCATGCTCCGGCATTCCTTCCGTCCCGTATGTGTTTGAGTTAATGGACCGTATCCGATTGACAAAAACCTCCACATCTTCCGCGACTCCCTTCTGCAACGTCGTCAGCAACTCCCGAAAGAACCTCATGCTCCTTTTCATATGGTAGCGCCCTATGAGTGTGGCCTTCAGATCTTCGTACCTGATGGCATCGCGGCATTCACTCTTACTTCTCACAAACTCCGCCGCCTCGCCGACTAGACAGATTTTTGTCACCTGTAGCAAATCGTCATTGGTCCAACCACTCAACTCTGCCACCCGTTCCACACGGTCGCAGAAGGCCCTAACATTTTCCTTTGGTCTTCCCCCGAATCTTTCAATCGTGCTCAGAAGAGAGTGCTTCTTTCGGTTCGCCGACTCCAGAGCCCCTCTATCGACTTGCGTTTTCAGCCTTTTGCTCTCCGCCGTCAGAAGTCTTAATTTCGCGTCAAACTCATCGACGACTTGTTGCAACTCCTCCTGTCCTCCTATGCTTACTCGCCCTGCCATTCTGACGTCTCTATTTTAATCAGCCCTTTATCGCTGATGTGCTGTCCCTCCTGAATTAGGCAATCAATCGATCGATTGATCCTACTTTTGACACCAAAATGTAAGCACCCAGATGTTAGGTTGGGGTTCATCGAGAGAAAAAGCAGGGAACAGCAAATAAAAGGCTATTATTTCCTAAACCGTTTGCACTTATTCTTCCTTGGCTCACGCCTCGATGCCGACTGCCCTCGTTCGACGCCCAGCAACTCCCACTACTCGCTCTCCACCCCGTCAACTCAGCATTCTCCCAGCACACACACAGTGGAAAGGGGCAGGAAGTGTCTGGTGATGTTACATCCCACCTCCCCCCCACATGGTTGCCACTCCTGGGAATGCCAGTCAGCGGAAGCGCTAGGTAGCGCCGCATACTTACAATAAGGCTAGTTTATTCTAGGCAATTTTAACAATACTTCGATTTTCTCAAAAACAGTTCTATACCTTGACCGTGTAGAAAACGACCTTCTTGGCGACCAGTGGACGGAGCTAAGGATACCTACCCCACCTCCACACCTTCCCACCCCTGCTATCCCTTCCCCTCACTCTCGAGCGGAGAGTCCCTTGTAAGCAGCTCACTGTCAGTGTTGTCAGTATCTCTCAAATGTGGGCCGTAGGCCTGTTTTCCACTTATGAAAAGTGGCGACGTTTTTAATTTTTCGGAAAAAATAACAGACAGCAAAAGCTGGCAACCGAGAAGGACGTTCACGAGGGAGGGAGTTACAGCGGGAGGGGATGCACGGCAATTTCCGCGCAGGACGTTTTCTACGCGGTCAAGCTATAAAGATTTTGATCAAATTTTGTACAATTACTTGAGTTTAAGTCTTCAATAATACCGTATAGTTCATATTTCTCAAAAAATGAATATAAGGCTAGTTTATTCTAGGCAACTTTAACAACAATTCGATTTTCTCAAAAACGGCCCTAACGATTTTGATCAAATTTCGTACAGTTACAATGATACTACGTATTTAATTTTTCTGAATGAATGAATATAAGGCTAGTTTATTCTTGGGCAACTTTAACAAAAATTGGATTTTCTAAAAACAGGCTCCTACGATTTTCATTTTCTAAAGATAATTAAACGACGCATTAGTACCCATATATGAAAAAGTTTGTACAATGTATGTTGTACCGATTTTCTTGAGCTTGATCTTCAATCCATAGACTTAAAGCCATCTCCATTTTCTCTATTTTGGGATCACGACTCACAAACGATAATTTAGCATTTGTTGGAGCACTCCCTGAAACACTACTTCTAATGGTCTTTTCTTTTTTCTTGATGTAGCGCACAGTTGATTCTTTTATTCCATAGTGTCGAGCCACAGACGCAGCACTATCCAAAGCTTTTAGAAATTATATATTTTTTATGGTAAAAATATAACTTTCTTTATACGCTTCATGTTTATATAAAATGGAAAGATTATTTACTCGACATTTTAATATAGAAATAATTATTTTAAATTATTTTATTTTATGATATATGTATAATAGATAAAATACAGATTTTTGAGTGACTGTCAAATTCTAGGTGAATTTAATGAAAACACGTGTCAGACTCTACCCGCGAATACCCGAACCCGCGAATGAAGAACCCGTGAATAGCGAGGATTTCCTGTACTGTATTTTTTGGGTTATAAGATGCACTGGACTATAAGGCACTGATTTTTGAGAAAATTTTTTATGTGAAAAGTATTTTGGTTCACCATGTTGAGTATAATTTATAGCCATGTTTATGTCAGCCTACTGCAGCATGTTTACCTATGTAGTGATTTCATATGCCTTTTGGTAGTGTAGTTGATAGTTTTGCTAAATTTTACCTTGAAATGGCTTAAACAGATTTTTTCTCTGGTATATCACCTCATTTACTGACTCCTATGATTGATGTGAATAATTTTTGCATCGTTGTCATGAGCGACTGCAGCATTTTTTTTTTTAAGTTTAAACATGAAAAATCTCTACTTTGATAATAATGAAGAAGTTTTTATAACCCTTTCATTCTAATTTTACAAAGTAATAACAATTCTTGTTTTTTTTTATTTTTTGGGACTCTATAATAAATTAATCATTTATTTTTATATTTATTTATTTATATCAAAAACAGCCACATTTGGCCTTTTACATTGGAATATAATAACCAAATAAAATAACATTTATAAATTAAACAATCTTAAATAAACCACTGAAATATTGTACAGTTGGCATCATTTGGCACCCCCTCACCTTACATCTCCTCCTCCTACCAGCTATCATTAGTCTTCTCCTCTTTCTATTGCCCTCTCCTCAATTGTACCATTGTATCATGTATTAATTACGTGGTTTATGTATTAAATTTTTATGGTACTTTTTCCTTTCTATCAAAATATAATATTTCTAAAATTTAAATATTAAGAAGAAATGTTTGGCCATGGTTGCTTTTATTGTAATTTTAATGCACTACTGATGGATGTAATTTAAACAGAACCGAATTGTGATGAAATGGATAAACGCTTGGGTGTACTTGCAAATGAATTCCTAGGAAGTGTCTATCCATGTGACTATGATCCCACCAAGAAACCATCAAAGTCGGCTGGGAAAACAAGTGGCATTAGTGCTTTTAACAAACTTGATATTGATTTTGTGGAAACAGCCAAGAAGTATAAAAAGGTTTGTGATTGGATGAATTTAAACATTGCTATGCCTGATGAACACGAGTAACATGATTTTTTAAAGAAATTATCAGCATTATATATTATTTAATGAATTTATATATTTTTAATAAATCAATAGGAATCTGGAGTAATGCATGCCTGAGTATGTGTTGAGAAATAAAATCTCAAAACAATATTAATAATCTCAAATAATCATGCCTTTGCAGCTAAAAAATTGTTTGTTATCTTCAGGTGGCTACCCTTACAGTGGATATTCTGAAAGGATACCTTAAAGCAAAAGGAAAACCAGTTTCTGGCAAGAGGAAGGTGGAATTAATTGAGGATGTTTATTCTTTAGATGGATGATTGAAAATAATTGAAACCATAATGTTTACTGATAACAAATTGGCAAAGAAGAACCTAATTAACTGGAGCAAAGGCTCAGTTTTAATTAATTTGGACCCTGAGCTGTATGTATGGAAACATACTCTGTTTTTTACATTTAAACTGGGTACCAAAGATATTGTTAAATTTTAAAAGTGTTAAAATCATTGTAAACTACACAGTTTTTGATCTTTTAACTATTCTTAAATTAGTTTGTTAGATTAATAAGTTAATGCTAAATATAAATAATAAAAATTTTCAAAAAATGTAGTCTTGTCAAATAAGCACATTATATGTACTAGTGAATTGGCAATCAGAAATGAGGGTCTAGCATGAATGAAATACAGTAAAACTCCGTTATAACGTGGATTTCGGGAGACAGAGTGTACATCCGCATTATTGGCAACCTATGGTATTTCGGGAAATTTTGCGGGAGATAATTTTTAAAAAACGTGAAAGTATATGCTTTATAACAAATTTAATTGCAAAATGCTATAAAAACTGATATTGTATTTTGATTTAAATGCATAACTTACTTTAATCGGTGTTTTTAAAATAGTCCGATATTTTCCTTTGGCGTGACAGCTGGTGGTGTTTCTTCGTCACATATGTCTTAATATGTTGCAAATGTAAAAGAAGAAGATGATCACAATCACTCTGGCCTCTCTCCATCCAATTCATCACTTCACTGATATTATCCAATACTTTGCTTATTTTAAGGGTCTCAAGCTCACACCTCTCTTCGCTCTCGCTCTCATCTTTCTGTCATTCTCTTCCACGGTTCTGGACTTCAGCTACAGTTTCTTCATCATTCTTATAGACAGTGACGGGAGTTTCATCATCTTTGCGAACCCAGGCCCACAGATCATTTACCTGTAGTCTATCATCAAAAGCATTGGTAGCTTCACGCCCATCTTTTTACGTAAAACCCAAAAACTCTTCTTCATCTTCGACACTATCGCCTGCTATAGCGATGCACTTTGAACAGAAATTTTGAATTGTCACAGAACTTCCATGCCAATCTGGTACTGTAGGCCATATTCTTCGGTGTACCTGTTTTCAGGAACTGTGGCACTTGCAGTTCTGAGTTTACGACATCAGTGAGCAATTCCCGCCAATAGTACGCTTTAAAGGCTCGGATAATGCCTAGGTCCAAGCGCTGGATAAGTGCAGTAGTATTTTTTGGTAAAAACATGGCTACTATTTTTCCATCTCTTGATTTCAGAGAATCAGGAGGAGGTTGTGCAGGACAGTTATCCAGCAGAAGTAGAGGTTTTTCATCCAGGTTTAGTGAACGTAGGTAACTCTGTACCGATGACACAAAATCGTTGTTGAACCGCAACATGAAAATATTGCCAGTTGTCCAGGCATTCTTACTGCTTTTATAAATGATAGGCAAAGATGTCATGTTAATGTGCTTGAAACGTCGAGGACTTCGGCTAGTGGCACATCACGGTAAAATTTGAACCAAGTTGTCCACGAAGAAAATAAATCACAGTAAAATTTGAAACAAAGTTGTTTACGAAGAAAATAAATGGAATCATTTTGGAGACATGACTAGACCTGCGGTATATCTGAATCCGCGGCTTAGTGAGGTGCGTTAAAACGGAGTTTTACTGTATTAAGTTAAAATTTAAAGAATCTAAGATGTGAGCTGTTAATTCAAAACACAGCAAACCCTCCTCCAACGCATGTTCTAACAGCGAGGATTCACTTATACGTTCAAAAATAAATGCTACCAATTATCTGCTGAAAGCAGAAAATTCCAATATGCGTTGTTTGCCAAACACGCAATGATATGAGTGCTCTAGAACTTTATAAACAATCTCCAGCTATTATCTTCCTCTCCCTCAGTCTCATATAAGCTGTGATCCTTACAGAGAATTATGGAATCGAAACGTAAAGCATTTACAAGTGGTAGTGAGGCAAAGACTAATGGATAAGAGCTTTCTTACTGCTGAATCACTACTATTGCACACATTTGTAAAAATCGATTGTTGTGATTTCAAAGCCTTTTCTAATTCCACAATCTTCTCGTCATGCAGTTTTCCCGCATATTTTTAATATTGAGATATATGACACGAGTCGTAATGCCTTTTAATGTTGAATTCTTTCATAACTGCAACAGTTTGCCGACAAATTAAGCATAATGGCTTTCTGTTTGATTCTATTCCATTTATTGGGGAATGCCCGCCAATCAACATCTAGATACTTTTCTTTTAAGCGACATGGGTAGTATGTAAATATAACATTTATCACACAATAAAATTTTATTTTAGTGATATTGTTTAGTTCAACAATACTGAAAGAAGTAAAAAGAAGTACCGAAATCAGTTGATCAACATGAACAAAGCGGTTGTAGTCGGCTAACTGCCGACACTGCCAATTGCCACACTGACAAGTGACAACAATGTAAAAATATGACAATTTAATTTGTTACAAAATTTAATACATACTTTACTATACTTTTAATTTTACAAGTATTTTCATAATCTTACACGGCCGGATTGATTCAATAAGCGGGCCGTATGTTTGACACCCCTTCTCGGAATGGGACAACTGGCTGCGGGGCCAACTTGCCGCGAGACAACTGGCCGCAAATAAGTTTCTCGAAAATGGTCTGCAACTACTGAAATACTGTGCAATGGTTGTGAATCCAATAACATTGAAATATATATCCCTTCTCCACAGTCGACTGGTTACTTCAGAAACAACCAAAAAATCACTCTAACAAAAATATTTGACCCGTCTTTTGAACCAATGGCTAAAATGTAATTCGGTGAAGGAATTCATGTGAATATTTCAAGTGCGTTTATGAAAATTATTTCTTTTTACATTCTCCATATACCGTAGTATAGAGAAAGTATTGTTTTCATGAAAATAATCAACTTCGAGATTTCAACGGAAATACGTTTTGAGTAAAATGTGAGAAATTTTTGTAGTTCCTCATTTACTCAATTTAATTTTGAAAAATTTTATAATGCATTTAATTTTTTGCTTTCAAATCTTTCAGTTTTTCATTCATTTATTTATTATAAAAAGCAATTAATAAGTCAGTAATAATTCATTTAAATGTATAATAGTCGCATGTTTTTAAGGGATCTGTCCCTTAATATCGTCAAACCTATGTGATACAATGTAATCCTCCGATCGAAACAACAATGAGAGGTCCTAACAACTGGAAATTTATCGACGGATTACGTAAAGTTCAGCGTGGGAGGGATTTTTATTATAAGCAGTTAATTGCAGGACAAAATCCTCCCGTAAAATTGAAAAAGTATAGAGCTGCGGATGCTAGAATTTTAGCAATTGTTGCAGATTACGGAAATAGAGACAAAATCGAATATTTAAGGGGTATTGCTCATAATTTTGAGATGGACTCCTAACTTTTTTTATTATCTGTATTAAGATATTACCTATATTTTAATTTTTTCTGTATTATTATTAATTCCTACGTTTGGATATTTTATAATATATTTCATTGATATGTAACCTTGCCTTTGCTATTTTTATTTTCTGCCACAGTCTATTATTCATACTCTTTTCACATGTAATGAACTTACCAAATGTTACAAATAATTATAATGTTTTGTAATCAATTTCTATTCTCATATTTTGTAAAATATTGTTTGTAATTTTAATAATAATTAAATAAACCCATTTCAATGTTATCGGGTTCACAACCATTGCACAGTATTTCATTAATCGCAGACCATTTTCGAGAAACTTATTCGCGGCCAGTTGGCCCCGCGGCCAGTCAGCCGTGGCCAGTTGTCCTAGACCACCCCTGCTGTACATGATACTAAAGCAGGGGTGGGCAAACTGGCAGGCCGCATTGGTGATTGCGAATTCTTCAGTGGGCCGTATTGAAAGGTGCCAATGCTTAGGCAGGCCAGATTAGAGTTTAAATCGGAAGTTGCTTAGAATCTTAGACATCATACATAAGTGAGAAACAAGCACAAACAAGGATTTTAGGTCTGAATGTTCTAAACTAAAGGTTTTATTATCATATTTTTACCAAAAGTAATTTGAGATTGCATTTAATTTTACAGATCGATTTTTCATCCAAGCTTCGCGGGCCGCATGGAATGCTCTCAGGGGCCACATATGGCCCGCAGGCCGTGGTTTGCCCACTCCTGTACTAAAGGCTCGTTCAATAGAGCTATTAGATCCTGGTAAGCAAAAGGCAAACTCAACAATTAACTTTATGAACTGACAAGGGATAGTTTATGAAAATTTTTAAAAATCTCCTTCCATTTATCACTTGGGGAAATTTTTTCCAGTCTAATATCTTTAATTTTTCTCCTATGAAATTCTTTAGTCTTGATATTTCAGTAAAAAGAGATTCTTCATTGATGAAAGACACCTTATGTACTGCAACATTCAGATACCTATCTACTAAGTTTACTGATTTCAAAACATCTTCCCACTTTGGAATATCCACTCTTCTTTTTGTCAACTGGTGTCTCAAATCAGCCAGGGCACCAGCTATTTCCATTAATGAAAAATTCTCGTCTTCAACTTTTAAGCAGTGTCATTAAATAATTTTAGTTAATTCAGTATGAAGTGTAACCATATTTCTGATGTAGCATCTCTAGAAAATTTACAAAGAACTTCTGGGCATGCTTTTTCGGAAAGAAAATAGGATCGTACATCTGGATGCATGCCAGTTATTCTCTTAATGGCTGGTAATAGTGCCAATCAACTTGTACTGCTATATCCCAGTAGCTCCCTATATTGTTTGAGCAAACCAACAAAATTGTTTGTTTTTCCACCAGAACAGTAGAAATATAAAAATAGTTGTACCTAAATCTTTACAACCATTGCCTCCATATCATATGGAAGCCGATCAACTGCTGCTTGTGCAGCATTGTGAACAATGTCTGCAGCACAACCTATTCCTATCACATCAGTGTCAACATTTTCTTTCATAAACTTTAAGACATTGTTTTGGCCCTCCCTCCAATCATGGTATTTGTGTTGTGCACCAAAGGCAATAATTTCATTTTTTAAATTATTCTCATCACATATTTCTTTTATTTAGTCAGAAATCAATTTTGAGTTTTCTCATGAGCAGTTTTTAAATTCAAAAAGTTTGATTTTAATGCCTTCTCATGGCTTAAATACTTAAAACCATGACTGGAACGAGTTTTATGGCCTTATGGTTAGAAGTGTTTGTGGATAATGATATAAAGTTGCACATATTCAATTCAGCTTTAACTTGCTCTTCCACAATTGGAAAAATTACGTGTACTTTCCTGTTTTGGCCCTACGAAAATTTTTCATTGTTGTCCTGTTGTTATAGAAATCACAACATCTTAATTTTCAATGTCGTATGCGGTCTATGAAATAGTTTCGCTCTGACGAACCTTTAGCTCGCTTTGTCTTTAGTCGGGTGTAGACCACTCAGGGCACTAACATGCCCTTCGCTACCCTGGAACGAAAGAAACCCTCACCATGTAGGGGGTGATTGGGTGGGTAAATGCCGAAAAAGGAAACAGTTGAATGCATATGACAATTCTATTTTCTCCCTGGCTGAACAATTTCAAATGATGTAAGGGTCTTCGCTTATTATTTTTTCCAAGCTAGTAGAATACGTGAAGTTTAGGTGAAATAGAAAGAACAACAAATGTCAAATTACGGCTGAGTCAAATCACCACGACTTAGTAACAGCCTAAACAGTTATACATTGTATTACACTGTGGCAATTAATTCTCATTCCTCTCTGGTTCACACTTCGCAGGAATAAAGGACTAAAAATCCCCATCTCTTACAGGTATTTTACATTAACATGCAGTTCTACTACACTCAAGTCAATATTACGTCAGTATGTGCAGCTCTCTGATCAGTTATCATCTCTACTTTGCAAACCGAGGATCAACAAACAAACAACAGAAACGATGATTTAATCTAATTATATATACAGTATAGAACCTTTTATCCGGCAAGCTTGGGATATGTGGATAGCTGGTTATCTGGAATATCATAATAAACAATGCTAGAACTCACTGGAACTGTGTTTTGGTCTACTGCATATGTCAATAATATCGTTCCGTCTCATCAAACATTTAGTAATACTGTATTGTTCACTTCATTTAATAAAAATAATTTAAAAAATTTTTCTTTACTTCTCTTCATCGTAGTACATACATAAGCATTAAATCAAAATTTAACTCGATTGTAAATGCTCTATCAGGTCTTTCGAATCCACTGCTTTCAATTCTGCTACCAGAATGTGCATTCTGTTTCATAGTACTTTCCATTTCAAGCTCTATTATAATACATATATGTATACCTGTACTCAGTGATGAGCTGAAGCCAGCTCGCGTGAGCCAGTTATTAATTTTTCTCTGAATTTGAGAGTTGGTTGTTAAATTTTTAGAAAGTATTAAAATTTATTGACTTTTTCCTTTCAAGTACATTTTAACCTATCTGACATTCAATTACTGACAGTGTATGAAATGGAATATATTACAAACAGGACATTTGTTAAGCAGAACGGTATTACTAGAGCAGTGATTGCAAACTTTCTACTGTATTATTACAGTGAAACCTCTCTTAAAGCAGACACCAGTGGGATAGAATAAAGTGTCCGCTATATAGAGGTGTCCCTTTTGGAGAGGTCAATGTCCTAGATTTGAATATCATAAATATAAAAAGCATACAAATTGAATATGCACAGTAAAAATACATTTAATAAGTGCAATATAATCAATATAATATAAAAGAGACAATAAATCTAATACAGTCAACTCTTCCAGGATGGAAATCCATTGTGGCAGAAACCTGCGAATGCCAGAAAAAAATTCCCTTGGACCGATTTTCATATATTTTGAACTAAATAAGATGAAACTTGTAAGAGACAGATGGAAAATCAATTATGATTTTAATTTGAATATTTTAGTACATTTTAAACTTGTGAAAGGCTGAAAAAGAAGATGAAACAAGGTCGACACTTAGTGAAATTAAAAGAACAGCAGTTATTTTGCCAATTGCGATTAAATTCTGCAACCATTCGTTTGGAACTAACCTCCCCATTCTTTTATTGCTGCTCATGTAACTACATTGAGCTAGCCAAGTTAACTTTATTCTTTTATTAATCTGAAAACAGGGTATATGCTACTACTTATATTAATTTTTTCAAAATTGACTGAATCTCCTTATGTATTTCGGAAAATTATATATAAAAAAACTCCGAATATGAGGCGGAAAACCTCCTTGCATGTTATGTGTGCGAATTTACGATATTTTACTTTTCTACTTATAAAATAATCTTGACCTATAAATGTTAATATCTATTCCATTTTTTATTAATAAAAGGCTTGCAAAAATTCTCCCTTATTTAATACTAATAATAAAAATTCTGTTTATGTTGATATTCGTTTATAAAAGAGAGGAAAAGTTTTCTAATTAGATGAATAAGAATTATTCGAAGTATATTTGCACTATTTTATTTTTAACTACTTTTTAGTGACATTTTCTTTGAGTTTAGCTTCTTTTTAAAGTGGGTTTTGCGACATTTTCAAATTTATTTTGGCAAAGGGATAGGAAGGTGGAGATTTAGGGAATGGGGGGCAGATGGAGGGGGTGGAAGAGGGAGGGAGAAAATGAGCACCGTTTTCGCCTTTACGAGGACAATTTTTGGCTAATTTTATGCCGGCTCTTACTCCATAAGTATAGTTATGAGACACTCCTAAGTTTCCCGATGAATTTCAACTGGCATTTACTCTAGTAATTAATAAATTTCAATTCAGTCATAATTCACGTTTATTTTAATACAGAAAAAGGAATTATATAACTTTTTGTAAAGCAAAATAAATGTAGTTAAATGTCATTTTTTATTATAATACATCCTTCACATTATTCTAGTTTAAAAAGCGAAGACACATGAGCGTGGGAGGAGCGCTCACAATAATATTTTGAAGTACAAATAATTAATTTCAAATTAATGTCTTATTACTCTTGTATTTATTATACTATTGTAGTTAAGTAAATAATATTTTATATTAGAACATAACGGTGGAATTTTTCAGAACTGCGAGGCAATGCGACGAAATAGGATACACAGTGTCAATCAAAGTACGTTTATAAACTCTGTTTCTGAAAATTATGTATTAAAATGAAGTTGATTGTATCTAATGTAGGTTATTTGCTATTGATAAAATTACAGCAAAACCCCGTCATTTCCATCCCGGATAATTCAAAGTGTGGTGTAATTACTCAAAGCTAAGATCAGTCCGTGGCCAACCCAACACCATACGATCTTGCCTACTTTTTGGTACGGATAATTTGAAATGCGCCTACAATGAAATTCGAAGTCATGATCTTGTCCGGTGACTCACAAAAAGTTGGTTTAATTTGAAATCTCGATCCTGTGTAAGCGGAAGGTTCACGTGCGCGCCATCATATCACGTTTTTGTTCCCCATTTCTCGCACACGAAATACATATAGTGCCCCAAATAGGAGACTCCCTTTTACTTATTTAATAGTGGGATGACCAAACATCCTGTTTTCACCGGGACAGTCCCATTTTTTTTATCAGAAAAGCTATTTTGTACCGTCTTGAAGCCCATCACAAATAAAATTTAGATTATCTGATAGTAAAGCTGATATTCCTAGTAGAAATGTAGGATTCTCAGAAACATGGAGGTTATCAAACGAACAACAAATGTTAATTATAGTCACAATTGTCTGGTTAGGAAACCTCAGTGTCATTGATAAATTTGAGGTGGCAAACCTGGTCTCCACGTATAATATCCTAACCTAACATAACTTATTCCCTTCAAGTTTCGATGACAACGACGCTAGTCGGATCCTCTTTTGATTGTGAGCTCTGTCCTAGTCTGGCATGCTCCAGACTGTAAAGAAAGTTCGTATTTGACTTTTTCGCTATAGATCATGATAGTGACATATATCCACCATTAAAAAAGTCATGCAAAAATTTTGTCCGGTTTTTTTTTAAAACGATGGGAAATGTCCCGTTTTCACTTCGGAATGTGGTCACCCTATTTAATAATCAATGTGAAATAAAAGTCGTAGATGATTCAGATAAATGAATCAGCTTATCCTTGCATCACTGTGAATGCTCACGTTTTCAATCAGATAACAAAATTCGAGAACCGCTGAACCAAGCTGAAATGAACAGAAGTTGCAAGGACCCCTAAGACCAAAAAGGTTATGCGCAAAGCACTAACAGACTTCAAGAAAAAGACTCTTAGTGAACATCTAAGTGAAAATCCCAAATGCTTTTGGTCATACGTTAGAGAAGTTCAAGGTCGACGCCCAACCATAGCCCCGTTAATAAACGACCAAGGAGAGGTAGTTAGCGATAGCACAGATAAAGGAAATTTGTTAAACTTATTTTTTCAGAGCGTATTTACTACCGAAGACGTGAGAGCGAAGGTCGTGGCGCCCGAACCAGGCAAGGAAAAAATGAACGATATAGTCATATTAGCGAAAGGGATAGCTCAACAGCTGAAAAATATCAAGTCAAATAAATCTCCGGGTCCAGAAGAGATACCAGCTAGAGTATTCAAAGAGTTAGCACTGGAAATAGCACCTTATCTCGAAATAGTTTTCAATAAGTCACTTAGTCATGGCGTAGTACCTAAGGAATGGAAATTAGCCTTTATAACGCCGTTACACAAAGGTGGGAAAAAGACGACAGAGAAAATTACAGGCCAATTTCGCTTACCTCCCTATCTTGCAAGGTTCTCGAGCACATTATCGCTAGCTCCGTGATGGACTTCTTAGATAGTCAGAACTTCCTAAGTAAATATCAGAATGGCTTCAGGAAGACGAGATCTTGTGAAACACAGCTTGCTCTGTTCGTTCACGATATACTAAGATCAGGAGACCGTAAGACTCAGTTAGATGCTGTTTTCCTCGACTTCAAGAAGGCTTTCGATAAAGTCCCGCACAGTAAGTTAGTGAAGAAATTAAATGACTGTGGAATAAATCGAAAGATAATCGA
The DNA here is from genome assembly GCA_036926305.1 of Uropetala carovei. Taxonomy (NCBI): domain Eukaryota; kingdom Metazoa; phylum Arthropoda; class Insecta; order Odonata; family Petaluridae; genus Uropetala; species Uropetala carovei. The sequence goes on from JAXCHB010000188.1 coordinate 7,605,995, forward strand.
GTGGATCAGGGACTTTCTTAATGAGCGTGAACAAATAGTAGTTATAGATGGATTTAAATCAGATTCAGTCAGCGTAGCCTCAGGCGTTCCACAGGGAAGTGTAATCGGCCCCCTACTATTCCTTTTATACATAAACGACTTAGATAAGGTTATTAAAAGTAAAATCAAGTTATTCGCGGATGATACAGTAGTTTACAGAGAGATTAACAGTCCTAATGATCAATTATTACATTCTGACGACTTAAATGCAATTCTCGAGTGGTGTAAAGAGTGGCAGTTAGAATTGAACTTAGGAAAGTGTTCCTTTATGAGATTCTGGGGAAACAAAAACATTGACTCGACGAATTACACTGTTGAAGGCGTCCAGCTAAAACTAGCCGATTCCGTCAAATACTTAGGCGTTACTTTAACAAGCAACCTCTCGTGGGATATGCACATACGAAATATATGCGGGAAGGCTAAACAGAAACTAGGATCCATCAAACGCATAGTAGGTAAAAGTGAGGAAAAAGTCAAAGAGACATGTTACTTCTCGTTAGTAAGACCGCTATTAGAGTACGCGTCGAGCATATGGGATCCGTACGTGAAAGGATCAATCTCAGATTTAGAAGGAGTGCAGCGAAAAGCCGCTAGATTCGTCAAGAATTGTTACGATAGAAACAATAGTGTTACAGCCTTGATACAGGACTTAGGATGGGAATCACTAGCTGAGCGCCGATCACGCTCTAGGTTAAAACTTCTCGAAAGATTTAGAACGCATATATTCTCCAGCGATGTCGAAGAAATAATAAGAGTGCCAACTTATATTGGTAGAACGGACCATCCTCGTAAAATAAGAGAGATAGCCTGTAGGACTGAGAGGTATAAAGGCTCGTTTTTCCCTAGAACGATAGCTGAGCAGAACAGAAGTTACGAAAGGAAATCAGTCGACGTAGAATGATACTATACATTATTATGCGCTTTACCTTGGTGCTATTGCACCCCCTGCCACACACCATTGCGGTGGCTTGCAGGGTGAACTATAGATATAGATAGATATAGGTCTCAATCCTCATACTCTCCCAAACCTGGGCAAGGTTTTTCTCATGAGAAAGTGATATGCTTCAGAAAAGACCATGTAATATTGGTTTCTGTTACCAAACCAATCTTTAAATAACGTTGCACAAAGATCATGCCTTTGTTTTACCCGAGAATAAGTGATGAGTTAAAATCAAAAACCTAGTGGTTTTACCCAGTGATGAGCTGGAAAAAATATTAAGAACCGGCTCTCTAAAAAAGAAAAGCCGTAAGGAAATTTCGATAAGGGTGGCAGGATGCCTACATGCCAGGGACACCAGATCACTCTATTTTAGTAATACCCTTCTGCTAGCTTAACAAGTGTTCAGTTCGTAATATATTCCATTTCATACACTGTCGGTAATTGACTTTCTGATAGAGCAAAATGTACTTGAAAGGACAAAATCAATAAATTTTCTATTTTCTAAAAATTTAACAACAGACTCGCGTGAGTCAGAGGAGCTTCTGTTCATCACTGGTTTTACCACAATGTCATACAAGAAGAGCACAGTGTAATATATTTATTTAGATAGAACATTACAGTAGACTATGGCCTGGTGGTAATGGTATTTAAAAGAACAATTTCACAGTATTAAATATTATATTAAGCATTATTATCACATAATTAAAGAATCTCAAATATTATTTCACATTATTAAATGGCAAGAGAAAATAATGAAATAATCAATAGTAATCAATTTATAGCCTGAAGTCTCTGTTTGAGTACCTTAAGGCTTTTAGGGAAAGGGTTTAAAACTTCTTCAGATAGGGCATTCCACTCCTCTATTGCCCAGTTTACGAAGGCATATTTACCTTTATCACTTTTTTGTTTTCTTACTTTTATTTTAAATTTATGGTCATTTTTTCCGTAACGGTTGGGTTTTTCTAACCTTTTGCCTATTTCCTCCCACCCCTGAGCTAACATAAATGCCTTATACTCCCTAGTCTATTTATTTTCCTTCGCTCTTTCAAGGTGGCCCAACCCAATTCTTTTAACATGTTTGTTACACTGTCGCATCTTTTATGCCTACCTAGAACAAAGCGGGCTGCCTTTCTTTGCACTTTTTCTATGCAGCAGTATGGAGTATATATGAGTAATAATCTTTCGGCACGCAGTTGAACGTCTTTTCTTTGCGGCATCAAGGAGTAACTTGAAATGTACTGGGAAATTCGGGATATTCACTGGAGCCTTTTTTCACACATGAATTGCAAACTAAGTGTTCACTTCAGCTCTGTTCGAATTCGCCGTGTATAGTAACTTGTAAGGCCAATTCATTTGTAGAACGGATAGATAAGATTCTGTATTGCGGTTTTGCTGCCCAAGTAGCTGATCATTAAAAAGTATGAATTTTACGGAAATTCGTTTATTTCGAACCCACATATTTCGAAGTCATAATTTTTTGGTCTTTGAACTTCGAATTAAAGAGGTTTTGCTGTATCTTGCCTTCGCCGCTGAAAGAGACATTCGTGCTTTCACTAACAATTCTGTACTGAATACCTGGCAACCGATTCGCTGACTAGTTCTGCAGTCCTGAGGGTTTTCCCATTAAATCCCAAAGTGTAAGGATAGCCAACCTACTCTTTTGGATTAATATTACCTATGACTGAGCCCATAATATAGAAGGGGAGGCATAAAGGTTGGCCAAACCCGTCTACCAGCATTGATCGTGTCCACTTAACAAATATTTTTGAGTAAGAATTGATGTGGGTTGTTTCTTTCTAGAATATGTTTACATAAACTCAAGAGTATCCTAACCTCCATGAGAATTCAGAAACTTCTCAAGTGGGAGGGAGAGAGAGGGAGGTGGTATTCAATGGGAGCACCTATCATCCTCTCAAACTTCTGCAGACCAACAAATCTTTTATCAGTGTAACTCTCACTTTGCAAGGATATTTATTTCCTTAGAACTAACCTCCAGCGAAAATTCGAGATATTTTGTACCGAATGCATCTAAGAGCACATTTTGCTCAGCATGTAGGACGAGGTTCAGCGGTTAATTTTTTCTAGTGTTCAGAAATCTTGGGGAGGGGGGTAATTACCTCCTCTACCCTCCCCCTTGTATCCGCTTTTGTGTATTGGCCCCCTAAAGACATTTTTTGGATCCGCCGCTGCAGTCTGGTATTTGGGCAGTTTGCCCGGAAAAAGTTAGCGGTAATACTGGACATGAATGTATATTTCCTCGAGCACTTCTCACTTTCGATGCCTGTGTCCAGTAATTTTGGAGACGCTACCTGGCAAGCCTATGGGTATGCACGAACCTTTTGGCCAACCCAATAATTTTCCCACTTGTACTTTTTTCTGATCTTGCTGCAGATGAAGTTCTACATTATTTTTAACAAACTGAAAAACATCAGAACATGACATCAGAGTTAATGAATATAATCAATTCCTATTTTATAAGATCAACAGACGATCTATTCCTAACATTTTTCATATTAAAGCCATATTGGGAAGAAAAATGAATTCGATCCTGGTATGTTTCAGTGGCGGCTCGCCCATAAGGGCACATGGGCACGTGCCCCACCACCCACCACTAAACCATGAAATAAATAATACTTGAAATACTCTTGCAGCATGTAATTACGTAGTAGGTGTATCTACAGGTAATGAAATCTGACAACACAGCGGCAACCACAACCACTAGCAATCACCGGCAACAGCGGCGCAACAAGGCACGACGCCCACACTGGGTCACATCGGTTCTGGGACCTGGCCGCCAGCTGCTCTAAGCATTACGCAAGCTTATTGCGCTATCCTCAGGCTGGGAGATAGCGATGTTTTTTAAGGCAAGCTCGGTCACATGTTCAGTTGTGACCACAAAATTGCGAGTACCAGACGTACTGCCGCCATTCCGTGCTGCACTGCTACAAATGCATGTCTTGTTTAGTGCTTGTGTTCTAACGTGTAAAAAGTGAAATAGTGTGAAATGAATGAGGTACAGTACTTAAAAAGCAGAACTTTATGCTACGAGGACAGACTTGCAGCAAAGGAATTAGGCCCGCCAAGACCAGATTTATGCATTAATCAAGTATTTTAGGATAAAAATAGAACATATCATAGAAGTTTTAACAAATCAGTGTACGAAAAATGCGAATGGATTTGTGGATGCCCTGTAGGTAATTCATTTTTTTGTTTTCCTTGTCTTCTCTTCGGTGGTGATGAAACCTGGACCAAGAACGGTGTTCATGATTTGAAACATTTGCCCGAGAAAATTAAAAAGCACAGACTGTCAAAAAACCATTTGGACAATGAAATGAGTTTAGCTGTGCTGGGAAAAATTGATATTAGACTACAACTCGATGATGGCTACAGAGTTTCTGTGCGTAAACACAATGAACTTGTGGATAAAAATAGGTATATTTTATCTCGCATTATTGATGCAGTTAAGTTCTGTGGTGAATTTAAATTAGCATTACGCGGTCATGATGAATCCGAAGAATCAAGTAACCCAGGAGTTTTCAGAGGAATAATTAATTACACAGCAGCCCTTGATAATGTTTTAAAAGACCACTTGCAGAGTGCAACAATGTTTAAAGAGACTTCGAAGACAATCCAGAATGATATACTAGATGCCATCCTCTCAGTTTGCCGAAAAAACATTACAGATGAAGTGAGTAAGGTGGAGTATTTATCACTTAAGGCTGACGAAACAACGGACAGCTCTTGCAAAACACAAATGGCACTGATTTTAAGATACCAAATTGAAGATAGAATAATTGAACGATTTTGGGGCTTTTTTGAAGTGGCCGACAGAAGTGCTCAGGGTTTAGCAGCAAAAATTTTAGGACAGTTGTATGAAATCGGAGTAGATAAATCTCCTGAAAAATTAATATGTCAAACTTACGATGGTGCTGCAGTTATGAGTGGGCAAAAGGGGTGTGTGCAGTGTTTGGTTAAAGAAAAGTATCCAAACGCAAATTACATCCATTGTTATGCGCACCAAGGAAACTTGATTCTGCAAAGCGCGACTTCTTCTTCCCAAAGTAGAATATTTTTTCAAGACATGCAAGGCATAGGTCCATTCTTCTCAAGATCTCCAAAGAGGATGGATTCTTTGGTCGAAATTGTACAAAAGAAAATTGGTTCCACTACACCGATGAGGTGGTACTTTCAGCACAGAGCTGTTAACACTGTGTATGAACACAAAGATAGTTTGCTGAAGTGTTTTGAGCATATTAGGGACAGAGAAATAAATGACAAAAGTGCTTGTAGTCAAGCTGCAGGATTTGTACGAACTTTAAATGATCCCCAGTTTGTATTCTGGTTAACATTTTATCATAAAATTATGCTTCTTGTAGAAATCTTCTTTAATACTATTCAGAAAAGAAACATCGATGCTATTAAAGTTGGGGACTTGGTGAAAAATTTTTCCTGTGCAGTATCTAATGTTCGCAAAATGTATGAAGACGATGAAGCATTCTCAAGTGAGCCCATGAATAAAAGGCTGTTTGTTGGTCACAGAAATAGTAGAGGTAATCGTGTTGCTGCTCTTGAAGTATGTGATATAATTGTGAAAGGTATTAGAGATAGGTTTAAATTTTCTGATCATTTGTGTGCTTCAAAATTGTTTGTGGTTGAAAATTTCGAACAATACAGTGTGAACTTTCCAGAGATCTATTTTCAAACAACTCTTAAGTCGTATCCTAAAATAAACGGCCCAAAATTAAGAACCGAACTGGAAGTGTAGTATTCTCTTGAAGATCTGCTCGCTGCCTCTGGTGCGACACCTGTACTGCAATTCTTCTTGGAAAATAATATGTCACGTACGTTTTCAGAATGTGTCTGTTCTGAAAATAATAGTTACCATTCCAATGACAACAGTCGAGAGTGAAAGGTGCTTTTCTACCCTAAAGCGACTGAAAACATTTCTCAGAAATACAATGGGCTCTGAAAGATTGAACGCATTGTCCATGCTGTCTATAGAAAAAAGGATGTTACATGATATTCCAGACTTCAACAAGCGGGTAATAGAGGAATTTGCTGGCACTAAAAACAAGATGGAGCTGCTATACAAGCATTAAAGTATTAGGTAAGGCTCTTTTTTATCATGGCATGACAATTTTGAAAATGTTCACCCATGTGTGCCCTACTCATTTCAAAGCCCACGAGCCGCCACTGGTATGTTTAATACAAATGAAACAATCTTATAAATGTTTTGAAAGTTTGCTTCATCATGTACTTGAAAAAAGTGCATCCATTTTTCATTTACCAATTTCCCACCCGTATATCGATTATGCATTTACCTAACATTGTTTTCAAAAATGCGGTATTCATCGAAAAGTTTATCCTTATTTACATTTTCCATTGTGGCAGTTTAATTATTAGTGATGGTGTTTAAAGGTACAAGGGCGTCGGAAAAAAATTTTGAAGGGGTGGTAAAACACAAAAATGCCTATTGCTCAGGGGCAGACGAAATTTTTTTTCCAACCCGAGAAAATTTTACTTAACTGGCCTCCATCTGACCACAAATCCACACTAATGAATCACTATGAATTATATTATCACTGTACTTAAATCCCATCTGAAAATTGCACATCCATATCTGGGAACCGTTGCCGTACACCGTGTAGAATATCTTTGCACATATCTTCCTTAAATCTGTTCCATATAGATAATGGATCTGCTATATGACAGAACACCAGTATAATAGCTAACAATTGCACCCGCCCCTCTTTGAACGTCTTAAAGTAGCGTAAGAAAATGGGTGTTCGCAGAGGCATGAGGAGAGGGGAGGGCGAGGATAGGAGGAAGATCCTAGTTCCTAAGATCGCCACCAGGAAGAAGTAGATAGCGCAGTAAGTGATGCATGCCGACATCGCCTGGAGTTGCTTTTCTCGCTGACGGAAAATGGGTGTTCGCGGAAAAATCGCCATATCTTTGAAATGATGTATGTTAGAAGAATAAAATTAAGCCTACAACCTATTCAAGATACCACTGAATCTTTCAGTGAAAGTTTTGTGAAAATCGGTCCAGTAGATTCAGAGATCTCGTGTTGCAAACTTTCAAACTCATTTATCATTAAGCCTTTTATATACCGTATTCACCCGAATCCAAGACGACCCTGAATCTAAGACGACCCCCCATTTTGATGATTCCAAAAGAGAAAAAAGCTCAAATTGACCTTCATGACTACAAAAATTATAAATCTTGTGAAATATTTATTTTCTCTAATACTTTTCTTGAATGTCATTGTCTTTTAACATTTTAAAATCATAAGATCACATCACAAATAGAACCATTCAGGTTTTCAAACAAATTAAATGGTAGCATTCATTTTAAGATAACATTAAAAATCAAGTAAATACATTGAAAGAATACACTCATTTCAGGACAACAAAAAAACATTTCAATCCAAGTGCTGCATAAAATCATTTTATTGTGTTAGTCATCATCACTGTCTATGCAACCTTCACTATTTTCCTCTGCTCACTATCTTTATCACTCTCAACTTCATCATCAGTCTCCCACAAAACATCATCCTCACTCCCATCCATGGCATTAGATAAGCAGCATTTCTTAAATCCTTTCACTATTACTTTTGCATTTATTTGTTGCCACGATGCCTTGATCCATTGGCAGAGCATTGTAACTTCAGGTTTCTTAAGATTTCCTTTTGGTGTTAAAGTGTGAGTTCCACTCTGTAACCACTCAGAATACAAAACCTTTAAATTATTTTTAAAACACTTATTGACAGCAACATCTAAAACTTGAAGTTGCGATGTCATTCCTCCAGGTATTACAATAAGATCAATATTCATCGCACTCATTATGTTTTTAATTTCAGGAGATGTGTCCTTGAATGCATCCAGTGAAAGCATTGCTCTTTGTTTCAGTAAAGCTCCTGGCCGTCTATTCCACACCACATGTAACCAATCTCTCATTAGTTCTTTAGTCATCCACCCCTTTTCTTGACACCTATTATTCCACTTGGCAAATGTTTCTTAGGCATTGTTTTCCGCTTTAGAATCACATATGGTGGTAATTTAGTCCCATCTGCTAAAACCGCCAACATTACCGTGACTCGCATTTTTTCGTTGCCTGTAGTTTTAATTAGGACGGACTTCGCACCTTTTTCGTTCACAGTATAATTAGATGGCATGTAGAAGAAAACCGGAGTTTCATCGGCATTTCCTATTTGGCTCAAAAGGTAATTATTGGTTTTTCTATGTCCAATTACGTATTTCTGGTAAGCGAGAAGTTTTTCAACATAGTCTTCTGACAATTTCTGACACAGCGACGTTCGTCGCCGTAAAGAAAAATTATTTCGTCGCCGTAAAGAAAAATTATTTCGTCGCATCATTCTCACGCACCAACTTCTGCTGGCCTTGAATTCTTGCAATGATATATTAAGTCCTCTAGTAATTTCATTAGCTTTAAGTATAATACTTTCAGTCGAAACAGGCATACCGTTCTTCCTCATGGTGCGCACAAACTTGACTACTTCTTCTTCAATGCCATGAAATCGGCCTAATTTTGGACCACTGAGCGACTTCCTTGTGGCTTTGGCATTTTCTAGTTCCTGTTTTGAGAGTTTCCATCCACGCACATTTGCCTCAGATACACCGAACTTTCTACTCGCATCACAGTTATTAGTTTTTCCGGCGTAATTTATCACGATCAGCTTAAAATTTGTATCTTAGCTCCGTCTAATTCCTTTGTTAACTTTCCCTTTGCACTCGTGCCACGTACTTCAACATGATCTGTCATTTTAACTTAAGGGTTGTGCATTTAAATCAAGAATGCACAACTCAAAGTTACTGTCACACTTAGTGAATCGCGGTGCGTCGTTTGAAAGGGGAATCCCAATGATTTCCGCTCTCATTTGTTTTAACATTGCGGTTGGCATTACGTGCAAGGTGAAAGTACGTCTGTGTTATGATCGTCGACGATGATTATTAGTCTAAATAATTATTATTCCCGTCATGTTTTTCTTGTTATTACTATTTGTTTATTTCACGTCTTTATGTACGTACTTGAATTTGCTGTTGTGAATTGTTTACTCTAATATACCATTTGTTGTAAAAACCACTGATTAAATGCTTAAATATACTTCGTATCCGAATGTAAGACGACTCTTGATATTTACAGCTGAAAATTTGGAAAAAAAGGTCGTCTTAGATTCAGGTGAATACGGTATATAGAGATATAAATTTAAAGAAAATATGAATTAAAATTTATTTTATTACATTTTACGGGATTTTAAAAATTTTTATTAAACAGTGATGGTTTTAAATAATAATTGCAACTTAATTTACTGCATAAATTAAACTTTTCATTTAAATAAGAAAGCTCTGACACAAAATTAATAGAAAATAGGAACAATCAACCTTTCAATTTTAAAGTGAATTTAATTTGCCTCAATGCGGTCATCGAGCCTGCATTGCCGTTGTTAAATGCTTAATATCTGGTGTAATGTTTGTTGTGCTCAGCCGCAAGTTTGAACACAGATTCGATTTAATCAATTTCATCAATGAAAAAGCCTGTTCGCATATATAAGTGCTTCCAAACAGACTTGTGCATATAGCTGCCATCCGTCGTAGATTTGAATAGGATTCTTTAGGAAAGCATTATAAAAATTTAGCAGAATTCCCTCCTTAAATTTTGACTCAGTTCATCATTACAATAGGAAGTGCAGCTTCCATAAGAGCAATGGTAATAGTTTTCAACCTGCCATCTAGCTGCTGGGATTGGCTGGTAGAGCGGGAAATTTGAACGTATCCACTTTTTTTAAGAACCAATACTAAAAGTTATACGGATACTAATAACAGAATAAGAGGGCCAAATTAAATAAAAAAGAGAATCGGGTAAATAATTATATATTGAGTCAAAATCAATTCCACAAAAAAATCTGTATATGTATATACATATATATGTACACACATAAATACAGAAATATACATATACAGACATATATACAGATCCAGATATAAATAGATAGACATAAATACATATATAGACACAAATATACATACACATATATACCGTATATACTCGTGTATAGTACGAGTTTTTACGACCAAATTTTTATTCCAGAAATTGGGGATCATACTATACAAGAGTAATGCATTTGAGGATTTAAAATTCATGTATCTTCACGGGCATTTTCGGTGAAGTTATGCCACCCGCACACATTCTAATGGTAGGCTAACCTTAACAGTGAGGTCCTTTATCCTTGTTATGTTGCTTCGTGAAGAGTAAAATCTTTTTCATATATACAGCTTCAAATTCACAAATACTTGATATAAGTGAAGATTTACGGGCACTTCCTTTCTTGAATTTTATGTATGTACATCTTTGTTTGCGTCATTTTACAAGTGATGGATTGGAACGAGTTGGACTAAAAGTATCGTAGACGGCGTAACTTTATGGAATTTTGACATCTTGGAAAAAAGAAATTACTCTGTAATATTCAACAGTCTTTATTGTTTCTTCAATCACACACTGATCGGTTTCCACTACAAAGTCATTCTAAAGGTGTTACGTTGGTTAGTAACACCATTAGAATGATTTTGTAGTGGAAACCGGTCGATGTGTGATTGAAGAAACAATAAAGACTGTGGAATATTACAAAGTAATTTCTTTTTAACCGTTATCCCTACCTATTAAGTAGTTGGATTACGTACGCGGAACATAATCCAGACGTACTAGAATTGAAACGATTTTATTACATCTTGTGCAATCATGATTCATATCACTTTTTATTAAATGTTTTAGGGGTAAGATACTTAACTTATCCGAACTTTAGTGTACTCGCAAGAAATACTATTTACGACATTTACGGTCTATTCTATGGTGGTGTGGAAAATCAAGGTCGTTCGATATATCTCGCTCGTAACCGTCGAGCTATCGAAACGAAATATATCGACCCTGGTGGAAAGCTGGGGTCGTACTATAAATGAGATATATGAAAAAATCAGGTTTGTTCACCAAAAAATCAGGGGTCGTACTATACATGGAGTCAGCATATACACGAGTATATACGGTACATACATAAATAGTGATGAAATTTGTATACTTATAAAAATTGAGGAAATATACAAAATTGAATGCAAACACGCCTGCATTTAACCCTTATCATTTATTCCTGCTCTGATTTAAAAACCTCACTGCCCAAAACAATCTTATTTTTACAAAACATTTGAGTAGTTCTTCTTTTGACTCTGAACAAGGAAGACATAATCCTTTATATGATTCAGCATTCCTCAAAATACATTTCAAATGCATGGAAACATTATTTTCTATCATTAAAGTGCTGAAATGCCTTTGGAATAAATTCTCCCAGCTTTTAATGATTTCAAAAATATCATTGCTGGGCAACAACAAATTGCCAAAATCCTGCCCTAGTTGCTCATGACCTTTCAGGTAACTGAATACTTGGTGTTTCTGTAGAAGGACTCTACTATCTGAGCTGCAGAGCACTGATTGCTTACAGACCAAGCAATTATGCCGTTTTAAAAAAACTTTACATATAAATCCTGCCACATAGTAAATTACATTCATTTCATCTACACCTGGATTTTCATTCTCAGAATCTTCAATGTCATCAGCAGCAGTATTTGTTATCTGTATTGTTGACATTTCAGGCGATTTACAAAGGAAATTACTAATTTTGACCAGCATTGTCTCAATATCTCCTTCACAATTACTGTTATTGGAGAGTTTAGAAAGGGAAGTCAACATCAAATGTTTAAAACCCTTTCCAAATTGAATTGCTGTTGGGTTTCTATTGCACCCATGTTGCTGTCAGATCACCGACAACATATTTTCAAGAGCATCCTGATTCAAAACTCTAGTGCAGAGTTTTGGGATGTGAAGATGATCCGTTAATTCTGAATATACATTTATTAAGCTACGGATACTGATTAACCAGCCTCTCACAATCAGACATGGTGGCTGTCTTTTACAACCAATAAATTTACTGTTTTGAAATTTTTTAAGCATTCCTTCAAGGAACTCAACATGAACACATTCCTCAGACATAGCACACCTATACTTATAAGGATGCTTCTTTAGCTGGGTACTATTGAAAGTGTCAAAAAGTTTATCAATATCTTTAAAAAAATCTGATATATGTTGTGCAACAGTTTCCAGCTTATTAAGAGCTATAAATATAGTAATAGCTATACTAACACTATTACTGAATACTTGAGATGCCAATTTCACTTTCATTTTCTTGAAAGGCATGACATTCACATGGGTATTTGTTATTTTAGGTATTTTCAATTTGAGTGGATGACTAAGTCCAAACAAATCTATATTACCATTGAAATTAAAATCATATTTAACTAAATTGTTTCTTAATGATTTAAGCAAATGAGGAGGGTCAAACATAAAATGAATAGACTCTCCACAATTTTTGAAGAATGGCTTTTTATACAATCAAGCACAATGTCCAGCAAGACACCAGCACTTGTGCTTTCATTTGTAACCGAGTAACCTAAACACTGCTTCCATTTCTTATTTATGACTTTTACCATTGCAACTAAACACTGATTTCCCCATGCTGAGTTCCTGTACTTACCATAATCACTAAAACCTACAATGTAATCCATACTGCAGTCATAAAATAAACCCTCTTTAATAGCAACTTCATCTAAAACTAAAGCTACAACTAAATCAGTATCTGTCAGGTTATGGGAATAATCCTTCAGTGCAGCCAAGACACTATCATTAATGCCTGGCTTTACTATAACCTTCTTCTGCCAGCTCAATAAAGACCTTACTGAAGGAAGCAGAAGTGTTTTCTGTAGGAATTTATATGATCTTGGCCCATGATAATACAGTGACAATGCAAAGTCCTTCGTACGAGGTGTGGCATAAAAGAAATGAGATTAATTTTGTAAAAAATTATTTATTGCTTTAATCCTTCAAAACATTACAGTTGCCTTCAAAATAACATCCCTCAGAAGCGCCTCACTCACTTGCGCCAACGCATCTGTCATGCCTCATAACAGGATCTGAAATCATTTTCTGTTAGTTTCTTTATAGCGTGAGTTATGGCCTTTTCAATGTTCGAAACTGTTTCAAAATGGTGACCTTTGACCTTCAATTTTAATTTAGAAAACAAAAAGAAGTCACTTGACGATAAATCTGGGGAGTAAGGGGGCTGAGGAAGAATCGGCATTTCTTTGTTAGCCAAAAATTCACGAACTGAAAACGCCGAATGAGCAGGCGTGTTGTCATGTGCCATTCTTCGCTCTGTCTTTTTGTTTCAGGTTTGTACTCAAAAACCAACTTTCTTCGCCTGTTATGACTTGATCGAGGAAATTTGACTCGGTTTCTAACCGTTCTAACATTTCTGCGAACAGCATTTCTTCGACGTTCTTTTTGTTCATCATTCAGGTTTTTTGGAACAATTTTGGCACACACTTTTCTCATTTTCAAATTTTCTGTAGAATTTTTGCACAGCAAAACGATTCAAATTCAGTTCTTTGGCTATCATCCGAACCGTCAGACGTCGATCTTGATGAATGAGAAGCTTCACTCGTTTGACACTAGTGTTCAAAAATAGCATAAAATTAGATTTAATGAGTATTTTTTGTAATTTTGACGCATTTATTCAATTCATCGCCATGGCCTATTTTTGAATGAGAATTGAATTTCTTATCAGTATATACCGTATTTGCCGGCGTATAGGACGCACTTTTTTTCCATCGAAATACGCCTAAAATATGGGGTGCGTCTTATGCGCCGGTAATCAAAATTATGAGTTGAAATATCAGTCTGTCTAAAACTTCTGGTTTATATTAATATGCATGTATAAGTATTCTATTGCATTTTGTTTTTTTGCTAAAAAGTGGTTTCGAATAAATCGTTTCCATAAATTTTTTCTGTTCTGTAAAAAAAGTTGCGTGATATATTTTTTGCTTCATTACTGAAAGAGGGATCATTCCAGTAAAAGGGATGAGCCATTAGAAGATCCACAATTGAGATTTAAAGTTGAATTTTATTTTGCAATTCTGGACACAATTCTTACATCAGTTAAAGAAAGATTTGAACAAATGGAAGGAATAAGTCAAATCTTTGGCTTCTTGTATGATATTGATGAATTGGCCATAGAACCATGCGTGAAGGTGCTCGAACATTGTCAAAAATTGGCTTCGGCTCTAGAATACAATGAGCGTTCTGACATTAGCGCATTAGGATTGACAGACGAGTTGAAGGCCTGGACGGGGAAAATTACAGCAGGGAGTTCTCCAAAAGATGTTATTGAATTCATTTTTCCAATAAATTAGAAGACTCCGTGCCTAATGTTGTAATTGCTCTAAGAATTCTTCTAACTCTGCCAGTTACCATCACAAGCGGCAAGAGGAGTGTTTCTAAACTTCAACTCATCAAAACTTATCTACGATCAACAATGAGCACATACCGACTCTGTGGGCTAGCTACAATTTCTATTGAAGAACAAATGGCGTATGACATGGATTTAAAAGAACTTGTGAAAACATTTGCGGAGGCAAAGGCAAGGAAAGTAAATTTTTGAAGGAAACAATTACAGTAAGTAAAGTTCACCAATTGTCTTATTAACCCTTTGAACCCTGATTGGATCGTGGCCTTGACCCTGGGGCTCTGAGTGAGAAATGCATAAATGAGTGGTAATGGCATAAATGACTCAAAACATGGTTATATCATGCACTTAGATAGGCGGATGGATGATACAGAATACAACCTGGGGCGCAAGTTTTAAGTCTTGCCTACGGTGCATGAAACCCTTGCGCCAGCCCTACTCCCAGAATGCTGCTAAATCCAACAGCTATTCCATCTCGGCATGAATATAAACCAATTGATACTGCTGGTAATTATGAGTTTGAAGTTGACCTATGTTATATATATTTAGAATTTTACCGTATCTTCTTAACTGATGAATATTAACGGCTATATAAATGGGTGCCTAGCAAAGGTACTTACGTTTGGAATTCATACCATTTTATTAAGGACTTTTACTCATGTAATTTCAAGAATTTATTCTTTTTGGCATAACAAAATTTTAATGGTGTAGTTATTAATTACAAAGTTCCTCACGAAGAATAAAAGGAGATAAGCTAGGCCAGTAATTCACGTTTTACATTATTAGAATCAGAAATAAGTTTATCTTTGTAACAATAGAGCTGTAATAGAATTTTAAATGCATTGTCTGTAATATTCGTCAAGTAATTATTATGAGTTATGTAATGATACATTCAAAATTACTTGTTTAATCTTGTCACAATGAGTGTTTCGCATGTTGTAAAGTACTAAGCTTTCTTGTTTGTAGTAATTTTTAATGCAATATGCATTTTCAAAATATTAAGACAAGTTAAATATATTGATCTATCGTGAGACTAAGAATTCTTCATTCAAGTATTTGTTGCGGTTGCTAATTTTGAACTATTAAAAGGAATTTATTAACTTATATTAATGACATATATATATATATACCGTATTTGCCGGCGTATAGGACGCACTTTTTTTTCCATCGAAATACGCCTAAAATATGGGGTGCGTCTTATGCGCCGGTAATCAAAATTATGAGTTTAAATTTCAGTCTGTCTAAAACTTCTGGTTTATATTAATATACATGTATAAGTATTCTATTGCATTTTGTATTTTTGCTAAAAAGTGGTTTCGAATAAATCGTTTCCATAAATTTTTTCTGTTCTGTAAAAAAAGTTGCGTGATATATTTTTTGCTTCATTACTGAAAGAGGGATCATTCCAGTAAAATAGAGTTCAAATCCACCGACATCTAAAGTTACGATTCATCCAATGTGCACATGCGTGATCATATTTCAACAACAAGCTGCTGGTCCGTAGCGTTATTCGATTAGGCGAAAGCTGATGAAATCGTGTATTCCTTTCGAATGTGAATGGTGCAACTCCCGACTTTAAGCTAAGCTCCCCAGGTGTGTACGCTGGCGGTATATCCGCATTCTTCGATACTATATGAGTTTTAATAAAGCGCTATCGGCCATATCTGACTCTCATAGCTCGGCGTTGCGGTTCCGCGACCGCAAAAATTCTCGGACTTGGCCACGGAAACAAATGAAGTGCGTATAGCGTAGCGGAAACAATTGAAAGACGTAGGGTTGGGTCATCAGTCCATTTTGCGACCATTGTCCAAGGAGTCCATACGGGAAGGCGAAAAGGGTTAGTGGGTGAGTAAGTGGCAGAACATAAACAACGCAGATTCTGCTATGATATTGCATTCAAGGTACGAGTGATTGCGTATGCCAAAGAGCACGGAAACAGGGCAGCAGAGTGGAATTTCGGATCACCACCAACTGAAAAGATGATAAGAACTTGGAGAAGACAGGAAGAGGACCTACAAAAAGCTATGCGTAGTAAACACAATCTGCGACATGGAATTGTAAAATGGCCGGAACTAGAAGAAGAATTAAAAACTTGGATATTAGACCACAGAGGCTCTATGCAGGACTCGAGATTTTACTTTGCAAGCCGGGACAGTCCTGCAGAACGTCTCCTAACCCTGATCCAGAATGGCATTAGTCATTCAAAATAAACTTCGGTTTCTCATGCAGTGACGGATGCATAAGATAACCTTCACTCATTGTCAGTAGGTGTCTCTCAGTCAAAGAATATTTTATGTGAGAGAGCAGGGCTGGCATGAGGCTTGTGCAGTCGGTTCATCTGAACAGGGCCCCGCTCTTTTATAGGGGTCCCGCACAAGGCTCAGTTCACATGCATTGAGATTTAGAGAATTTTTTATTACATACTAAGGGCTGTCGCACACGAGCCACTTTGTGGCGGCCACTATTTGTGGCGAGAAACAGAACAAACGGTTTCTGGTTGGACCCCGCACACGACGACACAGTTTTGTGGCAGTCACAGAAAAGTGGCTCGTGTTCCATTTTCCTCTCCACACCACTGTGGCGCGCCACCGGCCACACGTCATGGAACGCACGCAGTCAGGTTGAAACACGCACACGGTTTGCTTCTTGTGGCTCAGTTCACTCAGTTTTCTTCAGTCTTCTGTGCCAGGGAGATGGGTGACAACGAAATTGACGTTGACGTGCTTATATCTGAGGTGCAAAAACCCCGCTGTCTATGATAGTGGACTAAAGGAATATAGTGATAAATGTGTAAAGGAAAAACTGTGGAGAGAAATATTTGAAATCCTGATAGAGGGATGGCAGAATCTTCCCGACCAGGAAAGGCGTGAGAAAGGTAAGAACAAAGTGTATTTATAGCAGTATTTAATTTTAAAACTTGGCTCTTATACAGATTTTAACAAAATATTTTATTATTTTGTATAATAATGGCCGTCGTCTGTTGGTTGGTTGGTCCGCTATGCAAACGCTAATAACTCGAGAAATAATAATGATAGAAACTCGAAATTTGGTAGGGATGTTTGATTAACACTTATTCAGAGAATGACGAATTTAAATCGCGAAAACATTCCTTCGTTCGTCTCCAAGAGAGGCATTTCCATTTCCCATTACTTAACATGTAAAACGCGATTTTTCGACGTGCAGGCTTTTATTCATTTGGAAATTAAAATTAGAAAATAGCAGACGACCTTCGGATTTGAACCATTTCGAAGAAAAATTTATAAAATTTCTTATTCCGTTCGTCTTTTTTCGCCCATAGTTCGAAATATTCCATGTTAAACGTTTAATTTGCATATTTTGTGAAAATCTCGCCATTTTAACGTGATGTTGCTATGTCGACCATTATCATTGTTACACCTCAAATTACTATTATTGTATACATCCTTCTGGGAATAAGCGTGCCTTGAGTGCTTCAATACGAGAGAGAGAGAGAGAGAGAGAGAGAGAGAGAGGAAGGAAGGGGAGAGATTGGCGTGTTTTGTGGAAAATAAGTATAATAACGTAAATATAAAAAAATTTAAGTATCAACAGTGTCATTTTAGAAAAATTGGAAATAAAAAGCATTCTTAATTTAAATTCTTTGTAAACCATACGTGCTTACGAATTTATATTGTTATTGTTAATTTCGTAACAATGGCCGAAGTTTGGAAACGAATATAAATTAAAATTCAAGTAAAATTAAAAGGACATTTAAAACTGTTAACAGGCAATTTTCGAAGAAACAACAGTGGATATTTTAATTAATTGATTTGTTTTTATAAAAGGAATTTTGGTGCTTATTTAATACATAGTAAGTTCTAAGGCTTGTTATCCATTTAAATCTAATAACAGTGGTTATTATAGTTTAAAGAAAGAACTTTATTTATTCACTTTACAGAATGAATTAATTTTAGGCTAGCATTATCTATTATAAAAGGAGTTACTTTGTAATTTACAGTATGTAAAGTGGAAGTTGTACTGAATTAACTCAAGTACTATATTTCATCCAGAAACGTAAATGCGACCTGTATTTCTTCATTTGTCGCTTTATTCGATGGTGAAATCAGTGCACAATTTTATTTTTGCGATTTTTACATGTTCCATTGACGAAAATTTAGATTCATTAAACCCGTTGAAATTCAACGGGCACTTATGCTAGTATTACATATGGGGCCATCCTTAAATGATGTCACAGCATTTTTGAGATTTTTGACAACCCCCTCCACCCTCTGTCACAAGAGCACATACACATGCTGTCTCTATGAAATCCATTTCGAAACTGAACGAAGCTACCGCTTTATGTCGCCCGTGTGCGCCCAAACAATTTCCGTGTCCGCTACTTTTTGTGACGCCACAAATAGTGGCTGCCACAAAGTGGCTCGTGTGCGACGGCCCTAATAGTACATTCCGACTGGCGGACTATCTTCTTCAAAAATTCCACAACAAAAAGAATCCATCATCAGAATGGCAGATGGGAGGCATCACAAAGTGGAATAATAAATAAAAGAATGTCATAGACTCTTTTGTGAGAAAGCTCACTCCTCTTTTGTGAAAAATTATGACTGTTCTTTAAAAAAACGTCATTTTTGTGCCACTGTGTTTATATACATACATAAATAGACCCCACTCGCTATTGAACTAGTCCCCACAAATAATCACGCCGGCCCTGTGTGAGAGGATGTTATTACAAACGAAAAATTACTGACAAAGATTTCCTACATCGACATAACTGTTTCCTGTAATTGCACACACAAATTTTTCTTGAATTGTTCATTATGTTAATTGTGGAATGTCTCCGAAGGTATTTTTTGATAACTGTGTGGTTCGGCACTATTGACTTCACTGGAAAGTCCAGGTGAGGTTAGCCTATCTCATGCAGTGAGGGGTTGTTCTCCTGCTGCGGTTAGGAAGAGAGTCAGAGAAAGCAATAGCCTGCTCACTGCCTCGAACAGAGTTCCAGGGGAAGAGGGGAGAGGTTCACAGGTGACTCTGGAATTTTGAAGTGGTGAGTCGTGATTGGCGAACATTTGAAGGGGAGTATTTAGATTTGTGGTTCCAGTCTTAAGGTTCGTTGAACTGGAAGGGGACTGGAGGGAGGACACACCTTTTAGGGTATATATTTAGACACCCAGAAAAGTCCGCGGCATCTCAGCGGAGCGGCGTCCAGCGGAGGGGCGATTAGTTCGGGCTTGGTTTCTCTTGGCAGGCTTTGTTGATCGACATACCTTGGTATTGTGGACTAAGTCCCTCGGGATTGTGGACAAAGTCCTGGGGGCAGGGAAAAATGTCACAATAGATGCAGCCCCATCATATCCTTTTCCTCTCAAATAATGTAAGTTGAATCCCAGTCTTGATAAATTTTCTAAAATTGCAGAAGCCAGAGATGAACCAGTAGTATCTGTAACTGGTATGAAGCAAAGGAAATTTCTCTCAATGTCAAATTTTCTTCATCAATGTAACGCGCACACTGAAAACTGTTCTATTTTACTAATACAATCAGTGGTTTCATCTGCTAATACTGAATAGAAGGCTGATTTTTTAAACTTTCAGTAATATTTTCTGTTGAAATAGTTCTCCGAACATAGTAATCAATTCATTTTGAATTACGGAACTAGTGTACATAGCTTTGCCACCGCTGTGCTCCAAGTGATCCTTCAAAACTGAGTCACCGGAAAAGTCTCGTGATGAGGTGCAGAGAATCTCGTAGTGGAAGATGTGTTCAAGGTGGCGCAGAAATTCGTTGTGGGCATCGGTCGTGGAAGCTTGCGGAGTTCTGAGGTCTCGATGCAGGCAGCGGTCGCACGAAGAGCCGAGAGGTGATGGACCAGCGGCGCGGAATTCGGAGGTCTTGTTGCAGGCAGCGGTAGTGTGAAGTTCTCGTGGTGGGTGCCACGTAGGCCATGGACATGGGAAGCATGGCGCCTCTGACCGCGTGCGATCCTACTCTCTGCCAGGCGAGGGCGACACCGCCCCCCTGTTCATCAGCTCGCTCGTCTTATATTCCACCGTGGAGATTCTCTCAATGATTCCAACAACTATAGACCAATTTCTGTTCTTTCTGTATTTTCTAAAATATTTGAGAAGTTGTTTTATGTTCGCATTACAGACTACCTTAATGCATTTAACTTACTGTCAGATTATCAACATGGTTTCAATAAATAAAATGAAGAACTCACGAGACACGGTGAAGACAATGAATAGAATTGGAAAAATAAAAAAACTCCAAATCACCGTAAAGGCGGTACTTACGTGTCAAGGCACAGAAGATGACAGCATTGCTGTCGAAACACATGTCCTAAGTGATCCTGTGAGTCTTCTGTGCCTTGACACGTAAGTACCGCCTTTACGGTGATTTGGAGTTTTTTTATTTTTCCAATTCTATTAACGTGGTTTCAGGCAAGGTAAATCTACATCTACAGCTATTTTTCATTTTATTAACAATGTACAGCAGGCACTAAACAAAAAGCAACGTACATTGGGTATTTTTTTTGACTTGAGTAAAGCTATTGATCAAATTGATCACAATATCATAAAACTCAAAGTTAATAACTTTGGAATACTTGCCTTGTTTTTTATTTTTATGCGTAATAGGAAGGGTAGCCTTGAAGAGCTGCTTTACGGGCTTCTGTTTTTGTTTCTGGTCCATTTTAATTTTAGGTTTCTTATTCAGTTTTTCCTCCAGTGCATTTTTGTGGGGGGAATCTGAGAGGACTACCGAATGAGCAACCTTTCTCTTGGAGGTTTTTTGTAGTTTTTGTCGTGGCAGAGGAATTACGTCTCTAAAACTTGGCGATGAAGTTTCATTTCATCAACATCTGCAAGGAAGATAGTCTGAGGAGTTCTTTCACCCGTAGCTGAAGGAATCAAAGAAGTTTCTTCTTCAGCTCTTACTTGCAATGGGCTTGACAAGGTTTTGTTTGTATGTGCTGCTCCATCGTTTGAAATTTCCCCTTCAGGAAATGTTGCTGGTGGTCTTATTTCTGAAAGGAGAAAATCCTCCTCAGAAAAAACATTTGGGTTGAAAGGATGAATACCTGTCTTTCTGAAACCTGACTCGGCATTTCTGACCGTAGCTCCCTTTCCGTATGCATTACGGAACAAAGAAGGAACCACTGTTTCAGAAATCGATTGATTTTCAAACAGAGTAAGCCATCAGCTCATCTCCTGGTCATAAAATGAGTTGACACTTTTAAATACAGCTACGTCAAGAGGCTGTAAGCGATGAGTGCAATGAGAAGGCAGACACAGAAGTTTTACATTGTTTGACCTCGCTTTCATGATGACGTAAATTTCGGACGTGAGATGAGTGGCCATCAACTATCAAAAGCACTGGAGCAGCTCTGTTTTTAGGGTTGACTATATTTAGAAAATGATCGAACCAGATTTCGAAAGTTTCTTCATTGATCCAACCAGATGGAGTGGCAGCAGCAACTGATCCTGTAGGTGCATTGTTAAGAAGGTCAGGACGCAATCGTATACGGGGGAAAATGAACAGTGGAGGAACGTAGTGTCCTACTGCACTAACACACAACAAAACTGTGACAGTTTTACCCTTTTCACCAGCTGTCAGGGCACCTACAGCTCCAGGAAGGGGAGAGATTGGCGTGTTTTGTGGAAAATAAGTATATTAACGTAAATATAAAAAATTTTAAGTATCAACAGTGTCATTTTTGAAAAATTGGAAATAAAAGGCATTATTAAGTTAAATTCTTTGTAAACCACACGTGCTTACGAATTTATATTGTTATTCCTCGAATTAATTTCGTAACAATGGCCGAAGTTTGGAAACGAATATAAATTAAAATTCAATTAAAATTAAAAGGACATTTAAAACTGTTAACAGGCAATTTTTGAAGAAACAACAGTGGATCTTTTAATGAATTGATTTGTTTTTATAAAAGGAATTTTGGTGCTTATTTAATACAGAGTAAGTTCTAAGGCTTATAATCCATTTAAATCTAATAACAGTGGCTATTATAGTTTAAAGAAAGAACTTGATTTATTCACTTTACAGAATGAATTAATTTTAGGCTAGCATTGCCTATTATAAAAGGAGTTACTTTGGAATTTACAGTATGTAAAGTGGAAGTTGTACTGAATTGACTCAAGTATTTTGGGTACTTTCCTGTTAACGGGAATACCTCAAAAAATAAACACGTATTGTTGTGATATGTTACGACGTATTTGTTTGTTCACAATGCGTAACAACGGGGTAATTACTTAAAAATCACACTTTTTTGAAACTTATTTATTAATAAAAGCAACATAATTACTAATACAATCTAAATTTATGTTACTTTATATTACTAGGGGACCAATATGTCTTTATTTAAAATAGCTGGAAATATGTCGATTTCTTTGTTATGTTGTCGCCACATGAATTATACTGCTGACAGGCTTTTGCGTTGCATTTCCAGAATATTCTGTCGCAGAAGTAAAGTTTCATAATATGATCCTTCTTGCACATTCGCCCTTTAGATAAAATACGATGGTCTTGAAGCAAAGATACAGCTTCTTCTTCACTCCTCGGCAAGCTCCACAAATTCATCATTAAGGGATCAACGTAAATATCTTAACGAGATTTGTTACGCATTGTTAACAAACAAAATATCACAACAATATGTGTTTATTTTTTGAGGTACTCCCGTTAACAGGAAAGTACCAATTCAAAGCAAAAATCAATTTAAAACTATTGAAAGTTGTTGTTTCGGAAACTGAGAAGTCCAGACATGGAAGAATTCTTCCATGGTCCAGAGTGGTGAGCGGACGCTAAATGATATTAAGGTACATTTTATTCCAAAATCTATTTAAAGTATTATCAGTGACCATTGAAGATTGAACGGTTGTTTTTGTTACAGGAATTCTGCTTATTTCATGAAATTGAAATGCTAATGCATTAATCCATTAAAATCTGTTAAGAGTGGCTATTTTAGTTGAAAGAAATATATGTACATGGCACTTCTATTCACTTTTCAGAATGAATGAATTCTAGGTTAACAATGCATATTATAAAAGGATTTTCTTTGGAATAAGAAGTTTGTTATGTGGTTATTTTAACTGAATTGAATCAAGTTCTCTTCTAAGTTTGAAATCCATATAAAATTAATGAAAGTGGTTGTTTCGGAAAATGAGAAGGCAAGAGTGCTGAGCAGACGATAAACGATATTGAGGTACATTATATTCCAAAATCTATTTAAACTATTATAAGAGGTAATTGAAGATTGAACCAATTTTTTGGAACCGGAATTCTGCTTATTTAATGAAATTGAAATCCTAATGCTATAATCAATTTAAAACTAATAACAATGGCTATTTTAGTAGAAAGAAAGGTACTATTTTATTCACAAGGAATTTCTGTGGGATTTAAGTTAATTGGTTAAAACAGTGCACAATTTTATTGCGATTTTTGCATGCTGCACTGACGAAAATTTGGATTCATTAAACCCGTCGAAATTCAACGGGCACTTATGGTAGTCTAATATAATTGATTATGCGTTCAACAAGTTCATTTAATTCTTTTTACTTCACACATCATTATCTAAATTTTCTTGTTAATGAGTTTGTTTTTCCTGTCTACGTACATAAATCTTCAAATTCTTGTAAATGATGTATTGACCGAAATAAACCAAACTTCCGTTTTAAATAGTCACACGAAAAATTTGTCCCGTTTTAGTCTCGTGGAAATATGTTCACCCTAGTATAGATATTTAAATTATTATGAATAGCATTATAAGGAAAAATTATTATTTCGTATCATAAAAGAATACAGTCGCCCTTATTGCCGTAAATTATATTTTGAATATGTTTACAGCAGTGGCGCCTCGTGGTGTAAAAAGTATGTGAAGTGCTTGGTAAGGGTGGTAGGATGCCTACATGCCAGGGGCACCAGATCGCTCATACACTGCTGGTAATTGAATGTCAGCAAAATATACTTGAAAGGACAAAATCAATAAATTTTCAATTTTTCTAAAAGTTTAAAACAACCAGCTCGCAAATTCCAGAAAAAAATAACACGGCGCGCGCGAGCCGGCTTCAACTCACCACTGCCAACATACATGCGTACTTATGTTAATGCCCCCAATGCCTACGAACTATAATTTTACTAATGCAACAATACGTGCAAATATGTAAATGTTTTTCACAACTCACCCTATTCTTGTATATTAAGTCGATCCTCCTGTCTTTCAGAGCAGCAAATTTATCGATGATGTTTTCATAGAAAGGCTGGTTTTCGATGAGATTGGATAATATGTAGTTCCTTCTGTACAGAAATGTTGGCTAGTGATGAAAGTCTCTGTTGTGATGTGTTTCTTGTGTAAGTTTTCAATCTTTTCAGACAGGAGAAGCTTCTTTCAACAGAAACGCTTGTAGAAGGCATGGCCAGAACTAGGGTTATATTATAAAATCTCGCGTCCCGCCTCACGATAAAAATGTCCCGTAAAAAGTTTATGTTATTTAAATTTTACCTTGCTTTTTTTCATGTTATTATTCTTACGAAGCAACATATTTTGTTTTTAATTTAGCAGATGCGACCACAAGATGGTAGCAACAGAATAATTACGACCATGTCGCCTAGAATATTGTTAGACTCTATAATTACGACCATTGCATCGTAAATAGTTTTTAATTTTTCTCAACGTGGATAACGATCGTTCTGCACTGCAATTTGAAGCAGCCTTACATAAAAATATTTTTTTGCAATGTCAGTGTTTGGGAAGATAGATTGAATATCATTTTCCCGAATAAGTATGCACAGGGCCAGAAATGATATTATTCAAATTGATAAAAACTCGAAAGGTGAATAACCGCAAGGGACAACAATATTAAAGCACGAGTCACTAAATAAACTTATTAAAGCATAAAAGGGCCTGTAATACGTATGGTGGCATATGCATAAACAAAGGAGCGATGCAAATTTCCAATTGTCATAATTGTCTGTAACATCATTTCAAGTACACGTTTAGTAGTATCTAGTACAAGGATGGTAAATACGTGGCACGTGTGCCAAACTTGGCAAGTCACAAAATTTTATTGGCACACGGAAAAACATAGGACCGTCATTTTGGAATCCGTCTTCCACTACAAGATGAGCTCTTACACATTCAGTACAAATCATCTCAAATTAGTCGTTTCTTAGAATGCCAAAGGGAAACCCTTGTTGAGCAAGCGATACAGTAGTATCACAGTATGCACATTGAGATGTAAGGGGAGTAACCGTACGATTTTGCTGGACTGAACAGCGTCTCATTGGCAGTGAAGAATTTCGCGTGCGAGGTAGAAGTAGCAGTTAAGAAAGTAAGTACTTTCAGATTAATTTCGTATGAATAGATTCTTTTCGTTGTTATTACTTGTATTGGTGATATTACCATTGTTTCCGAAGTAAATATACAATATTAATTGGATTATTATTATTTTTTAGAGTGAATGGCCCGAATGAATTTTATTGGCGTCCGATTTGGCCTACAATATTATATGTAATTTACACCTCTGACCTAGTATGTACAACAGCAAATTTCGCGTTCCTGCGAATTTAACATGTTGGAAATAATTTGTTACTTAACGTAGGTAAGATTAAAAGGTATAATTACACCGTTCAGCATTTTAAAACGTTTTGCTTGGAATAGAATAATATTAATTTTTTAATGTATAAATAATTTTAAAGTATAATTTAAAAAGGTGCGTATTCCCAATTCAGTCTATATTTAAATAATTTAGAATATTAATTATTTTAAATATTATTTTGAAAGGTGAAAAATGCCAAGGAAATATTTGTCTGGAAGCCAAAAACAGTTTTTTTTTTAATTATGATATTTTATTTGTTAACAATTACTTACCCTATGGGCAGGGAGAAGGGGACCCCCACGTGGAAATTTGCATCCGGGCCCCCTTAGATAGATGGCCCTGGCTGCAACATTGTCTAAAAAGGAATGCTCTATGTTGAAATCAATATCTACTGAAAAAAGTTTTCTTTGTAGTCTAATTTTGGCAAAATCCTCCTCCTTAGAGAATATATAATATTCTTTATCACTATTGTACACTGTCCCGAGATTCCCGCGAATGACAAATAAAAATTTGTACACTTTCCTGCAAATGCCAAATAAAAATCTGGCAACCCTAGTCAGAACTAAGCAGAACAGTTTATAAGTTTCCTCAGAAATATCCTTAACTTCTTGCAGTACCTTAAGAATTTTTTCTGTTTGTTAAGTTTCTGTAGGATTCATCAGCATTCAAGAGACAAAGTTCGTTCTTCAAACGTTGAATTTTGGTGAATATCTGTGGGTAGGATTGCTGTAAATTTTGAAGTACTGTAGAAGGAAAATCTTTAGCATAATCTTCAAATTTTCTTGCATCAGCAAGGCTAAGAAATTGCAGCCTGTTACAGTCTTGAAATCTCATTTGCATTTCCATCAGAATGTTGTCCAAAATTTCGTAATATAAAATTCTGCAATTAAGAAAAACCTCATCCTCTGATGAAGCAGCATGGACTCTTCACAGAGTTATGCTCGTCGCAAGTATCTTTACCTTAGTGGCACAATAATTAATGTCTAAAGATTTTTTTGCAGAACGTCGAAAAGAACATCAGTCAAAGCAAAAATATCATTGAACACAACGGCCAAATACGTGAATTCAAAATTGTTCATATAATTTAGAAATCCTTTACACAGACGAATATATTTATCGTCTGATGCTTCATCGCTCATAATTAATTCGAACACATGTTTTAGTTTGTCCCAATCTTCAATAAAGACCCGAAGGAGTCTGGAATTGGACGACCAGCGAGTATCAGCCATAGTTGGAATTCGTCTGGCGGCCACGGATTTAATTGTATGCGTTCGTTTTGCCGAATGATGGAAAAACGAAGGAATTCCACTAACCGTTGCAAAAAATATACGACACTTAGATATTTTCTTAAAATTTTGCTGTAGTACCAAGTTTAGGCGATGGGCCATACAATGTACAAAAACAGCTTGGGGTGCCTTGTCTTTAATTCTCTTTTGAAGACCATTTAAACGTCCGGACATTACACTTGCACCATCATAGCACCGCGCAACTAATTTATTTTCATAGCAAAATTCTTTTAAAATGCCGTCTAGCAGATCAAATAAATTTTCAGAAGATCTACCAGCACTAACATCGTAATATCCTAAAAACCGTTCAACCATCTGAATTCACGCACCTAATAATGACAGAGCATTGTGACTTCTGAAATATATCTGTGGTATCATCAACTTGAATTGGAAAAAATGCTGTATTGTTAATTTCCATTTTCACATGGTCTTGTATGTACTCCGAAATGCATTCAATTAGTTCATCCTGTATTGTTTTTGAATTACCACTGAAAACAGTTTTAATTTTGCTGTAATAGTTTTGAATTTCTAAAGAACTTCTGGATATTAGCACGATTTAAGGAAGAAGTGGTTTCGTTGTGTGTTGGTTATGTTGTTGGTGTGTGTGTTGGTTGTGTTGTGTTCTTGCTTACTCAAATATAACACTACAGTTGCAGGAATTGTCGATTTAAACGGACATTTTCATTAAATAGGTGAGTCAAAAGTCGCACATTTTCCTTGAGAGCATCAGCAATAGCATTTCTGCCTTTTTCAAAAGTTTAAAAATGTAATTTGCACTTTAAATGTTCCGCAGATTCTTCGTGTTTGTTTAGAGAACGAGTTATATTTTGAAAATCTCCAAATACCTGTTTATTCCAAACCTTACTTTTAGTATTAAATAGAAGGCAAGGCCAACAAAATAATTTTTGCAAATTTCGGCTACTGCATAACCATATAAAGTCTGTAAACCAAGATTTAAAAAAAGTAATTTGGTAAGATCTTCCACTTTTCTTAATTTCCTTTTTGAGACAAATATCAAGTAAATACGTAGGTCGTCCACAATTTCAAACGTCTTTTTTTTCTTCATCCTTCCATCTACAAAACGGTGTTTCTAACAAATCTTATATAATAAAACAATGTCTGTCCGTGTGTTCCTTATACATTCCCACGCCCTTTGATCTATCGGGACCAAACTTTGCAAATTGACTTCATATGACTCTACGAGTAACATAGGGTACCTGGGATTTGCAAAATCGACCCGGGTTCGATTCCAGGAGACAATTTTATTTTCCAATAAGTTTACACGGGATTTTCGATTTTACAAAGTGCAAGGTTTTTTTCCTTCATTCGTTAAAATACGTAAATACGGACCGATTTTCTTTGTTTATACTTTATTCGACGGCTAAAACTCTATACTATCTTATTCTTGCGATGTTTACATGTTACACAGTCGAATCATTCAGAAATATGCAATTGTTTTCAAAATTTTACGGATATTTCGTAACCTTTCCGACGTTGTCAAGGCGACCGTAATTGTTGCCTCCGATTCAATTAATGCCAATTAAACCTTCAAATAGGGAAAGAATAGCGTTGTTCGCTTAGAACTGTTGTTTAAGCATCGAAATTAATGATGTATAGCAACGTACATAGTTAAGGATAATTATTCAGTTGACTGCGTATGGGAAGCGTTTATGACGACAAGTCATCGTGTGTATGCTGGAATCTTACCTTTTAGTAAGTAAAACCTTTATATTATACATCTGTAATGCTTACTAACGCACATTTATAATACTCTCCATAGAAGTCACTCGACATAAGTTGTGGTTGTGAATAAAACGTCTAATCTATACAAGTTTTTCTAGGACGTCAACATTTCCCCAGAAAGTGATAAATGCTTCTTTAGTTCGTAAATGACACACATACCGCACAGCAATATATGGGGCATTTGCTGTAATTAGAAGGTAAGTATGCTTTATTCCCATTTTGATTGTTCTTACAAGTTAAAATTCTTAAGATTATGGATTACAGTGTAAAGGCGACTTTCTCTTGGTTACGTGTCTGACATAACCCGGGCATCGCCGGGTACTTTCAGCTAGTTACAAATAATATCATTGACAAGATACATAGCGTTATTAAAGGTACTCACACGACAGTTTAAAATGATAAAATCGTTTGTGGAATTCCGCTCGATGCACCTGTAACCACTCACTAGCAATGAATTTAGAATCCGCTCGCCTGCTTACTCACAAGTGAAAAACAAACACTGTAGGTTTCTCAGCGCTTCCCTTGGCAACGCAGTCTGGCAAAAATCTGATGTGGCCAACACATAACTTTCTCCATATTTGGGGTATACATATTTAAATTATTATGAATAGCATTATGAGGCAAAATTATTATTTCGTATCGCAAAAGAATACAGTCGTCCTTATTGCCGTAAATGATATTCGAATATGTTTACAGAATTCACCGCTACATGTGGTGGCGCTGTATACTGGAAATTACGAAAAAGTTAAATATCTCCTAAAGGAATGGTTCTACGAAATATTGTTTCAAACAAAAGTTGGAAAAAATGTTATTCTCTACAACTTTGGTCTTCACGAAGATTACCAATAACGAAGTTTTTAAGGTGATATTTGGCGGAAACCGAAAAAGCCGATTATTTATAAATAATTCCTAAACAATAACTCCTATGGAAAATTGTTTCAAATGGAAGTTGTAGAAAATTACATTCTCTATGACCTATGTATAATAATAATACAATTTATTTCACCGTTGGCAAATACATTTGCATGGTTTCGTCACAATATTAAATATTTACAAAACAAGACAAGAGGAGAGAAAATATAGATATGCTAGCAAAGAAAATACAATGATCAATAACACAAAGAAAAGCAAAATCATACTCTATCATTGAGGTATTCACAGACACTGTAGTAAGTTTTCTTCAAGAGGAACTTTTTAATTTTTCTTTTGTACACTTTGTAGGACTGAACTGATTTAATATCCGCAGGCAGATTATTATATATTACAGAGGCTGAGTGATGAGGACCTTTTTGAGAAAGAGCATTGTTGTAGTCATTGCTGTGAATGTGAGATAGCGAGCGGGTGAAATGGCTATGGTATTCTGCATTTGTAGGAAAAATGACATGGTTTGATCTAACAAAAATTGCACAACTAAAAATGTAAAGAGATGGTAGGGTTAAGATATGGAGAGATGAAAACAAGGGTTTACCCTGTGTACGGTAAGGTACTCTACATAAAGCTTTGACAGCTTGTTTCTGTAAGGAAAAGACTTTAATAGCCAGTCTACAATTACCTCAAAATAATATTCCATAGTACAGAGATAATAGGCTTTCAATAGAATTGTATATACAATAATGATGTTTTAACGGAGAAATATCGCAAAAGCCGAATCGGATTTCGAAAAAACCACGACTTCCGGTTAACCGTTATTGTCCAAAAACTAATCAGTTCTTTGTGCTCATGCTAAAGTGTTATATATGAAATTTGGTGTTAATATGGCGTTCTTTTTGAGCTAGAGCGCCCACAATCACATCCACACAGACATCATTCCGAAAATAGTATAAACGTGTTCTAGGGACCTCAAAACGTGTATTTCCGTTGAAATCTCGAAGTCGATTTTTTTCGTGATCACAGTCCTTTCTCATTACTACGTATGGAGAAATAAAAATCTGATGTGGCCAATAACTTTCTCCATATTTGGGGTATAGTTATTTAAATTAATATGAATAGCATTATAATGCAAAATTATTATTTCCCATCGTAAAAGAATACAGTCGTCCTTACTGCCGTAAATTACGTATATTTTGAATGTTTACGGAATTCACCGGTACATGGTTGTGGCGCTGTATACTGAAAATTACGAAAAAAGTTGAATATCTCCGAAATGGATGGTTCTACGAAATTTTGTTTCAAACAAAACTTGGAAGAAATATTATTCTCTACAACTTTGGTCCTCACGAAGATTACCAATAACGGCGTTTTTAAGGAGATATTTGAAGGAAATCGAAAAAACCGATAATTTTTATAAATAATTCCTAAACAATAACTGCTATGGAAAATTGTTTCAATTGAAAGTTGTAGGAAATTACATTCTCTATGACCTATGTATAGAACTGTATGTACAATAATGATGTTCTAACGGAGAAATATCGCAAAAACCGAACCGGGTTTCGAATAAACCTCGACTTCCTGTTAACTGTTATTCTCCAAAAAACAATCAGTTCCTTGAGCTCATGCTAGAATGTTATATATGAAGTTTGGTAACGATATGGCAAGTGCTTTTTGAGTAAGAGCGCCCACAATCACATACATCCACACACAGACATTCCGAAAGAAGTCTAAACGTGTTCTAGGGACCTCAAAACGTGTATTTCCGTCGAAATCTCGACGTCGATTTTTTTCGTGAACACAATACTTCCCCGTTACTACGTATGAAGAAACTAAAAAGCTAAGCAGTCGACCCTAGACTTTTTATTGGGAAAGTATTGCGATCACGAAAAAAATCGACTTCGAGATTTCAACGGTTTTTACTTTCTCCATACGTAGGTAGTAATGAGAAAGTATTGTGTTCACGAAAAAAATCGACTTCGAGATTTCAACGGAAATACACGATTTGAGGTCCCTAGAACACGTTTATACTATTTTCGGAATGATGACTGTTTGTGTGTGCGTATGTGATTTTGGGCGCTCTAACTCAAAAGATACCATATCGTTACCAAACTGCATATATAACACTTTAGCATGAGCACAAAGAACTGTTTAGTTTTTGGACAATAACGGTTAACCGGAAGTCGAGGTTTATTCGAAATCCGATTCGGTTTTTGCGATATTTCTCCTTTAAAACATCATTATTGTATATACAATTCTATACATAGGTCATAGAGAATGTAATTTTCTACAACTTCCATTTGAAACAATTTTCCATACCAGTTATAGTTTAGGAATTATTTATAAATAATCGGTTTTTTCGGTGTCCGTCAAATATCTCCTTAAAAACGTCGTTATTCGTTATGTTCATGAGGACTAAAGTTGTAGAGAATAATATTTCTTCCAACTTTTGTTTTGAAACAAATTTTTGTAGAACCATCCACTTCGCAGATATTCAAGTTTTTTCGTAATTTTCAGTATACAGCGCCAATACCATGTAGCGGTGAATTCTGTAAACATTCAAAATATACGTAATTTACGGCAATAAGGACGACTGTAATCTTTTACGATACGAAATGATAATTTTGTCTCATAATGATATTCACAATAATTTAAATATCTATACCCCAAATATGGAGAAAATCATGTGTTGGCCACAGCAAATTGTTTCTTTCTGTTCTATGTATAGAGCTGCATTTTCTTTTTTCTTCGTTTTTTATTGACGTACTAGCTTTTCGTACCCGGCTTCGCCCGGGTGCATTTCGGACTGCAAATAGTTATACTTTTTCCCGCTTAGAAGACAGCTTGAGAAAATGATACATACTAAAACTTCTCCTCTCCTTTCTGTAAACTACATTAGGAGTCTTGAAATAAAGTGGAAAGAACACGAAACGAACCAATACGAAAACTACAAAAACCACCACGAAAAAAGAAATGAATTAAACGCTAACCAATACCCGGTAGAAAAGGATGTAAACCGACAAATAAATAATCGTGGAACATAAATTAAGAGTACAACCAAAGAATATAAGTTCAATGTAAAAACCACCAAGAAAAAAGAAATGAAATAAACTGTAACCAATAGCCGGCATAAAAGGTGTAAACCGACAAATAGGTAATCAAGGAACAAAAATCAAGAGCACAACCAAAGAATATAAACATAGACTACAAAATGAACAACTAAGAACGAAAACGAAGAAAACAAACAAAGAACACAAAAAATGGACACGAAACGAAAGCAAATGAAAACAACAAACTAACCAAAACCAACCGACGAATAATCTCCTAAAGCTCAATGTCTCTGATGATGGCGACTGACGCTTTCTATTCAGTTGCTATATAAACAACCAACAATCACAAAATAGCGTGTCGTAGTGATGAGTAAATATTGATTACGCGGAATATGAGTTTTTATGTCAACATAATAACAGGAGAACCTAAATAAGAATACCTATTATTACTCTAAATAGATATAAAATTATTGATCTTAATTGTGTTTTCCATCGTAATTAATTGAATAATAGATTGAGATATTCGAACGAATCGATTTTAAATAATGTAGTAAAATGTTTTACTTTTCTAACGTAATTAATTACGTGAGCGTATCGGTAGTGTTTACGTTTTACCCATGGAACCGCAGACACCAATTCTTAATTTTAGTTCAGAAGACATAATGAAGTTCAACAAAAGTATTATTCAAATAAAATCTTTCGAAATTCACTGCGTTACTTTTTCAAAATGTTAATCTAATTTAGTTCTCGTATTAAAATAACAATTAATTTTAGAAGAAATTGCTAAATATTGGCCACCAGAAATTAAAATGTGAATGTTTTTTCTATTGTTATCTATAACAAATCATTTAAATGTTAATTGGTTTCTTTTAATTTTCTTAAATTTTAAAACATGATTTAAATGGTATTTGTTTCGTATTTATATTTTTAAGTTGGGCTCCCCGTTAATATGTACGTAAGTGACGAAACCATGCAAATGTATATGCCAACGCTGAAATAAATTGTATTGTTATTATTATATTATGTATTTACCATCCATCCAACTTACGTAAATGAATATAGTTGCGGCCGCAATTAGTTACAGTGGAGGGGCAGCACTAATTGTACTGGCAAGTGCTGCCATCTACCAGCCAGTTTGCATAACTAACTGATGAGACCGTCCGGTCAGGCCGCGACAAAGACCACAAGCGTTTTCTTATAGTAGAAGATTCCATGTCATTTATGACCGAAAGGAATTAATAAATAATATTATTCTCGAGTTCAGGAATTTAGGGAGGGCTGGTTAGACTATTTACCCCCCTCCCCCACCCTGCATCCACCCTTGCATTGTTTAATTGTTAAATATCAAATTTATATTTATTATATAACAGATATTAAACAGCACCGACAGAAAATACGCAATATGTACGGTTTTCTTAGAATGCAAATGCAATGCGCATAATTTTACTAATTGTAGGACTCATGTTAACTAATTGTATCTTCAAACCTAAGCTTCCGTTGCTATGTAAACAAATCGAAAAAGAAATTAAAAATTGATTGAAATTTAGATATATAATTTGATGTATTATGTCTTTCGATAAAATAATATGCGATTAAAATGTTACAATTGTGCAATACTATTATTTATTTACTTCTACTTTCAACCTTTCATGATTTCCATATCAAGATTTCACTATATCGGATTAATAGTTATCGATTGCAAGGCGACAAAGCGAAACGAAGGAAGGAATAGCACTATTATTATAATAGGTTAGAATATACCATTTATTATCTAATGCATTTTACACATTTAAGTCGTTTGAATATATATGCGATAATTTAATTTTGGACACTTTTAAATGCCGGTGAAGTTATATACGATATATCGGTAGTCGATATACACAGTTTTGTGATGAGGACCCATGAGGAATTTGAGTAACTCAAGCTAAGCAGAGGTAGAAATGTGGTTGGTTTAGGTAGGATTAATTATTTATCGCTGATTTTTAATAAAACTGAAAAATTGCACTTCCCACATGCAGAGAATTATCAGATCAAACTATTCCAAGGTTAGTAGCAATAACTAGAACGATTTTGATGTCTTACGATAAATTAGCTGGTGACAAAAAACGTGGTGGTTTTATGGCTGTATTTTATCAGTTTCTTAAGAGTAAAAGTGCTTCCGATATATTTAAGTAAAAATTTGTTTATCTATAAAAAATTATTATTTCTTCTTCTGTAATACAATAAAGAAATAATTAAATTTATCATATTTTGGTAATAATTTTCATCATTCCTAAGTTACTCGGTTTTTTCGGTTAATTATCCTTAGAAATTAACGGAGTATTTATATATCTGTTATTTTACTATTGAAATAAATAAGCTACCTATCACAAAGTAAAGGACCTTGGAAATTTTTTCGCATGAAAAGTGGCCAATTTCTAACCTCATTTATTTCATTAATTACGTAGGTACTTAATCTTTATAAGGATAAGTAGCACAAGAATTGATATGTGCAGTACAGAATTGGAGTATGGTATCATTTGTAATCCTGTGATGAGGCAATGAAAATGTTTTTCGAGTCCACAATTTTGGTGTCTTTGATAATAGTACCAAGCGTAAACTATTAAAGAGATTAAATTGATTCAAATAAAATTATTCCATTAATTTTTTCGATTTTATACGCGGTTATTATAATGAAGTGAACAAGACAATTTAAATTATGATAATTTATAGTTTCCTGTAGTGTAAGAAAGGCCTCAAATGTGCTTCACCAAGTGAGACATAATTTTGTGGAGACAAAAGTCGAGGAAAAAAAACTAAAGTAGCATTTGTAGTTTATTGAAGGTGCTGTTACTTTTAGTATGATTTTACGTTTATGTTGAAACGGCTTTCTCTTGAGAAATAGCTGGATCCTATAAATAGTTAGCTATTGTTTACTTGACCAAATATATTGCAGTACGTTAAATTAATTTTTTTTAGTAGTTGTATTAAAGTATGCTAATTTTTTGGCACTTTAAATTTAGTAATTGATGTACCAGTTACTAATATCAAGTGAAGAATCTGCTGTATGATAATTGCATTATAAGTTTTAAATGTTAAATGGCTTTGAAGTTCAGTACAGCGCTGCTTTTAAGTGCCAAAGATTGCCTTCCCAGATGAATAGTAATGCCCCATCTACATAATTTATTTCTCTGTAGTTGTAGTTATGAGTTTGTTACTTTTGGTTCCTTTTAGCAACCCAATGATTATATCTTTATTTGCTTAGATGATAGGATTTAGATCTGAATAATTAAACTATAATTTTGATATGTAAAGAGTGCAGCATATTTAAATGCTGATACTGGCCAAAATGTTTCTTCGAAGGACTGCTAGATTCCCTATTTTAAAACTTATTTGGTTGGCTTATTTATCCGAATTGAGCAAATCAAGAGAATAAGAAAACCAAACTTCCATATATCACGGCGTATAAGTCAACCTTAGAAGCTTTAAAAAAATTTCCTTAAACTTAAAGTCGACTTACATGCTGAATATAAAAAGTGAACCTTAAATTAAAGATGAATGACATCGATATTAATGAAGGCAGTTGATCTTTTGGTGTAGGTGATCACCATTTTAAATCAGCATTTTATGGCATTAATTTTATACCCTTGTGTACCATGTGCACCCCTATTTTTTGGGCCAGTTCTGAGGGAAAAAATAAATTCATGCTGGAATAGGTTGATATGTACGTTGGTGGAAAATTATTAAAAAAATCAAAAATGTGCAGAGATTCCCCATAGGTGTTTTCTCTCTCAGGAGCATCAAAGGCTCACGATAAATTTGGCAACACATGGAAACAAGATGCTGACTTATTCCGGTAAAAGTATAGGGAGATATTGATAGTCAACTTTTACTTAGAGAACTGCTTATTTTGAGTAAATAAATGTAAAACTCATTTAAAAGGTACAGCTTTAATATTATAAAAATACTAGTGTAATGCCCATTGAAATATCAACGGAAGAATTATAGATAGATTATTATTATTTTCATTTAAAATGACTAATATCACGCTTTTACATATGAATATTTTGTCTCCCCATCTACTTTTCTCTATCCCCCTCTACTTTCCTCTCCCCCTCCCCCTCTACTTTCCTCTCCCCCTCCCCCCTCTACCTCTCTCTCCCCCTCCCCCCTCTACTTTCCTCTCCCCCTCCCCCCTCTACCTCTCTCCCCCCTCTCATATTAAAAGCATTCAAAGCACGTTTATACCCATATGGATTGAATTAACAATATGATATAGAGGTCTAACAATGGAATTGGTAGGTAAGGCAACGTCCCGTTAAAATGGCAAGATTTCCGCAAACTGTGTGAATTAAACGTTTATATTGAGAAATTTTGAACTGTAGGTGGAAAAAGATGAACAGAATAGAAACTTTTTAATGTTTTCTTAAAAATGGTTATATCCAAAGATTATAGGCCAAATCATCATCTCAATCCTGAAGATGCACCAATGGCAGTATAAACTGCACATTTAAACCCTAAACATTTGCTTGATCGTATAAATACACATACTTTGTGGGATTCTTCGCCTTTTGCAAGTATAAACATATATGCGTGTTGCAATCAATTTACTATTGAAATTTTTAAAACTTGGTCAGAAATCTTCATGTATGATGCACAGTCTCTTTTTTTTACTAACATTTTACGGGAAAATGTGCTATATCTTATTGAATTTCACCATTGTAGAGATTATCGCGATCACTATGTATAGTAAGTTTCGTTAGCATCATTAACAGCTGACATCAGTCAAATTATAGGAAACTTTATTTAGTTGGTCAATCTCCCAGAGAATAGAAGTTTTGTATTGGTTGAAATTAAAACACCTATCACATGGAAGACTCAAGAACAGTGGTTCTCAATGTCCCAGGTTACATCCCTCCCCTTGTAATCCCGGACTGCCGCAATTCCTCTCCCAACCCAACCAGTAGCAGCAGTTTTTGATGGAATGTTAATTCGTTATCACCCTTATATAGGGGCATACTGATATTTCATTTATCTATACAAGTACACAGTGTACAGAGTACATCCTTTCCCAGTTCCTCCCCTGGCAAAAATTCCTCCCCTTAAATTTGTAATTCCTCCCCAGGGAGCCAAGTGGCTCCCGGTTGAGAATCACTGCTCAAGAATAAAAGCACGGACTAAACAATATATATTTTTATTATTATGTTTATTTCTGTGCTTTGCTAAAACTTGGATTGTACACTACCTTGATTTTGTCTGAAAAACATTTCATGAGAAGTATTTTTAAATGAAACAATGGGGGTCGACTTATACAGTGATTATAAGCCTAATCATGTATTTTGAAACCGAAAAGTTGAGGTCGACTAATATGCTGGGTAGTCTTATATGCTGCGATATACAGTACCTGTAAACTCAAGCAAATCAATCATTTAGAAAAATTTTGTACACGTTTGGGTTGAACTGTGTGACCCTAAGGCAGTCATGGGCAACCTGTTGACCTTTCTGTCTTATGTTGTGGCCCGCGGTGAGTACTTTTTATTTTATAGTTTACAGGAAATCAGTATTTTTTATTAATTATTTATTATACTCTACAAGTCTACAATTTAATTAAATAAAAAGTTTATTGTAACTATATTAAGTTAGATATCTATTTATGTTTAATTAAAGAATTCTGCACAAAATTCTAAATTTAGTTAGAGCTGCGGCCCGCAGCCATGCTACAAAAGTCTCATATGGTCCGCGGCTGAAAAAAGGTTGCCCAGGCCTGCCCTAAGGTATTTGTTATTCACTTTTTTTGAGGTTAGTTCCACAAATTTAATTTACCCTCGAAGTTTAAATGAAAGTGAATATCTTCTCATTATTTAGTCAAGGTGAACTTTTTCCTTTGTGTCTACTAAACCTCTTATTGCATAGGTACAGTATACTCTCGATTATCTGGGGTAATAATGGGGAAAAGAAGCACAAACAATCAAATAATTGGAAAACACGAATCAAAAATTTTGCTTTATTTTCACACTCATATTACATGCTAATCCTGTTTTTGCACTTAACACAATTTACTTCTCTTTTAGTAAATAGTCCGTAATCTTAATTATGGTGGTGACATTAGGAGGCAAAAACTTAGTAACAATTAGACCATGGGTGTCCAAACTGCAGCCACTTTCACGATTTTGTGCAGCTCCCTGAATGATTTTAATTTTTAATGTACTTGCAGCCATTTTCGAGAGAAGAAATTCCAAAATATTTTCAATTGTCGTAATTTTATTTGTCTAAATATATATTCATATTGTTTTAGCAACATGGCCAATTAAAGTTTCTTAATTCTTAATTTCCTTTTGTAAGGGTGAATGTGTTTTCAGAAAAAACCGCCTTCTTTCTGGGATTTGTTTAGCAGTTCTTTCCTCGCTTGTTATTTATTGTTCCCAGGATGATGATGAGTCATGCACCTATCGTCCTGCCAGCGCTACTTGATACTGCCTCGAAACACTTCAAACCCGACTGAAAGAGAACTTTCTCACATGGATTTAGGTCGTTGTCGCTGAGAGTCTCAAGAGGCAAACGGTTTGAGGTTGCAACCCAATACATACACTTAATAAGGGGATTTTAGTCTTCCTATTATGCCATCTTTCACTCACTCCAACCCCCTCCCCCTTTCTGTATTCACTATCCCTCAGTAACAGTCACCTGACTTCTCAGTCATCCAACCACTACTCTTCCATTTCCCTCTCCTTCTTCTCCCCTCCCTTTTTCATCCTTAGTCTTCCAAAATTTGTTTGATTGCTTTATTCACCCTACGATGTTATGATATGTTGTTTGTGGAAATAAGAAGTTTTTTTAAACCAATTATGTCACAGGATTGGAAAAGCCTTAGTGTTAACTTATTCTACAGGGACATTGGTTGCTTTGCAGTACCCACTGATTCCTACATAAAGGCAAACTTTCATGTTTTTCCCTTGATCAGGCATGGCTAAACTTGATACTCTTGGAACCGCATACGAAATTCGAGAGCCAGAAGACATCTGAGAGCCGTAGAGAATAGGTTGAAGATATATAAGGCACAGATAACACTTTAAATATGTATTTTGTAATGCTAACGTACCAATTTTACTAACATATTGACATATCTGTCTTACCGCCGTTAATTACTTTGCCTTTATATCAATTCGAGTCGGAGACTGTTTTTGATCATGATTTATAAATTTGATTGCGAGCCGCAGTTAATTTGTCCAACAGCTGCGATTTGGCCACCCCTGCCCTTGATAACGGTATACATTTTTTTATGTTTTTCAGAAGTTTAATTTATATTAAAAATAAAAGTTGATTTTTTTATTAAAAAGGTAATATTATCTTTAAAATATAAAATGTTTTGAGGAGGCTAGGGGCCTGTAATAAAGTCGAGCCAGGGCCTGATGTTGCCTTGCTATGCCACTGGTTATAGTGCCAACAAAATGTAAAAAGGGTGATGATTTTTTATTTATTTAAATTTAAATAACTCTTCAAATTCTACATCACAAGGAATGACTCATCAGAGAAAAAGGAAACTTGGTGATGAAAATTGGCAATTTAGGAGCTCATGGACAACTGAATACTTTGTTATAGATAATTCTATTGATGGTAAATCCCAAGTTTTATGTATGCTCTGCCGTAAATCACTTGTTCTGAAAACTGACAACATTAAACGACACTATGAGATACACAAAGATAGAGTTGGAGAGCTAACACCACCGCAAAAAGATGCACTTGATAAACAGCAAAACCTGTTTAGAAAAGATAATGATCAAAACTAAAAGCTTGAAAAAGCAAGCCATGATATCAAAAATAATTGGTGAGAATTTGAAGCCACATACGCATGGGGAGTACATGAAAAAAATGCATTTTGGATGTGGCAGAGATTCTTGAGCTTGAGAAAAAACCGTTATTTGAAAGAATAGCCGCTTCTAGACGGACAATTTGTAGAAAAATCAGCAACATTTCTGCAAAATACGGTGGAATTTGAGACTTTAAATTCTAAAATTTTGCCAAGTATTCGTTGTGTATCGATGAAAGTACCGACATCGCCGATACTGCTCAATTAGAGATTTTTATTCGAGTGGTAACAGAGAGTTTCAAGGTTGTGGAGGAATTGCTGAATGTAGTTGCTTTGAATGACTCCATAACCGGAAAGGACATTTGCAGCTACACAAAATTAATTCATTGAATCATTCAAATTGTGACTGATGGGGCGCCGTCAGTGAGAGGTTCTAAAAATGGTTAAGTATCGTTGCTGAAAAAAAATATTTTACAAAAATTCCCATGTGCTGAAGTCAGTGATTTGCACTGTCTTATTCACGTACAAAATTTGTGTTCAAAGTGCATTAATATGGAGCATATCATCAAAACCGTTAATTACATCAAAGGCAGCGTTCTGAGACATCGAAGATTTAAGGAAATGATTAAGGATGTAGAGGAAGCTGAAGGAACTGGTGTTATTTATTTCACTGATGTTGGTTAAGCAGAGGGAAAGCAGTGAAAATATTTTTTGATCTATGAGAGGAAATTAACTTTTTCATGCAAGCAGAAGGCAAACCCATCAATGAATTTGGTGAAGAAATTTTTCTCCTGGATCTTACATTTTTTGTTGATATAATATTCCATATCAATAATTTGAATGTGCAGCTGCAGGGAAAAGAGACGGATATATCTGAAATGTATCATTTGAGAAAGGCATTTATTGGGAAGTTAAATTTG
This sequence comes from Uropetala carovei, assembly GCA_036926305.1. Classification (NCBI taxonomy): domain Eukaryota; kingdom Metazoa; phylum Arthropoda; class Insecta; order Odonata; family Petaluridae; genus Uropetala; species Uropetala carovei. The sequence continues at coordinate 7,647,572 of JAXCHB010000188.1, forward strand.
TTTCAAAATCAGCTAATGGAAAACAAATATGATCATTTTGAATCTATAGAGTCCATCATATTAACCGAGAAGAATGCTAAAAGATTTGCACGGGATATCAATATTTTAATTCAAGAGGTCAAAGAAGGCTTTTCAGTACTTCTAAAAATGAAATTGAAATCTTATCAAACCCATTTATTGTGGACTATAATTCTGCACCAGATCATTTGCAACTTGAGTTTATTGAATTGCAATCTGATATTGAAGCCCATTGTGCTTTTATAGAAAAACAAAAAAATTTTCATAATATTTGTATCACCCGAGAAAAATATCCAGGTCTCAGAGACCATGCCTTAAAAATGACATCACTTTTTGGAAGTACTTTGCGAACAACTTTTCACCCAAATGAAATTCACGAAAAATCGATACCGGTATAACTTGACCGATGAAAATCTGACCCATCAGCTCAGATTATCATCCACAAAATTCAAGGATTTCCAAACTGATGATCTTTTGAATTAAATAAACTTAAAATACTTTGTAAAAAGTTAAACTTTATTAAAGAAATAAGAAAATAAGAATTTGTAATTTGAATTAAATGAATTAAAAATACTTAGAAAAAACATTTAAAGAAATATGCAATATAAAAAAATAACAGAAAAATTAATAATTGTTATAACAAACAAATCCTACAGACCCCCCCTCCTGCCTTTCTCGTGCGGCCACTCAAGATTGTTTCTGAGCAAATAAGGCTACATGAGCTTCTATATCTGGACACCCATGAATTAAACCATCGTCTGAAGTCAGTGTTCTCTCATTCAGGTGGGAAGGGACGTCTAGTAACACTGCTTTCTGCAGCAGTCATTTTTCTTTCAAAAAAGATCGAACTTCAGAAACAAACTTTTTCTGGAAGTAATTTTCAGAAATCTCTTGATTCATCCATGCTCCTTGTGCCATTGACGACTGTGGTCTTTTTGCTTTACCAATCACCATAAGTTTCATTTTGTGATTTCTGGATGCATTTCCACAACACATGACCGTAAGACGTTCCTTAGATGACTTATGGCTGGGAACGTGATTTTCTTGCACAAACGCAAGGGTTCCTGTAGATAAGCCTTTCCAATATAATCCAGTCCCATCAGCGTTGTAAATTTGGTTAGGTGTCAAGTTTTTTTTTAAGCACGAACTTCTCAAATTCTCTACAAATTATGTCAGCAGCAGGGGTATCAGCACTAAGATGTTCCCCCTGAATAGCAATTTCATGAATACCATGTCTTTGCTGGAATCTGGTCAGCCACTCATGTGAGGCATTGAACTCAACTAATTCTAATCCCAATTCTTTGTGAAAAACCTTCTGTGTACACGTTGAGCCAGAAATAGGTGTACCATCAGCTCATTTCTGGTTAAACCAATGAAGCATGGCGACATCCAACTCCTCGTATGAAGATTTCTTCGTTTTACACTTTGGAGGTCCTGCTCCGCTATCACAATTCCTCACATAATCATCCAACTTAGATTTATTGTTCTTTATGTCATGCACAGTTTGTATTCATATGCCATAATCTTTAGCTAGTTTAATCACTGATTTCCCCTTCTCGAGTTTATCAATTTATTCTAGTTTCTGTTTTATTGTCAACACAGTTTTGTGTTTTTCTGCCATCTCTTCTGGGTGTACACAAAATCACTTCCAAGTGAGTATGATGTGTCCGGTATGCTCCGTAAAAGATGTGATGTAATATAATCAGCAGTGAAAGAGCATGATATCATTTTATGGTCACTTGGCCTTAAAAAGACCTTGTGTATGATCTTTTTTATGCATTATGTCTTCTTTGCTTCAGTAAATGAGCAAAAAGTATTACGTGACTCCTGCATACATTAACACATGAATAGCATAAAGTGCAGTTTTCATAAAGAAAAATTCATGAGAAATATGGTATAATCATGCATGGATAATCCACAAAACAGATAATCTGCCCACAGACACTTGAGAGTACACTGTATGTTTCAAAATGGCCACAGTTTTTTGATCTTCTAAATGAGGTTCAGGGTATATAATATCATTCACCTCTTTAAACATGCCCAAGTTTTTATTTTTTGTATTGCCCTTTGAAATTTATAAAAAAGTTTTTAAAAGACTTGGCTTCTAGTGTAAATATGATGAGACAAAAGAGTAGAGTGCCTTTGGCTCTCATGAGAAGAGGGTTGCAGCCTTAGTAATCCTTTTTAGGGTCACTGCTGGCTCTCCTTGGACTGAGATGGCTGGCATTATGATAGTCCACTTTGATCGCTGATTTACAGCTAGCTGCCATACTTGCTTTTTATTGAAAATAAGAAGTTATTGAAACTTGCCTTACTTTGTTTCTACAATTTTTCTCTTTTCTGAGAAAATCTTGATGGAATATCAGAATCAGGCTTCAAAATTGCTCCCTTTCTGTCCATATTGTGAACTGGCAGAAATACCCGGCATTGCGCGGAGAAATTTGTTTCAAATCCCATCGGAATTCTAGATGATACAGTATAATCTCTATATATCGAAATTGAAAGGACCAGATTTTTGCCATTTTGATATATAGAGGTTCACTATAAAGAGGTTACCGACAAATATAGGAATTAAAAACAGAAAAAGAGCATAGATTAAACACAATGAAAAATAACTCGCATACTGTTTTACATCAAATTTTATTAAAAATATAAAAATATTGGCACTGATTAGCAATGTAAGATCTTGCCAAAATTATTTACATTCTACATTTATATTATCAATAAACACTCAATTTTAGGTAAAGTAATAATTTAAAATAACAAAGTAACTAACAAACAAAATCACATTAACATAAAACACTGATTAGCAATAAAAAAATTTGTCAAAATATTAAACATTCTACATTTATATAAGCAATAAATACTAATTGTTACATAAGGATTTTTATTTTTTATTAAAATAAGTTTAAATTAATGTTTCTTTCTATTGTTTATGAAATTCTTTAGTAACAATGTCTTCTAATTGATTTAATTAAATAAGATGCTTGGAATCACAGTCATCTATATTAGTTATAAACCTTTCAAGCACATTCAAAGCATTGACAACCTCATATTTTTTTGGTGGTTTTTTCTCAACCTCATCTTCATCACCTGTGACATCTTCAATTTCACTATTACTTTTTCCTGCATTGCTATCTTCCTGTATACTTTCCTGTGTAGGAGCACAAGTAATCAGGGCTCCATCAGCTTCAATAAACCCTTCAAATGATGATTGCTCTTGAAATGTTTGTTGAATTTGAGCCCATTCTGGGGGCTCATCACATACAATTCTGTGATTATGAACATCATTATGTATTTCCTTCATGAAGCCTGCCTTTAAAAAACATTTTGAAATTGTTTTTTCATTGATTTTCTGCCAGCATAAACACAGCCTGTGCATAGCTTGCAAAAGGTTCCATTTCATTTCTGATGGGTCAATATCTCTTCCAAATTTCTTAATAAATATTCAACAAGTTGATGCCTGTAGTTTCTTTTAATTATGGAAATTATTCCTTGGTCCAAAGGTTGGACTTTACTTGAGCAATTAGGTGGGAAAAGAACTATTTTTACATTCCTAAGTGTCATACCTGTATAGTTATCTGCAGTGCACCTATCCAAAAACAAAATAATTTTTCTATTTCTCATGCCCCCCTTTGAATCCATCATGGCCAACCATTCTCTAAATATCGATGTTGTCATCCATGAATTTCTTGAACATCTGTACAGGCATCTAGGATTTTTGTATTTACCAATTACGAGTGGTACTAATTTTTCTCTACCATCTGCATTGCAGCAAAAAAGAACTACATCTTTCTGTACTTTTCTTTCCACCATGGCAGGAATCTCCTTTCACAGCCAGAGTCTTATCTGGTAGTAGATTAAAAAAGAATCCAGACTCATCAGCATCGAAAATGTCTCTTTTATCATATCCACTTAAAAATGCCTCTACTGTTAAGATACAAGGACTTACAGAAGCTTCTTCCCCTGACATTTTTAATGTAGCTAAGTTCCAACACTTCTTGAACTTTTCCAGCCACCCATTAGAAGAAGCATGAAATTCTTGTAGTCCCATTTTAAGTGATATGTCTTTAGCCTTTTGCTGCAAAATTAGACCTGACACTGGAAGGTTTTTGGCTCTCGCCTCCATCAACCACTCAAATACAGACTTATCAAGGACTTCGTTTTTCACAGTATGTGGATGAAGTTGTGCTGCAGCTTCTATTTCACTGCACTTATTTAAAATGGATGTCAGTGTGGAAGGCGGTAATCCAAATTCCCTGGCAATATCTATCTTTCTTCTTCCATCAGAAATAGCCTTGAAAATATTTAATTTGGTATTGGTTGATACCATCTGTCGTTTCTTCGGCACATTCATGTTTATTAAAGGTCTGTAAACAAAAATTTTGTATTATTATAATTTAATAGAAGCTATTTATAAACGTGTTATTAATTTACATTTTATTTTTTATTTAAATGTAGTTTTCGCTAAAAATGGTGTATTTACATGTTTTATAAATTGTATCAAAAATTATGTTTTCAATTTTTTTTTGTAATATAAAGCCTAAATATTGACAGTGGAATACCTCATATTGAGGGGATTAGATTAAATTAAAAACTTATTACAGGTATTTACGTGTTTTCAATTTATGTGACAACTTCTAGGAAGTCCTACCAGAATATACAGTTATTAATGATTATTATTATTAATTCGCGAATTTACATTCATCCATATTGATTTAACAGAATAAAGTTTGATTTCCGTTTTCGCTTTTAAGCAGCAACTGCACGATTTTTACTTGTTTATTTTCTGAATATAATTAAAATCGTAATGAATTCACTCAGAAAAATGCACCATTTTCGTGAATTATCGCAGGCAAATAAATTAATAAGGCGTCTTTGCGATGTCATAAGGTAAAGTTGTCCGCGAAAAGAAATTACGGTGTATGTAATGTAGAGTAGTATACAAAGAGTAGTTTTGTTTATTTATTCCTACATCAAAGTTTTGCTGATCCCTATTTTATAACGGAAGGGTTGTTAATTATCGTTATCGTTTTGCATTAAGCAAAAAGAACGACCGAGTGACCGAGAGATTTAGCCATTTATAGTTAGTGATATTCTCAAATAAATGCTATTCACACGGCCTAGCAATGAGAAATACTGGAATTACTTCGTAAATTAATCTCTGCTCGTATACTGACTCCTGGTATATGTATTTTAATAGCGATGAATTGAAGGAGAGTAATATTCTATTCGTTAACATATGTAATTTTGCCATATTTTGTGTTTTAAATCATTAACTTTCATACAGCAGACAACGGAACTGTATTAGTTATACCCACTGGCAGCTGCAAGTTGGCATAGGGAGGTTAACACTGGATGACGTGACTGTATGATCTTAGACTGTGGCAATATTAATGTTGCCTAATTCCAACAGTCGGCAAGGTCTAGATTTTTAAGAATATGGTCGCACGATCATGCACCACGTTTAATTTAAAATAAGGTAGCAACAGAATATTCCGGTAACTCCACACCAAATAAAACAGGAAATGAGCCTTACCTTTAATTTGAAGTTTTTTCCGGAGATTCTTCAGTCACACTCGCACTCAAAATCAAAACAAGGGCTCCAATCTAGGTATGCCTAAATGATGAATTATATTAACACTAAACAATTATAAGAAAGGAGAAAAACTAAGGCTATGTACTTCAAGGATAAATAAATCATTCTATTGCAACAATAAAAATGACGTTTTTTAAAATTTTTTCCGATAGATTATTTCAAACTTGATTCAACATTTACCAAATAAAAAGAGAGGTTCTATAAATCACCTTTTCTTGATGAATTGCTGTTTTCTTGCTGATTATATGTTGTTTCCAAAGTCTTCTTCACTATTTCACCACTGAAATCGAATCACGTGTACAGTAGGTTTTGCCGATGAAGGTACAAACTGACGCCAAACAACGCTGGTTCACTGCAATCCATTAGTCATAGAAACACGCTGATTGGTTAATTACCATCGTTACTTTCACCTTTTTAATTGACTCAACGATTAGCGCCAAAAACATCTCTATTTTAGAGCATAGAGGTTATTTTTGCGGAATGAATATTGGGAAAAAGATGGCGATTTCAAAATATGGAGGCTATTTTTTATTTTGGAGTAATAATTATGTTACGATATATAGAGGAATACGAAATAAAGAGGTTACGAATTAGAGAGGTACATTTCCTATGATATTACATTACGTCTGTTCGGGACCAAAATATTAGTACGATATATGGAGTTTTACGTTATAAAGAGGTATGATAAGTAGGGCTTTTACTGTATATGGTATTTAAGAATTCACTTGGCCTCCATTTTGAATAAAACAGGCAGAGAGAAACGAAAACCACGTATGAATTATTTCTGGGATCCCTCCACAATCGTACCAAATTTGATTAAAATCCATAGTAGGACTTGGGAAAATATGCATAGTTTAATGTTTAAATTGACTGCCATTTTGAATGAAGCAGACAGACCAACACTAAAACCCCGCGTCGACCTTCCCCTTAGTGCCCCATACTATCCTGCCAAATTTGGTTGGAATCGGTTGATTGTGAGCATGCATAAAGGAGCAACAGAAAATGGGCTGCCATTAGCATACAAAGTTATTTAGCTTTTTGTACAATTAATATGAAACATTTGGGATTAAAACGTAGCCTACGGCCTTTCTATTTGTGAAGAAAGTATGTTGAAAGTTTGATTACTCTAGCTTTAACGGTGTAGAAATGTATAGATGGCACAAATAAACAAACAAACTTTCATAAATATATAGGAGATGTACAGAGACCACTATACAAAGGAAGAGGAAAATAATTAAGAAATAATAACAATCATGGACCAGAAGTAGAAAAGAAACAAAGTTAAAAATAATACTCTGGTTTATAGACAAATCAGCATCAGGGACTGATTAAATTTTTCAGTGTGCGCCAAGAGGTAAATATATGTCATTGCTCTATGGCAGGGTTTCCCAAACTTTTTTGGCCGCGTACCCAGTAGAACTCAATCAATTGAAGTATCCCCTTGTAAAAGAATATGACAAGTATTACAAAAAAATCAGTACAATATACAGTGAAACTTTGATTTTATGATCTTCAAATTTACAATAATGATGTGCAATGAAATTGAAAATGAATTATATAATTCAAAAGGAACAGAAAAAGAAACAAACGAGTATGTACAGTTTTTTAAAGAAACAATAAAAACAAGTTAGGAAAGTACTGCGAAGGCAGATATTATAAGGCAATTTTTTTACAAAGAAAATAAATTTCTTCCATAGGTCGATGCTTAATATTAATGACATTGTAATATAGCCAGTGATAGCTCACGTGGCCCAGTTGTTAATTTTTCTCTGAATTTGCAAGCCGGTTATTAAATTTAGAAAATATGAAAATTTATTGATTTTATCCTTTCAAGTACATTTTGCCCTATCAGACATTCAATTACTGACAGTGTATGAAATGGAATATATTACGAACTGAACACTTGTTAAGCTAGCAGAATGGTATTACTAAACCAGAGCGATCTGGTGCCCCTGGCATGTAGGCCTCCTGCCACCCTTATCCAAATTTCCTTACGACTTTTTTTCCTTCTTAGAGAGCCAGTTCCTAAATTTTTCCAGCTCATCACTGAATATAGCCTTTTGATTCCCATTAAAAGCTTACCCATATAAAAGCATTGAACACGTTGCCATGGTAGTCTGTTACACTACTTAACAAATTAAAATTTTTTTTCTGTATGTGGCATGAAAATGTGTTCTTACATAATTTGGGTTTCCTGAGTTCAATGAAAGTTACAGAAAAACTCTATCACATCACATTTATTACATATGGTTATGGATAAAGTAACAATTTTTCTGTCGTTTGCAGGAAATGTGCCATTACATAGTGACATTTAAAACTCATTTTCAGCTGTTTTCTCAGTATATGTAAGTTAAAACACAACTAATAATTAAGTGATTGCAAAACAAATATTAACATTGAAAGTTACAGAAAAATATTGAAACTAATTAGACCTATCTGATTTATAGTTGTTTTCACCTCAACTTAGAAAAAGAAGTCCCTGTAGATTTTCTCGTCTGATATCTCTCTACAAAGGAACCAGCAATAGTCTCTCATCATTGCAGGGTCCTACATTCCCTGGTTGCACTGTTCCATGGTGGCAATATCCTGATGGAAGCGTTCCCCCTGTTCATCACTGACAGAAGTCAAGGTGCGAGTGTAAAAAATGGATCTTTAAGGACATGCGGCAACCCAGGTTTTTATAGTTTCCCAAGACGTCTTTTACCAAATTCACATAGTTTGGGTCTTTTCTGTTGCCTAAGAAACCGGCAGTAACAGCTTTAAAAGATGCCCCCGCAGCTGATTCGAGATCATTCAACTTAGTGTCGAAAGTTGTGTCCTTAAGCAGCTTCTTAATCTGTGGACCAACAAAAATGCCTTCCTTTAACTTTGCCTCACTAAGCTTGGGAAATTTTTCTCGTAGATAACTAAATGTTTCACCATTTTTATCCAAAACCTTTACAGAGTTTTTCATTAGGCCAAGTTTGATAAGAAGGGGAGGCATGATAATTATACCAGGGTCAACCAATGGAGAGTGTTTCACATTTTTTTTGCCTATTGCAAATTCTTCCTGTTTAGGCCAGTCTTTTACTAACAAGGGGACGTTGTCAAGTCGATGTCAAGAATCTGGTTGAAACTTCTTGAGGTGAAACTAGAGACAAAATAAGCGGACACGTGTCCCGGTTTCTTCCCCATAGGCCCGGGTTCGAGAAAAAATGGGCAAAATAGATTTACCCGCACAACGTATACCAGTATTTAACTCGGCCATTTCATCGACCGCCGTGGCTGCGGTGGCCAAGGCATTAGCATTGTTAGCTTAAGGTCGGTGGTTCGATTCCCGCTGTCTGCGGACTTTTTTCGTTTTTATTTCCGTCTATTTTTTCAAATACCAAGCTGGGTACGTTTCTCAACTTCGTTATTTGTGATTAAATGTTTTCTATAGTAATAAAATAATTTTTCATCTTTTAATCTTTCATTTTTTATTTGCCAGCGGTAAAAAGAGGTGGTCCACTTACTATTCACCATTCAACTGAATATTTTTAAGGCAAAGGCTTGGATGGTATTATCGTAAAAACAAGGAAAGCACAGATTTTCGTTGCACCACTCGCATCTTATGAAACTTATTGCAAAACATTTGCACTTCAGTTTGCCTAGGCCTTGGGGAAAACAAACCTCCCGAACGTTCATGAAAACACTTCTGGTGTCCGCTAATTTCGATGCATACTGGAGCATTCTCTGGATTCCGGGTGAAGACAGCCACAAGATGCCATATTAATGTAAATTGCTTAGCTATAAAAAAACGAACAGCCCCCGTTATATCTTGTTTATCGTGATTATCTGATAAAAACGAAGCATTGACGACGTCTTCATCGTCCGGTGCAAAGCTACTTCCGGAGGGTCCGGCAACTGGATCGATCTCCATCGATAAAGCGAAATGGTTCATGAAGTCAAAAGTCGAAATCAGGGAGGTAATCAAGACTCGTAAAATATTACGATAATCGTAAAAAACAAAAAATCGCAATACTGAACGATCAAACAGCTAAATCGTAATCCAAAAAGAGCGCAGAGGTCGTTAACGGGAGTGTAAGTGATCCAGGAGAGCAGAGGTCGATATCAAAAAAGCAAATCAAAGGAGTAAAGCGAGAGAAGCACGTAGCAAAAGCAGAGAACAGCAATAACTGAATTGGTGATGATCTGCGGCCACAATAGCACGTGTATTGCAACATTGTTGCGGGGAAATATGTAGAGTTTTAGCATGTGGGTCACCCCGCTTGGCATCACGGGCACCGTGAGAAACGCTCATTTAACGGCGTGGTGTGGCTACCTTTGCGTTGCACGTTGTTTTTTCGTCATAGAGAAGCAAGGTTGGCTTTGTTTTTCAAGCTTCGACGATGCGTTGCTTCTAATTTTGGTAAACCTGGAGAATAGTTCATAGTGTCCCAAAAATTATTTTATTGAACTCGTAAATACTATAAAAAACATTTAATCACAAATAACGAAGTTGAGAAACGTACCCAGCTTGGTATTTGAAAAAATATGGGGAAGAAAGCCAGGAAACGTGTCCGCTTATTTTGTCTCTAGTTTCACCACAAGAAGTTTCAACCGGTTTCTTGACATCGACTTGACAACTTCCCTTTGTTAGATCATTTAAAGAAGTAACTACATGGTATGTTTGTTTGTATACCTTTCACATTTAGGTATTTGTGTGACAGATTTAATTTAGAGTGCAATTTAAAAAAAAATGGATTTTTCTTATTGTTCAGATTTACCAACTGGAATCTACAATGTGTATTCAGTTTTTATTTCTTATAGAAAATCTGTAACTTGACAGAAAGATTAATCTATACACTTAATATTTGTTTTTTAACTAATAAAACATATTTGACATTAATGAACTGCCGTTTAGTCTTTCAATTTTAGATAACCCCCATTTAATGTATTACTCGATTTAAGATACAAAAAACTTGTCCCCAACGCAAACGTTAAATGGGGATTCCACTGTATATATATTAGAGATGCACCGAATACTCATTTTGGCCGAATATTAAAAATTAAAATCAGTATTCGCCCGAGGCTGAAGCCGAATATCTCCATTAGCATAAATTAGTGATGCACTAAATATCGGCTTTGGCCTTGGTAATCGGCCAAAAATGATTAAAATAAATTTTATCTTTTTAATTCTATGAGATGGAACTCTTTTGGATCTCGGAAATTAAATTTTTGTTCATTTCCATACAGTGTAAGAACAAAACTTAAAATGGCGATAAAACTACAAAGAAAATGCTGAAATACAAAGTAAGTGTCACAGCGGTTCTGGTCGCTCGCTTCGAAAACAAAGTGTGTTGATCGCTTCGAAGACGCTCGCACAAGTACATGCATTGACGCCAGAACTTGGGACACCGCCATAACATTACATTGTATTGTTTTTCCGCTTAGTCGCTCGCACAGCCCGCGTTGCTTGTACGTGGAATGGAGCCTTAGCCTTGCCTATTAAATTTAAAAATGAAACTACTAATAAGTTCTGGGTTTACGAAAAATCTGCACACATCCCCAGTGTTGACTGTGAAAGTAGGTTACAATCGCAAGAATATTCCTCCCGGAGAATTTCAGAAATCGTTTTTAAAACACTACCAAGCTGAAGTACCAACTAATGAACACTAATGTTTTCTATAGAAATCTATTCAAATTCTTTGTTAAAATGAAGATATATACAAAGAATCGCAGTCTTGTTAAGTTTATTATATATTCTGTTATATAAAAATGTCTGCACTTATGAAATTCAAAAATGAAATGAAAACTCAGTCGACATTGTGTCATTTTGGTTTTGGCACGATGGCGCTACTGTTTATATGTCATATTACCTCATGCAAAAACGTGAACCAGATGTCAGAGGTTGTCTGCTACTTAAACAGTACAGTAAAACATCAAAAATTCCAACTAATGAGGAGGAGTATTCTAAATAAACGAATTGTCCACATATTGGAACACTCTAATATATTATACGTCGTAGGCCTTAAAAACAAGTAGCACATAATTGTCAGGCTGAATCCGAGATATGTGAATTGTATTCCCAACAACTCAGTGTATTATACTTTTATTTAGTGTTTTCAGCTTTCTTCTATTATGTCATTATCATTTTTCGTTTTATCAAAAAAAAAATGTAATATTCGGCTATTCGGCCATCCAAAGGCTGAGGCCGAATAGCAGATTTTGGCCGAATACCGTATTTACCGAAAGGAAGACTACCTCGAATTTAAGACGACCCTGAAAAAACCAAGGTCTATTTACGAAAAACTTTTAACTATAACACACTAAAAGCATGAATAAAAAATTGGTACAACACACATTGTACAAACTTTCTCATATAATAATGTGTCGTTTAGTTATCTTTAGAAAATCGTATCGGCCGGTTTTTAGAAAATCCAATTTTTGTTAAAATTGCCCAAGAATAAACTAGCCTTATATTCATTCATTGAGAAAAATGAAATATGTAATATTATTGCAGAAGTATACTCAAGTAATTGTACAAAATTTTATCAAAATCGTTCGAGCCGTTTTTGAGAAAATCAAATTATTCTTACATCTATATCTACAGTTCACCCTGCAAGCCACCGCAATGGTGTGTGGCAGGGGGTGCAATAGCAAGTTGCATAGAATAAGGTAACTTTATATTCATTTTTTGAGAAATATGAACTATACAGTTAGACTGAAGATGTAAACTCAAATAACTGAACGAAATTTGATCAAAATCGTTAGAGATGTTTTTGAGAAAATCAAATTCTTGTTAAAAATGTGTAGAATAAACTTCCCTTAATTATTGAGCAATGTCAACCATTTCTTCATAGACTCTGCTTAGTATGATAAAATGCCTAAGTACGAGATTTCATTCATTTTCGCTCTACCGTATGGGCTCTAGACGGCATTGAGAAAACCACTTTTTTGGATTCAGCGACACCTAAAACGTATATTTCCATAAAAATCTCGAGGTCGAATTTTTTCGCGATAACAATACTTTCTCAATACTTGGATGAGAAAGTAAAAAGGCATTGGCTTTGACATCTAACAATTATTCCTTTAGGTAGCAGTTCCCTAAGCATTGTTTTGCATTTTAAAATAACATATGGCGGCAACTTCGTGCCATCCGTTAACGCAGCCAACATTACCGTAACGCGTAATTTTTCATTCCCGGAAGTTTTTATAGTGATACTATATCTTTGGGGTAACTTATTTTAAACTTAAAAATAATGACTAGTCTTCCCTTTACATTAAAAATTGGCGAAGTGAGTACTAATGGAGTGCTTTCATAAATGTTATACTCTTTAAAATTCAGGTGTACTTTCGTCTGCTGCTGGAGCACCATTCGAAAGGTGGCAGATTTTTAAATTGTAATACATAGACATGTTTAAAATGTAACAATATACCTCAAATACGGCCGCCAATCCTTGCTTAACCATCTACATTGTCGCACACAAAAGATTTCCTAACCAGCCGTAAACACCCATTCCATCAGTACCCCGGAGGTAATCTTTCGTACTATGTGTAACTTTAAGAACAATGATACGCATTTTTAATGTATTATAATAATTAATTAAATGTAATGTATTGTTGAATGCATTTATAAATGCGTTTTCATGGACATATACTCGAAATCCGGGTGTTCCGTGTGGTGTTTAAAATGCATGCATTTTTCCCAGCTAAAACTTCGTACTCAATTTTAAGACGATCCCTAATTTTTTTGTAGACATTTTTTGTAAAAACCTTGTCCTCCTTTCAGGTAAATACGGTATATATACTAGCTGGAGTGCCTGTTGAATTTCAACAGATTTAGTGAATCTAAAACTTCGACCGTGTAATATGTAAGGAAGAAAATCTCGCTAAAATAACGTATAAATTCCCTCTCCCTCCCTTTCACCCTCTCCTTCCCTTCTCCCCCTCCCTCCCCCTCGCTTCCTCCCCCTCGCTCCCTCCCACTCCCTTCCTCTCCCTCGCTCACTCCCTTTAGGGTTAAATGGAAGAGGGAACCTTATGGTCTCAATTTCGCCCTGAAAATAAAGTCATCTATCTATCTATCCCTCTCACTCCCTCTCCCCCTCTCCCCCTCTCCCCCTCTCCCCCTCTCCCTCTCCCCCTCTCCCTCTCTCCCTCTCCCCCTCTCCCTCTCTCCCTCTCCCCCTCCCTCCCCCCCTCTCCCTCTCTCTCTCTCTCTGTAATGTAAGAAGGGACTATATAGTTTCAATTTCGCCCTCAATAAAGTCGTTTGTCTCTGTCTATCTCCCTCCCTCCATCTCTCTATCATTAAAAACTTTATTGGTAATATTTCAATAATAATAATCAACAAATATTAGGTTGTCATGTAAACAAAGCAAACGCGCACACAAATTGACAAACAATATTACGTTAAAAATTTTCCAATATAAATGCAGTGGACTCTCAATTTTGGTGACAATGGGAGTTGTCATGGTAGCTTATAATGGGTATTGTAATAAAACTGATAAAATCTCGTATTTTATTGATTCTAAATGCATTTTTATGCTAATCAGATCAGGATTCGGATTCTGTCTTCAATAAAAATAAACTTTGTTCTTTTCTTCATAGAACTATTCAAGTCTCAAGTTTGTGCCATGTTTCTAAGTAATTTTAAAATTCAAATGAAAAATAAGCTGCACTTGTCCCTATGTTATTCAAATGAAAAAAGAAAATATTTTTTAAAATTAGACAGGTCAATCAAATCAATATAAAAACCTTACTACACACCCATACTCGTTATTCCAGTTAAAATGATACCTTTCTCTTGTTTCTACGTTCTGTAGTTGTTGAACTATAAAATTTCATACAAACACTTTATTTTATAGATATATATATCATCATCATCATAGGTAGTCTGTCTGTTGACAGGTCGTCCGTGATTATTCATGGTTAAACTTGGTTCTCCATATACTCCTATTTTCCGCAGTTTTCTTCATGTCTTGATATCTCTCTTTCCCTTTCAAGTCTTCTACCAGCTGAAACCTTTTCTTACCTCTTTCTCTTTTTCCATCCAGTTTTCCTTCTAGCACTTCTTTAATCATGCACTCTCTCCTCAGGTAATGCCCAATCCAGTTCGCCTTCCTCTTTCTGATAGTCTGTATAATCATTCGCTTCTCTCCTATTCTTCGTAGTACTTCCTCATTTTTAACCCTATCTGTCCATTTTATCTTCAGCATTCTTTTCCATGTCCACATTTCGAGATTTTCCAAGTATTTTATATAATTTTTCCTTAGCGTCCATGTTTCTGCTCCGTACAAAGCTATACTCCATACATAGCATTTTATCAACCATTTGCGGATTTCCTGCTTTATATTTCCCGTTAGCAGGAGTGTCTTTCTTCTGAAAGCGGCTTTTGCTTTTGTTATTCTAGTCCTGATTTCCTAGGTACATTTTGCTTCTCTCGTTATGATGCTTCCAAGGTATTTATAATCTGAAACTTGTTCTAATGGCTTTCCTCCAATACTTATGTTCAAATTTTCTTCGTTACTTGATATTCGCATAACCTTGGATTTTTCTGTATTAATTTCCATACCGTATTTTCTACCTGTTATCACTAGTCTTATTTATAATTTTCTGGAGTTCCTTTTCCTTTCTTGCTAAAAGTACTTGATCATCCGCATATTTCACTGTTCTTATAATCCTTCCTCCGATTTTGAAATCTCCCGTGCCTTCTAACGCTTCCTGCATTAGCCTCTCTCCATATATATTGAATAGAATCGGCGATAGACAGCAGCCCTGTCTTACTCCTCTACCGATATGTTCTCCGCTGATGTCTGCATTCTCCAACCTGACCTTTTCAACTTGATTCACATATAGATTCCTGATCAGTCTCCTGTCTTTCCAGGCTACACCTATATCCTTTAATATCCTCATCAGCAGTACCCAATTTACTCTATCAAAGGCCTTCTGCCAGTCGACGAAACATACGCAGCAATCTTGACTGTACTCTATTGCCCTTTCTGATATGATTCTCACTACACCGATAGCATCACTGGTTCCTCGTCCTTTTCTGAAGCCGAATTGATCTTCCCCTAGCATTTCTTCATCCTTTTTCTATAGCCTTTTATTAAGAATCCTTGGGATGATCTTCGAAGTGTGTGGCAGTAGGGATATCGTTCTGTAGTCTTTACGCTGCATTGCCTTTGGCTTTTTCTTTAGAGGGATCATTGTTACGTCTAAGAAATCCCGAGGCCACTCTCCCGAGTCATTAATCTTGTTAATTAGTTTCGATCCCATGAGTTTAAGTACCTCGGCCAATACTCCATCGCTGCCTGTAGCTTTTCCTTTCTTTAGTTCCAGTATCGCTTTTTCTACTTCGCTTTTCATAATACTTGGTCTCTAGTTGTCTTCTTCAATGCAATTCTCTTCTTCCAGTTCCATTTGTACCGATCCTGCCTGCTTTTTGTATAGTTCCTTAATGTATTCTTCCCATACCTGTGCTACATCCTTTGGTTCTGCGACTGTTTTTCCATCTGTATTAATAATTACTTTACCACGAATCCCATTAGGCTTCTTATCTTCTAACTCCAGTGCCCTAGCGTACGTCATATCGTATCGTCCTAACTTCTCCATCTGTTGTATTTACTCACATTTTTCTTTTATCCAAATTTCTCTAGCTTTATCTGTTACCCTTCTCAACTCATTTTTTATGCATCTATAATTGGTTCTACTTTCTTCACTGTTAACATTTTTCCTTTTTCTTCTCTCATCCATTTTCTCCAGCATTTCCTTAGTGATCTATGGTTTTCTGATTTTCTTCTCGTTTCCCAGTCTCTTTATTCAAGGTATCTTTGATGCTGGCTTTCACTTCCTCCCATTCTGTATCCACGGTCTTTGGTTTGTTTTCCAAATTTCTAATGCGATCTTCCAACTTCGTGCTGAAGACATCTTTCTTTTCTTTCGGTTTTTCTAGGTCCCAAGTCTGTCTATCTCTTCTCGTTTTCCTTATTTGTTTCAGCTTTGTAGGTACAAGATACACACACATACATGCGCGTGCACACACACACACATGCGCGCACACACACACACACACATATATATACACACGAGGGTGAATCAAAAATTTCCTAGAAGATGGCTCTAGCACCATTCCTGAGTTCCAAACAATAAAACCATTGTTGCCTGAAATCAGCATAAACTTAACTATAAGAATACATCATTCAGTAATGAAAAGATTGCGAAGGAGAAAAATTCTGAACTTGACAGGGACTCAAACCCAGGTCTCTCACTTGCCGGGTAGGTGCTCTAACCACTAAGCTACGAAGCGAGACTAATTCTCGAATTGGGGTATTTTTGGTGAAGAAAGAAAGAGCTAACTCATTTAGTAAGTGAGAGGTGTTTTCCGCCGTGCTTCAGTGAGGACAATTAGTGTCGGAAAGATTTACTAATTCAGCCACTCCCCGACTTAGTAAGGGTTCCGTTCTGCAAAACTTTATGTAACACGAGTTTTACGTAAGTCATAATTTGCCGAACTACCCATGCAGTACAGTATGTGCAGTGAATAAGTCAACCCGAAAAAAAAAAACATTCCATGCATATAAATTAAGGAAATTATTTATTCATGTGCTATTTCTCACACAGAAAACAGAACTACAAAAAATTCCAGCCTCGAAAGTAACAATAATAATAAAGTAATAAAAATTAATAAAAACAGCAGCAACATTCCCGATAATCAGAGGTAGTTGGAATGGTGAACGTTAGATGGCGTGCAGAACAACAGTAGTGATAAGGTTGGCAGTGCGGAACAACGGTAGCGGTAAAGTTAGCAGAAGTGCAGTCCTAATGTTTAATAATATTGATAATACCTGCAATTAAACCAAAAATTCCAGTTAAGTGGCATTTAGCCTTAGCGTCGCACGCTATTGAATTTGATTAGAAATTTACGTAATATAAAGATATCCGAATTTAAACACAGAATGCCACTTATGTTGACCCTAGTGTTGTTTTGTTATCACTGTTGATTTTAAAGGTGCCGAACCTTTTACATGTTCTTTTATACGTGCACTGCCCTTCAAAATCGTATTCACTGTTGAAGCAGCGAGACCTAGTTCACGTGCGATGGAAGACAAGCTTTGTCCTGCTTCATACTTCTTTATCGTTTTCATTTTCTTCTCTAAATCAATTTTGTTACATTTTCTACTAGTCGCTGCAGTTTTACACTCTCTTGGTCGCTTTCCAGTCATGATTGTAATGAAAATACGAGGTAAAAAAATCACTGAAAATAGCGCGACGAGGCCATGGGTATCAGAACAGAAACAATGGCAATAGATGACTGATCATAATGCAAGTGCCTTGTGGGAGATGCCATAAATCTGGAATATATACATTGTTGCATTTATGATCTATGGGGGATACTATAGCCACCTGGCGGTTGGCGCCGTGCCGTCTCCCGTCTTCGTCGGCCGCCCAGTATCTCCACCGCTGCACGCAATACGCATTAAAAATTTTTTTTTAGTTTATCGAAAAGTTTACATAAAGTCGAGTTTACGTAAGTCGGGGTTTACGTAAGCTGGGGAGTGGCTGTAATTAATTTTAATGCTGTATTTACGTAATCTGCATCCTCGTGTACCACGCGCACCCCCATTTTTTGGACCAGTTCGAGGAGAAAAAATAAAATCATACTTTAATAAGTTGACATCTATGGCAGCGGAAAATTAGAAAAAATCAAAAAATGTGGGGATTCACCGTAGGTGTGTTCTCTCCATGGTTCCCTCAAAGCTGCACGTCTGCGCAGCCGTGCAGCAGTTTTTGAAGGAATGCCCAGGTGATACTAGTGTAGTACTAACGTATGTTATGTAATATGGTGTTCATATTTGATTGACGAGAAACGACTATTTTTTTACGAGGATAAGATCCCGGGGGATGACGAGGTCAAATTATTCTTTTCGTATGAGTTTTTATAAATAGGTGAATAAATTGTATTTTATGTCGCCGTAATTTTAGTTAATACTCTTTATTTAATTACAAACTGAAAATCTTGGGCATTCATACTTGTTCGTAATTTGAAATAAATGACCCCAGCTGTCTAAGCACTTTAAAATCAAAATTTTTACTTGCGTGGCCTTGTGAACAGTGGGGGTCGGATTACAATCGGTGTCGGCTTACAATCAATTAAATACGGTAGCATATATCTTCGAGTATAACTCAAAAGTTTACTTTTTAGCGTAAAATAGCATCTAAAATCCAAATCTTGAGTATAAGTCTAAGCAAAGAAAACAAAAACAAGAAAATCTGATGTGGCCAACACATGACTTTCTCCATATTTGGGGTATAGATATTTAAATTATTATGAATAGCATTATAAGGCAAAATTATTATTTCGTATCGTAAAATAAACAGTCATCCTTATTGCCTTAAATTATATTTTGAATATGTTTACAGAATTCACAGCTAGATGGTGGCGCTGTATCCTGGAAATTTATGAATAAATTATCTACTAAATGGAAGGTTCTACGAAAATTTGTTTCAAACAAAACATGGAAGAAATATTATTCTCTACAACTTTGGTCCTTACGAAGATTACCAATAACGATGTTTTTAAGGAGATATTTAACGGAAACCGAAAAACCGGTTATTTTTAATAACTCCTAAACAATAACTCCTATAGAAAATTGTTACAAATGAAAGTTGTAGGAAATTACATTCTCTATAACCTTTGTATAGAATTGTATATACAATAATGATGTTTTAACGAAGAAATATCGCAAAAACCGAATCAGGTTTCGAATAAACCGCGACTTCTGGTTAACCGATATTGTCCAAAAACTAATCAGTTCTTTGTGCTCATGCTAAAGTGTTATATTTGAAGTTTGGTAAGGATATGGCAAGTAATTTTCAAGTTAGAGCATCCACAATCACATACACAGACATCATTCCAAAAATAGTTTAAACGTGTTCTAGGGATCAAAATATCTATTAAACTACTGGTTTTTTGAAAAATTCGTATCACATACACACAGACAACAATGAGAAAATAGTCCAAACGTTTTCTAGGGACCTCAAAACGTGTATTTCCGTTGAAATCTCGAATTCAATTTTTTTACTTTCTCCCTACGTAGTATGTGAAAGTATTGTGATCACAAAAAAAATCGACTTTGAGATTTCAACGGAAATACACATTTTGAGGTCTCTAGAACATGTTTAGACTAATTTTGGAATGTTGTCTGTGTATGTGTGGATGTATGTAGTTGGGTTGGTGCTCTAACTCAAAAAGTACTTGTCATATTAATACCAAATTTCATATATAACACTTTAGCATGAGCACAAAGAACTGTTTCATTTTTGGACAATACTGGTTAACCGGAAGTCTAGGTTTATTCGAAACCCGATTTGGTTTTTGCGATATTTCTCCATTAAAACATCATTATTGTATATACAGTTCTATACAAAGGTTATAGAGAATGTAATTTCCTACAACTTTCATTTGTATCAATTTTCCATAGCAGTTATTGTTTAGGAATTATTTATAAATAATCGGTTTTTTCGGTTTCCGTCAAATATCTCCTTAAGAACATAGTAATTAGTAATATTCGTGAGGACCGAAGTTGTAGAGAATAATATTTCTTCCAAGTTTTGCCTGAAACAAATTTTCGTAGAACCATCCATTTCGGAGATATTTTGTTTTTTCTTAATTTACTGTGTACAGCGCCACCACCATGTAGCGGTGAATTCTGTAAACATATTCAAATATAGTTTACGACAGTAAGGACAACTGTATTCTTTTACGATGGGAAATAATAATTTTGCATTGTAATGCTATTTATAATAATTTAAATAGCTATACCCCAAATATGGAGAAAGTTGTGTGTGGGCCACATCAGATTTTATTCATGAATACAATACTTTCTGTATGCTACGTATATGGAGAAAGTTATAATTTTGAAATTTACAAAAAGTAATATATATACAGGTGAACCGCTACATACAAACATTGAAGAAATTCGTATATACGAACATTCCACATACCAATGAATTGTGCCTTGCACTTCATTTACGAACACACCCTCATGCACTTACGAACATCGGTCGCAGTAAGAACTTGAAAAATTTCAACAGTTGTCATTTGCCATTTTTATTAGAAACCGTACGGGCACATGTTTATGTACGTATTGTCTTTTATTACCCTTGAAATACGAAAAACAATCATAAACTTATGAGTTTGTGAAAGTGCTAAGAGTGGTAAATAATGTCACGTATGGAAACCAAAATAGACATAATAAATAGATAAGAAAAAGGTGAGTTGGTTGCTTTGATTGGTCATGTTTATGATCTCAATCGTTCAACAATTGCAACCATTTTAAAAGACAAAGGAAAAACACGTGATCATATTTGCAATGCAGGCTTTGTTCAGTCCGTGATTATAAGTAAAAAACTAAATGCCATCGTTTAAGAAATGGAATGGTTTTAACAATTTGAATTCAGCATAAAAATAAAAAAACCAATGCTTGAGTACTGAATTGATTCTTTTCTTCAATCCACTCATTTGGGCAAGTTTTTTTTAAAGATAAAATATAAATTTTAAGCTTTCCTTTCAAACTACATAAGTACGGCGAAGCTGTATTATTCTATCATTAGCCTTCGCATTTTCCGTGATTTAGCGTAAATTTTTCATACTAATTTTTGCCAGTCATGTTTTATTATTGACCCAGAAAAATGTCCATCTAGTTTGCGACTCGGGTATAAGTCGAAGGTAGGGTTTGTTCGGCCTAAAAAAGCAAGAAATTTCTCGACTTATACTCGAGGATATACGGTAAATTATTAAATTCAAACAAATTTTAATGTGATGTTTGACAGTTCATTTGTATAAGTAGTGCACTGAAATTTGGCATAAATTCACACTTAAGTGTGCATCTTAACTCCACCTCTAAAATTTATCCAGGATCTGAGACCTTTTCCTTGATTTCATCAACGTTACTGCGGAAAAAGTTGATACAGAGGCAAGTTGATTCTAATGTAGAAAACTGTTTTTGAATGACTACATTGAGAACTGTGAACTCATTTTCTTTCAAAATACGAGTCTACATAATAACAATCGAATCATCTTTCAAATGGTGATTGCTCTGACTTTGCAGCAAATGCATATCCGTCTCGAAAATGAGCCCGTCCAAAGAAAATAAACTTCCGAGCTCTTGAGGTAGTCGAGAATCATGAATGTCAATGTGATATGGATCTTCCATTAATTGAAAGGCAGTCCTGTACTTTTCATAATCTGAAAATCACTGGGAAAATTTTTATAGCAATCCACATAGTGCTGATGTTCAAAATCGTGCTTTTCTTCATATTACGCCATGTTCAGAAAGTGCATAAAATCTTAAACCTCTGTATGTTCCACAAAAAGTTTCAGTTTTGACATAAATTTTTGTACGTACTGTGCCAAATTATGGATTAGCTTTCCATTTCCCAGAAGTTAAAGTTCAATTCTTTCATATGAGCAGTGATGTCAGTCAGAAAACGAATGCCACATTGCCACTGTTCATCCTTGATCACAGAGTAAGTTGTTATTTTTTCTTTCTTCACAAGGAAGTCTCGGATTGGTGTTTGCAAGGCAGTAAATCGTTCCAAGACCTTTCCACGACTCACCTATGACACATTTGAATGGTACACAACATTTTTAAAACCAGCGTTCTCCACTTCATTCAACAACTCGACAAATTGTCGATGGTTCAGAGCGCCGATGTGGATATAATTGATGATTTTAATAACCGTTTCCATTGCATCTTTCAAAATGTCATTCTCTGCCATTTGAGCACAAAGATTTTCTTGGTGCAAAATGCAGTGAAAAGAGCTCAAAGCATCAGATGCCGCTTCAGAAGGCTGATAAATCCAGATTTGTGTCCAACCATCGTAGGTGCTCCATCTGTCCTAACTGAAAACTATTTCTTCAAATATAATTCAAACTTTTTCGCAACATTATTGAAAATGTCAAAAATATCGACACCATAAATTGTGAGAATTTCTTCATGAATATCGAAATCTTCTGACACAAAACGAATCCAAAAATGAGTTGTGCGGTTTCTTTAATGTCAGTTGGCTCATCCAAGGCTATCGAAAAATATGCACAGTTCTTTAACTGAGCTCTCAGTTGGGTTTCAATATTTTGCGCCATATCTTGTGTTCGATGAGAAATCATCTGATGACTTAGCTGTAAATTTCAAATTTTCTGCATTATGTCGCTTTTTGTCTTCAGTTCATAATTTTTTAGCATGCAACACACAGTAAGGTTACTACTCGCTACAATGTAGCTACTGATATATACTGTGTGTGTGCTGCAGTTTCAGGCCAAGCAAGGGGACATTGCCTTACTATTGGACGTCGTATTGTTGGCTGTGTAGAACGTAGCAGCAGTAGTCGGGTATGAGAAGGTGCGAATCATTATTGTGCAACACTGTAACTGTATATTTGTATAAAATTCTATTTATAAAAATAATATTTTGTATTGTGTGCGAAAAGGTTGTTGAATTTAAAATTTACACAAATTTAGTACTATGTGGTTTAATAAACTATTAAAAAATAGTCAGTAGACTGTGAGCATCAATTCGACACATATCAATGGCTTATTTGCCACAAGTTGCGATGGTGTTGGACACCTCTGTTCTATAACAACATCAAAGTGAAACAAGTACAGGCGACTCCCGAAATTCTACCATTGGAGGTTTGACCATTCAAGATTCGACCATTCGAGATTCAACCAACTCGAGAATTGGACCGGTCGAAGCCTGCTTGTATCAACCCAGCTGATCGGTCGGTCGAATTAGGATCTAGTTTACGTGGAGTAATTTTCGGCCCACCCAACCACACGACGTTTAGTTTCAGTCTAGTCATCGTTATTTTTGCCCTAATTGTTTGAATTTGTGCTGATTTCACTCATTTTTGTAAATCTTTTATTTAAATTTATTTATTTTATTTATAAATTTATCACTTGACTTGGCATCGTCATTCCTGCTCTAATTGTTTGAATTTGTGCTGATTTCACTCGTTTTTTATGTAGATCTTTTATTTAAATTATTTATTTTATTTATTTATCAATTCACAAGGCATCTAAAAGGAAATGTAATAGTGATAATGCAAGTGAATTGAATAAAAGAGTGCATAAGACTCATAGTTATGAATTGAAATTAGAAATTTTATAGCGTGTTGAGAAAGGTGAAAGCCATGCTGAAATCGCACGATCGTTGGGGATGTTTCGTTCAACTGTTAGCACTTATGTGAAACAGGAGGAGAAAATTCTAAAACATGATAAATTCAGGTAATTTGATAACAATAATAAACGGTCCTAGGCACGGTGTTGTGATTCCTGAAATGGAAAAACTTATAAAACTTTGGGTAGATGATCATTGTCAGAAACACATTTGTATTAGTGAGGCCATGATGAGAGAAGGAAAGGATGGATAAAATTTCTGTTGATGAGCCTCCATTTAGTGCAAGTCATGGCTGGTTTTACACATTTAAGAGAAGGGCAGGTATGCATAGCCTTAAATTAACTGGCGAGGCTACAAGTGCAAATACTGATGCTGCCTCAAGTTATTAATTTCGCTGCAATATATAGTTGTATGTATAAATAGATGTATGCAGGGATGTGCTGCAGCCGGCCCGGTTTGGCTTGCACAAAGTCGTTTGTTAAAATCTTTGAAGCTCGACAAGTCAAATGTTGCACGTCACTCTTCCGTTAACTTTGTTGGTAAAATACTAATACTACTCATTCCTCCATTTAAATAACATGGGAATGGGTGAGGCGGATTTAATTTAATTTTTATTTTAAAATTACATAAAATACAGTAAGTCCCCGACTTACACGGGTCCGAGTTACATGGATCCGTAGATACATGGATACATGACATAACTTATCCGCACGCTCGATCGTTAGTTAAACTGCCGCTCAATAGATGGCATTACTAGTACAGTAATCCCTCAATATACGAGCAATTGGTTTATGGGTTTTTGATTATTCGAGATGCACAAATTAATACCTGTTTTTCAATTTACGGGCCAATTTTCGCTTATAATATGATCTCCTTCCTCTCGCAAACCGATCGTTTTTCCTGGCATCTATTCTCGGCTTTCGCCGGTTCCCGAATCTTCTCGAATGTGCAGAACGTCACGGCATCCCAACTTTAATGATGTAACTGTTGTTTATAAAATTTATAACATGGGGTGTATTGGGAAATTAATTTTTGTTTTACGAGTTTTTGCCTTACGAGCAGTTTTTGAGGAACAAATTAAGCTCGTAAACCAAGGGATCTGTACGTTGATGCACGGCTGACAGCTATTTAGATTTGTTATCCCGTGGGTGTAAGTTTTCTTACAATTATGTTTTTATATATGTACTGCACTGAATATATTTTCATTTTCTTAACATTTTTTTTTTATAAGCACTACTTTTTTAGCTTTAACTATCCATTGAAACTAACGTGTATGTCAAAAAATATATCGTATTTAAGCATTGTTGGACTTACATGGTTTTCAACTTACACGGCGACCTTCGGAATGAATTAACCGTGTAAGTTGGGGACTTATTGTAATCATACAAACAAAAATTTATTATTTCCTTTTTTGTGCAAAAGATTAGTTATACATTTAAAACATTTTTTATTTAATTTATTCATAATTTAATATTGTTGTATTAACACATTAGTAATGTTATTTTATCTTTATATAACGTGAGGGGAGACTTAATAATTTTTTCCTGAGATGCGGGAACATATCCCCTGATTATAACATGCAAGTCTATGGATAAACGGCATTCGACATTCAACTGTTCAAGATTCGACCACGTTTTCAGGAACGCGTCCCGGTCGAATCTCGGGAGTCGCCTGTATATATAAAAAACAACTTTTATAAAGTATGTAGAGTAAAGATGAAACACCAACCCAAGCGTTTAATTCCATGTTTTTACTGTCAATTAAAAGTTTTATGGTCTTTTCTATATCTCCAAACATTCACATAAATTCTTCAAGAGTCAGAATCATTTTTAGGGGTTGATGGTAGGATGTAGTTCGGTATGTGGTCATTGCCATTTACAGTGCCACAGTCAAGATGTGCTATTTCCATTAATTCAACAATAATAGGAAATCCATATTTTACTCTCCTTATTTGATCTGTAAGGTATCAATTGATAAATTTAGTCGTATAGAGGATAACATTTGAAACAAAAAAGCATATAATTACGACTTATAGTTTAGGAGATAAAAATTTACCTACATTACTACCTACATATGTGGTGTGTTCAAAAAGTTCCCGAAATGATTTTTCAGAGTGCGACCAGTAATGCTCACATTGGATGTGCATGGAGTGGCTAGTAACCTGGCTGTAACATAAAAGTTGCAACATGTCCGAGGTAGCTCAGGTGTTTTGTTAAAGCATTATAACTGGTTTTGTGATTGTGATTTTTTCCGCTATGTTGTGTTTGGATATGACGTCTGCAATTCAGCAAATAATTTACATGAATTTTTTTTTCAAACTGGGGAAAACAGCTGCGGAAACCCACAAAATGTTGCATCAAACTTAACGGTGATGAGGCCTTGAGTCAAACGATGACTTACAAATGGTACAAACATTTCAAAAATGGAAGAACTTCAACGGATGATGATGAGTGATCTGGCCGATCTTCAACTTCAAGAATCAAACCTGTCATTGACCAGGTGAAAGAAGTTATCTGTGAAAACTGTAGACTAACTGTCCGAGAAGTAGCAGAAGAGACTGGAATATCCATTGACTCATGTCACACAATTTTAACCGAAGATTTATGGATGCATCAGGTCTCAGCGATGTATGTGCCCAGGCTCTTGACTGATGATTAGAAAAAGGAACATTTCCATCTGTGAAAATCTCCAAAAAGCGAAAGAGGATGAATATTTTTTAAAAACGTCATCACCGGATATGAGACGTGGGTCTACGGGTATGACATAGAAGCAAAACAACAATCCTCACAGTGGAAGAGTGCTGCTTCGCCGAGTCACAAAAAAGCACAACAAGTGTGCTGAAATGTGAAAGCAATGTTGCTCGTTTTTTTCGATTTTTGAGGCATTGTTCACCATGAATTCGTTCCTTGAGGCCAGACGGTTAATCAAGTGTACTGTCTGGAAGTTCTGAGACATCTGCAGGATGTCGTACGAAGAAAACAAACGGAAATGTGGACTGCGGGAATATGGTGCCTCCATCACAACAACGAGCCTGCTCACACAGCCCTGTCAATTCGAGAGTTCTTGGCGAAACATTCAATTCCTGTTCTTCCACACCCCTCCTATTCTTCTGATCTCTCCCCTCCGGACTTTTTTCTATTCCCTAAACTAAAAATGGCCCTAAAAGAAAGAAGATTTAAAACAGTGGATGACATCATTATGAATACCACGAATGATCTGAAAGTGAAACAACAAAGATCCTTCCAACAGTGCTTCCAAAAGTGGAAAAAGCAGTGGGAGCGATATATTGCTGCACAAGGGAATTACTTGGAAGGGAATATTTCTCATTAAGCTTTATGTTTTGAAATATAATTTTTATAAATGAATTCCAAGAACTTTTTGAACACACCTCGTATATATATATATATATATATATATATATATATATATATCACAGTAAGTAAATATAAGAGTTGTTAATAGAAAGCTGATATGTAAAGTCCAGTGTTATAGTATCAGCCATTACGTAAATTTTCTCAAGTACCCCCTAGCACCTTTAAAAGTACCCCCAGACCCTGGGGATACTGGGGTACCGTGGGGCCCAGTTTGGGAAATCCTGCTCTACAGGGGTATACTCAGCATACACAAAATGGAAATAAGAAGAAGGGAAGGATATGCACACACGAAACATTAAAAGGAAACAAGCACGATACCCTTCCTAAAGTAAGAAATGGCAGCAAGTTTTCTTAAAAATTTTCAGGGTCCTGGTTTGCCTACCCCTTTGAGCAGGGGACAACCTGCACTATTGGAATGTATATCTTCGCTAGACCTTCCCATAAAACTTCGCTCCTTCAGCTTCAGTGGTTTTCCTGCAGTATCATATCAAAATTCTGAATTCTCTGAATTGGAAGCCACCTTGTGGAAAATCCAATCATTATCAAATTTATAGATGAATAAGAGCTATCTAATCCAAAAATAATTTTCTAAATATCTCTAGTAGTTTGGCTACAGTAGCATTTGGAAACTGGTTTTTCCAAATTCAGAGCCACCTAGTGGAAAATCTTTGAACTACTTGGAAAATTCATAGATGTACAGGGTGTCAGATAAATCATTCCCTATTTTAAAACTGTTATTGGCTCCCAAACTAAAGTATGTATTTTAACCGGTCTTTCACTGGTTTTAAGCATAATCATTAACCATTTCTGTTGCAGGTGAATAACATTGAACAATGGCTGGAAAATTAAGCATAGAAGAACGGGCAAAAATTGCATCAAGTATGGAATTCAGTTGTTCAACTACAAAGATGGTGGAGAGCTACACATGACAGAAATGCAGTCCTTGACCTGAAAACCATTAAAATCTGCCACATGAAATTAATGACAGCGGGTTCTGTAAAATACTTACAAGGAGAAGGCACTATTGACCCCCAACCGATTTGGCTGACACTTCGTAGAGATAATATTCATGACGTCCGATGAACATACATATACATATCAGGGCCAATACCCAGCCGTTTTTATTTTATTAATAAAAATAAGGTAATATTTCCCGAGCCACTGGTTGAATACCAAGTTCTGTAGCAGAACTCTAAATAAGTGGTGCTGGTGTAGTGGGTAACATGCTCAGCTGTAAATGTCAAGATCCCATGTTTGAGTCCACTAAGTTTCGATTTTTTTTCTTTTTTTCCACGTATTCACTTTCCTCATTTTAAATGTTTATTTTCTTACACATTTTTATTTTTTTTGCTGTCCCCTGCATAGTAGTGGTATGTATAAATATATGGGTAATGTAAAATAAAATCCATTAAGTTTATGACAGCATTAAATATTTACTACACACAATTAATATATTTTTATTTTTTTGCAGTCCCCTTCCTTCATGCCCTTCATACTGGTGATCTTGCGTTGATTTTGCAGTAAGTTGCATTTTGCAACCACCTAATGAAATTCTTGACTTTCCGATAAAAATATACGTCGCAGGATTGGCATATTGATGTGCAGTTTTGAGGAATTATTTGTAGTGTACGTAGCAGTTGGTATTCCTCATCAAGAATTTCTTGTTGATTTACTAGTTTGTCCTTCCATGAATCAGCAGTGAAAAGAGACATTGTCTTGCACGTGTGGTTTCACAATCATGAGCTTCTCCGAAAAAATGGATTAATGTCGGATAAAGAAGTTCCCGAAAGTGAATGTGACCGTAGTGTTTTAATGGCCCAAGAAATTTATACAAGTGTTGTGGATATGCTTGGCGAGATAAACTGCCATGAAGATTACAGTCTGGTGAGGCCTGATGAAGTCGACGAAATGCACGGATATGAGGAAATCGAGTTAGCTAGGAGAAGTTTGGGAAGCGAGTACGAACCAACACCAAAAAATACAAACCAATAAATTCGGTTCCATATAAAACTAAAGTGAAAGTGATCGGTATTTCAGATATGCACCCATCGTGGAAATTGTCATCCCTACAGAAACAGGGAACAAAGTATTTAAGGGATATGAAGCAGTTAAGGAAATGCCGAGAAGATGTTGAGAAAGGAGGCTCACGCAAAAATAAACATGACCTCATCAATGAGCGGGTGTACGATCGTTTTGTGGAAGCTTGGAATAAGCAGCAGCACGTGGACACACAAACACTGCAGCAGTGGGGAATGGCAGCAGCGCTCCAATTTTTTAATGAAGATTTTCATTTCACTGCGTCTTTATGATGGGCTGTGAATTTCAAGGCAACACATAATATTCGTCAATGACGCATCAAGAAGTACATCAGTTAGAAAGAAGCAGCCATGCCAGGAGAAATTCTGCAGTCTGCTTTACGCTTTCGAGACCAAACAAGACCTCTGATCAGTAATTTCAATCCGGATTTTATAATGAACATGGACCATACTGGATACAATTACCGAGTGCAAATTAAATGGACGCTGACCCATAGAGGAGAAAAACACGTAGAGTTGAATGTGTGCAGATTTGCAAAGACTACTCATTCGTACACAGTGCAGTATGCAATGACAATATCGGGGAAACTTCTTCTGAGAGTTTTTATTTGTTTACAAGAGACTCATGGACAGTTTGGTCCTAAAGTTACAAATCAAGTTAATGAGTTGATGGACGAATTCAAAAATGTATTTGTTACTGCAACAAAATCCGGTAAACTGCAGTCGGGGACCTATGAAGAATATCTCAAAAACGTCCTGAAACCATACGTGCAAGACATAAGTTTCCTTTCGTTGTTGATTCATGGGAAGGACAAACGAATAAATCGTTATACAATGAAATATTTATTGACTAGGAAAACCAACTGTTATGTACGCTTCAAATAATTCCTTCGACATGCACATCAATATGCCTACCCTGCGACATATTTTTATTGACAAGTCAAGAACTTCATTAGGCGGTTGCAAAATGCAACTTATCTACTGCAAAATAAACGCGAGTTCACCAGTAGGAAGGACATGGTGAAAATTCATGCGTTGGTTCATAACCAGCTGTCGACCCTAAGGTATATGCACATACTTCAATATGCATGGTTTGCTGGAAAATTGATTGACGAAAGATGCATCTTTTTGAATGTTAATCAAATATCTTTCCCAGAATCCCTGCGAAAATTGGCATGGGAGTCTGGGGAACAAACAAATGTTCGTGGTGCTTTCATCTGTGTTGTTTTCGGTGTTATTATGATCAGTACCACCCTAGAACCTGTGCAAGTGTTGTCGAACTACCTAATTGAAAACCAACAGTAAAGGTAAACATTCATATCGATACCTGATAAATAAATTAAAAAATCTGATGTGGCCAATTATTATGAATAGCATCATGAGGCAAAATTATTATTTCGTATTGTAAAAGTTACGTATATTTTGAATATGTTTAAAGAATTCACCGCTACGTGGTTTTGGCGCTGTAAACTGGATATTACGACAAAAGTTGAATATCTCCGAAATCAATGGTTTTACAAAAATTTGTTTCAAACAAAATCTGGAAGAAATATTATTCTCTACAACTTTGGTCCTCACGAAGACTACCAATAACGACGTTTTTAAGGAGATATTTGACAGAAACCGAAAAACTGATTATTTATAAATAATTCCTAAACAATAACTGCTATGGAAAATTGTGTCAAATGAAAGTTGTAGGAAATTACATTCTCTATAACCTCTCAACTAGTAGTTGAGAGGGATAGGAGGGAGCCAGTGGACACTTACTTGGTGTTGTGGACGTCCATGGCGATAGAGGAAGGCTTTTGCTTGGAGCTTTCGGACATGTGCTCTACTTCGGCACAAGAGTATTACTAAAACTAAACCTAAGTGTCTCTCTGGGGGTAGAGGGGATGGGAAGATGATGGAGTTCCTGGGAGGCTAGGGTATTTGAGGTGGGGGTGTCAGCGAAGGTTTAGACCGGGAAAGGAAAGAGAGCGGAGGGTTTCTATATGAGCCAGTTCCCATTGTTGGAGTTGTGGTGCGGGAGACTCTTTTGGAAGAGCCTGGATTGTTTTGACTGTAAAACATCTATTGAAGGGTAGCGCTTCTGATACAACTTTATCGCTTTGTAGCGGCAAAACGTGATGTTTCCGGACATGGGTTGCCTCTTCAAAAATGCTTTGTTTGTCACCCTCTATCAACCCTCAAACATTGTCGGTGTTGTTTATTAACACCCGGTGTATATATATACACACACACACAAGTGTAATTCCCGTTGAAATATCAACGGAAAAATTATATAGAGCGTTCCATCTTAAAGTATCAGTACGGTTTCAAACGGCATCGTTTCTCCTCTCTCCTGCAGACTTAAAAATCCAATCGCCCCCTCCTTCTCTACGACACTGGGATTGCCAAATCTCACTAATAATTTAAAGGTGCATTAAAATAAAAATTCAAAATTTCTAATTGTGCTATTTTTAACGCAGAATCTGAAGATATACTTTTAAATGAAAACTAAAAATTATATTCTATACAGAATGCGATAAACAATATTTGACCTGAAATGGACATTTTACGGTCACGTTTGTTTCAATCGATGATATATACGTTGTTTTAAAATAATGTAATGCAGTCTTTTGCATTAGGTTCAGGATTTTTTAAGGATTGTAATGGAGCTACTGAAAGTTTAATAAATTGATTTTAAATATTTGTTTTCTGCATTTAATTATAAAAGTTCCTTTTGCGTGTTCCAGCCTGACTTGAAAAAGTTTGTCTGTGAGAAACTTTTTTATTTATAAAGATACTTTCATGGTATAAGCAAGAAAGTTGTAGGTAAATGTTTGAAGTTATTTTTGGTACACCCAGATGTGGGGTTGGGTCGCCAAGGGGACGGTGAACAATGCGAAAGTTTTATTGCGGTCTGGTCACCCTCGCCCATTCTTCTCTCAGTTACAACTCAGCAGTTGGACTATCTTGCGCTTTTGTCGTTTTATCTGCTCATAAGTTTGCAGAAAAGTACTTACAAGATTTTGCCAGTTTTATTGTGTATTGCAAATTAGTTGTTTTAACAATTCTTCAAAATGTTTTCAAACTGAAATGTGTAATATGGTTCAAGTGTAGAGATACGTTATGTTTGCAGGTTTTATGTTTATAGTGTCCCCTTTTTAAAAATACTGTGTATGTATATCACACGTTGATTATCCCCGAATGTATTTTCATATTGATATTGTGGTTTTCGTGAGAAGATGGACGTCTCAACGAAAATAAAGCAAGGTGAAAGAATCAGGAGTAAGGAAAAACAAACAATATTGAATGTTCTTAGTAGCTGCCTCAATGAGTCTAATGAAAACCTGTCATCTGCTGTTAGTAGGATGAGCAAGCTATGTGGTGTGTCTCAGAGGACAATTTACAATATTAAAAAAGAAGCAAATGAATTAGTAATGTTGGGCAGGCAAAAATTTCCACAATTGCAACTTAATATCTGTTATGTATAGTGATCAGCATAAAATAATCCAGTTGTTTTTATTTAGGAATTTTGTGAGCAATTATTCTCATACAAACATGCTTAACTATTTTCCTCTGATCACATTACATCTAATCTTAGTATATGCGAGGAAGTTAATCCAAAAATAAGATGAGAACAAAGTGTACAGCTCCTGCAGAAGCTTATGGCACTCTCCTACACGGTGCATGACGTCACGGAGGGGAAAGCGGTTCTGGGAGGGGTAGACAGAGGGGAAATGAAGACAAAGGCTGACAGAGGGTGGCCAAAATAGGCGATTTAGTTTTAAATAGGCGAATTATCGTCGTTCTGCATTGGCCATTATTAAGTAGAATAGAAAGATGTGAGAAGGATGAAAATCAAAAAGTGTACAACAGAAATTATCAATTGTTCCGTTTGAAATTTTATTAAACAGCAATTCATGTATTTTCGTTAATTTATGTATTACAAAAAATATAAAAATAAATAATATTTTAATCGCTTTCAGAATCTTCAGTCTCACTGTCGCTTTCTAAGTTAATCACAATTCTGTCACTTAACCCATCCATATTAACCTCGGAGTTAATATAATCCTCTTAGATTCTTTTAACTCGGTTGCATACTCTCTCCCACTCTTCCCTTCCCATTACACTGCACTTTTCCTCCACCATCCTTTTGACATCTTCCATTTTAAATGTAACATTTCTTGCTGCTACCCAGTTTTTTACAATTCCTCAAATATTTTCTGTTGGATTAAGATCCGGGTGATATGGCGGCAGCCTAATTACACTATGCCCAATATTGGCCAGCACATTGTCCACTACATACTTTTTAAAAAAGGCTTGTGTTGCTTGATTTTTTCAAAAAGTTCTATTTTAGTGTCGCTCATGTAATATCCTATTCCGCGTTCATCTAGCCACGCTTTCATCTCGTCTTTCCTGGAACTGCTTCTTGGTGCTCACTCAACTTCAACGTTGTGCTACGGAGCATTATCCAATACCACTACCGAGTTTAGTGGCAGATTAGGAGTCATTTGTTCCTTCATCCATTTCAGGTAGTTCTCTCCATTCATGTCTCCATGATAGTCTCCTGTTTTTAATCCAGACTTAAACAGGAGGAGAGCTCGAGGAACAAATCCGGATTCTCCACCTGTAATTGCATACAAGAATTGCGTAAACAGTGACAAAATGGAAAAAACCTCCGGAAATTAAATGAAATGTAACATTCAAGCAACACTGCATAACATTTATTTATGCATGGACAATTATGAGTCTATGTCCTTTTGAAATTGGCGTTTTAAGGCCGAAATTATCTCTGCTGGACCATTGCGATGAAGCAAAATGGGTCAAGTGGATGAAGGTTTCGTCTGTGTATATAATATTTCTTCCTTCCTCCCTAAATTTTTTTTATTTTCCTCATATAATATATTCTTTTTAATCTGATGTCTTCCCGTTCACAAAGAATTCCTTTATTATTAGCAGTCTTCCTCCATATAAAAAATTAAGTAAATTAGCGTAAGTTTCAAATGTATGTCATTAATGTAGATAAATTACTTCATGAGCCCCATAAAACATTCTTACTTGTAAATGTGACTTACCTAAATCCATTTCTTTTAAGAAGAGCTCGAAGTGACGAAGACTGCCCTTTAAAATCAGTTGCTTCCTTTATTATAGGAAGCAAAGACTCAACAGTAGGGTGCCTTTTTTCCCTCAAGTGGAAATCATGGACAGTTCTCCGGATGACTTGAACATCGAAATCATCTACCGAAGATTTTGGACTTACTTGAGGCTTTGTTTTCCTCGGACTCTTGAAAGTCCTTCCGGGGGATTCTTTGCATTCATCTCCCTCCTTCGAAATTCGCAAAGCAGTCTGCTTGCATACCCCTGTTGCTGCCACAACCCTATCAAATACACTTTTGGTAGGAATCAAAATTCCTTCCTCGACTTCTTTCTTCATAAACGTAATAACGTTATAAAGCAGTTCTCTTGCTTGACTATGAAGCACCTTCCTGTTACCGATTTTGGATGATCCGGGATCCATAGTTGCCTGAGAAAAAGGCCTCGAAAAGTATCAGTTCAACGATAAAAGAGCCCAGAACACAGCTCAGTTGGCAACGAAGGCACGTGGTGGCAATAACCGAAGAGAATGGCTCGCTGCAACTACCCTTTCCTCCACCGAGCCCCTTTTTAGAAAGTAGACCCATTCAAAAAAGTGACCACTGCGCAGGTGCCATAAGCTTTTGCGAGAGCTGTACCTCCGAACTCGCATTTATCCAATTAAGTATGCTACGTTTTGTTAAATAACAATTTACATCGTTTTGTTGCTTTTTCTGCGAATTAGCTTAGAACATAAAATGATTCTCTATTTTAAAATGCCCTACAACTTTTATTCTATACATTTTTCTCTGAACGAAATATTTATCGAGTTATGCATAAAAATGCAAATGGCAACTACAATGCTAATTTATTATTTACAAGGTAAACTGAATTTTTTAAAAATATGTACTATTTAAACTTTTATTTATGATTTCATTAGCCTTTCAAATGAAATAATTTTTGATTGGAAAAATATATATTTAATTTTTAGGCAGTTTACGGCATAATATATCTTTCTGTTGTTAAGGAAACCTTATTTAACATAATAAACCCCTCAATCACGTAACACATTTAAATCAAACTAATCCCACAGGTCAAAGGACGTTTAATCCCTTAACTGGAGAATTAATTTTTCTTATCTTTCAGCTGGTGTTATTTCAAATAATTTGAATTTCACTTTTTCTTGATCTGTTTGTTATGATATGATGTTCTGTGAAGTTGGTAATGGATATTTTACAATATTAATGAACTTATGCCATTTGTAAATTTATAAAATTTCAATTTTTTTCTTTAATTAATTATTTGTTCAGAAATTATCACATTTTTATCATAAGTGATTTTTCCAATTATAAAACATTAAAAATATTTTATAATTTTTCTATTATTTCGACATTTTCACAAGGGTAGGTAACTTTACATCACAAGATAAAGGACTACCTAAGAGTGTTTTAGACAATTGAATGCTAGCACTGGAAAAATAAATCTGAGAGCATAGGGAATACAAGGGCACTTCAAAGCGATTCTATTCTTTTAAGTTCCTTTTTTCTTTCTCCATACGTAGTAATGGGAAAGTATTGTATTCATGAAAAAAATCGACTTCGAGATTTCAACGGAAATACATGTTTTGAGGTCCCTAGAACACGTTTAGACTATTTTCAGAATGATGTCTGTGTGTGTGTGTGTGTGTATCTTATTGTGGGCGCTCTAACTCAAAAAGTACGTGCCATATCGTTACCAAACTTCATATATAACACTTTAACATGAGCACAAAGAACGGATTAGTTTTTGGGCAATAACGGACTACCGGAAGTCGAGGTTTATTCGAAACCCGATTCGGTTTTTGCGATATTTCTTCATTAAAACATCATTATTGTATATACAATTCTATACAAAGGTTATAGAGAATGTAATTTCCTACAGTTTTCATTTGAAACAATTTTCTATAGGAGTTATTGTTTAGGAGTTATTAAAAATAACCGGTTTTTCGGTTTCCGTTAAATATCTCCTTAAAAACATCGTTATTGGTAATCTTCGTAAGGACCAAAGTTGTAGAGAATAATATTTCTTCCATGTTTTGTTTGAAACTAATTTTCGTAGAACCATCCATTTCCGTTATATTTCGCTTTATCTTAATACCAGCCTACAGTGCCAACACCATGTAGCGGTGAAATCTGTAAACATTCAAAATATACGTAATTTACGGCAACAAGGACGTGTCTTCTTTTATGATACGAAATAATAATTTTGCCTAGTAATATTATTCATAATAATTTAAATATCTATACCCCAAATATGGAGAAAGTCATGTGTTGGCCACATCAGATTTTTCACTTTTATGAGGGTTTTGGTACCGCCAGAGTGTTTGGGGCACTATAGAAGTCACGTGTACAACACACGGTACGTAGCGAGAGAAATTTTACTATGCAGTATTTTTGTTTTGGTTTAGAAAATCATGTGTTACGGCAAAATTTGTAACAATAGCATTTACTTAATAAGTTACATAAAGGAAATTTTAAATTACCAGACTTTTGCTGGCATTAGGGTAGTGATCTGTGGCAACACCACGCGCCATTTACCCAATACTGAAACTTAAAGATGGAACGCTGTATATATAGATTCTGTGTAGGTAAGAGGGAATCAGTAGGTCGTGAAGAAAACCTACTAGTTATCTACACCCCAATTGATGACATCTGTGTAATTAACTACATTAGTAGGACATCGTTATACAGTGAAATCTCATTACAACATACTTCATTATTACGTATGTTTCAAATTAACGTACTGTTTTTGAATCTCCATCAATTTTCTCATATAAATAATTATAAATATTTCAAAACAACGTACTTCAACTTAACATATTTTTCAATGAAATTCAGAGGCCCCAAAAAAAGATTTTTGTGGTTTTAACGTATGCTTTCATCCATAAATGAATCAACTATAACCAGTGCTGTAGTGGAGGGTATACGGTGGTATATGCCAGAGTTTTTCAAACTTTTTTCTCTGCGGCCCATCAGAATTATATCTTATAAAATATTGTTAATTAAGAATATCTGAGTGTATTTAAAATGTTAACAGTAGAATTTAATAACCTTTAAATACCATTCGTTCATTTTGGTTATCTTGGCAACAATTTAGCCTAAATTTTGCATAAAAATATCTCTGATCGACCCTTCCTTTGAGGCCCTTATCAAACGTATTGTGGCCCATCATTGGGCTATGGCCTCTACTTTGAAAAACCCTGGTATACGTCGTATTCCCTCTGCCTTTTTCAATTGAATAGGTTATACTCTTTACTTTTTTTGAACAAATAGCCTTATGAAAAATTATACAGATCGACTGGTTAAAAACACCTCATACGTTTTCTCCTGGCATCATAACATTACAGTCATGTAATTTGCTCATAAAAAACTGGGTAAGAACCCTCCCTCAAAGTTTCACCTTAGTATACAGTATACCCTCTGCTTTTTTTTACTTTCTCCATAAACGTAGTACAGAGAAAGTAACATGAAAAAAATCGAATTCGAGATTTCAACAGAAATAGTTCAAACATTTTCTAGGGACTTAACCAAAATCTTATATCTTTAAAATTATTGAAGTTTTTTAACGTGTTTATCATAAATTTTTGAAAGAATGAGAGTTAGCAATACATTACAATTATAATAAGAATGATTTCTGCATACATTAATTTAACAATCATTTAATTGTAATATTGTAGCAAGGTGATATTTATGGCCCAAATTCTTCAAAACGTCAACCTCTCGTTACAAAATATTTTGTGAGTGAAAAGGTTACTGTGTCCATGACGGCAGATAAATATAAAAGCTGCATTATTGAAATGGTGGTTAAGAATGCAGTTCCTCTAAGTTTGTTCTCGGCTCCAGATTTTGTTGCTTTGAACAGGGAAATGGCCCAAAAATTTGGTATCTCGTTAGAAAGGAACAGTATTAGAACTCTGGTACTGGATGAGGCAAAAAAGCAAAAGAATGCTCTCAAGGAACTTCTTCATGGACGATTTGTTCATGTGAAGATGGATGCTTGCACACGTCAGAGAGTTAATTATTTCACAATAAACGTTCAATTTGTGGATGATAGAAAAGAAGTCATGCGTACATTGGCAGTAAGAGAAACTGGAGCTCAACATAGAAGTGAATATCTTCAAAATCTTGTGATAAACGTATCTGAAGAGTTTGACATTACTAAAAAACAAGTTTTATCAATTGTGAGTGACAATGCCACCAACATGAGGAGCACCATTGAGAAATTGAACAGAGACGAAGTGCTAGAGAATTTTGATGATGATGAAATTCCGGAAAATGATTATGATGATGTAGACGAATTTATGGATTCTGCTGCAAGGCTCTTCAATATCCATCATATGTGCTGTGCTGTCCATATGCTACAACTTGCAGTTCGTTACGGTTTGAGAGAAACGCATGTGGCAAATCTCATAGGTAAATTGCGAAATATCATGATAGCTGCAAGAGCACCTAAGTTGGATGCCATATTATTGAAGCGACATTCAGGAAAAGGAGTGATTTTGGACCAGGTAACACGATAGGGGAGTACATACTTAATGATACAACGTCTTCTAGAATTAAAACCTTTCCTCAATGACATGGTACATCCTGATATAACGATGTCAGAAGCTAAATGGGAGGAAGTAAGGGAACTTGAGGCCTTACTGCGCCATCCGTATGCTGTAACGAAAAAATTGCAATCAGCTGATTTGACTCCTGGTATGTTTTATAATGAATGGAAAACCTAATTTTCTGCTTATCGCAAATCGGTGGAACTATAGCCGATGGCATAAAGAACTCAATGGTTTGCCGAGAAACTCTTCTATTGGACAATGACATCCTTTTGGTTGCTATTTATGTTGACCCAATGTACCGAGTAACCCTTACAGATGAACAGCAAAACAGAGATAAAAATGCTTTATGTGAAGTTGCCATTCGAATGAAAGGTTTAATGCTGGAGGAAGAGCCTTTATATCAATCACTATACACAGTTCCCTCATCGCCCTCATTACATTAAGATATTGAAGATGATCTGGATTTCGAAAAACATCTAGATGAGCAGGAACGATCAAAGCACCGTCGATTAAACTTAGAGGAAAGTGGAGAAAGAACGCCGACTGGAATATTCAAATTTAAGCTAGAATTTAAGAATGCACTAAAAGAGGTAGAAAAAACTGATCACATATCGAAGATAACTGTAAAAGAGGCAATACCTCGATACCCCTCCATTGTGCAAAGCGCTGCTCTTATTGTCACAGCTTTACCACCGACACAAGTGAGTGTAGAACGTTTGTTTTCTTCCATCCAAATCATAAGATCTGACTTGAGAGCAGCAACGAAGGAAGATATAATTGAGGCAATCCTCTTTTTTTTTAGAATAAATTCAATTTAATAAAGTTCATTTTTCCAGGTGATTAAAATAAGTTCTTGATGTTTAATATTTTTTATTTTGTAGCTATTGAGAACATAGTTTTCAGCGTCATTTAACAAATGATAACGTGAAAGTTAAAGAAGACTTTTTATTTGCCTTACCTATAATATACATATTAATAAAAGTATATATCGCCAACATTCATATAAAGGAATTAAGTTAAAACCAAATGACATTTGGGGTTGCAGTATCGGTGTAATTTTTTTAGTTAGCCACTTTGCACGTATATCAAAGATACAATCGTATGGGATGCTATTAATTATTAATAAAGTCAGAGTTGTAGTCGTACTTATTAAAGTACTTGAATCGGAGCTGGAGTCGGAGTCTGAAAATAATTTTTTGACTCCGACTCCACCCAAAAATAACCGACTCCATGACTCCGACTTCACAACCCGGGTTATTATACTCTTTCTTGAACCAACCTTTGATAAGTAGTTTAATGTAGAGGTTTTTCTCTTTAAAAATTTCAGGTAATTAACTCTATTATTGGCAATTTTATTCCCTTTTAACCCTGGAGTGGGCGTGTCTGACAGATGCATAACAAACTTCTTATTCCAAAGAAAATCCTTTTATAATATGCAATGTTAACCTAGAATTCATTCATTCTGAAAAGTGAATAAAAGTACAATGTACATATATTTCTTTCAACTAAAATAGCCACTCTTAACACATTTTAATGGATTAATGCATTAGCATTTCAATTTCATGAAATTAGCAAAATTCCGGTAACAAAAATATTTGTTCAATCTTCAGTTGCCTCTGATAATACTTTAAATAGATTTTGGAATAAAATGTACCTTAATATCGTTTAGCGTCCGCTCACCACTCTGGACTTCTCAGTTTCCGAAACAACAACTTTCAATAGTTTTAAATTGATTTTTGCTTTGAAATATACTTGAGTCAATTCAGTACAACTTCCACTTTACATACTGTAAATTCCAAAGTAACTCCTTTTATAATAGGCAATGCTAGCCTAAAATTAATTCATTCTGTAAAGTAAATAAATAAAGTTCTTTCTTTAAACTATAATAGCAACTCTTATTAGATTTAAATGGATTATAAGCCTTAGAACTTACTCTGTATTAAATAAGCACCAAAATTCCTTTTATAAAAACAAATCAATTCATTAAAAGATCCACTGTTGTTTCTTCGAGAATTGCCTGTTAACAGTTTTAAATGCCCTTTTAATTTTAATTTATATTCGTTTCCAAACTTCAGCCTTTGTTACGAAATTAATTCGAGGAATAACAATATAAATTCGTAAGCACGTATGGTTTATAAAGAATTTAATTTAAGAATGCTTTTTATTTCCAATTTTTCTAAAATGACACTGTTGATACTTAAATTTTTTTATATTTACGTTAATATTCTTATTTTCCACAAAACACGCCAATCTCTCCCCTTCCTTCCTCTCTCTCTCTCTCGTATTGAAGCACTCAAGGCACGCTTATTATAATAGTAATTTGAGGTGTAACAATGATAATGGTCGACATAGCAACATCACGTTAAAATGGCGAGATTTCCACAAAATATGCAAATTAAACGTTTAACATGGAATATTTCAAATTGTGGGCGAAAAAAGACGAACGGAATAAGAAACTTTATAAATTTTCCTTCAAAATGGTTCAAATCCGAAGGTCGTCTGTTAATTTCTTCTAATTTTAATTTCCAAATGAATAAAATCCTGCACGTCGAAGAATCGCGTTTTACATGTTAAATAATGGGAAAAGGAAATGCCTCTCTTGGAGACGAACCAAGGAATTTTTTCGCAATTTAAATTCGTCATTCTCTGAATAAGTGTTAACACGTTCATTGCGGAAAAAATAATAGGCACATTCCCGTGTACGGATGATATTTTTTTCGGAGAAATTCACCATGACTTCGTGTTTTAGGTTAAAATATTATGTTATTTAAGAAATAAATTGAAATTTCTTTAAATATTAATTATTTAACTGGTACATCTTATGATGTAGTCCGCATGCGGGGTTGGCCAAAGGTAGGCAAACCCGCAACACATTTCGGCGACTCGTAACGATATTGGATCTTTCATGGCATCTTCAGAACTATATGATGAATTTAATCCTTACATTTTGAAGAGAAAACGCACGAGGATGTCATATTATACCACCCGACCCGCGTATAGTCCCAAGATTGGCTAACTCTATTATTACATCTAAAATATCGCCAAAAAATTTATTCCAAATTTCTTTTTTTCAGTTTGTAAACTTGGAGAAAAAGTGTAGCTCACATAATTATTGATCTTTTTAAATGTATGGATTATTTTTCAATAAATAATAACTAATAGATAATTTTAAATAATGCTATAATAACACAATTCACTTTCAAAATAATTTATTGATTATAAAATGTTATTAAATCTTTGTTTTTACGATTGCTTTTATCATATTTTTTATAATTAACATTATTTACAATTACAATAATTGTTTCCATTCAGAATAATACATACAAAATTTTCAATTTACAATAAAACTGTCTGTTTACATTACAAAGATTTCAATTCACATTAGTGGCAACTATTTGCAATACAAGCCTACTATTTACAGTAAAAAGTGTGCAACGAAAGTCACTATTTACAGTACGTAAATGTTTCCATTTCCAATAGAAACTACAATTTATGCTATATGCTATTTAAAATGAAGCCCGCTATTAACAATAAAAATTTCTAATTGCAATAGAAACTACTATTTACACTACATATATGTTTCTATTTACAATAAGTATTTACAATGGAATATTAATATATTCCATTTTTA
This sequence comes from Uropetala carovei, assembly GCA_036926305.1. Classification (NCBI taxonomy): domain Eukaryota; kingdom Metazoa; phylum Arthropoda; class Insecta; order Odonata; family Petaluridae; genus Uropetala; species Uropetala carovei. Next base: position 7,690,022 of record JAXCHB010000188.1, read on the forward strand.
TATTCAAACAAACATAACCAATTGTTTCCAGAAATAACATTGAAGTAAGGTGCACCAATAGAAAAATTTAATTACCAAAATAATTATAAATTTATTCTATCGGTTCATTATTCTTCAATGGTATTCCTGGAAACAATTGGTCAAACAAAGCCCTGGCTCACCTTCACAATCCCAGCAGTAAGTGGTTACAACCTTTCTTACTTTATTACCCGAACACACCCTGCAAGGTTTTTGTGGTAAAGATTGGGGTAGGTCCAATTGGATAGGTGAAGGTGGTTGTAAATCGCGGAAAACATGTGGAGGGGATCCGGGGGAAGGGACATCTGGCGGACATGTGTGGGTCCTTGCAAGAGGTGTTTCGGGCTCTAAAGAAACAAAAACTGTATCTCTTACCATGGGTTGGGAAGGATCACTGCCTTCTTCTTCATCGTCCCAAACATCCTCCCCATATTCCTCGAGGAGCTGGCATACTTTCTCGGAAGAAAGATCCGAAATAAGGAATCGCTCCTCTATTTTCCGCCTCTTTGATGGTGGGGCGTCCGAAATAAAATTCTCCGTTGAACTAACAAGTTTACAAAACTTAAACTTAGAAATTATTTATTAAAATAATGAAACATACCGGAAGAAGGGACATTCTGCGCATAGGACGTCGACGGTTACGAATCCATATTCATTATTTAGGTACCTATATACAACTGAAAAAAGATATTTTATTCTATATAAAAATCTTCGCTACTATATTGTAAAGGTAAATAATAATAACAAAACACACAAGCGAATAACTCTTACTCGATACTCTTCGATCGGACAATCAAATGAACGGTCGACGTAAAAAAGGACCAAAAATCCGAAATTCTGAAAATAAAAATAATTTATGTTTTAAAAAATGACTAAATTGAAACATTCAAACAACAAAAACAACAAGCGAATAACACTTACTCGATCAAATATGATCGTACGATCGAGCGAAAGTTCACGCGCAAAGAACGTCGTTCAAAGGTCTGAAATTAAAAAACAATTATTTTATCTTTCCAAAAGTGACTAACATGTTTAATTTAAACAACAAAATACATTAAAAACAATATACATAAGAAAAAAATAAGGCTTACCTGCAAAATCTTCAAAAAAACCAAAATCTGCTTTTCTCCACAACGGAAAACTCGGCACAAAAACGACGCACACGCTTCGAAAGATAGAGAGACAATGAGTCTAAAGCTTCCTACGGACCTCCTCTCATGGTCAAATCCCAGGCGCGGAAGGAAAAAAACGACGGAGAAAGGGAAGCGAGAGCGAACATCTTAAGATGTAGCCCGCATGCGGGGTTGGCCGGGAGTACATCTTAAGATGTAGTCCGCATGGAACGTGTTAATCAAGCATCCCTACCAAATTTCGAGTTTCTATCATTATTATTTCTCGAGTTATTAGCGTTTGCATAGTGTAACCAACCAACAGACGACGGCTATTATTGTGTAAAATTATACAATAACAAAAATAATAATTGATGTCAGATAAAAAATTGTTAATTTTAAGTGACATGTTCTTCAATGTAATATTTTTCTGAAGATTATTTTGTTTTAAAAAAATTTCCTTTATTTCACTTATATGACCTTTTATTTTGCACAAAAAGACACTAAATAAACAAAAGAATTTATGATTACATTGTAAGCAGGTGTAATTCCAACTTTTAGAGGCATATACTGAGTGGCATCTGACCACGTCTGACAGACGCCACGCGACCACATACATCAGTGCAAGGAACGTGCCCACTCCAGGGTTAAGAAATTCATCCTGAAGGTCGTTTTAAATTTTCAATTTTAAATTGGTAACAAATTCATAAGCTGCTTCTGTAACGAAAGTTGTCCTTTGTTGTAATGATTCCAAGTAATAGACGATGTTCATCTTGCAGTTGAAGTTGGAGTCTCATTTATTTATGATAATTTTCATTCCAACCTATATTTTTTAATATTTTGCATTTTGCAATCAAGAATGAGTTTCATCCTTTCTATTTCATTCAAAGAGCAATTTGTACCATTAGCTTTAGATAAGTTAGTCACTGCCTTTATTCATGCGTTTTGTAATATGTGCTTGTCTGTCGATGTTGAATTTTTTGATACCTTCTTTATGAAATTTACTGCACCAGCAAATTTGATAACCATTGATTGAGCCAAATCTGTGCATATGTATATCGGTGCATTAGTTCCAATCAATCTCATTGTCATTGAAATAAGTATCGCACAATTTATAATTTCTTTGTGACATTTCAAATTTATTTTTCTGTGAATAAAACCTTGTTTTTTCATTAAACTGTTTAATCATAAAAGTACACAAAACTTCAAAATAATTATATCCTATTATACTACTAAACTACCAAATTTTAATGTAAAATTTATGTATCGATGGGGCGCCATAATTGAAATCTGCTTGGGGCGACTAATTGTATTGAGCCGGCCCTGGAAAGAAACGCAAATGGATTTATTAATGTTTTATACACTTCACCGCGTCTACTTAATTCAGATTTCAGTCTATCCAATATTAAAAGTAAAAGTTGTTCACTCGAAAACTCTTTCTTCCAGTTGTTTCAATTTCGTCGTCTTGCAATTCATCAAATAATGGTTTTCTTTTTACTTTCTCCATACGTAGTATGGGAAAGTATTGTTATCATGAAAAAAATCAACTTCGAGATTTCAACGGAAATACACGTTTTGAGGTCCCTAGAACACGTTTAGACTATTTTAGGAATGATGTCGTGTGTGTATGTGATTGTGGACGCTCTAAATCAAAAGGTACTTGCCATATCATTACCAAACTTCATATATAACACTTTAGCATGAGCAGAAAGAACTGATTAGTTTTTGGACAATACCGGTTAACCAGAAGTCGAGGTTTATTCAAAACCCGAGACGGTTTTTGCGATATTTCTCCATTAAAACATCATTATTCTATATACAAATTGATACAAGTATTATAGAGAATGTAATTTCCTACAACTTTCGTTTGTAACAATTTTCCATAGCAGTTATTTTTTAGGAATTATAAATAATCGGTTTTTCGATTTCTGTCAAACATCTCCTTAAAAACATCATTATTGGTGATCTTCGTGAGGACCAAAGTTGTAGAGAATAATATTTCTTCCAACTTTTGTTTGAAACAATTTTTCGTAGAACCATCCATTTCGGATATATTGAAGTTTTTCGTAATATCCAGTATATAGCCCACCACCATGTAGTGGTAAATTCTGTAGATATATTCAAAATAATGGCAGTCCTCGACATCCGTACATAATGCGGTCCTGAAAACGTGCATGTAAGTCGAATGTACAGATGTCGAATATAGATTTACATGTTATAGGGAGGGTTCCATTCCCAGAGAGCCAAAAAATATTATACAATCTCTAATTATGGTATAAATGTTTAGTTTATTGAGCAGGGATCTTTTAGACACAATCTCCGATTTTATAATATAGAGAGAGAGGGCAAAATGAAATAAAATATGTAAATAATTGCACAAATAAACACTGCTGTACAGATGAAGATGGCGATGCCACAGAAACTGGTGGCTGGCAGCACCATCGTGAAATGTTCGTTCATCATTTCAGTGACATACGAAATTCCGAATTCGGCATACGGAAGGCGGTTTAGGGGTGTCAATGTATAATGTATGAAAGTGTGTTTTTTTACTTTCTCATACGTAGTAATGGGAAAGTATTGTATTCATGAAAAAAATCGACTTCGAGATTTCAATGGAAATACATGTTTTGAGGTCCCTAGAACATGTTTAGACTATTTTCGGAATGTCTGTGTGTGTGTGTGTGTGTGTGTGTGTGTGTGTGTGTGTGTGTGTGTGTGTTAGTGTGGGCGCTCTAACTCAAAAAGTACATACCATATCGTTACCAAACTTCATATATAACACTTTAACATGAGCACAAAGAACTGATTAGTTTTTGGACAATAACGGATAACCGGAAGTCGCGGTTTATTCGAAACCCGATTCGGTTTTTGCGATATTTCTTTGTTAAAACATCATTATTTTATATACAATTCTAAACAAAAGTTATAGAGAATGTAATTTCCCACAGTTTTCATTTGAAACAATTTTCCATAGGTGTTATTGTTTAGGAGTTATTTATAAATAACCGGTTTTTCGGTTTCCGTTAAATATCTCCTTAAAAACATCGTTATTGGTAATCTTCGTAAGGACCAAAGTTGTAGAGAATAATATTTCTTCCAAGATATGTTTGAAACTAATTTTCGTAGAACCATCCATTTCGGATATATTTCCCTTTTTCTTAATACCAGCCTACAGCGCCAACACCGTGTAGCGGTGAATTCTGTAAACATTCAAAATATACGTAATTTACGGCAAGGACATGTCTTCTTTTACGATACGAAATGATAATTTTGCCTCATAATGCTATTCATATTAATTTAAATATCTATACCCCAAATATGGAGAAAGTCATGTGTTGGCCACATCAGATTTTTTCATTAAAGCATTTTGCTATTTTCATAGTTTTTTTGTAATATCGCCTAATCATGGCCCCAAAGAGAGTGATGATTGAAATGAAAGAAAAGTCGGTAAAAAGGGTGAAAAAAGCGATGAGTTTGGAGAAGAAAACTGAAGTTTTAGATAGGCTTGCGCATAATGAATCTGCTTCGTCAGTTGGTAAATTACTTGGTGTGACCGAGTCCACAATAAAATCGATAAGGAAAGTGAAGAAGCGATTAGAGCTAGTGTTGCAAGTGGTACTTCAATGAGTACAAAAGTGTCTTTTGTACCTAGGAATCCGTATGTAGAGAAGACAGTACGTATTGTATTATTATATTTCTTCTTCTCCTTCACAATTGACCCCACAGTCGACCGGCTTAAGTCCAATGAGCGTCCGGTTCAAGCTAAAGATTTTCCGCTTTCAGCACGCCTAATTATTTCCATCTTTGTCCCAATCGTGTTAACTTTATGAGTCGTACGTTTCTTTTCACTTGTATTAGCACTTTCAGCTTTCCGTTTCTCACTCATGTTTATAAAATATTAGGTGTAAAATGCACAAAGAAAGAAACACTGCTGTACGTACAAACAAAGATGGTAATGTTGCCGAGACTGAATAATAATAATAATTTATTGATTATTAACCGACTTTACAGTGGTATTAATCTTGTTAAATTTCAGTACAATATTAAAAAACTACACACAAATCTTACATTATGTACAATACGTATATTATTACAAAGCATACTTTAATTTGGTAATTTATTAAAAGTGTTGGCTTGGCTGACAGACAATGTCATTATGCGATAGCTCGAAATGTTTGTTCGTGAGCTGATGTACGGAAGTACGAAAGGCGGTTTATGGGCTAGAACTTATAATGTATGAAAGAGCGAATTGTACGGATGTCGAGGACTGCCTGTATACCTAATTTACGGCAATAAGTACGGCTGTATTCTTTTCCGATACGAAATAATAATTTTGCCTTATAATGCTATTCATAATAATTTAAATATCTATACCCCAAATATTGAAAAAGTCATGTGTTGGCCGCATCAGATTTTTTTCTTATTTTTTAAACAATTCCGAGAGTCCAGAGAAGTTCATGGTCTTCAGTTCAATTTCATCAAACCGTTCGCACATATTAGAGGCATACCCAGTAGTTCTGCTACCATGCTGATTTCAAAGTTGTTTGTTAACTGCTCTGAATGTCTCCAATATTATATTCCAATAATTACACATGAAGACTGTTTCCAGTTTGTTTAAATTGTGTCGCAACCCCGAAGCACAGTACAAGGCCAACTCAGCAAAGCATATGAAATGCGGGTTGTTGCTACATTGTTTATAAAGTAATAAATGATATCTAAAACAATTCTGACTATTTTAGGATAGATATTCAATGTACTCCAATTCTGGCGCCCCTTTCAAGAGGCGACTTAGGTGGTCGGCACAATCCTGCTTATTATTCCACACCGAAAACAATGATCAATTAAACCGCCATCGAATAAGAAAATTACTTATGTATATGAAAGGCTTATCCTTTGTGTATCTGCCGGATTTTTGTCTTAGTACTATCTTTAATATAATGTAAAATATGAAATTTAAAATTTGTGTATTTTTTCGAAGAATTCCGTCATTACCTACGAACATTGCGCTACTGTTTTCTTAAATGAAGTGGTATAATTCAAAATTTATATACTATTTAAAGAAAACTTAGATATTCTGCATCTTTCATAATTTGGTACCTTTCATAATTCGGTGCTTTTCATATTTTGGCGCCTTTCACAATTTGGCCCCATAGGCAGTTGCCTGTGCGTAAATACAGCACTGTGTTCGAGACGTTGCTTGTTTGAAGGAAAGTGATAAAATTTGACTTGCATTACCATACACACCTCTGTACAGCTAACAGAACAAAAGCTGTACAGCTAACTAAAGTTTAACGATAAGAAAAAAGTCGATTAATTTATTTTCATTCACTGATATTGTCGAGAAAAACGACCCCCTTGGACTCCGGACATTTTATTCTTATGAAAAACAGCATATGTTTTTAGAAAATTTTAATTAATATATTTGAATTACATAATGTTTCCTTTGATAAATAAATTATCATGCACTCATTCAATATATTTTATAGATATTATACATTCATTCTTTGACTCTGCGCAGTCAAGATACTTGATCATTCTGATACCATTCACGTACGTAATTATAGTGGATGGCTCACATAAGTACTGTGGTTGCAATTCTGTAGATATTAATGCTAATTTGAAGCAGTACACGCAACAGAAAAATAAAGCAAAAGATTTTCAAATGCATTATATTTTTCAGCTTATCTATTCCATGAATAGTTAGAATTTGCAATAGATACATTTGTTGTAAATAACACAGAGCTAATTATCAAAAGTGACAGAATAAATAAGCTGTCATTGAGATAAATCTGTCGGGGGTTTCACTGTAACCGAATGAGTGCGAAATCGTGCCATAATTATTCCATTCAAATGACTAGGTAGACAAAATGAAGTTAACAATGCTCTCAATTTAAGTTTGATATCTCAATCACAATCTATTGCACAACTTGGTTGACATTTTCTTAATGGAAGTGCTTTAGGTGAATGGACTAATTATGCAAATTGAAGCGTTTCATTATAAACTTTCCATTACATGATTTTCTGCTGTGTATAAAGATCATTAGTGATTAGTGATCACGCGATGGCTCATTCCGAGATAAATACCTTTTGTGAGGGACTACAATTTTTACCAGAGGTCCAAATAGAAATCTCATTTTGGGAGTGATTCTCCAAATTTAAAAAGAAGTTATTTAGTCATAGTTAATAGAGAGCGACATTATCCTTGCAGATCTCTGGTCTAGCTTTCGTGGAAAATTCCTTCTTCTACCTTCCGTATGCATGTGGCGACTCATCTCTTAGCAATGGCATAATAAGTGTCTCAGAGGAGGAGTCTTTGGTGATCCTCGGACCGTATGGCTTCCTCTCCCTCTTCCCTCTCCCACCTCCCTCCTCCTCCCTCGGAGTCATCTGAGAGGGCCACCTCCGCATCTGACCAATGGTCCAGCTCCTCCTTGTGATGTTCGAGGGCCATCAAAGAAGGGAAGAGGTTCTCGCAAGCAGAACACCTGGGGACCACATTAGAGAGAGAGAGACAGAAAGAGTAAGAGCGGAGGATCATTTCAAACATCAAGTGACCGGACCCGTGGCCCGGATCGGGGAAGGATTTAAAAATTCGGGAAAAATAATTTGGAACGATGAATTGGACGTTTAAAGAGAAGAAAGGCATCAGTTTGAATCTTCTTATTTTATTTCAAAATTCTTTTTCAAACTCGGGGAACGGTAACTTTTTCATTCGTTTTATGGGGCATAGGTAAAGTGACCAGACGTACTGATTTTATCAGTACAGTACTGATTTTAGAGATCATGTACTGATTTCAAATATGTACTGAATTTTGTACTGAATTTTAAAGTTGTATTGATTTTAAAAGAAGAAAAAATCTATAAATATTTTGGGTACTTTCCGGTTCTAACACCTGCACTATGAAATCGATATATATCGAAGTTGCGATACTCGGGTTTGGTGACGGAACCGGTAAGTACCGTATTTTGTTCATTACTGTGGGATTGGCAGTTGAGATGGAAATGCTGAGTAGTTCCCCCTAGCAAACATGACAACCCCTCCACCTATGGTTAGCTGTGAGCGAGGGGAGTTTTGTCAGTCTTTCCCTGGTAACCCCGCCTCTTCTCTAAAAGTATAAGTCTCAATTTCAAACTAATATCGTCCAGACAATATTAGTTATGGTTGCGTATGTCATGTGAGTAGTATAATATTTTGATGCTGTTTAGTAAAGTATCATTATTCTCCGAATAGATTATTAGTATTCTTATTTCATTATATTTAAAGACCCTGCCATAATTAGAAGAAAAACAAATTTTCTGATGGACTTCAGCAAGAGTACAGTATGTAATGTGAGTAGCAAATTTTTTAAATGCTGTTTAGTTAAGTAAATATAGTTATTCTCAGAATGTGTTATTAATATTGTATTTTAATTATATTTTAAGACCCTGTCATGAATAGAAGAAAAAATAAATTTTCTGATCGACTTCAGCAAGAGTATCCATTTCTAAAAAAAGGAAAAACTAAGTCTGATGTTCATTGCACTCTTTGTTTACGTCCATTCAGTATACTGAATAGTGGAAAAACTGATATTGTTAAGCATGTACTATCTAAAATCCACAAAACTGCTGTAAATGCATCGGTATCATCGACAAAAATAACCTCATTTTGTAATAAATCAACATTTGGTAGTGAGGAAAAACTTCAAGCCGCAGCAGAAGGAACTTTCTGCTATCATACAATTGTTCATAACCAGTCTTTTCGATCACTAGATTGTTCATCAAAGTTGATAAGGATTTGCTTTAACAATAAATTTACATGTGGAAGAACTAAAGCTGAATGTATAGTTAAGAATGTATTTTCACCTTACGCTCAAAGAAATCTAAAGAATGATTTAGAAAAAGCTCGGTACGTTGCAATTTATTCAGATGCCTCCAACCACAAAAATAGTAAACTTTTCCCAACATTGGTAAGATATTTTGATGTAAAAAAAGGCATTCAGGTTAAAGTACTTGAGTTTAACACTCTTCCATGTGAAACGTCAGAAGCAGTATCTAATAATATAATAAGAATTGTAGAGGAAGAAAATATTAAGGATAAGGTAATTGCTCTTTGTAGTGATAATACTAACACCAACTTCGGTGGAAAAGCTAGAAAAGGAGTAAACAATGTATACAGAAAGCTGGAGACTAGCTTAAGCAGAAAATTAATTGGTATAGGATGTGCGGCACATATTCTTAATAATGCTATCCAGACAGCATCAGATTCTTTACCAATAGATATTGAAACAATTGTAGTGAAAATATACAGTCATTTCTATCTCTACACAGTTAGAAGCGAGAAACTAAAAGCATTTTGTGATTCAGTAGATATTAATTATACAAACTTGTTAGGATACAGTAAAACTAGATGGCTTGCCCTAACACCAGTAGTAGAGAGAATTTTAAAACTGTTTCCAGCCCTTAAGATTTATTTTTTGAATGAATTACCACAATGTCCTAAAATCCTAAAAGAATTCTTTGAAAACGAATACGCAGAAATTTATTTATATTTTATTCACAATCAAGCGTCTATGTTTCGAGAAAATATACTGAGGCTTGAAGGCCAAATTATTACCTTTATTGAAGCTGCGCAAATCACTCTTCATGTAAAATCGCAAATTAAACAACGACTAACAGAAAAATTCATACCATTGATGGTCAAAAGAATGATGTCAAAACTTCCTGAAAATTCTAGTATTTTAGATGAATTTCTAGAATTTTATAAAATATCTTTCACTTACATAGAAACATGGGCCGCATCTTTCATACTATTTGAAAATGTTGAATGGATTTTTCTAAAGGCAAATGTAGAATGGAAAGAAGTTGGAAAACATTTGGAAAAATTTTGTGATTTACTCGGCACAGATGCGATTAATGATTCAGAATTATTTGACGAAATACAAACTATAAATAACTATTTAAGTAAGGATGTACTTTCTCTTTGGGAAGAAGAAAATATTGGGGTAGATTTACGCTGGGTTAAAATGTTTGAAGTTTTTGATGAAAAACGAATTGAATATAAAAATATAATTAAAATAGTGGAATTCCTTCTTTGCCTTCCTGGAACAAATGCACCTGTTGAAAGAGTTTTTGCAATGATAAATAAAGCTTGGACAGTAGAAAAAAGCCAGGTCGAAATTGATACTTTAAAACACATATTGATTGTTAAACATAATGTTAACTTAACATGTGACAAGTTTTATACAGAAATTTTAAATGATGAAAGAATTTTAAAAGAAATTGTTTCTTCCCATAAATATATGAAATAAAATTTCCTTAATAGAATGTTTAATATTAATTAATGCAAACAATTTTATATACCTATGTATACTGAATAAATTTTCAATTACTAAAGTATTATATTGGAATGTAGTTTTCTTTCATGGATATAAGAAATAAAAAATGTACTGATTTTACATACAGAAAATCTGGTCATTTTAGTTACATACCTATGTATACTGTATAAAATTTCAATATATAAAGTATTGTGTATACTGAAATGTAGTTTTCCTTCATGGATGTAAGAAATTTAAAAAATTACTGATTTTACATCTAGAAAACTGGTAGTTTTCTTTCATGAATTTAAAAAATAGAAAATGTACTGATTTGACATCTAGAAAATCTGGTCACTTTAGGCATAGGTAAATTGCAGACCAAAACGATGCCGTAATACCCTTGAGGAAAGGTGGTGGGAAAAGTGTAAATTGCGGACTAACCAGAGCAAACAATAGGAAAGGGGTGGGAGGAGGTGAACTCCGCCACTAGGGGGTGAGGAGGCCATGTCTCCTGTTGTTACCGTATCTACTACATTGGAATGCTAAGGGAAACTGCTTGAGTGCCCACTCTCCAGGAGGTGCATAAACACTTGGCAACACAGCACAGTCACTTGTCAGACTCGCACTAAAACCGGAAAATCCAAGGGAATAGTCATACGGGAATCCTAAGTATGTGAGACTGTGTCATACAGTGGTATGTACTAGTTCAGTGATGGAAGTATATAAAGCAGTGACACAAGCAAAACACTTAAGAAATATTAAAACAAGGTACTAACGCTAGTGAAAAACTTAAGTAGCATTGTAAAAATAATAAAAAAACAATTTTAACCACAACAGATTTCATTGGAAGTCTGTCAGTCCTAAGTCTGGAAAAAGTAGGAAGGAAAATCTTTCCATAGTCCGCAATATACATATATGGGTTCTCAAGGAGTTGGTCTGCAATAGACACGAACGCTTTCTCGATCCCCTCAGCTTGGTCCGCAATTTACCTATGCCTGTTTTACGACCTGTCAAGTATCTTGGTTCTGGGTGGACAGTCGGGTTCGGGTACAGGGGAAAATGTATTTTCGGGTTAAAAAAAATGTTGAGTTGCAGGCTCTGTTTGAAACGGACCACATGCGCCAATTATCCCATCTCGGTGGGACCTGGTGTAGGGAGACACATACTCGGGATGTAACAGCCTATTAGCATTACATTTACATTGGACCATTGCTTTAAAACGTGAAGATAGCAATGGGAAAAACGGTTGGGATATTTTATGCATTAGATATTTTTAATTAAGTTTACATTTTGCTCTTCAAGTTTTTTTTTACATTAATACATTTTATTATCTCACTGGAAATAGTTCCACTTGTTTGCTGTAAAAGTCGCCGAAGATTTTGTTGGGAAAATGAAAGCCGAGTTTGCTACAACTCCCACGCGTCAAAAGATAACACAAGTTTAAATCTTGTGATGCTATAGGAAAATATTATGACTAAAAATTATTCGGTGGCATATCAACGTTCTTAAGTGACGGTAGCCATGCAAAATAACATTTAAATTCCTTACAAATTTGCATTTTCAGATTCAAAACATATTTTACGTTCAGTAACGAAAGTTATTGAATTGGCTGCTTCATTATTTTGGGTATAAACTTATTAAAGTATTGAGTTCTCTTCTCAAGTCTAACTACTTTCAAAATTAAATTTTATAACTACACCAGTACCTATTTCAGGCGACATTAGAGCGGAAAAACGAAGTAAAATACAAAATTTGTATAAAATCGGATTATTCCCATCTGCAAAACGATAATGTCCAATTTCTAATCTGGTAATATGCAATATTTGTGTCAGATGTCTTGCGCAGTCGCGCACCCACATACAAGAGCACGCACACACAGGATTTTCAATAGCTGAAGGGCATTTCATTTGCCTCATGATGATTAAGTGAAATATGATAAAAAAGAAGAGTTGTTACTAAAAAGGGGCCAGTTCAAACAAATTAAGGCTCTTTAGGAAAGAGGTGATCAAAGTCGTTCGTTTTTGACGTACCCGAAATGTCTCTTCTTCTGTTGGTGCTGAGCCAGTAGCCTCATCGTGGGGAAGTATCTGTCACATACGTTGCACGTAAGGGACTCCTCTGAAAAGGATAACGAATTACTTCGGTGAAATAAAAACCTCCAAATTGAAAAACATATCCAAAAACAAGTAGAGTGTTATCCTTGAACATAAATTAGCATGTTTTTCATATTTCCTGTGGTTATACTGCCACATATTATTTCACTAGAGCCTTGCTTATTGTTAGTTTAATTTTAAAAGTCATATTAGAGAGGAAATTAATGCCACACAGTAATTGATCACGAACTTTTGCGTTTTTAATTTTCTTTGGTTCTTTTTATTGAAGTATTTGTCCTTTTTTATATAACAATTAATGCAACTGTTTATTTAGATTATCAATGAAGAGAAGAAAATCATGTAATGTGTGAAAGAATAGCGTACGTCCCTATTTTCATCTAATTTGAAATTTATGCATGAGCCTATTTGCATTAATAGGTCTGGAGTAGTAAGAATTAGACTCGGGAGTACAGAATTGATAGATTGAATATCCAATCTGCAGAGTACGTTAAATATTTGGGAGTCACCATTTGTCGTGATCTATCGTGGAAGATGCATATTCGAAGGATCGTAGGCGCAGCTAATAAGAAATTGGGCTTCATAGGCAGAATAGTAAGTAGCAGCACAGAACAGGTACGAGAAACGTGTTATTTATCATTGGTCGAATAACGCTTCCAGCATATGGGATCCGTACGAAAAGGGACAGATACTTGAGTTAGAAAGAATCCAATGCAGAGCAGCCAGATTCATTAAGCAAAAATATGAGCAAAAATTAAGCGTCACATCACTCTTGAAGGAGTTGAATTGGATATCGCTAGAGGATAGCAGAATTAGCGCTAGGTTAAGGCTTCTGGAGAAATTTAGGTCGGAAGTTCTCTTAGAGGAGGTCTCAGGAATATTAGAGGCACCTACGTATGTACATGGGCAGGCACGATCACGAGGATAAAATACGAAAGATCGACTGTAGGACCGAGCGATATCAGGGCTCGTTTTTCCAAAGGACCATACGTGATCATAATAGGAGAGTGATTCCCACGAGGGACGTTATTGGGTAGGTTTTGGTGCGCTGCACCCCCTGCCACCCACCATTCTGGTGATTTGCAGGGTATTATGTAGATGTTAGAAATGCTTCCCATACGCAGTTAACTGAATAATTATCCATAAATATTTACGTTTCTATGTATAAAGTTTGACGGTGCCAAAGCAATAATTTCGATGCTTAAACAACAGTTCGAAGCGAGTAACGCTATTCTTTTGCCTATTTGAAGGTTTAGTTGACAGTAATTTATTCGGTGGCAACAATGACGGTCGCCTTGGCAACGCCCGGAATGATTGCATATTTCTTAAAAATTCGACCGTGTAACATGTAAACATCGCAAGAATAAGATAGTATAGAGTTTTAGTCGTCGAATAAAGTAAAAACGAAGAAAGTCGATCCATATTTACGTATTTTGATGAATGAAGGAAAAAACCTTGCACTCTGAAAAATCAAAAATCACATGTAAACTTATGGGAACATATAATTGTCTCCTGGATTCGAATCCGGGAATTTATGAAAATGAAAATAGTTTTCTAGGGACCATCTAGCTTGTAGAAACAAAACCACATATCTCTACGACAAACGACTTTTGAGATACAGGGGGGTGACACACGAATGGGCACTTCCAAAATTATATATTGGATTTTTCACTTATAAAGCAATTTATATGCATGAAAGGAAAATTAACGCAATTACGTTCATTTCTTTGTCTTAGATAATCAGTTTCCTTTCAATTACTATGTTCTGTACAAGAAAGGCAATTTAAAGTAATTGTATTTGTAATAGATCTTGTTTACTTTAGTTGCTATGAAGATTGTTTTCGTTGACAACAAACGATAAATCCATGTAAGAAATTATTATAATTTTATTCGTCGCATAGGATAATTAGGTGGCAAAATATTCGCTAAGATTTCGAATTTTTACGATATCGGATTTTTTCTTTCTGTTGTCACTAAAAACCCATAATACTGCCATATTTCATGTTTGTATCTCATTAAGAATTGCCATATAATTTTCACACTCATATGGGGAAAGAATGGGGCAAAACCGCCCCTTAGAAATTGGAATTTTTGCAATTTTTTTAGTTTATCTTTGGTTGCAATGAAATTTCTATAATGGTGCCATATTTCAAGTCTGTAGTTCAAATGGAGCTGCCTCATCATTTTTGTTCTCGTATGGAGCAATACTGGGACAAAAGAGCTCCAAAAATGGGGATTACTAAAATATCGGAATTCCTTCATTAGGCATAGTTTAACATTAAAGGCATTAGCGTAAATTTGTAGTTTTTATCGCAAAAAAGTGGTAATTTTTCTGGGTCTGACAATAGGCTTCCTAGGCAACTGGCTTAATCCTTTCATATGGGTAAGCTTTTAATGGGAATCAGAGGCTTATATTTTAATGCCTTTAATGTTCAACTATGCCTAATGAAGGAATTCCGATATTGCAATAATCCCTATTTTTAGGGCTGTTTTGCCCCAGTATTGCTCCATACGAGAACAAAAAATATGAGGCAGCTCCATACGATGTAGAGACTTGATTTTTGCCTTGGTTATAAAAATTTTATTGCAACCGAAGATAAAAGAAGACACCGCGAAAATTTCCAATTTTAAGGGCGGTTTTGCCCAATAATGACCCATACCAATGTGAAAATTATGCGGCAATTGTTAATGAGATACAAACATAAAATTTGGCAGAATTATGGGATTTAGTTACAACAGAAAGACGAAATCCAATACCGTTAAAATTCGAAATCTTAGCGACCGTTTTGCCAAATAATTGTCCTATGCGACAAATAAAATTATGATGCAGTTCTAAATGAGCTACAAAGTTGAAATTTGATACAGTTATATGATTTTGTACAAAATTCATTGGGATTAATTTTAAATTGTAAATATGCTAAACTTTAAAAATGCTTGCAGAATGCAAGCACACATTAACTAGTATATATCATTCTATATCGACTCTTCTTACAGAGGATATAGGATATATATATATATAGGAGGATACTAATGTCTGGCCCAAACTACAATACTTGGTGAGCTGGAATTTAATGCCGATGTGAATAAAAAGAAATAATCGTAGGAATAATTGCGAAATTGCAACAATGTGCATTATTTTGGCCGCTAAAAATTATAAACCATGTTGCTAACATTTCATGGTTTAGGTATTTCTAAATGCGCTATCAAGCTGAAATTTTTTCTACCTGTAGAATTCGCCAAATAATGAAAACGGGAATATAGAAATTTGAAAATTTTTATTCGTTCGGCCGTAATAACTTCTCAAATGTTTAACAGATTGACTAATGTTTATGTACTTTCTGCAGATCCAGGAAGCTGAAAATTTTAACAGTGTTAGGAAATAATGTCCCGGTGGTAAATAACATTGAAAATTTTAGAAATATTAATTGCTGTGGCTGTTAAAAATTAATAAACTTTAAACAATGAAATTCAGGTGAACGCACTTCTAGAGGTGCTACATTGACGAAATTTCGCATAAATTTGAGGTATTCGTAACAAATGATAAAAACCTATAAATGTTTTATAATTATAAATTTTAGGGGTTGTTTTTACCCAAATATTTACAAAACAGAAAGACACGTAATTCGGAGCCGAGATGCAACCTAAAACGTTGAAAATTATTTTTCCTTTAAGGTGAGAGAAAATGCTTGCAGAATGCAAGCACACATTTACTTGTATATATATATCATCTGTCAGAAGCATCTATATATTATAGATATAGGAGGATACAAAATTATGAGGCACTTCCAGGTGTACCAGAAACTTGAAATTTGGTTGGGTTATAGGTTTTTGGTCACAACCGATGGAAAAAATCCGAAACTGGTAAAATTCCCTTTTTTGGGGCTTTTTTTGGCCCTTTTTGTCCTATTTTTGGCCCATAAGAAAACATGTAAATTGGTGTAGAGGTTTTTATATTTGCATTTTAAAATTACTTCCCTGCAAGCTACGAAATCGAGACTTAAACTATCGGATAGGATATAAATAGTAGTGTCTTATTTTTGAAGACAGAATTCAAATCCGAGTAGAATTAGCGTAAATTTATAGTTTTTATCGCAATAAAGTGGTAATTTTTCTGGGTCTAACAATAGGCTTCCTAGGCAACAGTCTTAATACTTTCATATGGGTAACCTTTTAATGGGAATCAGAGGCATATATTTTAATGCTATTAATGATAAACTACGACTAATGAAGGAAATCCGACACTGATATAATCCCCATTTTTGGGGCTGTTTTGCCCCAGTGTTGCTCAACACGAGAAAAAAAAGGCGAGGCAGCTCCATATGACCTAGAGACTTTAAATTTAGCACGATTATAGTAATGTTGATGCAACTGAAGATAAAATAAAAAAAACAAAAATTCAAATTTTTAGGTGCGGTTTTGCCCCATTTCTTCCCAGTACGAGTGTGAACATTATAAGGCACTTCTTAATGAGATACAAACTTGAAATCGCCACGGTTATATGGTTTTGGACATAATTGATGAGGAATAATTCGAAATTGTAAAAATGCTAATATTTAAGAATGCATAATGCAATCACATATTATAAACATATAAACAAACGTTTCATAGATTAGTTACATATAAATGTACTACAATTCCGAAATTTTTTCTAATGGTAGACCTTACCATGTAACAAGAACGGGATTATAGAAATTTGAAAATATTTATTTATTTTGCCGTAAAAAATTCATAAATGTTAAAAAAATATACTAATGTCTATGCGTTTTATTAGAGCTAGGGAGCTGAATATTTTGAGAAATTAGGGAATGCTAATGCAGCGGTAAATAATATTGAAAAATATAATAAACTTTATTATTGTGGCTGTTAAAAATTCATCATTTTTAAACAATTAATTTTATATAACTACACATTTAGAGGTGCTACATCGATGAAATTTTCAGAAAAGTGAGGTATTCGTATGAAATGATGAAAAACTATGGTAAGTTTTACAATTATAAATTTCAGGGGTTGTTTTTATTCCAATATTGTCCATAATGTAAAATATTAATCGTCGCCCCTTTTCGGACCCATACAACTGTGATAATTATAAGGCACTTCTTAACGAGATACAAACTTGAAATTTGGCAGAATTATGGGTTTTTAGTTACAAAAGATGGAAAAAATCTTAGAATGTAAAAATTCATAATGTTAGGGGCTGTTTTGCTCCATTATTGCCCTATACGAGGATTAAAATTATATGGCATTTCTAAATGAGCTACAAACTCCAAATTGACAGGTTATATGATTATGTACAACATCGATTGGGAATAATTTGAATTTGTAAAAATGCTAAAATTTGAAAATGCTTGCAGAATGCAAGCACACATTAACTAGTATATATATATACTAGTTAATGTGTGCTTGCATTCTGCAAGTGTCTTGTCTCATCCTAATATAAAGAGTACTGTGGACATAATTTTTAAACGCATAAGTTTGCACCTCTGCGACGATTAATGTTTTACATTATGGAGAATATTGGAATAAAAACAAACCCTGAAATTTATAATTGTAAAACTTTCCATAGTTTTTCATCATTTGATACGAATACCTCACATTTCTGCAAAATTTCATCGATGTAGCACCTCTAAATGTGTAGTTATATAAAATTAATTGTTTAAAAAAGATGAATTTTTAACAGCCACAATAATAAACTTTATTATATTTTTCAATATCATTTACAGCTGGAATGGCATTCCCTAATTTCTCAAAATATTCAGCTCCCTAGCTCTAATAAAAGTGCATAAACATTAATTTTTTTAACATTTATGTATTTTTTACCCCCCAATAAAGAAACATATTCAAATATCTATGATCCCGTTTTCGTTACTCGGTAAGATCTACGTAAGAAAAAATTTCAGCATTGTAACACATTTATAAGTAACTAAACCATGAAACGTTTTTTTATATGTTTATAATATGTGACTGCATTATGCAAGCATTTTTATATATTAGCACTTTTACAATTTCGAATTATTCCTAATCAATGATGTCCAAAACCATATAACCGTGTCAAATTTTAAGTTTGTATCTCATTAAGAAGTGCCTTATAATGTTCACACTCGTATTGGGTAACAATGGGGCAAAACCACACCTAAAAATTTGAATTTTTTCTACTTCTTGACTTTTATCTTCGGTTGCAAAAACATTCCCATAAGCCTCCTAAATTTCAAGTCTCTAGGTCATATGGAGCTGCCGCATCATTTTTGTTATTGTATAGAGCAGGCTAGTCAAACCGGCGGGCCGCATACGGCCCTTTCTCTATCTTACTGCGGCCCGAACGCTAATTTTTCTCACAGCTAAATCGTTCGAGTTTTTATATAAATACTTTATTTTATGATAAGGACACGAGATTTTGTCTTAGTTGTTGAAATACAACAGAACGTGGTTTCTAAATCATTGTTTTTAATACCTAGTAAAACAAGTGACTAATCTTATAGATAAAGTTTATATTGGTATCCTGGCCCTCATTAATCAACCCTAATCTTAATGCGGCCCTTCTGTAATACCCATCATTTCAATGCGGCCCTGATGCTTCTTCAAGTTTGACATGCCTAGTATAGAGCAATACTGGGGCAAAAGAGCTCCAAAGATGGGGATTACTACAATATCGGAATTCCTTCATTAGGCATAGTTTAACATTAAAGGCATTAAAATATAAGCCTCTGATTCCCATTGAAAGCTTAACCATATGAAAGGATAGAGCTTGTTAGCAAGGAAGCCTATTGTTAGACCCAGAAAAATTAGCAATTTTTTGTGATAAAAACTATAAATTTACGTTAATTCTACTTGGATTTGAATTCTGTCTTCAAAAATAAGAAACTACAATTTATATCCTATCCGACAGCTTAAGTCTCGCGTTCGTATCTTGATGGGAAGTAATGTTAAAATGTAAATATAAAAACCTCTGCACCAATTTACATGCTTTCTTATGGGCAAAAAATGGGGCAAAAAGGGGCCAAAATAGCCCCTCAAAATAGGAATTTTGCCAGTTTCGGATTTGTTCGTTTGGTTATGACTAAAAACCTATAATTCTACCAAATTTCAACTTTCTAGCACATCTGGAAGTGCCTCATAATTTTGTATCCTCATATATAAATATATATAATATAAATACTAAGGAAGAGGAAAGGTAAGTAAGGATATTTTGGGCAACTAGGTGTTGAAGGAAACCCTTTTTCAGGGTCATTAGGCTTCCTAGGCAACAGACAATGTTTTCATATGGGTAAGCTTATAATGGGAATCAGAAGCATATATTTTAATGCCTTTAATGTTAAACTATGCCTAATGAAGGAATTTCGATATTTTAGTAATCCCCATTTTTGAATCTCTTTTGCCCCAGTATTGCTCCATACGAGAACAAAAATGATGAGGCAGCTCCATATGAACTACAGTCTTGAAATATGGCACCATTATAGAAATTTCATTGCAACCGAAGATAAAATAAAAAAATTGCAATAATTCCTATTTCTAAGGGGCGATTTTTCCCCATTTCCGCCCAATACGTGTGTGAAAATTATACGACAATTCTTAATGAGATACAAGCATGGAATATGGCAGTATTTTGGGTTTTAACTAAAACAGAAAGAAGGAATCCGATACTGTAAAAATTCAAAGTCTTAGCGAATGTTTGCCACATAATTGTCCTATGGGACTAATAAAATTATAATGCACTTCTTAATGAGCTACTTAGTTGAAATTTGATACGGTTATATGATTTTGTACTAAATTGATTGGGAATAACTTGAAAATGTAAAAATGCTAAACTTTGAAAATGCTTGCAGAATGGAAGCACAGATTAACTAGTATATATATGTATATGTGTGTATGTATATATATATATATAATATAGACAATTCTTACACATGATATATATATATATATTTAGGGCAACTAGGTGTTGAATGAAACCCAGTGAACAATTACCGGAAGTAGAGCCGCTGGGGTGTTGGAGAGACACATTTGTAGAGGTTAGAGCTTTCGGGATGATCCCTTCGTCAGCACAAGAGAGAGACAACTGATATGGCAGTGACACTGGGGTGAAGGTGTGGGGGTGGAAGGGAAGGGAGCGTGGAAAGGTCGGGGATTGGAGGATGTAGAAGGGTGAGAGGGGAAAGAGAGGGTGGAAAGAAGGAAATGTTAACGGATATTGACGCCGGGAGGAGGCGGGGCATTGGGTGCAGGTTAGTAAGTAGATGACGTTGCGGGTGGTACAGTTGGTAGGGGATGTTATGGGGTAGGTGATGTTGGTGGTGGGGTTTGAGAATGAGTTGGAGGGTGGGTTTATAGGGCATGTTAGGCATCGTGGTCTGCGGCAGGGGTGGGACCCTGCAGGGTGCAGAGGAGTGGGTGATGGGGGTTCTTTTCTCCACAAGATGTTGGGAGGTCTGCGGAAGGAGAGGATTGGGGGTGTGGGGAAGGAGACCTGGTTGGGGGAGGAAGTGAGGATTGGGTGGGCTGCCTTTAGGATACTTTTTAGGGTATCGTGGATGCCGGGATAGAAAGTGGTGATTAGGGTGAGTTGGGGGGTAGAGTCGGGGTTTGCAGGGCGGTTCCAGTGTAGGTCAGGGGTGCTGGGTGCGACAGCCCGTCGGATTTGGTCCCGAATCAGGTCCGGCGGGTATCCGCGTTGGAGGAGGGCATTTTCGAGGACAGAGCAGTACTCGGAAAGGGAGTCTCTGTCCGAGCAGATTCTCCGTCCTCGGCGGGCTAGGGCGTAGGGGATTGAAGTTTTGGTGTGGAGGGGGTGGCAGCTGTGGAAGTGGAGATATTGAAGGCGGTTGGAGGGTTTTAAATGCACTTTGGTGTGGATTTGGTTTTCTCGGATGGAGAGGTCCACATCCAAGAAGGTGATGATGCTGGTGGGGGAGGAGTGGTAGGTGAAGGAGAGCGTGGGGTGGGAAGAGAGGCGCTGTAAAAAGGATGGGAGTGAGTCGGGTCCATGTGTCCAAAGAAGGAAAATGTCGTCGATATACCTCAGCCACAGGAGTGGTCTGGGGTGTATGTCGAGGAAACGTTCCCCCCATTCACCTAGGAAGACATTGGCGTATGAGGGCGCCATGCGAGTGCCCATCGCCGTACCTTTTATTTGTAGGTAGTGGCGCCCTCCGAAGGTAAAGTTGTTGTTGTGGAGCACCATTTCCGCCAGCTTCGTTAGGAAGTGGGAGGAGGGTCTTGCGTCAGGTGGTCTCGAGTCAAGGGATATTTTCAGGGCGGACAGTCCATCGTGGTGGGGGATGTTGGTATAAAGGGAGCAGACGTCTATTGTTGTTAGGTCAGAGGGGATAGATTTTAAGAGTTGAAGGAAGTGGTTGGTATCTTTATATCCTTACTTACCTTTCCTCTTCCGTAATATATATATATATATGTATGTATGTATGTATGTATGTATGTATGTATATATGTATGTATGTGTATATATATATATATATATGTTTCTCCGTCGCTGAAAAACGGCGTCAGCCCGAAAGCACCATTTTTGTGTCGTTTTTGTTCTTTTGTGTTTTTCCTGTCCTCAGCAACCCCAGCGGCTCTTCAGTCTAGGTAAGTGTCCACTGGGCTTCCTCCAACACCTTGTTGCTACCTTATTATTACCTTTCCTTTTCCTTAAGCATATATATATATATATATATATATATATATACATACACAGTAGAACGTCATAAATCCGGCACTCGAAAATCTGGAATTATCAAAAATCCGGCACTTTTTAAAATTTTCCCGCTGGTAGCCTAATCCACTATGGAACGATAAACGCACCGCTTCCAAAATTCGCGAATTCTAGAACCAATTTGACGGCAGCAGTTATATTGTATGTGTGAGTGAGTCTAATTGTCAGCTGACCAATACATGTTGGTACATGTTAGGGAATAGTTTCCACAGTCACACTGTATAACTTGTATACAGTCGCGTGTTCAAATTCGTAGCGATCGCATGTGTTTTTCATTAGTGTGATATTGCTCAAGTTCATATTGGCATGTCTTTAAAAAAGCTGAAACCCCTCCAGTAGTATTATGAAGCGTAAACATAAATCTCTTTCTATTAAACAAAAAGTAGATTTATTAAGAAAACTTGAAAAAGGTGCTTCAGTTAAGAGACTTTGTGAAGAATATAGCGTAGGCAGTTCTACTGTGTATGACTTGAAGAAACGAAAAAGTGAGTTGCTGACATTTTATGCAGATAGTGACACTCCTAAGGCCGAAAAACATTACACACTTCCAGGGTCAACGATATCGATAGAGTATTTTTTGAATGGTTTCGACAAAGAAAAAGTGAAGGTGTACCGGTATCAGGCCTATTGCTAATACAGCAAGCAAAGAAATTCCACGACGATTTGAAAATCAATAAAGTTTGCGATTATTCGCAAGGTTGGCTTCATCGCTTCAAGCTTCGCCATGGAATACGAAAATTAGCAGTGTCTGATGAAAAACTTAGTGCCGAATCGGATGCTGCCGAAACATTTGTAGAGGAGTTTACGAAGTTAATTTCGGATGAAAATCTTACTGCAGAGCAAATATATAACGCGGACGAGACAGAATTATTTTGGTGATGTCTTCCTCGGAGCACACTTGCAGCCGCCGATGAGGATATGGCATTTGGAGTGAAGGAGTCAAAGGAGAAGCTGGCGGTTCTTGCGTGCGCAAATGCAGCAGGTACGCACAAACTAGAGCTAACTGTAATTGGTAAAAGTGCATACCCTCGTGCTTTAAAGAGTGCAAAGAATTTTCCTGTCAACTACCGTGCTAATAAATGTGCATGGATAACTTCTCAATTATTGTTGGATTGGTTTGTGAATTATTTTGCACCGGAGGCACGTGTTCATTGTAAATCTAAGGGACTAGGTGATGATTGTAAAATAATTCTGACATTAGATAACTGTCCTGCCCATCCTGATGCATCACATTTGGTACTGGGTAACGTGCGTGTGGTTTATTTATCCCCAAATTGTACATCTATCATTCAACCTATGGATCAGGGAATATTACGCTCACTAAAGTGCTATTACAGACAGCAATTTATGCAGAAATTGCTTGTTGCTTGCAATAGAGGCCAAGGTGTTGACGGATTTAAAAAGGAATTCAACATTAAGGACTCGATTTGGACTCTAGCTAAAGCGTGGACTGATGTAACGGCCGCAACACCGAAAAATGCCTGGCATAATTTGTGGCCTGCAAGCATGTTTGAAGAATGTGATGAATCACCACCAGATTTTCTAGGTTTCAATGTTAGTGACAAAAAGAGACTGTTGTCTAAAATTATGGAATTTGCTAAGGGATCGACGAATAACGCTTTCACGAAGGGTCTGGAAGAGGAAGACGTTGAAAACTGGATGGAAATCGAGTATGAAGTGCCTGTAGTGAATCAGCTAACTGACGGAGAAATAGTTAAAATGGTTTTGGAACCCGAACGTGAGAATAATGAAAAAAGTGAAAGTGACGATGATGACAATGCAGCTGCAAACAAGCCTTCAATAGACCGCTGCATAGAATTAGTCACTGATACAATATCGGCTTTAGAGCAGCGGTCATGCATCGAATCACAGGATATGATGAATTTGTACCTAATTAAAGATAAAATTATAAAGGAAAGATCACAATGTATGAAGCATTCTCTGTGATGTGTTCAAGACAATTTCGCAGAAAAACCTTCAAAAAGCTTCCAACACTGAAATGAAATGAAACTTGCATTCCCGCAACTAAAGACGCTGTCTCGACCTTATCGTCTAGCCATCGAGAGTAGAAACGAGACGTGTAAATTGGTAAGTGTGCATTAAATTTGCTATGACCTTATTCCAAATTCGTCCACTTGTTAATGATTCTTTCTTTTATAAGCTTTGGCGTAAATTTTGGATTTTAATGTTATGTATTTTATTTATTTTTACGTATAGGCCGTGATATGGTATGAAGGTGCAGTGGCGTAGCCAAGGGTGGCAAGAGGGCAAGGAGTCTATTATGATTTATTTCATGTTTTGCATGTTTATTTTCATATTTTAAAATATTCTGGCGTGATTTCTGATTAAATTTTGAAATACATTATATAGATTACAAAAAGCTTTCTTTTGTTTTATCCTGCAATAGGCCGATTTGCCCCTGGATACTTAGGCAATGTGCAACATTTTCAAAAAACCGGAATTTTCTGAAATCCGGCTCGCGCTAGGTCCCGAGGGTGCCGGATTTATGAGGTTCTACTGTATGTATGTATATATATATATATATATGTCTATATCATGTGTAAGAAGCGTCTATATATTATAGATATAGACGCTTCTTTTGTTAGATTAAACGTTGCATTTAATTTAGGAAATAAATTGAACAAAACACATTGCGCAAATTTTCTCCTATACGAATCGTCTCCATATATTATGTAGAAGCTTTTGAAGACCGTCTATCACGAGTTTACAAACACAGCGGAATGTAAAGGATCTTCATGTGTTTGTAAAAGCACAAAATTAAGAGTGATTCTTGCCTCCGCCCGTGAATTGCCGCCCCTAATATGTTACCACCCGGGTGCGATGCTCCCCTTGCACCCATAGGCCGGCGCGGCTCTGTATATATTTGTATATATGTCGTAAGTTTTTACCGAATTCCTCTAATCAATCACTTTAAAATATCCCAAATGAACATTTGCTCTGAATGACTAGGGAATGTGTCGCTCACCGTAGTCCGAGTCTTCTGATATTTCGTAGTCTGAGTAACACAAAGAGTCGTCTCCTTCTTCGGGGTGCTCATCCTCCCTCGACGAAGAAGAAGAAGGACTGCTTCCTCCTCCATTATCTCCTCCAATTCCTTTATTCTCTCCCCTAAAGCGTTCCCTCTCTCCCACAATGCCTAACTCCTCCTCTTCATCTCCCTCCGAAGAGAGAAGTGTTTTGTATCCCTTACGGCTACCTGCTACAGACAAAAGGACGACAGAAAACAAGTTCATGGGATGAAAACATGGATTAGCTGGATATTATTATTATATTCATTTTATAATGTATAGTTTTTAAACGGCTCTCCAATGCCGACAAAAGAATAATGAATAATTGAAACTTTGAATGAAATGGAATTCATTTGTCATTTTTATTGTTCTATTTCATGCTTTTCGACGGCTTTGATATTACAGGAAAAACACCTTATTTATTCAGTTTTATTACTTTCTCCATATACTACCTCTACGGAGCATGAATTTTTATACTTTGTACTGGAAGTACAGCATACTGAAAATACCCATAAGGAGCACAGTATATTAAATCTGGAAGTATCTCGGTAAGAGTTAGTCAGTCTCGCAAGTCTGGCTCAAACCGAAACCAGCGAGAATGAGAGTCTCTAAAAAGAGAGGAACAATTCATAGAACTTAAGATTTTATCTCACTGCTATTGTGAAAATATGATAGGGATAACTGATGATCATGGGTTCTAAATTTTTTCAGTTCGGAAAATCTCTCCTTTTGGGATTCTGGCGGAGTTCCGTAGATGTTTTAGTGCTAAAGACGAAAGTTGCCTTCCAAGTTGGTTTGAACGACTTGAATGTGCAAGAACTGGTTATGGTTGAGTAATTTACGGATGAAAACATACATTAAAACCACAATTTTCTTTTTTCGGGACCTCTGAATTTCATACGTAGTATTGAAAAGTGTTAAGTTGAAGTACGTTATTTTGAAATATCTATACAGTACTAGCTGAAAGTGCCCGGCGATGCACGGGTTATGTCAGACTACGTTTATTGGAGAAAGTAAAAACTAATTCCGAGATATCTCTGATACCTATGAATTGGGCCGGGAGGGTCCACGGAGGTCCGGAGAGAACGTGAGCATACGTGAGAGTAATAGGATTTCGAGTTTAACAATGTAATCGGCTGGCAAGGCAACTTCACGTTAAAAACGCTAAATTTTGTCAAAATATGATATTAAAACGTTAAATTCGAAAGATTTAGATTCGAAACCGATAAAAGACGATAAGAATAAGAAACTGCATTTATTTTTCTTTGATACAGTCCAAGTCCGAAAATCGTAGGTCAAATATGTGAATTTTAATAAGCAAAATAAAATAAGGTTGCAGGTCGATATATCGATTTTTCCATGTTATCTTATGAGGAATGGAAATCACTCTCGGGAATCGAACCCGGATCGATTACAGCGCCACGAGTTCGAAACGCAAAAAACGCCAACTGCAATAGGATCGTGTACGTCAGGGATCACCGAGGCTTTCATTGAAAGGTTTTATGTACGGCAGGGCGGACCACATACGACTTTGCAAGTGTATTGGCTTTCCTTTAGTCATTTTTAGAAGAAAATATACGTTAAATGTGTTAAATTGAAATATTTTACAGTTCTTATATTGTCTACTCGATTGAGATTTGCATTAAGTATGTATGTACATCAAAAGTATTTCCGTTGAAATCTCGAATTCGATTTTTTTAATGAAAACGAAACTTTCTCTATACTACGTACATGGAGAAAGTAAAAAACGTACGTCCCTATTCTCATCTAATTTTTAATTTATGCGTGAGCCTATTTGCGTTAGTAAGCATTACAGATGTATAATATAATAGTTTTACTTACAAAAAGGTAAGATTCCAGCATAAAATTAATGATGAAATGCCTTGATTAAACGCTTCCCAGACGCAGTCAAGAGTATAATTATCTTTAAATATTTATGTTGCTATGCGTCATTAATTTCGATGCTTAAACAAAAGTTCGAAGCGAACACCGCATTTCTTTCGTCAATTAGAATGATAAATTGGCCATAATTGAATCAGAGACAACAATAACAGTCTCCTTGGCAACGCCCGGAATGAGTACGAAAAATCCGCAAAATTTCGTAAATGAATGAGTATTTCTGAAAACTTCGACTGTTTAACATGTAAACATCGCAAGCCCGCTGCAGCTACGCCTGTAAATAATCTAAATAGTTCGGCCCTAGGTTAGATCTTCTTTGTTCCCTATTCATTTGACGAGTTTCCCTATTTCTTTGTCTTTCTTGTAATCCCCGCTCCTCATCTACACGGGCAATCCTATGAACAGTAGCGTAGCTAGAGGTATCGGGCCCCTAGGCAAGAATCGCTGATGGGCTCCTTAAGAAAGAGGTGAAAGAACACCAACCACTAGTTTATTATGCAGCACATGATATATAAGGATTCAAGAAATTAGCTTAACATGTCTTTTTCCTTGCTTTTGCATTTGCAAAGATATTGACAATTTCAACACAACGTATGGGCCCCTTTTGTTCGAGGGCCCTTAGGCAATGCCTACTCTTGCTACATAGTAGCTACGCCACTGCCTGTGAGCTTCCGCATCTCTTTCTCTCTCTCTCTTTCCTACAATACTTAACAATAATTAACGACACAAAAGCATCGGTAGTGCTCAATTTAATGCAACAAATGAATATACAATTAAAATCGTATATTAATTTGATTTTTAAAATCAATAACTATTTCGCTGCTATGTAAACACAGCAATGGGAGAACAGAATTGATATTAACTACCGTATTAACTCATGTAACCCGCGCACTCCTATTTTTAGGCCGGTTCGGAGCGAAAAAATTAATTTGAGCCAGAATAAGTTTTTTTTTTAAGCCACCGATTCCCACTCCCTGAAACAAGTTCCGCCCAAGTTAAGCATCTTCACCCTTCTACGTGACGCAATTTATTGTATGATCTCTTTATGACGATACTAGCAGAAATCTCCTCATCGATAGTCCTCTTTTTTTAATCCCTTAACTGTTTTTCTTGTAATATTACGCAACTTCGTCTCCACTTCACTGTTTTTGACGTAATATTACGCAACGATGCGGAGCTTCACGAAATATTCGTTAATCTATGAACGGGAACTTCCCTACGCGGATGGGGAGTTTTTTCGCGTATTGTCTCTTGAGTAAATATTGGAAGGTTAGGAACAAACGAGTCCAAACACTTGAGATGTGGATTTCAGTCTTCCTTTCGAACGATGAAATCTTTCATTCGCAACAAAATGTCAACACTCCGAATTCCTTGAAGTGGATGAGGGAAAAGGAGCAAACTTGAACCTATTCTCAAGCCGGCAAACCCTCGGTATTCATTGAAGTATAGTTATCAGGTAGTCGCCGTATTCTTTCTGCCTACTTTAGGGAGTTTTTGCCTGCAGCGCGGACGTAACTTACGCGTTTGCTAGGTCGCATAAATACGCGTATACTTCGTAGAATTCGACGTCTTTTACGAATATAAACGTAGATGCAAGCATATTGCAGAGAATTACCATCGATACTATTTATATAACCTGTTCAGAAATCCTCGGGGAAAAATGTGCGCGGGGTACACGATTATATACGATAATTCCTATTTAAGAATGCTAGTAATTTTATCGTTTAAAAAAATAGTTTCGTTTATTAAAGTTATTTACTTAACTTTTGGTTACACATAATTCGTAAACTTAAATTTAATAGTTTCTCACTTAATTCCTTTTTCGTAGTTTTCTATACTTTGTTAGGGGAAAACGGGGTAAGATGACGAAGTTGATTTAGTTTGTTAATTGGTTGGAAGAGTGCTGCCGGTGACGTGCAGGGTATCGCCTGTCTGTCTGTCTATGCGAGTTCAAACCTAAGTCGATGAGCAGTGTGTTAAAAGGGCGGGACGAAGTGGAACGTTAAGTCTATTTCAATAAGTTCCCTTGTTATAATTTGGTAGCATAACTTAAGGTTTTACTACTTCTATGACTTTGAAAATATGAAGTTGTTATAACAAAGAAGAAGAAGCATTCTTTATCAATGTTTATGCTGGAAAGTGAGGCGTATTACTTTGTGTTAAATTTCTGGCTGTAATTTTAAAATGGGGGTAAGATGACCGGGGTAAGTCGAGGAATTCGTCATCTTCCTTCCGTCTTTTCTGATCTTTCCTCGAAAGCGAATTAAGCCTGAATTCCTCAATTGTACTCCACCAGGCACAGTAGCAGTGGCCTATGAATCTGGTTGGATGTGTACGGATGTCTTCCCTCACTTCCTCCCCATATCTCACTCCCAACTGTCTCATTCACAAGAGAAAATAACATCACATTGATGGGATTTCCACCTCATACCACGCACAAACTTCAGCCAATAGACGTGCTTTCTATGGACAGTTGAAAACATTCTGTAGTCAGGCATGTGAAAGTTTCACGTTAACTAACCCTGGATGTGCAATCACGGAGGAATATGTAGGAGGACTTTTTGGCACCGCATAGGTACATACTTCAAAGTGGCCAACCGTTGGAAGCGCTGAGTGTTCTACAGAAGTCACTCTTTTCGTTCCCTAAGGATAAAAAAGAGCATCAGCTCTTTCTATGAACGGCCCGAGGCATTTTGGTGCCCCGGGCGAGAAACGGCTCAGCGCCCCCCTCCGTTAATTTTTGTTAAGATATTTTTGAAAGAGTTCGTTAATTTATTCATTGCCCAGTAAGATGATTGGTAATGAAAAGTAAAAGGAATTTTATATAGATTCCCGCCTATACCGCGATATATATTGGTATAGGGCCGCCCGGCTCGCCGGTACTTCCTTCAATGATCATATCAAGCACACCCAGGGTTGCACACCTATAAAAAATTTCCCGATTGAAAGAGAGACAAAGAA
The DNA here is from genome assembly GCA_036926305.1 of Uropetala carovei. Classification (NCBI taxonomy): domain Eukaryota; kingdom Metazoa; phylum Arthropoda; class Insecta; order Odonata; family Petaluridae; genus Uropetala; species Uropetala carovei. The sequence continues at coordinate 7,720,148 of JAXCHB010000188.1, forward strand.
TGGTAAGAAAGTTACACGGCTTGGATAGAAATATCGAGCTAAGAAGACTTTGTTCCTTCAAAATGTGACGCAGCACTTGTAGAGGGTTCTGAAAGAGTTATTTGTCCCGTCTGTGAAGAGTGCTAGATGACCCCTCATTAGAGGATTGGATACAACGTATTCGGTTCAAGAAATGGTGGCACGAAAAATTCTTCTCAGGCAGACACTTTTTTTTATGACTTTTGTGATTAAGAATGCTGGTGTTAGTGTAAGCTGTTGCTGCTTTGAAATGTGTTCAGCGTCACGCATCACTACATATTTTACAATATAAAACAATGTTTAATTTTGAATAAACCAATTTCATAGTCCAATCTTGATTTTTTCATCTTACCCCACGTTACTATAAATAAAATAAAGAACTCAAAAGACGGTGAAGTCAAGATAAATAAAATTGGAAATAATAACTCCAAATCACTGGAAAGGCGGTACTTAAGTGGCAGGGAACAGAAGACTCCCAGAATCAACCCGGACGAGCGTTTCGACAGCACCGCTGTCTTCTTCAGCGATATTGTATCTAGATTGTAAATGTGCTAACATTTAAAAATGCTTGCAGAATGCAAGCACATATTACTAGTATGTGTATATATATATATTAGTTAATGCAAGCACATATTACTAGTATGTGTGTATATATATATATATATATTAGTTAATATGTGCTTGCATTCTGCAAGCATTTTTAAATGTTAGCATTTTTACAATTTCCAATTATTCCCACTCTATTACGTACAAAATCATATAACCGTGTCATATTTCAAGTTTGTTGCTCATTTAGAAATGCCTTATAATTTTATTCGTCGCATAGGGCAATTATGTGGCAACACAGATGCTAAGATTTCGAATTTTTACAATATAGGATTTCTTCCTTATTTTGTAAATAAAAACCCATAATTATGCCAAATTTCATGTTTATATCTCATTAAAAATTGCAGTATAATTTTCACACGTATGGGGCATAAATGGAGCAAAACCGCACCTAAAAATTTGAATTTTTGCCATTTTTACTTTCGCATATGAAGTATCGAGAAAGTATTGTTATCGCGAAAAAATTCGACCTCGAGATTTTTACGGAAATGTACGTTTGAGATGTCGCTGAATCCGAAAAAGTGGTTTTCGCAGTGCCGTCTGTCTGTCTGTCTGTTACAGGCTCTGGAGCCTAGACCAGTGATGACGAACCTTCTATTGCCCGCGTGCCAGTATTGCTGAAATTGTTAATCTTTTCTGCCTCGTGTGCCACAAAAAACTTCTTAATCTTTTTGCGTGGCAACGTAATTAAATTCGTGATCAAGATTGAAGTTTGTAACCACAAAACTAATGTTTACAATAGCTAATTAAATAGCACAAATGTTTTTGCGGCACTAAATCAGTACAGTATATGCTTCGATTGGTTTTCACCTTTCGTTGGCGTGCCAACCAAAATCGTCTTGCGTGCCACTTTTGGCACGCGTGCCATAGGTTCGCCATCATTGGCCTAGACGGTAGAGCGAAAATGAATGAAATCTCGTACTTAGGTATTTTATCATACTGAGCAGAGTAATGGTTGACATTGCTTAATAATAAAAAGAAGTTTATTCTACGCATTTTTGACAACAATCCGATTTTCTCAAAACGGCTGTAACGATTTTGATCAAATTTCGTACAGTTACTTGAGTTTACGTCTTCAATAATAATGGATAGTTCATATTTCTCAAAAAATGAATATAAGGCTAGTTTATTCTAGGAAACTTTAACAACAATTCGATTTTCTCAGAAACGGCTCTAACGATTTTGATCATATTTCGTACAGTTACTTAAGTTTACATCTACAATAACACTACACATATCATTTTTCTCTCGTTTATTCTTGGGTAACTTGAACAAAAATTGGATTTTCTAAAAAGAGGCTCATACGATTTTCATTTTCTAAAGATAACTAAACGACGCATTAATACCATATATGAGAAAGTTTGTACAATGTATGTTGTACCGATTTTTTGTTCTCGTATGGAGCACTACTGGGGCAAAACAACTCCAAAAATGGGGATTACATCAATACCAGATTTCCTTCGCTACTCGTAGTTTAACATTAATGGCATTAAAATATAAGCCTATGATGCCGATTAAAAGCTTACCCATATGAAAGTTTTAAGCATGTTGCCTATGAAGCCTATTGTTAGACCCAGAAAAATTAGCAATTTTTTGCGATAAAAACTATAAATTTACGCTAATTCTACTCGGATTTGAATTCTGTCTTCAAAAAAAGAAACTACAATTGTATTTGTATTTATTCAACAAAGGTTCCTGAGAGCCATAGGCTCATGATGGGAACAGTACAGGTTGAACACATATTTAATATATATAATCATGTAGTTTACATTTTACAAAAACAAGCCATAATTTAAAGTAGAAACACAAAAATCAATGAGCATACATATTATTTTACATTATATAGATTAACGATCAGTATATTCACCATAAGAACCATAAATGGAAGAAAAGAATACAGAATCTGGAGTACAATACCATTAATCAATGGATATATACATTATCACAATTTACACCATAAGAGATATAATACAAATTTATTTTCATCGCATAAGATACTTTTCCCATAAATAATTTTTGACATGATATTTAAATCTTGATAAGGGTTTTTGTAAATATATACTATTTGGTAATTCATTGAAAGCTATAGTAGATTGATATAAAACTCCCTGAGTACCAAATTTATAAGTTTGTTGGGATTTTATATGCACTTTTTGTAATTGTCTTGTATTATAATTATGAAATTTAAGGTTTAATTCCAAATATGTATTAATATGTATTAACTCATTTTTAATCTTATAAGCTAATATAATACTTGAATATATAACACTTTGTTTTACAGGCCAAATTCCAGTAAATCTATGAACTTCTTTTGTAGGAGTATAAAAATTCATACCAAATAGGATTTTTAGAGCTCTTCTCTGAAGCTTTTCAATTTCATCCAGTTTTGCCTTGACACACCATCCCCAAATCACATTCATGAACTGATAATGATTCGCTATCAAGGCAAAGTATATACTTTTCAACAACTGTCTAGAAACTTGATGTCTAAGTTTAGATAATACACCCACAGCAGGTATAATTTTCTTTTTTATGTGTGCAATGTGTTCTTTCCATGTCAAGCCACAATCTAAGATTAGACCTAAATACTTAGTGGTAATCTGTCTCTCTATTTCAATTCCTGAATCTGTCACTATTTTATCCCATTTAGGTGAGTATGAGGCCTTATGAAAGATCATGTAATTAGTTTTTGAAACATTCATAGTCAACTTATTAGAAGAAAACCATTTATATAAAATCTCTATATCCTCCCCAATTGTGTCAATCAACTCATCCTCATTTAACCCTGTATAAAACAAATTTGTGTCATCTGCGAACAGTGAAATCCTACCATTAAGTAGTAGATTCCCAATATCATTCATGTATATTAAAAATAATATGGGTCCTAACACAGATCCCTGTGGTACACCAATATGGTTTGGATAGATATCACTTTCACAGCCATTACATTGTACTAACTGATATCTGTCACTTAGGTAACTTTTGAACCATTGTAATGGTAACCCCCTAATACCAGCTTTCTTTAATTTATACAATAAAATTCTATGGTCCACTGTATCAAAGGCCTTTTTTAGGTCTATAAACAATCCGGCTGCAAGTTTATTATTATCTAAGGTTTCTTGAATTTTAATAATAATATCAGCAGTGGCATATGTGGTACTGGAATTCTCTCGAAAACCATACTGATTTTTATTGAAGTATGAAGTTTTTTCCAGAAATTTCATCAAACGTTTTTTACTACTAGTTCCAAAATTTTTGATGTCACAGGTAATAATGAGATAGGGCGATAATTGCTTGGGTCTTTTCTATCACCATTCTTGTAAATTGGAACTATTTTAGCTACTTTAAAATTATCAGGGACTTTGCCTTGCAGTAATGATGTATTAATGATGTCTACAATTCCTGTACACAAGGAGTCACTGCAATGTTTGAGTACCATATTACTTATGCCATCCCTACCTGCGCTATTCTTTGCTTTCATCTCCTTTATAATTCTCTTTACTTCCAACACATGTGTTGGCTCAAAGTAAATTGACTGCTGGGTTGAACCAATTGTAGAGGTCATTAATTCAGTATCTGGTATACCTTCAGCCAGCCTTTTCCCTATACTTGTAAAATGGTCATTAAAAGCCTCACAAATTTTATCATTGCTAACTATTTCTACCCCTTTCCAATTTAATGAATGTACATGATTAATAGGTTGATTTGCTTTTCTTGTAATTATTTCATTAACCCATTTCCATTTACTCTTTATGCTAGTTTCATTTTCTATTTTTTGTACATAGTACTGGCTTTGTAATTTTCTCTTCATAGATGTTAATAGATTACAGCACCTTTTATATGTTTCTATTGTAAATTCTGAGGCTACTTTTTGTTTTGCTTTCTTATACCACACTTGCTTCCTATGCAATAAGTTAAAATATTCTTTAGTCATCCAGGGATATTTCAAATAACCTTTTTTCTGCTTAGTGTGGTTAACCTTAGCTTTAGCGTAGCACAAACCTTGTTGTATGTATGCTGTAAACTCATCACTTTTCTGGTTTATATTATCACAATGTGTGTTGAAGGGCGTATTTGAAAAGTAAGTATTTAACATTTTAAAGTCAACCTTATAATTATTTCTTTGGTGGTCACTCACAGCTGAAAAGGTGTAATTTTCAGAACACATAATATCTAATATTAAGATATTGTGATCAGTGAATCCACAATTAATATTAGCAATTCTAAAATCATAACTAAAATTGTTTACAAAAATATGATCTATTAAGGAACTGGATGTTTCTGTTATTCTAGTAGGTAGCAAACTGTTACATAATTCAAAGTTATAACACTGAAACATTATTATCTCCATCTCACTTAATTGTGATTTACTCAAATAATCAATATTAAAATCTCCAATCACTGCTCTGTTATTACCTCTTATTTTACATATAATTTCCTCGAGATCATAGAGAAAAATCTTTGAGTTATTTACACTTGGATTATAGATGCCAATCACATCCCATTTAAGATTTCTCCCTTGTAAGACAACATGACATATACTGTGTGTTTTCTCAATAATATTACATACATTATATTGCCACTTATCCCGAATATATACTGCTATTCCACCTCCCCTCCCACTATTCTTACTTGCATGGATCATATGAAACCCATCCAATTGCCAAAATTTTTCCTCCCCTTTGCACAACCAAGTTTCAGCAATCACAATTACATCCACTTCTCCAATAAGTTTTAATATTCCTACTAATTCATCCCATTTACTTTTAATGCTCCTCACATTAGCATAAAAGCATCTTATGGCTGAGGTAGTTATCCCTTTCTCACAATATTCCTTCACAGTGAAAAACCGAGTTTCTAAGCAATTATGCAAAGCTGAGTTACAATATTGAGCATTATTCATCATGCAAACAAACAAAACTTAATTAATAATATATCCTCACAACAAAATAAGAAGATATAGTTACTCACTTAATGCTAGATTGCTGCACTAGTTTCCTTACAATCTCCTGAGAGTTTATGAGCACTGCCTTACTTTCATCATTTCTTCTTACATAAACCCTTCCTTCCTTGGTCCATACATACTTGAATCCATTCCGAGCTCTTAAGTCCCCAGCCATCTTGTGGAAGGCCCTGTTCATCGCTGTGAGGTTTTCATTAATGATGATCCTTTGCTCTGGTGCTGGAACTTTCAAGGCTTTGGATGTCAGGTCTTTCTTCAACTTCTTGGCTCTCAGCAGTTCTTCCTTCTTCCACTTGCTTACAAGTCTTATAATAATAGGACCTGGCATTTCCGGTTTGAACGATTTTGTTCGATAGATAATATCGATATCACACTTCTCTAACAGTATTTCTAATATGTCAGCCATTGCAATTGCGATCTTAAATAAATCTTCACCTTCCACATATGGCACACCATGTATTTCTAAGGTATTCTGCCTCTGAGAAACTTTTACTTCTTCCAACACAATTCTATCCTGTTGTAGTTCGTTTTGTATAATTTTCATCTCACTAGTAGTATTAGCGCACATCTCCTCTAGTTTCCTACAATCCTGTTTTAATTTACAGATTTCCCCTTTTAAGTCCTCAAAGCTTTCATTTAGAAAGTCCATAGATTTTTTAGGTCTTTGTTGTCGGTCGAAATTTGACAAATGCTGTCCTTCATATCTAGCAGTAATTGCTTGAACTCCCGAGTTTCTAGCTGTTGACATTTACATTGATCGCATAAGTAGTATAACTTACTAATTTCTACCTTTATTGATGACACTTCACTTCTTTTTAGTCCAGAACATTTTGATCGGTGAAAACAGCGAAAACACTTTCCACATGTCACTGAATTATCATCAACAACGGCTCTTTCACAAACAAGACAAATCGATTTGTCTATTAATGACATGTTTATAATGCTACTGCATACCAAAAAGCTTCAATCAAACTTTATATCCTATCCGACAGTTTAAGTCTCGCGTTCGTATCTTGATTGGAAGTAATTGTAAATGCAAATATAAAAACCTCTACACCAATTTACATGCTTTCTTATGGGCCAAAAATAGGGCAAAAAGGTGCCAAAAAGCCTCTTAAATAGGAATTTGGACAGTTTCGGATTTTTTCCTTCGGCTATGACCAAAAACCTATAATCCTTCCAAATTTCAAGTTTCTAGCACATCTGGAAGTGCCTCATAATTTTGTATCCTCCTATATATATATATATATATATATATATATATACTAGATAATATGTGCTTGCATTCTGCAAGCATTTTCAAATTTTAGCATTTTTGCAAATTCAAATTATTCCCCAGCGATGTTGTACATAATCATATAACCATATCAAATTTGGAGTTTGTTGCTCATTTAGAAGTGCCTTATAATTATAATCCTCGTATGGAGCAAAACAGCCCCTAACATTAAGAATTATTACACTCTCAGATTTTTTCCATCTGTTGTAACTAAAAACCCATAATTCTGCCAAATTTCAAATTTGTATCTCATTAAGAAGTGCCTTATAATTATCACACTCGTATGGGGCCGAAAAAGGGCAAAACCACACATTAAAAATAGAAATTCTTGCAATTTTGCAATTTTATCTTAGTTTGCCATGAAAATTCTATAACCGTGCCAGATTTCAAGTCTCTGGGTCCTATGCAGTTGCATCGCCTTTTTTGCAATAATGGGCAAAACCCCCAAAAATGAGGATTATATCAATATCGGATTTCCTTCATTAGGTGTAGTTTAACATTAACAGCATTAAAATATAAGCCTCTGATTCCCATTAAAAGCTTACCCATATGAAAGGATAGAGCTTGTTACCAAGGAAACCTATTGTTAGACCCAGATAAATTAGCAATTTTTTGCAATAAAAACTGTAAAATTACGTTAATTCCATTCCGATTTGTATTCTGTCTTCAAAAATAAGAAACTACAATTTATATCCTATCCGACAGTTTAAGTCTAGAGTTGGTATCTTGATGGGAAGTAATTTTAAAATGTAAATATAAAAACCTCTGCACCAATTTACATGCTTTCTTATGGGCAAAAAATGGGGGAAAAAGGTGCCAAAAAAGTCCCTCAAAATAGGAATTTCGAGAGTTTCGGATTTTTTCCTTCGGTTTTGACAAAAAACCTATAATCCTACCAAATTTCATCTTTCTACCACATATGGAAGTGCCTCATAATTTTGTATCCTCCTATATATATGATATATATATCATGTGTAAGAAGCATCTATATATTATAGATATATATATATATATATACTAGTTAATGGGTGCTTGCATTCTGCAAGCATTTTCAAATTTTAGCATTTTTACAAATTCAAATTATTCCCAAGCGATGTTGTACATAATCATATAACCGTGTCAAATTTGGAGTTTGTAGCTCATTTAGAAATGCCATATAATTTTTATGCTCGTATAGGGCAATAATGGAGCAAAACAGCCCCTAACATTATGAATTTTTACATTCTAACATTTTTTCCATCTGTTGTAACTAAAAAACCATAATTCTGCCAAATTTCAAGTTTGTATCTCATTAAGAAGTGCCTTATAATTATCACACTCGCATGGGTCCGAAAAGGGGCTAAGCCACCCATTAAAAATTGGAATTTTTGCAATATTAGAATTTTATCTTAGTTTGCCATGAAAATTCTATAATCGTGCCAAGTTTCAAGTCTCTAGGTCCTATGCAGCTGCCTCGCATTTTTTGTTCTCGCATGGGTCCGAAAAGGGGCAAAACCGCCCTTTAAAAATGAGAATTTTTGTAATTTTATAATTTCATCTTAGGTTGCAATGAAATTTCTATAACCGTGCCAAATTTCAAGTCTCTGGGTCCTATGCATTTGCATCGCCTTTTTTGTTCTCGAATGGGGCAATAATGGGGCAAAACAGCCCCAAAAATGAGGATTATATCAATATCAGATTTCCTTCATTAGGTGTAGTATAACCTTAACAGCATTAAAATATAAGCCTCTGATTCCCATTAAAAGCTTACCCATATGAAAGGATAGAGCTTGTTACCAAGGAAACCTATTGTTAGACCCAGAAAAATTAACAGATTTGTGCGATAAAAACTATAAAATTACGCTAATTCTACTCGGATTTGCATTCAGTCTTCAAAAATAAGAAACTACAATTTATATCCTATCCGACAGTTGAAGTCTCGAGTTCGTATCTTGATGGGAAGTAATTTAAAAATGCAAATATAAAAACCTCTACACCAATTTACATGTTTTCTTATGGGCAAAAAATGGGGCAAAAAGGGGCCAAAATAGCCGTTCAAAATAGTAATTTCGACAGTTTCAGATTTTTTCCTTCGGTTGTGACCAAAAACCTATAATCCTACCAAATTTCAAGTTTCTGGCACATCTGGAAATGCCTCAGAGTTTTGTATCCTCATATATCTATAATATATAGACGCTTCTTACACATGATATATATAAATAGATATATATATATACTAGTTAATGTGTGCTTGCATTCTGCAAGCATTAGTATCGGAAAAAATAATTTTTTGACGCAAAAGTTTGAACCTCTTCACCGCTTTACGTGTTTTCCTTATTGAAAAATTTTTGTGTAAAAACATCCCCTAAATTAATAATTATAAAATATTCATAGGTTTTTAACATTTCTTACGAATACCTCACATTTATGCCAAATTTCATCGATGTAGCATCTCTAGGAGTGCATTTATATAAATTTAATTTTTTTTAATTTTTGAATTTTTAACGGCCACAATACTAAACTTTAAAAAATTTTCAATGTTATTTGTCACCTCAACATTATTCCCTAACTTTCATAAAATTTTCAGCTTTCTTTGCTCTTCAGAATGTACATAAACTTTATTCAATTTATTTAACATTTAAGAGATTATTACGGTCGAACGAATAAAAATTTACAAATTTCTATAATCCCGTTTTCATTATATGGCAAATTCTACCAATGGAAAAAATTTCAGCTTCATAGCTTATTTAGAAGTACCTAAACCGTGAAAAGTTAGTAAATAGTTTATAATTTTTAACGGCTAAGAAAATAGATATTGTTGCATTTTTTCCTCTGATTATTTTCTTTATTCAATTATGTATTAAATTTTAGCTCAAACTATTGTAGTTTGCACTAGAAATTTGTATGCCCTCTATATTCTAAGTAAGGTCCATCAATATATAATGAAGAAGCATTTTTAAATTTTAGGATTTTTTCAAATTCGAATCATTCCCTGTCTACTTGTAAAAAAATCATGTAAGCGTGTCAAATTTCAAGTTTGTAGATCATTTAGAAATGCCTTATAATTTTATTCCTCGTATGGGGCAATAATGGGGCAAAACAGTCATAACGTTACTAGTTTTTACAATATCGGATTTATTCCTTCTGTGGTAACTAAAAACCCATAATTCTGACAAATTTCAAGTTTGTATCTCATTACGAAGAGCCTTATAATGTTCACATTCGTATTGGGTAGAAATGAGGCAAAACCGCACCTAAAACTTGGAATTCTGCTATTTTTCTATTTTATCTTGGTTAGAATTAACTTTCTATAATGGTGCCATATTTCAAGTCTATAGTTCATATGGAGCTGCCTCTTCATTTTTGTTCTCGTATGGAGCAATACTGGGGCAAAAGAGCTCAAAAAATGAGGATAATTGCAATATAGGATATCCTTCGTTAAGCATAGTTTAGCAATAAAGGCATTAAAATATAAGACTCTGATTCCCATTAAAAGCCCACCCATATGAAAGGATAGAGCTTGTTACCAAGGAAGCCTATTGTTAGACCCAGAAAAATTACCACTTTTTTGCGATAAAAACTATAAAATGATGCTAATTCTACTCGGATTTGAATTCTGTCTTCAAAAATAAGAAACTACAATTTATATCCCATCCGACAGTTTAAGTCTCGCGTTTGTATCTTGACGGGAAGTAATTTTAAAATGCAAATATAAAAACCTCTGCACCAATTTACATGCTTTCTTATGGGCAAAAAATGGGGCAAAAAGGGGCCAAAATAGCCCCTCAGAATAGGAATTTCAACAGTTTCGGATTTTTCCCTCTGGTTGTGACTAAAAACCTATAATCCTACCAAATTTCAACTTTCTAGCACATCTGGAGGGGCCTCATAATTTTGTATCCTCCTATATATATATCTATATATATATATATACTAGTTGTTATGTGCTTGCATTCTGCAAGCATTTTCAAATTTTAGCATTTTTACAAATTCAAATTACTCCCAAGCGATTTTGTACATAATAATATAACCATGTCAAATTTGGAGTTTGTTGCTCATTTAGAAGTGCCTTATAATTTTAATCCTCGTATGGAGCAATAATGGAGCAAAACAGCCCCTATCATTAAGAATTATTACAGTGTCATATTTTTTCCATCTGTTGTAACTAAAAACCTTCCTTCATTAGGTGTAGTTTAACATTAAGAGCATTAAAATATAAATAAGCCTCTGATTCCCATTGAAAGCTTACCCATATGAAAGGATATAGCTTGTTACCAAGGAAACCTATTGTTAGACCCAGAAAAATTAGCAATTTTTTGCGATAAAAACTATAAAATTAAGCTAATTCTACTCGGATTTGCATTCCGTCTTCAAAAATAAGAAACTACAATTTATATCCTATCCGACAGTTTAAGTCTCGAGTTCGTATCTTGACAGGAAGTAATTTTAAAATGCAAATATAAAAACGCTACACCAATTTACATGTTTTCTTATGGGCAAAAAATGGGGCAAAAAGGGGCCAAAATAGCCCTTCAAAATAGTAATTTCGACAGTTTCAGATTTTTTGTTTGGTTGTGACCAAAAACCTATAATCCACCAAATTTCAAGTTTCTGGCACATCTGGAAGTGCCTCATAATTTTGTATCTTCATATATATATATCTATAATATATAGATGCTTCTTACACATGATATCTATAATATATAGATGCTTCTTACACATGATATATTATATATATATATATATATGAGGATACAAAATTATGAGGCACTTCCAGATGTGCCAGAAACTTGAAATTTGGTAGGATTATAGGTTTTTAGTCACAACCAAAGGAAAAAATCCGAAACTGGAAAAATTCCTATTCTGAGGAGCTATTTTGGCCCCTTTTTTCCCCATTTTTTGCCCATAAGAAGACATGTAAATTGATGTAGAGGTTTTTATATTTGCATTTTAAAATTACTTCTCGTCAAGATACGAACTCGGGACTTCAACTATTGGATAGAATATGAATTGTAGTTTCTTATTTTTGAAGACAGAATTCATATCCGAGTAGAATTAGCGTAATTTTATAGTTTTTATCTCAAAAAATTGCTAATTCTTCTGGGTCTAACAATATGCTTCCTTGGTAACAAGCTCATTCCTTTCATATGTGTAAGCTTTTAATGGGAATCAAAGGATTATATTATAATGCTGTTAATGTTAAACTACACCTAATGAAGGAAATCTGATATTGATATAATCCTCATTTTTGAGGGTTTTGCCCCATTATTGCCCCATATTAGAACAATAAAGGCAAGGCAGCTGCATAAGTCCTAGAGACTTGAAATTTGGCATGATTATAGAAATTACATTGCAACCTAAGATAAAATGATAACATCGGAAAAAAATTCCAATTTTGAAGGGGCAATTTTGCCCCTATTCGCCCCCATACGAGTGCAGAAATTATAAGGCACTTCTCATTGAGATACAAACTTGAAATTTGGCAGAATTATGGGTTTTTACTTACAACAGTAGGAAAGCATCTGATTTTGTAAAAATTCAAAATCCTATTACCTGTTTTGCCCCATTATTGGCCCATACGAGTATTCAAGTTGTATGGCACTTCAAATCTTCTAACTTGAAATTTGAGACAGTTAAATGGTTTCGTAAAAAATCGATTGTAAATAATTTCAATTTGTAAAAATTGTAAAATTTAGATAACCTTGCAGAATGCAAGCACATATTAACATAGCATAGAGAAATGGACAGGAAAAATAGAAATTTACAATATTTTAATTTATAGGCCGTTAAAAATTAGAAATTTTTAAAAAACATTTCAACTTTTACGTACTTCTAAGTGTTCTACAATGCTGAAATTTTTCTGACAGTAGAATTTACCAAATAACGATAACGGAATTATTGAAACTTGAAAATGTTTATTTATTCGGCCGTTAAAAATTCATAAATATTTAAAAAATGTGACTAATCTTTATATACCTTCGTACGAACTAGAAAGCTGAAAATTAAGGAATTGTGTTTCAGTTACAATTATATTTGAAAATTTTTAGAAAAGTTTATTATTGTGGCTGTTGAAAATTCACAAAGTTTAAACAATGAAATTTATATAAATGCAATTCAAGAGGTGCTACATAGCTGAAATTTTGCGGAAATGTGAAGTATTTGCAACAAATGATGAAAACCTATAAAATTTTTACAATTATAAATTTTAGGGGTTGCTTTTTTCGAATATTGTCCATAAAGAAAAACACGTAAATAGGCGCAGAGGTGCAAACTTTTGTGTTAAAAATTATTTGTCTGCACGTACTCTATATATTAAGGTTAGAGAAAATGCTGGCAGAATGCAAGCACATATTAACTAGTATATATATATATATGTATATACTAGTTAATGTGTGCTTGCATTCTGCATGCATTTTCAAATTTTAGCAGTTTTACAAATGCAAATTATTCCCAATCGATATTGTACATACTCATATAACCGTGTCAAATTAGGAGTTTGTAGCTCATTTAAAAGTGCCTTATAATTTTAATCCCTGTATGGGGCAATAATGGAGCAAAACAGCTCGAAACATTATGAATTTTTACACTCTCAGATTTTTTCCATCTGTTGTAAATAAAAACCCATAATTCTGCCAAATTTCAAGTTTGTATCTCATTAAGAAGTGCCTTATAATTATCACACTCGTATGGGGCCCAAAAAGGACAAAACCACCCATTAAAAACTGGAATTTTTACAATTTTACAATTTTATCTTAGTTTGCCATGAAAATTCTATAATCGTGCCAAATTTCAAGTCCCTAGGTACTATGCATCTGCCTCAAATTTATTGTTCTCGTATGGGGCCGAAAAGGGGTAAAACCGCCCCTTAAAAATTAAAATATTTGTAATTTTATAATTTTATCTTAGGTTGCAATGAAATTTCTATAACCGTGCCAAATTTCAAGTCTCTGGGTCCTATGCAGCTGCATCGTCTTTTTTGTTCTCGAATTGGGCAATAATGGGGCAAAACAGCCCTAAAAATGAGGTTTATATCAATATTGGATTTCCTTCATTAGGTGTAGTTTAACATTAACAGCATTAAAATATAAGCCTCTGATTCCCATTAAAAGCTTACCCATATGAAAGGATAGAGCTTGTTACCAAGGAAACCTATTGTTAGACCCAGATAAATTAGCAATTTTTTGCAATAAAAACTGTAAAATTACGTTAATTCCATTCCGATTTGTATTCTGTCTTCAAAAATAAGAAACTACAATTTATATCCTATCCGACAGTTTAAGTCTAGAGTTGGTATCTTGATGGGAAGTAATTTAAAAATGCAAATATAAAAACCTCTACACCAATTTACATGTTTTCTTATGGGCAAAAAATGGGGCAAACAGGGGCCAAAATAGCCCCTCAAAATAGGAATTTTGCCAGTTTCGGATTTTTTCCTTTGGTTGTGACCAAAAACCTATAATCCTACCAAATTTCAAGCTTCTGGCACATCTGGAAGTGCCTCATAATTTTGTATCCTCTTATATATATGATATATCATGTGTAAGAAGCATCTATATATTATAGATATATATGAGGATACAAAATTATGAGGCACTTCCAGATGTGCCAGAAACTTGAAATTTGGTAGGATTATAGGTTTTTAGTCACAACCAAAGGAAAAAATCTGAAACTGGCAAAAGTTCCTATTTTGAGAGGCTATTTTGGCCCCTTTTTGCCCCATTTTTTCCCCATAAGAAAGCATGTAAATTGGTGCAGAGGTTTTTATATTTACATTTTAAAATTACTTCCCTTTAAGATACGAACTCGAGACTTAAACTGTCCGATAGGATATAAATTGTAGTTTCTAATTTTTGAAGACGGAATGCAAATCCGAGTAGAATTAGCTTAATTTTTTAGTTTTTATCTCAAAAAATTGCTAATTTTTCTTGGTCTAACAATAGGTTTCCTTGGTAACAAGCTCAATCCTTTCATATGGGTAAGCTTTCAATGGGAATCAGAGGCTTATATTTTAATGCTGTTAATGTCAAACTACACCTAATGAAGGAAATCCGATATTGATATAATCCTCATTTTTGGGGCTGTTTCGCCCCATTATTGCCCCATTCGAGAACAAAAAAGGCGATGCAACTGCATAGGACCCAGAGACTTGAAATTTGGCACGGTTATAGAAATTTCATTGCAACCTAAGGTGAAATTATAAAATTACAAAAATTCTCATTTTTAAAGGGTGGTTTTGCCCCTTTTCGGACCCATGCGAGAACAAAAAATGTGAGGCAGCTGCATAGGACCTAGAGACTTGAAATTTGGCACGATTATAGAATTTTCATGGCAAACTAAGATAAAATTGTAAAATTGCAAAAATTCCTATTTTTAATGTGTGGCTTTGCCCTTTTTCGGCCCCATACGAATGTGATAATTATAAGGCACTTCTTAATGAGATACAAACTTGAAATTTGGCAGAATTATGGGTTTTTAGTTATAACAGATGGAAAAAATCTGAGACTGTAATAATTCTTAATGTTAGGGGCTGTTTTGCTCCATTATTGCTCCATACGAGGATTAAAATTATAAGGCACTTCTAAATGAGCAACAAACTCCAAATTTGACATGGTTACATGATTATGTACAACATCGCTTGGGAGTAATTTGATTTTGTAAAAATGCTAAAATTTGAAAATGCTTGCAGAAGCACATAACAACTAGTATATAATATATCATGTGTAAGAAGCATCTATATATTATAGATATCATATATATAGGAGGATACAAAATTATGAAGCACTTCCAGATGTGGTAGAAAGTTCAAATTTGGTAGGATTATAGGTTTTTAGTCAAAACCAGAGGAAAAATTCCGAAACTCTCGAAAATCCTATTTTGAGGGACTTTTTTGGCACCTTTTTCCCCCATTTTTTGCCCATAAGAAAGCATGTAAATTGGTGCAGAGGTTTTTATATTTACATTTTAACATTACTTCCCATCAAGATACCAACTCGAGACTTAAACTGTCGGATAGGATATAAATTGTAGTTTCTTATTTTTGAAGACAGAATTCAAATCGGATTGGAATTAGCATAAATTTATACTTTTTATCGCAAACAAGTGGTAATTTTTCTCGGTCTAACGATAGGCTTCCTTGGTAACAAGCTCTATCCTTTCATATGGGTAAGCTTTTAATGGGAATCAGAGGCTTATATTTTAATGCTGTTAATGTTAAGCTACACCTAATGAAGGAAATCTGATATTGATATTATCCTAATTTTTGGGCCTGTTATGTCCCATTACTGCCCCATTCGAGAACAAAAAAGACGATGCAGCTGCATAGGAGCCAGAGAGATGAAATTTGGCACGGTTATAGAATTTTCATGGCTAACTAAGATAAAATTCTAAAATTGCAAAAATTCCAATTTTTAATGGGTGGTTTTGCCCCTTTTCGGACCCATACATCTGTGATAATTATAAGGCACTTCTTAATGAGATACAAACTTGAAATTTGGCAGAATTATGGGGTTTTATTTACAACAGATGGAAAAAATCTTAGAATGTAAAAAATCATAATGTTAGGGGCTGTTTTGCTCCATTATTGCCCTATATGAGGATTAAAATTATATGGCATTTCTAAATGAGTTACAAACTCCAAATTTGACACGGTTATATGATTATGTCCAACATCGATTGGGAATAATTTGAATTTGTAAATATGATAAAATTTGAAAATGCTTGCAGAATGCAAGCACACATTAACTAGTATATATATATAATGTGTGTGTGTATAGAGAGAGAGAAGGAGAGAGAGAGAGGAGGATACAAAATTATGAGGCACTTCCAGATGTGCTAGAAACTTGAAATTTAGTAGGATTATAGGTTTTTGGTCACAACCGAAGGAAAAAATCCGTAACTGGTGATATTCCTATTTTGAAGGGCTATTTGGCCCCTTTTTGCCCTATTTTTTGCTCATAAGAAAACATGTAAATTGGTGTAGAGGTTTTTATATTTGCATTTTAAAATTACTTCACATCAAGATACGAACTCGACACTTAAACTATCAGATAGAATATAAATTGTAATTTCTTATTTTTGAATACAGAATTCAAATCCGAGTAGAATTAGCGTAAATTTATAGTTTTTATCGCAAAAAGGTGGTAATTTTTCTGGGTCTAACAATAGGCTTCCTAGGCAACAGTCTTAATACTTTCATATGGGTAACCTTTCAATGGGAATCAGAGGCTTATATTTTAATGCCATTAATGTTAAACTGTGCCTAATGAAGGAAATCCGATATTTATATAATTCCCATTTTTGGAGCTTTTTTGCCCCAGTATTGTTCCATACGAGATCAAAAACGGTCCATATGACCTAGAGACTTGAAATTTAGCACAATTATAGAGATGTTGTTGCAACTGAAGATAAAATAAGAAAATAGCAAAAATTCAACTTTTTTGGTGCGATTTTGTCCCATTTCTACCCAATACGAATGTGAACATTATATGGCACTTCTTAATGAGATACAAAACTTGAAATTTGACACGGTTATATGGTTTTGGACATAATCGATTAGGAATAATTAGGAATTGTAAAAATTCTAATATTTGAAAATGCTTGCATAATGCAATCACATATTATAAACATATAAAAAACGTTTCATGGTTTAGTTACTTACAATTGTCCTACAATGCTGAAATTCTTTCTAACGGTAGATCTTACCAGGTGACGAAAACTGGATTATGGAAATGTGAAAATATTTATTTATTGAGCCGTAAAAAATTCATAAATATTTTTTTAAATTCTAATGTTTATGCATTGTTATTAGAGCTAGGGAGCTGAATATTTTGAGAAATTAGGGAATGCTATTCCAGCGGTAAATAATATTGAAAAATATAATAAAGTTTACTGTTGGGGCTGTTAAAAATTCACCATTTTTTAAACAATTAATTTTATATAACTACACATTTAGAGGTGCTACATCGATGAAATTTTGCAGAAATGTGAGTTATTCGTATCAAATGATGAAAATCTATATAAGTTTTACAATTATAAATTTCAGGGTTTGTTTTTATTCCAATATTGTCCATAATGTAAAACATTAATCGGCGCAGAGGTGCAAATTTTGCATTTAATAATTAACTGTCTACTCTACAGTTTATATTATGATGAGATAAAACGCTTGCAGAATGCAAGCACACATTAACTAGTATATATATATATATATATCATGTGTAAGAAGCGTCTATATATTATAGATATATATCATGTGTAAAAAGCGTCTATATATTATAGATATATATATATATATGTATATATATATACTAGTTAATGCGTTCTGCAAGCATTTTTAAAGTTTAGCATTTTTACAATTTCAAATTATTCCCAATCAATTTTGTACAAAATCATATATCCGTATCAAATTTCATCTTTGTAGCTCATTTAGAAGTGCATTATAATTCTATTCATCGCATAGGGCAATTATGTGGCAGAACAGTCGTTAAGATTTCGAATTTTCATGATATCGGATTTCTTCTTTCTGTTTTAACTAAAAACCCATAATTCCGCCAAATTTCATGTTTCTATCTCATTAAGTATTGCCGTATCATTTTCACACTGGTATGTGTCATATATAGGGCATAACCACCCTCTAAATTTGGCATTTTCACAGTTTTATTTTATCTTCGGTTGCAATAAAATTTTTATAACCAGGCCAAATTTCAAATCTCTAGGTCATACGGAGCTGCCTCATCATTTTTGTTGTCGTATGAAGCAATACTGGGGTAAACCAACCCCAAAAATAGGGATTATTACAATATCGGAATCCCTTCATTAGGCATAGTTTAACGTTAAAGGCATTAAAATAGAAAATGCTTCAGAATGCAAGCACACATTTACTTGTATCCTATGTCCTTCTCTGTAAGAAGAGTGCTTATAGAATGATATATAGGATATATATAGGATTTAGGAGGATACTAATGTCTGGCCCAAACTGTAATAGTTGGAGAGCCGAAATTTAATACACAGGTGAATCAAAAAAAAATTATCGGAGGAATAAATGCTAAATTGCAACAATGTTTATTTTCTTGGCCGTAAAAAATTATAAACAATTTTACTAACATATAGAAATGTGGGTGAATCACGCATACAATAAATACAAAACACTTCCACAAGGATAAACGTTTATTTCAACGACACCCTAAGTACAGAGAACAACGTTAATAGCTGATGCAGGCCGATTCGTTACGACTTGATCAAACAGCATCTCTCTTGCGACTCTTCTCGTGCGTTCTCTTCTTGAGTCCCTGACGACACCTCTTGGCAGCGCCGCTAACAGCAAAACAAGTGAAACTCGGCGCGCGCTCTCCGCAGCGCCGCGAACCGCAAAACAAATGAAACTCGGCGCACGCATGCCGCTACAAGAAATTTAAAAATTGTTATTTGTTCGGCCGTGATAAATTCTCAAATGTTTAACAAATTGACTAATGCTTATGTACTTTCTTAAGATTCAGGAAGATGCAAATTGTAATGGAGTTTGGAAATAACGTTCCGGTGGTAAATAACATTGAGAATTTTAGAATAATATATTGTTGTGGCTGTTAAAAGTTACTAAAATTTAAACAATGGAATTCATATACATGCACTTCTAGAGGTGCTACATTGATGAGATTTTGTAAAAATGTGAGGTATTCGTAACAAATGCTGAAAACTTATATAAACTTTTTATAATTGAAATTTTTTGGTGTTGTTTAAACCCCAATACTGACAAGGAAAAACACATAAATCGGCAAGAAGATGCAAACTGTTGCGTTTAAAAAATTATTTGTCGGCTCATACTCTTTACTTTAGGGTGAGAGATAATGCTTGCAGAATGCAAGCACACCTTCACTAGTATCGTATGTTCTCCTCTGTAAGTAGAGTGCTTATCGAATGATAGGATATATTATATGGGATATATATATATACTAGCTGACCCGGCGAACTTCGTACCGCCTCAGAATCAATAAATGTGTTAACTTATTAGCTGAATTAAATTCAGTTTTTTATTAAGATAAAATGAATACTCAAAATGAATTAAGTTCAATAAATGTACAAAAATCAAAATGAAAATTATTTTAATTACATTGAAATGAATGTAATTCACGTGGCAGCAAGGCATTTGCTTTATTGAAGCGAATCGAAATGATTCGCGTAGCATTGTTGCACTACTTTCTGTTAAACTATTTGCTGGATGGGTTGCACTCGGGTCGATTCCCTTCATTGAAGCACCTTGTGATATACGACATTTTTCGTTTTGTTGTCAGGTGCGAGAACGAACAAAGCGGATGGTTTGCCGACACGTGAACATGCTACGTACAATTGACCGTGAGAGAAACATTCATTTTCTAGATTCAGGCCACAAACACTCAAGGATTGGCCTTGTGATTTGTTGATCGTCATGGCGAATGCAAGACGAATCGGAAATTGAATTCGTTTAAACTCGAATGGCATATCGGTTGGGATCATCGGAATTCTCGGAATGAGAACTTCCTCACCTTTGAACTTTCCTTTGAGTATCGTCGCGTGAATCACATTGCCCATGAGTTTTCTCACCACCAAACGCGTTCCGTTACATAGTTTTGGTTGGTTCAGATTTCGAAGCATGATGACTACCGAGCCAACCTTCAGTTGTAAATTGTGCGGTGGCAAGCCAGGCAGATCCAATGAGTTTAAAAATTCAGTTGGATAGTTGGTTGCTTCGTCTTCGTTTGTTACACAGTCGATAGATTTGAAGGAATGCAGTGGACCAACGATTTGATTTTGAATTGTGAAGTTTAAGTGATCCACATCTTTGTTCTTTGCCGCAAGAATTGCTCGTTCACTCAACCAATTGTGATTTTTGTGGTTAGCAATGATGTTCGGGAACACTTTGTTGATGAGCTCGTCCTTCGTTGAGACGAAATTGCAAAAATTCGGCGGAAACGAAATCAATCCGTTCGATTCGTCGACAGGAACACGGCCATTACCGATAGTCAGCAATTGCTTGGAGAAATCTTCGGCAGATGGATCGTTTAGCAATGCAACTCGCATGTTTGTCGTCAGCTGAAGTTTCTTCACATAGCGCCACAGAGTCGATGATTTGAGGCAAGCGTTTATTTCATCGGCAGCGGTCGATCTTGGAATGACTGGTAGTGTTTGGCGGAAATCGCCAGACAGTAGAATCATTGCGCCTCCAAAACATCTTGAGTCATTGCGCAGATCTTTCATAGTTCGATTGAGTGCTTCCAATGCGCGTTTGTGCGCCATTGTGCATTCATCCCAGATGAGGTACTTGCTACCAAAACTTTGACCATTGCTGAGTGTTTCGCAATGTTGCATGTCGGTTTTTCAGTCGTTTGAAGGTTTAACGGCAATTTCAACGCTGAATGAGCCGTTCGGCATCCTTCTAGCAACGTGGCCGCTATCCCAGAAGAAGCAACTGCTACAGCAATTTCGGATCTCGCACGAACAGTGGCCAAAATCAATGACATGAGGAATGTCTTCCCAGTTCCACCGGGCGCATCAAGGAAAAGTAAGCCACCATTTCCATCATCAATTGCCTTCATTAACGTACCGTACACTTCCTTCTGTTGGGGGTTCAACAGTGGTACATTCGTATTCACGTTCACGTTCCAATTCTCGATTGAAAGCGTCGTTCATTCCACGATCTGGCGTTGGCATTCCTAACTTGACTAACAAACTGCCGCACATGAGGTAACACATGTCTTCGATCAAAAGCAAAGCCTGGTTATGTATCTCCTCATTCACCTCGAGATCCGGATTCCCTGAACTGACACGAATTCGATGTAAAATGTCTTCTGACATGTCATCCTTGTACTTGTTCCACAGTTCACGTGGATTCGATGGGAAGCATGTCGAAATAATGATAGCAAATAATGTGCGTATCTGACTTGGAGATGCAGAAACAATTGCTTCAGCGATTGTCATGTCCCAATGAGTATCGTTTTCAAGCAAATTGAGCTGTTGACATGCAGCACGAAATGTTGGGCACACTACACCATTGACAGTTCGAAGTGATTCAAATGATGTCGGCCCACGAACATTCACCAGCAACAACCGCAAGTAGAAGCATTCGTCATTCTTCGGATGAACTGTGTAAATACGAGCAAGAGCATCAGTAGAACGCACATCCGGATGATCAGGAACCGCATCGCCTTGCTTCCGACGTTGAAATTTCTTCGATGAAGCGTTCCAAGTGTAATAACGTGGCATCTCAGAGTAGAGCAACGTTCGTGCAAACGGATCGCTTTGACAAATCGAAAAGAAACTGGTCAATGTTGTCGCTGGAGGTGTTTCAGCACGTTGAGCAACATTCGATGCGTTGAAATAAACTCGTTGACCATTCTCCAGATGCACCGCCAAATGTACAACAGTGGGATGACGTTCATGAATGGGGAATGAGAATATACGCCAAATCGCCTCATTGCAGCTCACATATCGACCAACTTGATAGTGCGTGATTTCATCGTTGGTATTCAGAGTTTGAACGCCAAAAACCGCCATATCGCTGCCTTTCGTGACATATTTGCAGATGTATTTGATGGACTTCACTGAATTGCAATACTCCACGTTGCAATGCGCCTTGAATGTTTTGGAAAGAAGTGGCGAATACGGAACAATCCAAGTGTTGTCGACCACGAAATCGTTTCCTTTCACTTTCGTTGTGATAGTTCTACCGTTATCATCGGGTGATCGACGCCGATACAGTGGATAACCATCGTTGCCAGTGATAGTCTCCGCCGTCAAATTTCGTGGATAACGCTTGGAACACTTGCCGTCGACCATGCACGGTGATTGGGGGTTGATGGCGCCACACGGTCCGTGAATCATGTGCGTAATTACAACATCATGCAGGTCTGGATCGGTTTCGGGATCAGGAATCTCGGCACATATGATGTCATCTATTTGGTCTGGTCGAATTCTTTCGACTAACCAAATAAGAATGTGTGCATGCGGCAAGCCTCGTTTTTGCCATTCAATCGAATACATCCAGCATCGAGTATCCCCAAAGACGCGATGCTTAACAATGTAGTTCATCAGCGACAGGATTTTTTGTTTGAAGACACGTGCGGTGATGTCGTGCCGATCACTTGATAGTTGTCCGGGGAGCAGCAGTTGAACAATTTCTATCCATTTCGGATTGCACGTAAAGATGATGAATAGATCTGGACGACCGTAATGACGAACATATGTCATTGCATCTTGCGCATATTCATGCATATGACGCGGGCTGCCAATGTACGTCGCCGGTAGAATAGTCAATCGACCAACATTAGCTGCATCTCCTTCGGTGCTGATTGCATCGCGTAAATGAATATACTCCTCCGAACGCAGTTTGGCTTGGTTCAACCGAATGAAAGTGAGGCGCTCCGTTTCGATTTTGACGTACATGTCGACGCAATATTGCTGAAGCAATCGACGAAATCGCAGCAAATAGTTGTCAGCATTTTGACGAATCATCAAACGATATGCGTAATAATTCATCGAGCTAACCTTCTTGGTAGTTTCCTCACCTGAAATGAAATCAGTGAGATCAGTGAAATTAGTGTCATGTTGAAATGAAAATTATGATATCGATACTCACCGCTCAATGGATTTATCATCTTGATATTGAAGTGATATCCATCGTCTCCTTGCCAAAACATCAGCGGGTATTGCAATGCATCGTATGAACGGTGTGTTTCGTATATTCGTTGCAGTTGTCCAGTGTCGCGACGTGTAAGCACAATATCGCGCGTTTCCAAGTTTTCACCAACAATCGCAATTGCGACTTCATCTATTGTTGGAGCGTTGAATTGGCGTTCGTGTGTTCCAGCGGGTCGTTTATCCGCTCTGATCACGACTTTGTAGTCATCACTTGGCATGCGATCCAACGCAGTTTTGAACAACCGAACCAATGCATGATGTTCATGAAGTAGTTGCTGCAGATCTTGAAGAATTGCTCTTTTCATTGCCGTATTGATCGTTTGACGCCGATCAAGTTGGTCCTCCATATTGCCCATGAAGTAAATTTGGATGAATTTATGCTGTGCGTCTTCAAGCGGTTGCAATGATCCAATTCGATGGTGAATTTGGCCTTGGATCTGTAAAGTCGAAGGCGAAGTCAGAATTACTGATTTATGATCACCAAAAGAAAATGAACGTTTACTCTCTCGAGCAGAAATTACCTTGAATGTCGGATTGAATCCGCGTTCTTCGATAATGTCTGCTCCAAATGAAGTCATTTGGAAACATCCGTTGTATCTTTGAGTGTTCGATAGAAAATGTCGTGATTCTGGTGTTTCGCCACGAAGCAATGAATGCAATGGCTCAGGTGGCGGAGGCAATAATGGCAATTTCACCTTGCCACTGAGACAGCACAATCCAGGCGTTTCTCCAGCGAACTTCAATGCACCGCAATGGTCGCACACAACCTCCACTGGGCCAATTCGAACGAAAGGATGCGAGCTGTAGTCAATTGTGCAATCGTATTGAAACGCTACTCGATTCAAATCAACACTTGAAGCATTTCTTCTTGCGCGTCGAAGATTATCACGTTGTTGATCTGTGTGATAAGCTCGACGATTTCTCATTGCCAACTGAGCCGTTTGACGTACTGCCTCTCTTTGTTCTTGTGTTTGTGAAGCACGAAGTCGGGTCATACTAACGCGGCGCTCTTCTCGTGCGATTTCTTGTTCATCTGCAGTGGATTGATTCGCAATATTCCGAAGTCTAATTGCATTACGGCTTCGTTGTGAAAGATTAGATCTTCTGGCTCGCGGCATTGTAAATAACACTGGAAAATTAATCACACAATTCAAAATTACATATTGAAGAAATTATCGATGCGCGCACAATCACAAATGTGATAACCTCACAAAGTGAACATCTTCGAAGGCAACTTACCGTTTGAAAATCACGATCGAAAATAGAATTCCACAGAATTACGAACGAATCCGCCTGGAAAATCAAACACACAGTCCAAAATTACCGATTGGATTGATTGTCGATGCGCGCACAATGACAAACGACATAACCTTTCTCAATGTGCACTTCATCAAACTGAACTCACCTCTTTACACACAACGCCATCTACTGGCATTACCGGAACCAGCATACAACGCCATGTTCATTTTGTCCGTGTTTTGTTTCTGTCATGTATCAGAGATGGCGTTGTATACGGATTTAAATTTGTTGTGATTTTCTTACTTTTCCAATGCGCGAGGAAACTTGTCGAGGCTGAGACGAACAAAAAAAAATTCATCGAAATCAGTCAAACCGTTCTCGAGATATCATCAAAAAAGCCGTTCCATACAAAATGTATGAGAAAATGAATTTTCTTCATAAATTTTTTTTTCGTGAATTTTTCCGATGTTTTAATAGTTATTCTGCTATTCGGGGCGGAGACAAATCCAACAAATCAAAGATCATAAAAATCGGTCCAGCCGTCCTT
Organism: Uropetala carovei; assembly: GCA_036926305.1. NCBI lineage: Eukaryota > Metazoa > Arthropoda > Insecta > Odonata > Petaluridae > Uropetala > Uropetala carovei. The sequence continues at coordinate 7,745,441 of JAXCHB010000188.1, forward strand.
GAGTTATAAATGGTGTAACTAACCCGACTTTGTTTTATATGTATAGATAGGAGGATACTAATGTCTGGCCCTAACTACGATAGTTAATTTAATATATAGGGTGAACCGAAAAATCATTGCAGGGAATAATTGCAAAATTTCAACAATGCATATTTTCTTGGCCGTTACAAATTATAAACTATTTTAAAACATTTCATGGTGTAGGTACTTCCAAATGGGCTATAAAGCTGAAATTTTTTCCAGAGGTAGAATCTGACAAATAATGAAAACGGGAATATAGAAATTTGAAATTTTTTATTCGTTCGGCCGTAATAAATTCTCAAATGTTAAAGAAATTGAATAATGTTTATGTACTTTCTGTAGATCCAGGAAGCTGAAAATTTTAACAGAGTTAGGAAATAATGTCCCAATGGTAAATAACATTGAAAATTTTAGAAATATTTATTGCTGTGGCTGTTAAAAATTTATAAAGTTTAAACAATGAAATTCGTATAAATGCACTTCTAGAGGTGCTGCATCCATAAATTTTTGCATAAATGTGAGGTACTCCTATAAAATGCTAAAAACCTACAAATATTTAATAATTATAAATTTTAGGAGTTGTTTGTACCCCAATATTGACCATAAGGAGAAACACGTAAATCGACAAGTAGGTGTAAACTGTTGCTGTTAAAAATTATTTGTCGGCTCATACTCTTTGTTTTAGGGTGAGAGAAAATGCTTGCAGAATGCAAGCACACCTTCGCTAGAATAGTATATCCTCCTCTGTAAGAAGAGTGCTTATAGAATTAGGATAAGAGGGTACTAATGTCTGGCCCAAACTATTATAGTTGGGGAGCTGAAATTTAAAACACAGGTGAAGAGAAAAAAATTATCAGAGGAATAAATGCAAAATTGAAACAATGTTTATTTTATTGGCCGTAAAAAATTATAAACTATTTGAATACCATTTCATGGTTTAGGTACTTCCAAATGGGCTATGAAGCTGAAATTTTTTCTACTTGTAGAATTTACCAAATAATGAAAACGGGATTATAGAAATTTGAAAATTTTATTCGTTTGGCCTTAATAAATTCTCCAATGCTTAACACATTGAGTAATGTTTATGTACTTTCTGTAGATCCAGGAAGCTGGATATTTTGACAGAGTTGGGAAAGATATATCCAGTGGTAAGTAAAGTTGAAAATTTTAGAAATATTTATTGTTGTAGCTATTAAATTTGAACAATGAAATTCATATAAATGGACTTCTAAGGGTGTTACATAGTGAAATTTTGCATAAATTTGAGGTATTCGTAACAAATGATAAAAATCTATAAATGTTTTATAATTGCAAATTATAGGGGTTGTTTTCACCCTAATATTTTCAAAACAGAAAAACACGTAATTCGGAGCCGAGATGCAACCTTAAGCGTTGAAAATTATTTTTCGGCTTTTATTTTTCCTTTAAGCTGAGGGAAAATGCTTGCAGAATGCAAGCACAATTAACTAGTATCCTATATCATCCTCTGTAAGAAGAGTGCTTATAGAATGATAGGATATATAATATATATAGGAGGATTCGAATATGTGGCCCAAACTAAAATAGCTGGAGAGCTAAAATGTAATACATATGTGAACTGAAAAAAATAATCGGAGGTATAATTTGAAATTTGCGACAGTGTTCATTTTCTCTGCCGGTAAAATTTATATACAATTTCATAACTTTCATGGTTTAGGTACTTCTAAATGCGCTATGAAGATGAAATTTTTTCAAGAGGTAGAATTTGCCGAATAATAAAAACGGGACAATAGAAATTTGATAATTTTTATCCATTCAGACGTAATAAATTCCTGAATGTTTAACAGATTAACTAATGTTCATGTACATTTTTAAGATCCAGGAAGCTTCATATTTTAACAGAGTTAAGAAATAATGTTCTGGTGGTAAATACCACTGACAATTTTAGAATAATGTATTGCTGTGGCTCTTAAAAATTAACCAAATTTAAACAATGAAATTCACATAAATGCACTTCTAGAGGTGCTACATTGATGAAATTTTGCATTAAGGTGAGGTATTTCTATAAAATGCCAAAAACCTATAATTATTTAATAATTATAAATTTTAGTGGTTTAATACATAGGTGAACCGAGAAAAATAATCAGAGGAATAATTGGAAAATTGCGACAATGTTTATTTTCTTGGCCGGTAAAAATTATAAACCATTTTACTAACATTTCATGGTTTAGGTATTTCTAAATGCGCTATCGAGCGGAAGTTTTTTCTACCTGTAGAATTCGCGAAATAATGAAAACGGGAATATAGATATTTCAATTTTTTTATTCGTTCGGCCGTAATAAATTCTCAAAGGTTTAACAGATTGACTAATGTTTATGTACTTTCTGCAGATCCAGGAAGCTGAAAATTTTAACAGAGTTAGGAAATAATGTCCCGGTGGTAAATAACATTGAAAATTTTAGAAATATTTATTGCTGTGGCTGTTGAAAATTGTTAAAATTTAAACAATGAAATTCATATAAATGCACTCTTAGAGGTGCTGCATTGATGAAATTCCGCATAAATGTGAGGTATTCGTAACAAATGATAAAAACCTATAAATGTATTATAATTATAAATTTTAGGGGTTGTTTCTACCCCAATATTTTCGAAACAGAAAAACACGTAATTCGGAGCCGAGATGCGAACATATGAATCGAAAGTAATTTTTGGGTTTTATTTTTACTTTAAGGTTAGAGAAAATGCTTGCAGAATGCAAGCACACATTCTCTTGTATCGTGTATCGTGTATCGTATATCCTACTCTGTAAGAAGAGTGCTTATGGAATGATATTATATGTATATATAGGAGGAAACAAAATTATGAGGCACTTCCAGATGTGCTGGAAACTTGAAATTTTGTAGGATTATAGGTTTTTGGTCACAACCGAAGGAGAAAATCCGAAACTGGAAAAATTCCTATTCTGAGGGGCAATTTTGGCACATTTTTGCCCCATTTTTGGCCCATAAGAAAACATGTAAATTGGTGCAGAGGTTTTTATATTTGCATTTAAAAATTACTTTCCGTCAAGATACGAACTCGAGACTTAGAATGTCGGATAGGATATGAATTGTAGTTTCTTATTTTTGAAGACAGAATTCAAATCCGATTAAAAAAAGCAATAATTTGTAGTTTTTATCGCGAAAAAGTGTTAATTTTTCTGGGTCTATCAATAGGCTTCCTAGGCAACTGGCTTAATCCTTTCATATAGGTAAGCTTTTAATGGGAATCAGAGGCACATATTTTAATGTCTTTAATGTTAAACTATGCCTAATGAAGGATTCCGATATTATAGTAATCCCCATTTTTGGAGCTCTTTTGCCCCAGTATTGTTCTATACGATAACAAAAATGATGAGGCAGCTCCATATGACCTAGAGACTTGAAATTTGGCACGCTTATGGAAATGTTGTTGCAACCGAAGATAAAAGTCAAGAAGTAGAAAAAATTCAAATTTTTAGGTGTGGTTTTGCCCCATTGTTACCCAATACGAGTGTGAACATTATAAGGCACTTCTTAATGAGATACAAACTTAAAATTTGACACGGTTATATGGTTTTGGACATAATTGATTAGGATTAATTCGAAATTGTATAAATGCTAATATATAAAAGTGCTTGCATAATGCAGTCACATACTATAAACATATAAACAAGCGTTTTATGGTTTAGTTACTTATAATTGTGCTGCAATGCTGAAATTTTTTCTAACGGTTGATCATACCAAGTACTGAAAACGGGATTATAGAAATTTGAATATGTTTATTTATTGATCTGTAAAACATTCATAAATATTTTTAAAATTTACTAATGTTTATGACCTTTTATTAGAGCTAGGGAGCTGAATATTTTGAGAAATTAGGGAATGCTATTCCAGCGGTAAATAATATTGAAAAATATAATAAAAATTTATTATTGTGGCTGTTAAAAATTCATCATTTTTAAACAGTTAATTTTATATAACTACACATTTAGAGGTGCTACATCGATGAAATTTGCAGAAATGTGAGGTATTCGTATCAAATGATGAAAAACTATGGAAAGTTGTTTTATTCCAATATTGTCCATAATGTAAAACATTAATCGTCACAGAGGTGCAAACTTTTGCATTTTAAAATTATCTGTCTAAACTGCTATTTATATTAGGATGAGACAAGACGCTTGCAGAATGCAAGCACACATTAACTAGTCTATAATATAATGACGCTTCTTACACATGACATATATATATATAGGAGGATACAAAATTATGAGGCACTTCCAGATGTGCTAGAAAGTTGAAATTTGGTAGGATTATAGGTTTTTAGTCACAACCAGAGGAAAAAATCCGAAACTGGCGAAATTCCTATTTTGAGAGACTTTTGTGGCCCCTTTTTGCCCCATTTTTTGCACATAAGAAAACATGTAAATTGGTGTAGATGTTTATTTATGTATTTGCATTTTAAAATTACTTCCCATCAAGATACGAACTCGAGACTTAAACGGTCGGATAGGATATAAATTGTAGTTTCTTATTTTTGAAGACAAAATTTGAATCCGAGTAGAATTAGCATATATTTATAGTTTTTATCGCGAAAAAGTGGTAATTTTTCTTGGTCTAACAATAGGATTCCTAGGAAACAGGCCTAATGCTTTCGTATGGGAAAGCTTTTAATGGGAATCAGAGGCATATATTTTAATGCCTTTAATGTTAAACTATGCCTAATGAAGGTATTCCGATAATGTAATAATCCCTTTTTTTGAGGCTGTTTTGCCCCAGTATTGCTCCATATGAGAATAAAAATTATGAGGCAGCTCCATATGTACGTAGAGACTTGAAATTTGTCCTGGTTATAAAAATTTTTATGCAACCGAAGATAAAATAAAACTGCGAAAATTCCAAATTTTAAGGGCGGTTTTTCCCTATTTATGAGCCATACCAGTGTAAAAATGATACGGCAATTCTTAATGAGATACAGACATGAAATTTGGCAGAATTATGGCATTTTAGTTACGGTAGAAAGAGGAAATCCGATATCGTGAAAATTTGAAATCTTGTAGACTGTTTTGCCACTTAATTGTCCTATGCAACGAATATAATTATAATGCACTTCTAAATAAGCTACAAAGTTTAAATTTGATGCGGATATATGATTATGTACAAAATTGTCTGCGAATAATTTGAAACTGTAAAAATTCTAAACTTTAAAAATGCTTGCAGAATGCAAGCACACATTAACTAGTATATATATACAATATATATATATATATCATGTGTAAGAAGCGTCTATATATTATAGATATATATATTGTAGCGTCCTTTTTACACTTCGCGTCAACATTTCCGATTCTCACAACCCTTTCACGCCGAGCCCCCACTCCTCTCTCTCTCTCTGGCCTCCTAGTGCCACCTAGCGGGGAGTAATTCAACTACTAGGTCGCTACACTCGGCCACTCCTGACAGATTCCCTCGTCCTCGAGGGATGGGCAATTGGCGGAGGGGTATGGTAGTCATCCAATCTCGCGGGCCTCCGCACCAAACGTTTTGTACGGACCACCCTTCCAGCCTCGGAGTCCACATCCTTAGAGGACACCTCAGGGTCAGTTTCTGAAACTGTGTCCCCACTCTCATCCCCGTCGGAGTCACTACTGCAGAAACCGACATGGTAGGGTTTCAGCTGGGACACGTGGACCGCACCGAAGCCTCGTTGGCGACGGTTCCGATGTCCTGGAGGATTCCTCATGTGATAGGTGACGTCCGTGAGTTTTGTCACCACGGAAAATGGCCCGACGTATTTGGGGAGGAATTTGCTACATTTCCCCTTTGACCTCAGGTGCCGCCTGACTAAGACCAAGTCTCCAACCTTAAAGGCTGGAGCCGCCTGGCGCCGCTGGTTATACTGCAATTCCCGCGCCTTCTTCGTATCTGTGGTCCTACGAGCTGCAGCCTTCCGTGCTTCTTCGACTCGGCCTAGGAACCCCTCGTAGCTCTCCGGTGCTTCCTCTGGCCAGGGAAAAGTGATCTCCTCGGGTAAAAGGGGCAGGCGCCCATAAACAAGTTGAAATGGGCTGTACCTGGTCGTCTCCTGCCGGGCCGTGTTGAGGGCAAAAACCGCATGGGGGGGAAGGTTTCCCAAAGGGCCTGCCTACCCCCTAGATACCTCCCCAGCACTCCAGTCAGCGTACGGTTCACTCTCTCACACAACCCGTTGGTCTGCAGATGATCTGCAGCTGTCATGGCGTGCTCTACCCTGAGATTGCGCAATGCCTCCTCGAGGAGACCGGACGTAAACGAAGTTCCACGATCGCTGATGATCTATTTGGGGACCCCGTGCTTTAACACAACCTCCTCGAGGAGAAAATCGCGAATGGCTGGAGCAGAGGTATCAGGCACAGCTCGCCCTATAACCCAACGCGTCGCGTAGTCCACACAGACGAGGATGTACCTGTTACCCCGCTCTGTAGTGGGTAGAGGACCCACATGGTCGATCTCCAGCATCTCGAAGGGATGAGAAACCGCAGGAATGGGGTGCAGGAATCCAGCGGGCTTCCCTGGTGGCTGCTTCCGCATCTGGCAGACGTGGCAGGCGCGAACATAAGCTCTTGCATGCTTGGAGAGCTTAGGCCACCAGTACCTTTCGCCGGTACGGGTCCGTGTCTTTCTCATGCCTAAGTGCCCTCCACTAGCACCAGCATGGCAGCCTTCTAGGACACGGCGTCTCAGCGACCGAGGTATGACCAGGAGATGCTTCCTCCCCGCGCCGCTGTTCTCCCGGTATAAGAGGCCGTCGACCAACCTGAATTGCGAGAGTCCTCCCTGGTTCTTGGGACCTACCGCACTTCCCTCCAAGTCCCGTATTATCCGCCCCAGAGTTGCATCCGCCCTCTGCTGCAGCCCGATGGCCTCCGCTTCTGCGCCTACCGATACCATCGCTCCGGCAAACATCTCCTCAGGGACGTCGGTCGCCTCCGCTGCGCCGCTTGGGTTCCGCGATAGGGCATCCGCCACCACGTTGGCCTTCCCCTTCCGGTGCACAAACTTCACCTCGTGTTCCTGGAGAGCCATTACCCACCTTCCCAATTTAGCTTTGGTGTTATGTTTTTGATAGAGCCAGGTGACGGCAGAATTGTCCGTCACCACAGTGAATGGCCTACCAAAGACATAATGGCGCAGTTTCTCCACGGCCCAAACAACGGCAAGGCACTCCAGCTCATTGCTATGGTACTTTTCTTCTTGCGCCGTCAGTCTCCGGCTGATGTATGCCACAGCACACTCTTCCCCCTCGCATCGCTGCAGCAACGTGGCTCCCAGGCCATCTCCGCTCGCGTCCGTGTGTATCTCACAAGACAAATCCTCCCGGAAGTGGCGGAGGGCTGGCGCGATAACAAGCTCACCCTTCAACCGCCGGAACGCTTGCTCTTCCACCGTCCCCCACTTCCAGCTGTGGCCCTTCTTCAGTAGCAAATGAAGAGGTCTGGTGATGGCCGCAAAACCGCGAATGAACCGGCGATAGTAGCTCGCCATGCCAAGGAACTCCCGGAGGCTACGGAGATTCTTCGGCGCCGGTAAGCTCCTCACGCCTTCCACCTTTTCCGGATCAGGTCTCACCCCCTCGCGGTCTATGCGATGGCCCAAGAAGCTCAAGCCGGTTACCCAGAAACGGCACTTCTCCCTTCTGAGCGTCAGTCCAGCGTCAGCTATCTCCCTCAGAACGGCCTTCAAGCGTTGAAGATGCTCCCGGAAGCTACCGCCAAACACCAGGATGTCGTCCAGGTAGACGAGACACTGATGCCATTTTAATCCTCCCAAAACTTGGTCTATCAGCCTCTGGAAGGTAGCTGGAGCGTTTGTAAGTCCGAACGGCATTCTTTTGAACTCGTAAAGGCCGTCGGGGGTTACGAAAGCCGTTCGTTGGCGATGGTCCGGGTGTATGCCGACCTGCCAGTACCCACTGGCAAGATCAAGGGAGGAGAAGTACGTCGACCCCCCTAAACTGTTGAGGACGTCTTCTGTACGTGGGAGAGGATAGACATCGCGCTTCGTTACCGCGTTGAGCAGGCGATAGGCGACGCAGAAGCGCATCTCCCCGGATTTCTTCCGTACGAGGACAACCGCAGACGACCATGGGCTAGTCGATGGCGCGATTATTCCGTCGCGGAGCATATCTCCGACCTGGTTGGAGATGACTTCCCGCTCCCCAGGTGAAACACGGCGCGGTGGCTGATGGATCGGGCGCTCGGTCAAGAGGTCGATCCGATGTTGGGCGAGATCGGTCCTCGGGATCCGACCGGGAGTAGAAGCAAAACAGGCAGCGTAACGACCTAGCAGCTCCCTAAGGACCCCTCGCTGCTCCGTCGATAGCTCGTCCCCTAGATTCCACACATCCCCACCATCCTCGAAAGCGTGACGGTCCATGATGTCCCTTGGCTGAGGTTGGGAGCCTTCGATGGGGCCCACCACTTCATCCAGGTAGCAGGCGACGTCTTTCTGTGATGGTTGGAAGCGAAGTGGCTTCCGCCCCACGTTCAGAACGGGAACGGACAACCTGCCATCATTGACCGTAAGCACAGCCCCCGGACTGACCCATTCCCGCCCCGGTTTGGCGCAACGTATCGTGCGAGTCGTCACTGTTTGTGGAGTCCGAGTTTTTGCACAAGCCGTCACGAACGCCAAGCACCCCGGTGGGATGTGAGTTTACCTCACCGCGGAGAGGACTTCCACCTCCCTTGGGTTATCCTTTTCCACATCTATGGCACAAAGCTCTCTGAAGGCTGTCTTCACGCACTCATCCCCGAACGGCACGGAATCCGGCGGATAGTCCTCAACTTCCCTTCCTACGGCCTTATCTAACCTCACCCGCACCCCGGTAGAACTGCCGTAAAGCGTCGCCCCGCTCGCCATTATCCAATCCACCCCGAGGATCACAGGAAAGGGAGAGGAGTCCATTAGCAGCATCCCTCGGATCTCCACCTTACTGCCTTCTACTGCTACCGTAACGTCCACTCGGCCCCTTGCCCTCATTGTTCGGCCGTCCACCCCTCTCAGTAATCCCTCACGGGTAGACGCTACCGTCAGGCCGAGCGAGCCAGCTAGGCGAGTCTCGATTACACTGACAGAAGCACCACTGTCGACTAAGGGCCGGTTTCTTGAACGCGAGTTATGGAACCGATAGGTCTATCTACTACATAACTTATGAAAAATCGCTAAAAGCAGTTTCTGAAACGTTCAATAGCACTTATTGGTTCCATAAGCCTTTCTATAACTTATCTCTACATATGGGTACGGTTAAGATGTTATGAGTTCCATAAGAATCTAAGATGACGGATGTTTTGTCATAACATACCTACGCCTTACGTTTTGTTTTTCGTTACATTGTTTATACAGTGTGCACATTGACGGGAACAGTGCATTTATAACATTACGATAAATAGCAGAATTTCGTTGAGGTAAGTAAGATGCAATTTCTTATATGCTATATTTACATACCAGACATTATCGTGTTGTTATAATTACTGTTGACATTACCGTCTCATTACTATTACTGTAGACATTAGCGTACTTTTTTCTTTAATATTATGATTTTTTATCAATTAAAGTTTGCTGTAATTCAATAATTAATATGTACATCGTGAATTATTGTTAGCTATCATTTTCCCGTTTATTTCGTGATAGTTCAATATAGAATACGCTTTGTTGTTATTTTTTATTTTATGAATTACAGTTTGATTTATTCGTATTAACATTTTTTGCATCATTGCCTATTCATTACGTAATGTTGTATCTACGATCTAACTACCAAAACTATGAGTGTGGGTTATCTAGTATAATTAAACTGAGAAAACGATGCCATATTGAAGTTTGTCATCTCAACAAGAGTTTCTCGCTTAATTTTTTTTGTTTTCGCGCGTGCTACCACCTAGCGGCTTCCACAAAACTACGTGAACGGAGCAATAGCTATTGAAAGGTAACTTATGACGACAATAGCTTCAAGAAACACGGGGAATGTTATGAGTCCCATAACTTTATGAGTCCAATAGTTATTGGTTCCATAACGAAATCTTTATGCAACCGGGCCTACGGCCTCCACCCTGCTGGACCTAGGAAACGTCACCGTCACGGTGGGCAAGTTGGCATATAGGGCGTTTTCCATTAATACCGGCCCCGTGGCGCAGGGCCGGCCTCCCGCTTTCCCAGATTATAGCGCCTAGGACTATTCCGCGCCGTATGCGCCGGCCGTTGACACAGGAAACAGACAGGTTCCCGCCGAGCTGGACAATCGCGGGCGTTGTGGCCCTCTCGGCCGCATGCGTAGCAGTTTCGGCCTCTCTCCCTCGTTTCCCGTGAACGGCCCTCAAGCGTGTCTAGTCGAGTCGACAGCCTCTCCACCGCTTCGCACAGCTGAACCCGCGGATCGCCGCCAGTGCTCGTCTCCATCTGCACCGCGGTGGCGGTTGACGTTGGGCCGAGACTGGCTGTCGGCAGTGCGCCGATGCCGATGGTGGGGTCTCGGAATCCGCGCTCCACTGCTTCGAGCTGCTCTAGAAACAGGACGATTGTCTGTGGCCTCCCCGCCATTACAGCGGCCGCAACCTCTGGGCGAGACTAACCCCACGCCAACCTGTCGACGATCTCCGCATCCGGTAGTTCGATCGGGCACTGACGACACAGCGCCAACTTGTCGTAAACGTAGTGCCGTGTCTCCTCACCCGGAAGCTGTCTCCGCGCCTCCACCGTCCTCGCCCATGCTTCCAGGGTTAGCCGCGGCCCATGTAGGCCAATCAGGCGCCCCTACTCCTAGCGCCAGGTGCCAACTTTGAGCGGCGCCCGAAATTTTTCCCAGCGCTACCCTTAAGCAATCGTGAGGATCCCAGCGTTCCAATTGGGAGATTCACCCGATCGTTTCGATCCAGGCATAGACGTCCTCCTCAGGTCCTCCGGTGAATGAAGAGATGCTCGCCAGGCTGACGATGCTGGGACCGAACACCGATCTACAGCTGGCCGCACGATCCCCCCGAAATTCTTCAAGCCTTGCCTGCCTTTCTGCCCGCATCTCGGACACCAGCTCCCGGATAGCGTCCTCCATATTTTCGATGGCGTGCGTTTTCCGTCCGGATCGCAGGTTCATGAAAAAATCCACGCGCTATTCAACCACACACACCCGCGCACAAACACGCAAAACAATAAACCGAATAATCCCTAAAATAAACCAAAACTACGCCTAAACTAATCTAATCGCAACTAACTCGAACTATGCACAAACGATCCCCATGTTAACTGATAACTACACCCACGTGCCCACCACGTGTCGCCAATCACCGTCACTTCTCACCAAAAGTAACTAAAACGCTAACATAATACCCTAACATTACTACCTAACTACTAATTACATTAAATCATAAAAAACTATACTAAAAACTATCTGTTAGCCACCGATGCGTGCGGATCCCACTTCTGACACCAAAAATGTAGCGTCCTTTTTACACTTCGCGTCAACACTTCCGTTTCTCACAACCCTTTCACACCGAGCCCCCACTCCTCGATCTCTCTCTAGCCTCCTAGTGCCACCTAGCGGGGAGTAATTCAACTACTAGGTCGCTACAATATATATATCATGTGTAAGAAGCGTCTATATATCATAGATATCATGCTTTTCTCTCACCTTAAAGTGAAAATGAAAGCCAAAAAATAATTTAAACACATAAGTTTCCACCTCTGCTCCGAATTACGTGTTTTTCTGTTTTGAAAATATTGGGGTATAAACAACCCCTAAAATTTATAATTATAATACATTTATAGGTTTTTGGTATTTTTTACGTATACCTCACATTTATGAAAAATTTCATCAATGTAGCACCTCTAGAAGTGCATTTACATGAATTTCATTGTTTAAATTTTATTAATTTTTAACAGACACAGCAATAAGTATTTATAAAATTTTCAATGCTATTTACCACCGGAACATTATTTCCTAACTCTTTGAAATTTTTCAGCTTCCTGGATCTTCAGAAAGTATGTAAACATTAGTCAATTTGTTAAACATTTGAGAATTTATTTCGTCCGAACGAAAGAAATTTTCAAATTTCTATATTCCCGTTTTCATTATTTGGTGAATTCTACAAGTAGAAAAAATTTCAGCTTCATAGCCCATTTGGAAGTACCTAAACCATGAAATGGTATTCAAATAGTTTATAATTTTTTACGGCCAAGAAAATAAACATTGGTGCAATTTTGCACTTATTCCTCCGATAATTTTTTTTAGTTCACCTGTGTATTAAATTTCAGCTCTCCAACTATAGTAGTTTGGGCCAAACTTTACTATCTTCCTATATCCTATATATCATTCTATACGCACACTTCTTACAGAGGAGGATATAGGATGCTAGTTTATTGTGCTTGCATTCTGCAAGCATTTTCCCTCACCTTAAAGTAAAAAAGGAAAGACAAAACATATTTTCAGAGCATAAGTTTGAATCTCACAATCAGCTCTGAATTACGTGTTTTTCTGTTTTGAAAATATTAGGGTACAAACAACCACTAAAATTTATAATTATAAATCATTTATAGATTTTCAGCATTTGTTACGAATACCTCACATTTATGAAAAATTTCATCAATGTAGCACCTCTAGAAGTGCATTTATGTGAATTTCATTGTTTAAACTTTATGAATTTTTAACAGCCACAACAATAAATATTTCTAAAATATTCAATGTTATTTACCACCGGAACATTATTTCCTAACACTGTTACAATTTTCAGCTTCCTGGATCTACAGAAAGTACATAAACATTAGTCAATTTGTTAAACATTTGAGAATTTATTACGGCCGAACGAATAAAAATTTTCAAATTTCTATATTCCCGTTTTCATTGTTTGCCAAGTTCTACATGTAGAAAAAATTTTTGCTTCATAGCACATTTGGAAATAACTAAACCATGAAATGTTAGTAAACTTGTTTATAATTTTTACCGGCCAAGAAAATAAACATTGTTGCAATTTTCCAATTTACATGTTTTCTTGTGAGCCAAAAATGGGGCATTAAGGGACCAAAATAGCTCCTCAAATAGGAATTTCGCCAGTTTCGGATTTTTTCCTTCGGTTGTGACCAAAAACCCATAATCCTACCAAATTTCAAGTTTCTAGCATCTCATAATTATGAGGCACTTCCAGATATGCTAGAAACTTGAAATTTGGTAGGATTATAGGTTTTTGGTCACAACCGAAGGAAAAAATCGGTACAACACACATTGTACAAACTTTCTCATATATGGGTACTAATGCGTCGTTTAGTTATCTTTAGAAAATCAAAATCGTATGAGACTTTTTTGGAAATCCAATTTTGTTCAAGTTGCCCAAGAATAAACTAGCCTTATATTCAGTCATTGAGAAATATGAACTATACAGTATTATTGAAGACGTTAACTCAAGTAACTAGGAAATTTGATCAAAATCGTTAGAGCCTTTTTTGAGAATATCGGATTGTTGTTAAAAATGCGTAGAATAAACTGCTGCTAATTATTGATCAATGTCAACCATTTCTATGTATACTCTGCTCAGTATGATAAAATGCCTATGTACGAGATTTCATTCATTTTCGCTCTAGAGTCTAGGCTCCAGCGTCAGTAACAGACAGACAGACAGACGGCATTGCGAAAACCACTTTTTCGGATTCAGCGACACCTAAAACGTATATTTCCGTAAAAATCTCGAGGTCGATTTTTTTCGCAAAAAACAATACTTTCTCGATATTTCGTATGAGAAAATAAAAATCCAAAACTTTAGAAATTCCAATTTTAAGGGGCTATTTTGGCCCCCTTTTGCCCCGTTTTTGGCCCATAAGAAAACGTAAATTGGTGTGGACGTTTTTATATTTACATGTTAAAATTACTTCCCGTCAAGATACGAATGCAAGACTTAAACTGTCGGATAGGATATAAATTGTAGTTTCTTATGTTAGAAGGCAAAATTCCAATCCGAGTAGAATTAGCGTAAATTTATAGTTATTATCGCAAAAAACAAATTTTTCTGGGTCTAACAATAGGCTTCCTAGGCAACAGACTTAATCCTTTCAGATGGGTAAGTTTTCAATGGGAATCAGAGGCTTATATTTTAATGCCATTAATGTTAAACTATGTACTAATGAAGGAAATCCGATATTGTAATAATCCCCTGTTTTGGGGCTGTTTTGCCCCAGTATTGCTGAATACCAGAATAAAAATCGGTACAACATACATTGTACAAACTTTCTCATATACGTACTAATGCGTCGTTTAGTTATCTTTAGAAAATTAAAATCCTATGAGCCTGTTTTTAGAAAATCCAATTTTTGTTAAATTGTCCAAGAATAAACTAGTCTTATATTCATTCTTTGAGAAAAATAAAATACGTAGTATTATTGTAGATGTATACTCTACTTACTGTACGAAATTTGATCAAAATCGTTAGAGCCGTTTTTGAGAAAATTGAATTATTGTTAAAGTTGCCTAGAATAAACTAGCCTTATATTCATTTTTTGAGAAATATGAACTATAAATTGTTATTGAAGGCGTAAACACAAGTAACAGTAGGAAATTTGATCAAAATCGTTAGAGCCGTTTTTGAGAAAATCGAATTATTGTTGAAGTTGCCTAGAATAAACTAGCCTTATATTCATTTTTTGAGAAATATGAACTATACAGTATTATTGAAGACGTAAACTCAAGTAACTATACGAAATTCGATGAAAATCGTTATAGGCGTTTTCGAGAAAATCGGATTGTTGTTGAAAATGCGTAGAATAAACTACTCTTAATTATTGATCAATGTCAACCATTTCCATGTATACTCGGCTCAGTATGATAAAATGCCTAAGTACGAGATTTCATTCATTTTCGTTCTTCCGTCTAGGCTCCAGAGCCAGTAACAGACAGACAGACGGCATTGAGAAAACCACTTTTTCGGATTCAGCGGCACCTAAAACGTATATTTCCGTAAAAATCTCGAGGTCGAATTTTTTCTCGATACTTCGTATGAGAAAGTAAAAATGATGAGGCAGCTGTCGTAGAGCAGTGCTCCCCAAGAACCTTCCTTCCTCCACTGCACACCTTCACGCGTGCTTCATTAAATACATCGCGGCACACCAAACCACCCCTAATTAATTTCTCTGCGTAAATACTCATTTTTAAAGATAAATAGCGTATCAAGAAAAAGTCGCTGTTATATTAGGTTGTTACTATTGGCAAAGCAATGATTGTATTATTTTATTGTACATTAAATACGTAAATAATTCAAAATTAAATATCTTTGGAGTTTGCGGCACACTAGTCCCTTCCTCGTGGCACAGTAATGTGCCACGGCACACCGGTTCAGAACTACTGACCTAGAGACTTGGAATTTGGCTAGATTATAGAAATTTCGTTGCTACCGAAGATAAAATAAAATATTGCAAAAATTTCAATTTTTACGAGCGGTTTTGCCCCATTTCTGCCCTATACAAGTGTGAAAATTATAAGGCACTCCTTAGTGAGATACAAACTTGAAATTTGGCAGAATTATGGGTTTGTAGTTACAACAGAATGAAGAAATATGATATTGTAAACATTCAAAATCTTTGGGTCTGTTTCGCCCCTTACGAGGATTAAAATTATAAGGAAATTAGATACAACTTTAAATTTGACACGTTATATGATTTTGTACAAAATCGATTGGGAATAATTCGAATTTGTTATTTTTGATAAATTTAACATACCAGTTATGTTCACATAACTGTTATAATGTATTTTTGTATTAAAAGGGGTTAATTGGAAGAGGAGACTGATATAGTCTCAATCTAACCCCAATAGTGACGTCATTCAATTCATTTTGCGGTCGATCCCGTGAAATTGAAGCGAGGAGTGGATGCGGTATTTCTCGTCGCAAACTCACCGTTAGCATGGTTTCCGTTCCTGTTGCTTAGGTATCCGCTGTCGCCGCTGCCCACCAAATTGTTGTTGATGGCGTTGAAGAAGGCGCCGCTAGAGAGGCGGGTTCGCCTAAGGATCCAGAACATCTTGCCGACGGGGTTCGAACACGCGCTCCACGCTATAGGGAACGCCTTCTTGCTCTTCTTCTACAACTCCTCGATATCTACCTCTCCTTTTATATTCTGGAGGACCGCCCTTTTCACTTTTGCTTGTCTTTCACTATGTGACATATTATGCATTATTTGCGATTCTCTCTCTCTCTTGGGAAAAAGCCTTTTTATTATTCCTACTGATTTTCAAAACACTGGCACCCCAAACTCACTTTAATATATCGAGCGAATTTGTTTTCGTGATTAGCAATACTTTTGTTATCATCATGGTTATATATATATATATATACATATATATTCATTTATTAATTCTAACAAAAGAGGCCCTTCTGAGAGTCGAAACAACGCTGGCGGATCGATCTAACTCCGTCCTTTTGCGCCGCGCCACAACTTTCCCTCTGTCGCATTCCTGCACTATCTTTTCCTGTCGTTTTATTTATTCTTCGACAGAATAGTACTTATTCTACCGCGGCGCTGCTTGCCTTTTCTTCTCATTGCGTCTTTAACACCAACATTCCATTCACTTGTGCCTTTTCTTTTCTAGAGAATGCATTTGCCTCAGTTCGCAAGCTTCCTTTCTCTCTTTCAAGTTATTGACATACAGCTCCAGTCTGTCTGCTTCTGACCGATCGGGAGGATCGCGTTCGTGAGGCGTTCCCCGACCGCGCTATCGAAGCGTGCGTGACTCCCCGCGTCGCCCCCTCTCGGGGACAGGGGTCGTAGAGGCGACCTTTTTAGCCTTTAGATTGGTCCTCAGCGTAAGATATCTCAGTCACGCCTTCCACGCGACACGCATTCGTGGAATGCACGCCCTCCGATTTTTCTGTTTCCACTTATAGGTACCTTTAATGACTCCTATGCTCTTTCCGCTCTTTTGCTAATCTTCTTTTCTAAAACTATTAAACGGTGATAATTTTTTCTTTTATTTTAATGGGAGATTTGGGATTTTCTGTATATTGTCGACGAAGTGCGGCGATTAGTCCTGTCCCTCTATACGTCTACGAAGGAGATTTTTGCTTCCAAATAATCTCGAAAATGGTTTTTCTTCCATCAGTGGATGCAATATAGTATAGGTGATTAGCGTAATGCGTTCATTTTAAAATTGATCACGTATGTTTTATCAATATTTGACGTGAACTTCGCTCTCTTATTTTCGATGGGATATGTCCTTCAATTTCTTTCGAGATGGTCCTGGATGTGTTAGTCGCAAAGAAATATAACGTTTCTGTTTTTCTGTCTCAGTAAGGCGGAAAGAAATTTTCCTACTCCCGTCTCAGTGGATTGGGCGTGCGTTGTTCATCAAAGTATTTACCGAATTTGGAGTTAAATTCCTTATTTCATATTTTACCCGAATTATCCAGATCCAGTCAATATTTCTCGCTTCCTGTGTGTGTGTATATATATATATATGTGTGTGTGTGTGTGTGTGTGTGTCTCGTTTCGCACGGACCCCAAGGAAGATTTAAATGAGAATTTGATATTACCTTTCGCATGTCAAACTTTTGGAAGAAAACTTTTTACTGAGTTTTGCAATGAAAATGCGATTGGTTTTCAATCAAAGGTTTTCCGTGTTCTCTCATAATCGATATTCAGCGCAATGCAATTTAAAGAAGTGCAAACGGCGATATGCCGTGCCCGAGTTTAACACCTCTTCAGGGAAGTTCTTCGTGTCGAAACTATTGCCTTTATAGTATCTTTTTAGAAGGAAAACGTTACGTAAAAAAACTGTACGTGTCTTTGGATTTTACCACAATGCTCACTAATATCGGTCGATACTGTCCGGAACAAATATCTTCTCCCCCTGCCTTTCCTCCTCCCTCTTTCGCGATCAACCGAAAACGCGATCTATCTGCGGTTTCGTATATTCTGGCTGCGGCCGAAGGGATACATACCCTTTTTTTTAAGGAGAGAAACGCCTTCTTCAAATATTCTCCTTCCTGGCAGACCTATTCCTCGTCGCCCTTCAGCCGATTCAGCCGCGGAACATCACATGACTCGCTCCCAGCGATTCTCAAGGGGAATGAATGCTGGTTGCCGAAGGGGTCACCCACCACGCCCTCCCCCTCGCCTCACTTCCTATCTACACAAGATGCGAAATAAAAGGATCTCCTCCTTCATTCCCTCTTCTACTAGCTCTTTCTTTCATTTGTCTCCTCTTCTTCTCTCTCTCTCTCTCCCTCCCTCCTTCGATTTTCCCACTGTCCTTCTCACTCTCCTTCCGCCGTTCAATCCCAACACATTTCATTCATTTTTCTCTTATTATTATTTTCCTCCCACTTTATCCTCTTTTCCACCCTATCTATCTATATATCTATCTACCTATCTATCTATATCTACCTCTTTCCTTATCCTTTTTTTGATTAAACGGCTCCTTCCACAGCACCAGCCTGAAACGATACCAAAATTTTATTTTTATTGCAATGGTAGAGTTGATGTTATTCTTAAGTGTTCCTATAAATAATAATGGTTTATTTTATTTGGTTTGTCTATATGTATTATGTTCCTTTGTCTGTGTGTACATTTCAGGTGCTACGTGGGTGGAAGTACTTAGATTAAGTTTGGTATTTCGAATTAGTTGTTAATAAGAAGAGTTAGAATTAGGTAATCGAATAGAAATTTTTATATTTTATTATTATTTGTTTATTCATACGCAATCGGCAAAAAAGATTTAGGTCATTTACAGATGACTGATTTACACAAATTAAACGTAAAAAGGACTGCACGATCTATGCTCTCTTGGGTTCTTGTTCCCTTGTATTATCCTAAGGTCATCACACACACAGTGTAATTGATTATTATCTTTTTATAATTTATCGTTATTTTTTTTCATTCTTTTTTCTCAAGAAATTTTTATTACTTTAAGAGTTACATTTATTCGTACTGTTTGTAACACAGTGCTTCCATCCTTACCATAATCTAGTCGTTGACTATAGTTAATAGGTATATCTTGGTAGTAAGTTCCCTTTTTCTTGTTTACGTCTATTTATTTTTTTGTATTTTTTGTGAAATTATCTTTGTTTATGGCAGTGTCTTTTCTGGCAGAGGTGGAAGACCAGCTGTTGCTGAACCCCAATACTGTTTTACAGGTTATGAGTTGGATAATAAATTACTGTGTGATTAATGAAACTTATTGTGTGATTTGTGACTACAATGTGATTACCGGCTGTAAATAAATATTATTATTATTAATGTGCGAGTTGTATGAATATCGAACGCAAGAAATTCGAGGACCACCTGAAGTGCACATAGGAAATTCATCTTTTTTCATTAAAGCATTTGCTATTTTCATAGCTTTTTTTTGTAATATAGCCTAAACTTTGCCCCAAAGAGAGTGATGATTGAAATGAAAGAAAAGTCGGTAAAAAGGGCAAAAAAAGGGATGAGTTTGGAGAAGAAAATTGAAGTTTTAGATAGGCTTGCGCATAATAAATTTGCTTCATCAGTTGCTAAATTACTTGCTGTGAACGAGTCCACAATAAGAACGATTAAGAAAAGCGAAGAAACGATCAAGAAAGTCCCGCTGAATTCAACTGTCATTCACGAGAAAGCCAAGCTACTGCACAATCATTATGTCTCAAATTGTTTTGCGATCTGCTAATGGGAAATCGCCAACCTCATCGAAGCGTGTGTAGATCGGTTCCTTGCTCTTTAATAAAATGTGGCGTTTATTCAGAACGCCACAGTACATATTCTATTATTATATTTTGAAGGGCAAAAATGCAAGTTACTTGCTGGAATAGGGACTCTAAGACCCAAACGCTATTTTTTCTAAAAAACCCAATAACTTACCATTCGCGAGGTTTTTCAGGAATGGCGAGGGAGTACTGTAAATAAAAATCCCTATTTATGGGCAACAAACAAAACAGTTGTACCAATAATTACAGTCTGTACTTGAATTCATCAATACAAAAATATAAACAATACACATTTCTTTTTACTTCTTGCCTCAAATTCATTATTTTGTACATTTAGTAGACAAAAAACTGATTTTAATGTTGGGAAGAAGTACTTGCTAATGGTGTCTTATCAACTTTCTTGAAAAATTTGTCAAGAGAAAGTTGAACACTAGCCTTCTTTTTCTCTTGATAAAGGAGTCTGTAACAAGCTGTATCCCTATCAACAGCTCTACGTACTTGTGAACTTCTCTCTGCATTTGGATCATATTCTTCCATGATGCTTAAGGTTCGTGAAGGCTTCATTCATTTTCTTCACTGTCAAAGTGTTAGTGGGAGGAAGTTGATAGTCATCATCTTCGGCTTCAGGTGGTGTGTTATTTGCCTGTTGTAGGTCAATTAGATCTTTAGAGGACATAGGCACACAATTCATCCACATCTTCAATGCTGACACCCAAGTCCAGTTCCATTCATAAGCTGAACAACTTCCTTTGTGGCAGCTTCAGGAGTCTCCTCAACACCTTTAAAATCTTGCACTAAATCTGGGCACAACCTCTTCCAGCAACCAATCATTGTTGATTCCTTTATCTCAGCCCAAGAATCCCCAATATTGTTCACTGCATTCCAGATGTTATAATCTTTCCAGAATTCCTTCAGGGTAGGTCCACCTTCCTTGTCAGTTGTCCTGATAGCATGGTTGATTGTTCTCCTCATGTAGTACCGCTTGAAAGTGGCTATGACTGTCTGATCGTAGGCTGAATTTCGCATGTGGTATTTGGAGGCAGAAACACAATATTAATTTCTGGATAAAGTTCCTGTAACGATTGTGGGTGTCCAGGAGCATTGTCCAAAAGTAATATTGTGTTAAATACTAAATAATTCCTCCTGCAATATTGTCTAGCTGCTGGAACAAAATGAAGATTAAACCAATCCTGAAAAATTGTTCCAGTAACCCAGGCACTTGAATTAGATTTCCAGATGACTGGCAGCATTTCCTTAGCCTTCCCCTTCAAAGCTCTTGGATTTTTCAAATGGCAGACTAGCATTGGTTTTATTTTAAAATCACCCGCTGCATTGCCACCAAGAAGCAATGTGAGTCTGTCCTTAGCTGCCGCCTTATGCCCAGGTGCAACTGCCTCTTCCCTTGCTAAACAGGTTCGTGCAGGCATCCTTTTCCAAAATAATCCTGTCTCGTCAACATTAAAAATTTGACGAACAGAATAAACCCCTTCTTCAATTATTTCGGAAAACTCTTTTACAAATTCTTGTACAACTTTTTTATCTGCACTAGCAGATTCTCCAGTCAATTTAATGATATGTAAACAAGCCCTGCTCTTGAACTTATCAAACCAGCCTTGGCTTGTGTGGCGACCAAAAAACAAAGCCACATAATCCTCTAACTAAATGCTATATTGTACAAGAAATAAAGTAACAACAAAACAAATGCTCTTGAGACTTAACAACAGTCTCGCAACTTAAACACTTCAGGAAATGTCAACTTATAGTTACACTCTGTCCTCCGGAAAACTTTAGCACACGGCCCTTGCGAGGACGCTCTTCTCGCTTTTCACTCCGTCATTCGAAATCTCTAACTCTCTCTCACCGGCGGCGACCCTCGGCTGCCGGTGTCTCCGGATGCCTCTGCCCTCATTCTCTCGACGGCCACGGTCGTGTGATGTCGCCGTTCATGGGAGGTTCGGTGGGTAGCTTAAATGGGCGACTCCTCGACTTCGTATTGGTTAATTTCCTGATTACGTTATATAACCAGGAGAAAAGGAGGAAATGGGAAATAGGGGTAATATTCGCCCTATATAAAGCGTGTTGCTGTGGGGACCGCCATTTGGCAGGAGATGTTTTGGTTTTCTCTTCGCCGACTACGAAAGACGCCGACAACGAAAGGCGGCGATATTCGGCGATTTTCTGCGTTTTTCGTCGCGTTTATTCGACAAGTGCTTCGTTAAGTGCGGAGGTGCGGGGAAAATCGCTGCACTTGCCTGAAATCCGGAGTATCAGCAGCCCCTTCTCCTAAGCGTTTTTTCCAATCTTCGTACAAACTGAGAGCCTTACCTTGAATTATTGCAAGACTCACTGGAACGTTTTTTTGATGCTGATCCTCAATCCATAATGTTAAAGATCACTCCATTTCCTCCATCACTACATCTCGCCTTTTAGACACAATCTTCGACGAAATATTTCCAGCATTTCGTACGTATTCTTTAATTTTGTCCTTCTCCTTCACAATTGACCCCACAGTCGACCGGCTTAAGTCCAATGAGCGTCCGGTTCAAGCTAAAGATTTTCCGCTTTCAGCACGCCTAATTATTTCCATCTTTGTCCCAATCGTGTTAAGTTTATGAGTCGTACGTTTCTTTCCACTTGTATTAGCACTTTCAGTTTTCCGTTTGTCACTCATGTTTATAAAATAATATGTGTAAAATATACAAACAAAGAAACACTGCTGTATGTACAAACAAAGACGGTAACGTTGCCGAGACTGAGTAATAATAATAATTTATTGATTATTAACCGACTTTACAGTGGTATTAATCTTGTCAAATTTCAGTACAATATTAAAAAACATTACACACAAATCTTACATTTCATACAATACGTATATTATTACGTAGCATACTTTAATTTATTAAAAGTGTTGGGTTGGGTGACGAAATGTTTGATCGTCAGCTGACGAACGAAAGTCCGAATTCGGCGTACAAAAGGCGGTTTAGGGGCGAGAATTTACAATATACGAAAGAGCGAATTGTACGAAAGTCGAATGTACGAAAGTCGAATGCACGAAAGTCGAGGAATTCCTGTAAGAGGATCGTACCAACATTAATGATCACATTTATCTCCCAGGCCTTTGTCACTTTTCCACAAAATAGCCAGAACGATCTCTGCCTGCGCTGCATTAGCTTAAGCATCCCGCTATGATAGAAATCCAAATGTTCCAGTCGTAACTTGAAGGAATTTCTTGACAGTTATTTGATGCTACATTCTGTATAATTTCTAATTATGTACTCCAGAACATCAAGCCTGGGTCCCTTTCTTTCATAATGTAGGATTATACGAATGAAGTTGCTGTTGTGTCTACGTTCACCTAAATGTTTGGCGAAAAGACAAGTCGTGTTATTCTTTAAGAAGCAAGAATGATGTTCTTTAATTCTTTCTTTGAATTTCCATTCTGTTTGACCTAAATAAACCGCTGTGCAATCTCCACAATGCAATTTTTAAATTCCACTTTTTTCTAAATTCTCAATCCTGTCTTTAGCCTGGCATAGAGCAGTGGTTTTCAACCTGGGTGCTATAAAGTCTTCTTAAGGGTGCAGCAAAAAATATTCTGTTTTCCCATTTTAGCCTCATTTTGCATCGTCGGCTTTCAAAAATGCAAACCAGAGTTAAGACGAACTTCATTTCGTCGCAAAGGCACTTCGAAATGAAAGGAGATATGGGGTTATTATTACGAGAATTACTGATGGTGGATAGGGGAAAGGGGTACAGCCAAATTCTGAAAAGTCATCACTTAAGGTGCCGCAACTCTAAAAATGTTGGAAAACACTGGCATAGAAGATTATTTAAA
The DNA here is from genome assembly GCA_036926305.1 of Uropetala carovei. NCBI lineage: Eukaryota > Metazoa > Arthropoda > Insecta > Odonata > Petaluridae > Uropetala > Uropetala carovei. The sequence goes on from JAXCHB010000188.1 coordinate 7,768,978, forward strand.
TTTCATCTATCGTTAAAAGCGGCTCTAATTTTACTTTTTGGGAATTAAACTATTAATTTTGATAGATACATTTCCAAGAAATAACAGTCTTCGCCATTGTGGTTTCAATTCATCAACAGGGAGTGTGTACCTTATATCTGTTTTATGGCTAGTTGAGATCGTTTTCTCTCATATAATCTGTCAATTAATCTGCTTGGGTAACCGTTGTTGACTGTCATCTGTCTAATTATCTGAAATTCTTTCTTGATGCAGGAATCGGACAAAGGAATGTTTAACACCCTATGAATCATGGAAAGAAATGCGACAATTTCGTGTGAAAAATGGTGTCTTGAGTTGGGTTGGATGATTTGGTTGGTGTACCTGTCTTTTCTGAAAATAGCGAATTCTAAATTTTGATTAACTTTTGAAAAAATTCTCATGGTTTACACTACTTTCTTGGCACGCGACTCAAAAATCATCCCTGCCCTAATTCATACAGGAAATCACCATCGGCTCCTAATATTTATGCAACCCAATCTACCGTGTTTCTCCTGAAACACACGCATCCCGCGTAACCCCTGTAACCTTTTTCGTGATCTAATACAGGGGTGGCCAAACTTTCAGGACTTAAGAGCCGCGCAGTACAGTGTTAAGATATTTCAGGGCCGCAAGACTTGGATAAATACATTTCCCATATCTCACAATAATAATGCCCACTGTCTGTATTTTGTTTTTTGTCAGTAACGCTTTACCATATAAATCGGATTTTTGACGTGCAGTATTTCATTCCTTTTTAGATTAAAATTAGGAAGAATTAACCTGCGATCTTTAGATCTGAACCACTTTGAAGAAAAAATTATATTCTTATTCCGTTCATCCTTTTTCGCCTACAGTTCGAAATCGCTTATGTTAAGCGTTTAATTCACATAGTATGGGGAAACCTTGCCATTACATTGTTAGACCTCGAAGTGCTATTGTTCTTTCAATCCTTATTGGTGTAAGCGTGCTTTGAATGCTTTTAATACGACGGGATATACACTAGTACATTTATATTACTGCTGCACGCATATATATATATTTTTTGCATTAAGCAATTATAGAGAGAATTTATGTTGATAGTTGTATATTAGCACTACTAACTTATAAAATAAGGTCATAAAATAATATTTAGAGAATGAGAAGACACTTGAAGTAAAAGGTTTGACCTGGGTCTCCGTCGTAAATGTGGCATGAAGAAGAATCTCCCTCAGGTGTTGATTAGCGAGGGCTTTACGATGTTTCGATTTTACGAACTGCATCACGGAGTTGTGCGATTCCCAGCAGTACGTTGCGTGCATGTAATTGAGACAAGTCGCGCACCGGTCTTCTTCTTGAGTTGAGGATTCTTTACTTCTGGCACTTGATCCTAAAACTCAGTAGTAGAGAGGAATTTATTTATCATCTGCATGTTCCGGTTGGTTGGTCCTTAAGTTCAGTTTCTAGTGAAGAAGATTCCGTAACCAATAGGGTAGAAATAGGACAACCATCACAAAAACATCAGTCGTGAAAGGGTTTATTGAAAAATATCAAATCCTGAATCCATTCGTTAACTTCTAGTTCTGTGTGGGCACTTTGCTTTTCTTTCATGAAGGCAACGATAGGCTCTAACAGTTCAAAAAACCTATTCAAGACATCACCAGTTGATAACCACCTCACACTGGAATGAAATATCATTTAGTTTTTCGTCGAGATCAAGCTCCTCAGTAATATTTCTGAATTGTCGATTTGTTTTTCCATTTGAATGGATGAAGTTGATAACTTCTAGGACGAGGGCCGTTTTTAGGACAATCGGGGCCCTAGGCAAAGCAATATTTTGGCCCCCTCTTCTCATTAGAAAGGAAAGTATGCAGAAATAACGGAGGTGGAAAAATAAAGTACATCTGTAGAAATGTTGAAATCCTTTATTTTAAAGTAAATAAACATAATAATATAATAAACAAAATTTAACCTACTAATTCTGTCCCGATCAAACCTAAATTAATATTGTTTATTAATTTTATAGCATATATTAGCGTTTTTCAACAACAGGGGGTTCGCGAACCAAAAGTGGTTCTACGGACAGGGGCAGATCCACGGTGGGAGAGGAGGGGGCGATCGCCCCCTCCTTAGATAACCCTATTGCACTCCACTGGGTGCTTTCTTAAATTCGTTCCGCGCAAAAATCCTCAATTATACGCCGCAAATTAGGTCTGTATAGCAAGGGAAAGAAGGATTCTGACAGGGGTAGATCGCCCCCCCCCCCCCCCTTGAGAAGAAAAGAATTTCTACGATTACTGCCTCGGTGGAAATTAGGAAAATCTATACATATTATTATTATATAATAATTGCCGTCGTCCGTTGGTTGGTTGGTTGGCTGGTTGGTTGGTTGGTCACGCTATGCAAACGCTAATAACTCGAGAAATAATAATGACAGTAACTCGAAATTTGGTAGGGATGCTTGATTAACACTTATTCAGAGAATGACGAATTTAAATCGCGAAAAAATTCTTGGTTCGTCTCCAAGAGAGGCATTTCCTTTTCACATTACTTAACATGTAAAACGCGATTTTTCGACGTGCAGGCTTTTATTCATTTGGAAATTAAAATTAGAAGAAATTAACAGACGACCTTCGGATTTGAACCATTTTGAAGAAAAATTTATAATTTCTTATTCCGTTCGTCTTTTTTCGGCCACAGTCCGAAATATTCCATGTTAAACGTTTAATTAGCATATTTTGTGGAAATCACGCCATTTTAACGTGATGTTGCTATGTCGACTATTATCATTGTTAGGTTCAATACGAGAGAGAGAGAGAGAGAGAAAGGGGAGAGATTGGCGTGTTTTGTGGAAAATAAGTATATTTACGTAAATATAAAAAAATTTAAGTATCGACAGTGTCATTTTATAAAAATTGGAAATAAAAAGCATTCTTAAATTAAATTCTTTGTAAACCATACGTGCTTACGAATTTATATTGTTATTCCTCGAATTAATTTCGTAACAATGGCCGAAGTTTGGAAACGAATATAAATTAAAATTCAATTAAAATTAAAAGGACATTTAAAACTGTTAACAGGCAATTTTCGAAGAAACAACGGTGGGTCTTTTAATGAATTGATTTGTTTTTATGAAAGGAATTTTGGTGCTTATTTAATACAGAGTAAGTTCTAAGGCTTATAATCCATTTAAATCTAATAAGAGTGGCTATTATAGTTTAAAGAAAGAACTTTATTTATTCACTTTACAGAATGAATTAATTTTAGGCTAGCATTGCCTATTATAAAAGGAGTTACTTTGGAATTTACAGTATGTGAAGTGGAAGTTGTACTGAATTGACTCAAGTATATTTCAAAGCAAAAATCAATTTAAAACTATTGAAAGTTGTTGTTTCGGAAACTGAAAGTCCAGAGTGGTGAGCGGACGCTAAACGATATTAAGGTACATTTTATTCCAAAATCTATTTGAAGTATTATCAGAGGCAATGGAAAATTGAACATATTTTTTCGATACCGGAATTCTGCTTATTTCATGAAATTGAAATGCTAAAGCATTAATCCATTAAAATCTGTTAAGAGCGGCTATTTTAGTTGAAAGAAATATATGTACATGGTCCTTTTATTGACTTTTCAGAATGAATGAATTCTAGGTTAACATTGCATATTATAAAAGGATTTTCTTTGGAATAAGAAGTTTGTTATGTGTTTATTTTAACTGAATTGAATCAAGTTCCCTTCTAAGTTTGAAATCCATATAAAACTGGTGAAAGTGGTTGTTTCGGAAAATGAGAAGGCAAGAGTGCTGAGCAGACGATAAACGATATTGAGGTACATACATTATATTCTAAAATCTATTTAAAGTATTATAAGAGGCAGTTGAAGATTGAACCAATTTTTTGGAACCGGAATTCTGCTTATTTAATGAAACTGAAATCCTAATGCTATAATCACTTTAAAACTAATAATAATGGCTGTTTTAGTAGAAAGAAAGGTACTATTTTATTCACAAGGAATTTCTGTGAGATTTTAGTTAATTAATTAAAACAGACTTATAATATAGAAATATTCGATGGTTGAAACTGAACAATTTTATTCTTGAGATTTTTACATGTTGCATTGACGAAAATTTAGATTCATTAAACCCGTTGAAATTCAACCGGTACTTATGCTAGTAAAGGAATAAACACCGATAGATATATGTCACACAATACAATATATACCGTCCGTCCCACCCTGTATCTCAAAAGCCGTTCATCGTAGAGATATGCGGTAAACTGCGTTTTGTTTCTACTAGCTAGGAGGTCCCTAGAAAACTATTCTCATTTTCATAAAGTCCCGGGTTCGAATCCAGGAGACAATTTTATTTACCCATAAGTTTACACGGGATTTTCGATTTTTCAGAGTGCAAGGTTTTTTCCTTCATTTATTAAAACACGTAAGTATGGACCGATTTTCTTCGTTTTTGCTTTATTCGACGGATGAAACTCTATACTATCTTATTCTTACGATGTTTACACGTAATACGGTCGAATCATTGAGAAATACGCAATTGTTTTCGAAATTTTACGGATACTTCGTACTCTTTCCGGACGTTGTCAAGGCGACCGTCATTGTTGCCTCCGATTCAGTTAATGCCAATTAAAACTTCAAATATTTGAAAGAATAGCGTTAATCTCTTCGCACTTTGTTTAAGCATCGAAATTATTGCTGTAGCAATGTCAACATTTATACATAGCAACAAATATTTACGGATAAATATTCAGTTAACTGTGGCTAACTGCGTATGAGAAGCGTTTCTAAGGATTCAATCAAAGCAGTTGAATCTTCCTATCATCGTTTGAATGCTAGAATCTTATCTGTTTGTAAGTAGAACCATTATATTATACATCCATGATGTTTATAAACGCCAATAGGCTCAAGCATAAATTTTTAATTAAATGAGAATAGGGATATTATTAAAAAAAAATATATTACATGATTATCTTCTCTTCGTTGATAATCTACATAAACGGTTGCATTGATTGTTATATAAAAAAAGGATATATATCATCTATTATATTATAAAGGAATAAACGCCCGGCTTCGCTCGGGAAAGAGTGGCAAACGATTTTTATTGCTCGGAGCAAACGTTCCCCATTCCTTAATTACGCAAGCAATGTTTACATTAACATTTACTATTTCATGTATTGTGTTGTACGCATTAACGTCTTACTTAATATTCACATGGATAGATGCACCGAAGCCTTTAAAGCGGCAATAAAATTATGTGGATTATGTCAATACTATTAGCCAAAACGTAAACAATATCTTGGTTACCGAACAAATGTAAGTAGATGTATCGATTTATGTTGCGATAAATCTTTCAATGTTAATGGTAAAAGATAACAATGTTCTAATATTCCTTAAAAATCATTTGACTCACTTTAAAAGTATTCATAGACTATATTTAGGCATATCTTGGCGTTAGCTATTATTCCTCTACGGCGTGCCACGTGGATTTGCCTGGAAAATGGACATCTAAACCGATAAATTTTGCGCTTAAAGGAAAATTTCGAGCGATTTAGCATGTAATACCATGAAACATGAACAGAATTAAAATATTCAGTCTTTCATGAGTAAAATAATCCATTTTCCGTGATCGTAAGTTAATATTTAGGTATATTTATATCCACATCAGTGAAGGGCTGCATGACATTTTGGGGTTTCTCCACACTAGTTCCCATGAATTCTTATGGAGATAGTATTTTGTTGACTCCATGGGGTATAAGTACGGTGACCATATTTTATTGGAGAGAATAAAGGAAAAATCTGAAATGAGTTCATAGGAATAAAGGACAATAAAGGACATATCTGAAATTGGTTCATAAGAATAAAAAAACATTTTGTGTTTATTATTTTATTTTACAAAAGTAGATTCAAGAACAAAACTAAGAAAACTTTTATGAAAATGTTTATCAAAAGGAATATTTTAAAATAACTAAAATAAAATTTAACTTGAAATTATTTAAAATAAAGAAAACTTAATTTTCATATGAATTTACTCTTTTTAAATATCATGCCATTCTTTGAGCTGTTTGTTAGTAACACAATTTTTAACACAACAAACTTCATCGAAACTCAAAAATTAATAATCTGATTGATATTTTTGGGAGGAGTGTATTTTTTTTAACAGATCATTTTTATGTTTTACGTAATCATAAAATTCTAGACAGTTCATATTATAATTACATTTGGTGTAAATGCAAGCTTCCAGTGTTTCGACTTTCAATTGATTTTTTTCATTGGTCCAAAAGTTATTAATGACAGAAAAGACCCTCTCAGTCAGAGCGTTTGAACCCGGCAAACATAAAGCATATTCAACAATTTGCAACAGGTTTTTGAAAGATATTAAATTTTCACAGAAATGTTGAAATATTGCAACCATTTTTGTTCAACGGTTATTGAACTTTGCTGCCATTCGTATAATTTTTCTTTAGTTACAAAAGTTTTGACAAAACAAATTTCATCAAAAAGATCACCGTCTTTTATTTGTAATTTTATTTTATTGAAAACGAAAATTACACTTCATTCTACTTTGGACCAAACGGGGATTTCATTTAAAAGAATCCAGTCAATTTCAGCCATTTCTTGAAAAGCATTATCAATACAAGTTTGATAAAATGACTGCACAAATTCTTTAAATGATTTTGTATTCTGATAGTGATCTTTTTCCAACTGTGAAATAACTTTTTTAACATTCATGGGTAAGAGCTTTTGTGTTTTACGTTCAGACAATTGAAGTTTTAATTCTTTCAAGGTAACGAAAGTTTCGCACATTGAAATATTCTGAGATTCGATTTTCAGAATGTGTTTATGAAAAGTTGAAGCATTACTGTGGGCAAAAAATAACCATGCTTCGACGAATGGATCATTAAAAAAGGTTTTAAGAATTGTAGGACATTTCTCTTGCTCTAAATAGTATAGTTTGAGAGGCTCAAACAGTTTTAAAATCCTTTCCAAAGCCGGTAATAGAGTCAACCACCTAGTTTTACTGTACCCTAGTAATTTTTGATACTGAACATCTATATCATCACAAATTTCCTTAAAATTTTCAACTCGTATTGAATAGATATAAAAGTATGAATAAATTTTCACTATTATAACTTCGATATCAACTGGAAGGCATTCTACACCAATACTAATACAATTGTTGCAAATGTGGCCAGCACAATTAACACCAGTTAATTTATTGCTGCACATTTTTTGAATTTTGTGGAAAACATTATTTTCGCCTTTTCTTCAAGCACCACCAAAATTATAATTTGTATTATCTGCACACAATGCAACTAGTTTTTCAGTAGACTCATATTTATCTAGTGATTCTCTGATATAATTTGATAAAATATCGGAATTTTCACCTGGTAATTGTTTTACAGACAAAACCTTAACTTTAATACCTTCAGTTGGTAAAAAATACCTGACTAGAATCGTACATAATTTTATATTACCATGATTTGAACAGTCTGAATAAATTGTAACGTAATTTACCGTAGACAAATCAGTCTTTAACAAAATCACAGAATGTGGAGCAAAGATATTTAAAATAATAGCCTCTGTCTTTGTTCTAGCACAAGAATACTGTTCATCAAAACATTTTTTAATTAATTTTGAAGTGCAGTCGTTTGAACGAAAAGAGTGGATATGCTGCACTGAATGATAGCTCCAACTAGCTTCTTTCAGTGCCAAAGATTGTTCACGGTCATCAAATGTTTCTCTCCTGAGGAATGATATTAAATGTTTACTTGATGCAGCCCGCTGATCAGCCTCTTTGTGTTTCGATGTTAGGAGATGCTGTTTTATTGCTGATCTTCCACTGTTAGCAATATTAAAATTCGCCAAACATTTTTCGCACCTAACATCATATTCTGTTGATACTTTTTTAATGAAAGGGAATTCTTCTTGAAATTTTTCATTAAAGACACATTTTCTTTTAGGTGCCATGGTAAAAAACTAAATTGAAAATAAATTAATTGAAAATGAATTATTTGAAAATTAATTAAAATTAGCATAACATTTATAACATAAAATTAACATTTCATAGCAAATTAGAAGAGAAAAAGAACACACATTCATATAATAAAACTCGACGAAAGAAACAAATAAAAACACACTGTACAATAACTAACTAACGTATACACTAGAGCAGTAAATATAAAAGGCATTAAATGTGTATATGAAATGTATTACCTGTTATTATCGGTAAATTTCGCAGTAAATTGTAACACAACCTCGGCAAATGCCGGTTAAGAATGAAATGCAACAGAGTGTCACTTGTACATGCACTTGTCACAACACATTTCACTTAACCTTATTGCCATCTAGCGGAGTTCAGTCGAAGTTTTGATCTGCTCAGCATCTCACAGTAATCATGAAAAATAAAGGACAAAATTGAGTTTTCAAAAAATAAATAAATCTAAAGGATAGAACTTTGAAATAAAGGACTGTCCTTTATAATAAAGGACGTATGGTCACTGTAGGTATAAGAGACCCCGCGGTCTGCATACCTAGACCAAGTTCTTCCTTTGGTCCATAGGATGGCCCATGAAACTTTTGAATTCGATAGCTTAAACGGTGTAAAAACGTATAAAGAACATACGAACATACATTATAAAATATTGTCACACAATACAACATATACCATGCCACCATTATAGCTTACTTATCGATGGGTGAATTTTAATTATTTAATATATTTCTAAATCTGGGCCTTACAGATCATATAAGGACTAGGGAAAGCAAAATTGGTTCCTCAATTGCCCATTACGGTATTAACTTGCATAGCAACAGACGTAAACAAATTTGTTATCAACATAAAGATGCGAGTATTATTGATTACCTAATAATAAATAATTATTTACAGTTACATTATTTCAAGAGGAATATTGTGCTAAAACCGGAAGTGACTGTTATATAAGTTAGTGTGGGTTTAGAATTTTTCAAATTAACTTATTTCGAAGGATGGAACCGACATGTTCAAATACTTCTCAACGCGACCGACGGGAATGTTGCAGTGATAGCGCCCGATTGCGACGTGCCAATGAGAGAGGTGGCAAAGATTAATTCGAATGTCACAACGTCAACAAGAACAGTTAGCAGAAGAGACAGAATCGCAACGAGAGGCAAGATTGGCTAGAGTTTCACAGAATCGACGACAACGTTTGGCAATGGAGACAGAAGAGGAACGCCAGTACGTCTGGCAACGCTATCACAGAATCGACGGCAACGGTTAGAAAGAGAAAATTCGGAAGAAAGAGAACAAAGAAGATATCAGGAAGGGAGGCGTCAAAAGCAAGCACTGGTAAGATTTCATCGCACAGCGAAACGGCCTGGAAATGTATAACTGAATGACATTGGCTTAATGTCAGTCCAGTGTGTAAACTGCCGCGCGCTTCATTTTAGTGGAGAAAAACGACGAAGAGGAATTGAATTCAATTCTTGCTGCAATTTTGGAAACGTTGTTCTTGAACCTCTTCGAGTCGTTCCACAATTGCTTCAGCATTTGTTCAACAGAACTCATGTTCATGCTGCGAACTTTAAGCAGTACATAAAAATTACAACAACGCCTGGTTTCAATGGAAGCAAAACTGTCCACGCCACAAGGACAAGGGCCTTTTTGTTTTAGAATACACGGTATGGTTTATCATCGTATTGGTCCAGCAGTTCCATCACAAAACGATCAACTAAATTATGGCGCTCTTTATTTTATGGATTCTGAAGAAGCTTTACAAGAACGTCTTGGAAATCCAGCAAATGGATGAGCTGGATCGCCTACTGGTGTCCGTCAACCCATTTGTACTGTCGTACAAGATGATGAAGGAGGTAGCTGAAGCTGAAGAACTGTTGGCAGAACATGAGCAACGTGGAGTGAGGAAGTGATGTTAATGAAGTGGACAGAAGACGTTACAAAGTTCCAACACCAAATGAAGTTGCGGTTGTGTACATGTCTGAAGATGGTGAAGTACCCTTGAGACGGAGTGTTGCTGTTCATCTAAGAGGTGGTGGACTGCAAAGAATATCACAACTTCGGAGGGAATGCGATCAGATGACGTATCCGCTTTTATTCCCGGTGGGCGATTTCGGTTGGCATGAAGGACTTCAGAAGCAACATAGTGAGAGACAGCGAGTTCGAATATCACAGAAGGAATATTACTGCTATCGTCTGGCCATAAGAAGAGATGAATTTTCTACAATACATAAAGCGGGAAAGCTGTTTCAACAATATGCAGTTGATTCATATGTGAAAATGGAGCAGAATCGCCTCAATTACATAAGAACGCATCAGCTGGAACTTCGTGCAGAAACATACAACGGACTTATGGATTACATGGGAGAAGCTGGAGTTGCAGACAACAACGCTGTCATTGGAAGAAGACTGATTTTGCCGCCTTCATTTACAGAAAGTCCAAGATCATTTGTTCAAGCGTATCAAGATTCAATGTCTATAGTACGTCGATTTGGTAAACCAGATTTCTTCATCACGGTTACATGCAGCCTGAAATGAATGAAATTCAGCGTTGCATTTCAGAAACCTTTGAATCGTCCCGACACTGTGGCAAGAGTTTTCCACCTGAAGTGAAAAGAAATTCAAAACGATTTGTTTACGCGGCATATTTTTGGAAAAGTTTTAGCGTACATTTGGGTCATCGAATTTTGGACACGGGCAACTCTACGTATCTATGTCACGGATAAGACGGAGAGATGTACTGCAGATTTTATCTAAACAGAACCGAGCCAAGGCGAAGAATGTTGTTTTCCCAGTGGTACTTATATAACTCACTTGAGTTTACGTACTGGCTATTCTGCCTATGGTTTTCTATGGATTTCCATAGGCTGCGAAGGTGAATACCACAATAGCTTAAAATTAAGTCGGCCATAGATGCAAAAGACAATGAGTTTCCTGATGCAAGTTTTTAAAAAAGGCATCGGACAGCGGTGCGATGGTGCCGCGCACCCGGTAGTTAATATATAAGCAGGCTCAACACTTAAGAAGGGAAACTCGCTTTTTGCACTGACAACTTCACACCAAGAAGCCTTCTGACACAGATAACCACTCCAACGAAATTCTTGCAGCAGTATGTGGTAACTAATTTGTTTCGCACCCTTCACCCAGTGCCATTCCCTTTTCAAATTAATACTCTCCTCCATGATGGGGGCCCCATCACACTTTTGTACTTTTCCTTCGTAATGCGACCTCCTCCTTAAATCACTCCTCGACCACAGGCCATCTCCTCTTCGCTCCTTCACCATTCCCTTGTTTCTAAAACGAGAAAACTTTTGCCTTCCATCTACTCACTCTCAGAGTCAGGAAGATTTCTGGGAAGAAACAGATCACTGCAAACATCCCTTTTTATATACCACGCTCAAACGTTTTACTGTAACTAAAATATATGATGTTCCTAATGTAACGTTATAATTAATTCTGGAAAATCATGACAAATACTTGGTCCAAAATATGCAACAATCTCTGATTTTACCGTGTAGTTCGTAAATTCCGGCGACTTTGAGTGAAATCTCGGCTTGCTCGCTTCTAATATCGGCTTTGACACCAATTACGCAGGAAGGTTTATAAATTTCTATAATATAAAACAATGTTACTTGCACATTCTCTCTAAGCAGTAAATTTAATTCATAGATTCCTTGCTAAAACAACCAGTAATAATTTTTTCCCGAAGGACTGCAAAGAATTCTTTTCTTGATTAAGTTAATGAAAAGTACACTATCCTAACATGTACTATACGTATAATAGTTATTTCTAGAACTTCTAATTTACCAAACTTGGCCAATTAAAGCTGCATACCATTAGTATTCATAGCGATGGAAGTATTGGAGGCTCTTTTTCGATGTCACGAAAGCAAAATGGGAAGGAGGTTAGAGGGAGAGGCAGTGAAAAAAAAGGTCAAAAGGGGACCACGGGAAGCAGAGAGCCTTGGTTGTAAATCTTCCTTGCTTTGGGACTATGAGTAGAGGAGGAGAGTGTAAGTAAAAGGAAACTGATGAACCCATGTCAGCGGGTGAGCGGAGGGAAATATTTCGGTTGCAATGTCTTTCCTTCTGGCGCCTGTGTGCGCCGCACACATTGCACACATGGGCCCCTGATGGTTCGAACCGTAGTATAGTAGTTTTAAAAGGGGTGAGGGTGTTTACAATAGTGAAAGAGCTCACTTGTGCTTTGTTAGTTGCCAACCGTGCCGCTGTCCTATTAGATTCACCTTTCTATTATCGCTGTTCTGTTTGCTGTTTGGTTACATTGTATTTAATTGCCGAATAAAAATTTGCTTTGGAAAATAGTTTCTTCTTTCAAAGTTAAATAGGTGCAAAATCAAACTACATATATACATGATAATCTACAGATCAGAACATTTCCGCCTCTTTTAAAAGTGAATCCGGTAGTTTGGCCAACTTGCCAAGCTGCGAGGTCCAATTCGCTTCGCTTCCTCCTCAACTTCCCTCTCCACAACCGCTTTCCCCTACATTACGTCGCAGTCCGTGCAGAAAGGTGCCGTAAGCTTTTAAAACTACTGTACTTATAGTCTGTAAGGTTAGGGAAGGCCGCTGCACATTCGGGCTACCTGCTTTCACCCCCAGCCAGTCCAACCCAAGTGTGCCAGCGGGGAGCATGAGTCACCTATTGGGCATTCAATTACACTTAACCCCTCAAGCCGGTACTCCGTACACGTGTACGGACCTTCCTATCGCTCCCAGGAGCGGTAGTCCGTACACGCGTACGGACCCTGACCTCACTTCACTAAATCCTATATACGCACTCCATCTGTTTATGTTTTGACCAACTAAGTCTTCTTCAGCTTTAGAATGCTTGGATGATGCTCCCCTCTATTCTTCTTTTTGAAAGCATCTTTAGTTTTGTGCTTAGTGATGATGAAACGCAGCAAACGTTTCTCAGACGTAGTAAAAAAATCATGGCGGACCCCTCTTCGCGTTCGAATATGCCAGTGAGTGATATTTTGTCTTTATTGAATGACAGTGAGAGTGAAAGTGATGGTGATGAATCATCAAGTGATATCTTGGATTGTGATGTGGATTATAGCCAGTTAATTAGTATTAATGAAGACATTCACGATGAATTTAGTGATTCCAGAGATCGTGATACTTTTAATTGGAAATTAGTTGATGAGGCATACAGTCCCCGAAAAATACCATTTGTGGGTAATACTGGACCACAACTGCAATGTGATAATGTTTTGGACAGTTTTCTGGCGTATTTTGATGCGGAGGTTACAGACCAAGTGTTCAACTGCTAGTGCGGGTAGGCCATCAGGCAATCCACCTCCGAAGCGCCTAGTCGAACGACACTTCATTGAAAAAATCCCTCCAACCGGAAAAAAGGCAAAGCCTCAGAGGCGGTGCGTTGTTTGCAGAAACCAAGGACGAAAAAGGGAGAGTATATATTGGTGCCCTGACTGCGAAGTTGAACTTTGTTTTGAAAATTGTTTCAAAACGTACCACACAGTAGAAAATTTTTGAAAATGGTAAGTAACATTTATTTCTTCAAATAGCGATTAGTATTTTCCAACTAGAATTGAACATATAATAACGATAGTGAGTTCATTTTTTCTTCCACTCGACGAGAGAGCATTTTTCGTCTACAAAATGCGTCAACATTTTCCACCTGCTCGGCTCACACTTCTGGACAATATGGAAGAACGTAAACATCTTTGAATAAATAATCTGTGCAAACTCTCTCTCTCTCTCTCTCTCTCTCTCTCTCTCTCTCTCTCATTCAGAGCAGACAAAGACTTCATTCTTTCTATAAATACATTCTCTTCGTGAAAAGCTGACCATCCTCGTGGCCCAGGCCAGGGATCCTTCGCTTTCAATTTAGTTATCAAGTGTTGACACACGAAAAAAATATTCATTTCAAACGAGTAATGCCTCTAAGAGCAGATACACAGCTCCAAGATCTCCTACAGTGCATATTATCTTGAGAGCAGAGTTTGTTTCATCTCGGCTCTCAATAGGGATTTTTTTTAATAGATAGTAAACCTGAAATCGTAAAATGAAACGGAAAATTAATGACAAAGTTTAACATAAAAGACAATTAGTAAGAAGAGCTGCAAATTTTAAGAATGAAGTATAATAAGGAATAAATGCATAGTTTTGAAGTATAACAAAGATTTTTAATTTTAATCGAATGTATTTCATCAAAAACAATCATGCGCTCTATGCGCACTGTACAAAAGCATCAAGAAATAGTATATAAAATCGTCATAATAAACTCGATCGGATAACAATTTAAACAGAGTAATAAATACTTATTTATAAACAATCTGTAAAAGTTTCGAAACAATCAGAAAAGTACTTTCTGAATAACATAAAAATACGTGCAAACGTGTATCTGGTAAGGACTTGTAAAAATTTAAATACCGCCTATAGGGTCAACCAGAGTAGATTTAAATACCGGCTTGAGGGGTTAAGCAACTTTTTAATTTTATTTTCAGTTTCTCTCAAAATTGTTATTCTTGTATTCTACACAAAATTTTATGAAAAATGAGTCCAAACACGACATAAAATAATTTGTACACGGGACTTTTATAAATAAACCAATCATTCAATCGTCAATATTTATTTAATGCAATTACCAGGGGTGTAGTCGAGCCAGAGCGTCGCCCCGGTACTTTTTTAAGCAGTCAGGGTGACCGTATACATAAAGATTCAACTAGCGTCCCCACTAGCATCCATAATATGGGGAAATGCGAGCATAGTCATGGTCACCTAGACTTAACATCCGAAAATATGGGTCGATGCTAAATCTTTCATTTCCCTTTCACTATTCCTGTCCGCCACTGTCGGATTTACTCACTTGTGACTCCACACGGACCCGCCCTGACCCAAGCAGCAAAGGGTCATACTAACCAGGCGGCAACCCATGAGGCAGAAACTCACCCAGGGCGACAACAAGAAACTTCAACTGGGCCTTTCCATTGCAACCAAGGCTTTCGTAGGTAAATTGGGTTCGAAAGGCCGACAGCTAAAATACTACCAACGAGTCCGGGTTTCCTATTTGAAGAACCCGAGAAATGGCGCACCTTCCGGGTTTTTGCGCCCCTGGCGGTCGACCGTCCCTTGCGATGGCCCTGATTCTACCCCGACCACTTCCGATTATCCTTGAGGACCTGTAAAGTCGTCTATTATCCTATATATTATTACAGTAATGTTTGTTTGTGTCAACATGATCTGCTGTACTACCGTATGGATTTCTTTAAAAAAAATCAGTTTCAGAAAACTTATGCTTCAGCATTGACGCGAATGTCCTTTTTTTATTTAATTATTCAAAGAATTGTTTTGAACATTTTAATTTTTCCAAAATTTCACATTTTTTTGTGTATTATTTATGCGTTGTTAACAACAAACTGCGGTATTGTTGAGCTCTGAGATTACATAGATTGATTTGAGGGAAATGAATGATCGGTTTAAAAAGGTACAGGATCAGATAATGTATGCCTCGGCATTGATGCGAATGCCTTTTTATCTAATTTAACCCGTTTCAAATGATTGTTTTAACATTTTAGTTATGCCGAAGTTTCCTGTTTTCTTTATTAATCATACGTCAGTAAGAAGAAATTCAGGTTCTGTTGAGATTGGATATTCTGATGATTAGATAGAAATTCTTGGCATTCAACATTAGTAAATACGATCTTTAATGGGTATATGATTTTATTAATTAATTTTTTAAGATAATAATGCCACCCAGGCGACCATTAACTGCCCAAAGGGAAGAAAGAAGAAGAAAAGAAAAGCAATTGGAAAAGAGTGGAAGAGAATGCGAACATCTACAAAGGGAATCAAAAGAACAGCGTTCAGAGCGACTTTTCTCTCAACGAATAAGGACACAGAGACAACGACAACTGGAAAGTAATGCACAGCGAATGGACCGACAAGAAGATGATAGAGTACGTCATGCGATTAACCGCAGATTACGTCATGAGAATCTTCCACAGTCGTATAACATAGCAAGGTCAGTTTGTACGGAAAATGAAGTGATATCATATACTGTTGGACAGATGAATAACCGTTGTAGATACTGTAACGCGAAATTCTTTGCAACTGAAATAAACACGTCGATCTGCTGCCACAATGGAAAAATTCAACTGTCGCCTCTAGAAGTACCAGATTTACTGCGCAATTTAATTGATCATAATGATCATATGACCAAAAATTATTTAGACAACATCAGACAATTCAATAATGCACTGGCGTTTGCATCTATTCAACTAAATGCTGTTCATTTAAGAGGACGAGGAGTATTGTTTTAAGATCCATGGACAAATATACCATGTGATAGGCAATTTGCTACCACTTAAGGATGTTCAAACATCGTACGCTGGCTTATTCTGGATTCGGAAGATGCTCTATGTCGACGAATGAAAAGGACGGAAAATCAAGTCTGTGAAAGGAGTATTATGAAGAATCTACAGCAGCTGTTGGAGCAGGTAAATCCGTATGCGCAGCTCTTCCGGTATATGAAAGACATTACAGGAAATATATAGAATATGACGCTTCATCATTTGAAAACGTTGCTGTTACTATTATTGAAGGACCTAGGCAACTTATACAGAATGATAAATTGATAACATCAAATGATGTATTTAAAGAAGTACTCTAAAAATAACAAAAAATATCTGAATAACGTTTGTTTATTAAATATCTTGTTTTTCTTTACGTGCAAATTATTTGCGTGGGTACAGCTAGTGTCTTCATATTTCAATGATTTCATAATATCACTTTCTACTGACATAAGTTATAAAGCAGTTAACTATCGTCAGACATTGTTGTGTGTAAATAATTCTTGATAATTTTTAACTATGAAAACGACCTTTCTGCAGATGCCACTGTCAAAGGTAAGGTTAACAAAATTCTAATGGCTATGAAGGTATTGGGATAAAGAGCAGTTAAGTGGTTTTGGGTAATGAAATTCAATACATTTATAGGTAAAGCTGTTCAATTACCTCAAGTTATAAGGGAAATACTCACTGTGATTTTTAAGGAGCTGGAACCTCTCCCTTTTGGAAGCAATTGTTTAATCCTACACAAAATAAAAGAAAGTTTTATTGAGGATCTTGAAAACTTTCACCGACCTGCACACATTCAAAATTGGAATTCTTTCTTTGTGGCCGACACTATCCCTCTCCCCCCTCCTCTCTCCCTCTCCCCCCTCCTCTCTCCCTCTCCCCCTCCCTCCCTCTCTCTCCCCCCCCTCCCTCCTCCTCTCTCCCCGTCCCCCTCCCTCCCCTCCCCTTCCCCCTCTCCCCCTCTCTCTCTATCCCTCTATTCCTTTATCAATCTCTCTCTCTCCCTCACTCTCTCTCTATATATATATATATATATATCTAAAATTATATTTTGATTGTTTTCAGTATTCACCGCTAAGTGGTAGTGGTGCTGTATAGTGGATACTACGAACAAAGTTGGATATCTCCGAAATCCATGGTCCTACGAAAATTTGTTTCAAACTAAACCTAGGAGAAATATCATTCTCTACAACTTTAGTCATCATGAAAATTACCAATAATGACGTTTTAAAGGAGTTATTGGACGGAAACCTAAGAAGCCGATTATTTATAACTTATTCCTAAACAATTACTCTATAGAAAATTTTTCCAAATGAAAGTTGTAGGAAATTACATACTCTATAACCGTTGTATAGAAGTGTATATACAATAATGATGTTTTGATGAAGATATATCACAAAAACCAAATCGGGTTCCGAATAAACCTCGACTTCCGGTTAAACTTTATTGTCCAAAAACCAATCAGTTCTTTGTGCTCAGGCTTAAGTGTAATATATGAAGTTTACTAACGATATGGCAAGTACTTTTTGAGTTAGAGCGCCCACAATAACACAGACATCATTCCGAAAATAGTCTAAACGTCTTCTAGGGACCTCAAAACATGTATTTCCATTGAAATCTCGAATTCGATTTTTTTCATGAATACAATACTTTCCCATTACTACGTATGGAGAAAGTAATAATGTGTTATAAGAAATATTACAAGAAATATAATTCTCTACAACTTTGGTCCTTACGAAGATTACTAATAACGACGATTTTAAGATGTTTGACGGAAACCGAAAAAAGCGATTATTTATAAATAATTCCTAAACAATAACAGCTATGGAAAATTGTTTCAAGTGAAAGTTGTAGAAAATTACATTCTCTATAATCTTTGTATAGAATCGTATATACAATAATGATGTTCAAACGGAGATATTTCGTCAAAACTGAATCGGGTTACGAATAAACCTCGACTTCCGGTTACCCGTTATTGGCCAAAAACTAATCAGCTCTTCGTACTCATACCAAAATGTTATATATGTAATTTGGTTATTAATATGGCAAGTAATTTTTGAGTTAGAGCGCCCACAATGGCATACATTCACACACACACACACATCATTCCGAAAATAGTCTAAACGTGTTCTAGGGACCTCAAAACGTGTATTTCCGATAAAATCTCGAAGTCGATTTTTTTCGTGATCACAACAGTAAAAAATCTGATGTGGGCAACACATGACTCCATATTTGGGGTATAGATATTTAAATTATTATGAATAATATTACGAGGCAAAGTTATTATTTCGTATCGTAAAAGAAGACACGTCCTTGCCGTAAATTACGTATATTTGGAATGTTTACAGAATTCACCGCTACATGGTGTTGGCGCTGTATACTGCTATTAAGATAAAGCGAAATATATCCGAAATGGATGGTTCTACGGAAATTAGTTTCAAACAAAACTTGGAGGAAATATTATTCTCTACAACTTTGGTCCTCACGAAGATGTTTTTAAGGAGATATTTAACGGAAACCGAAAAACCGGTTATTTATAAATAACCCCTAAACGATAACTACAATAGAAAATTGTTTCAAATGAAAGTTGTGGGAAATTACATTCTCTATAACTTTTGTTTAGAATTGTAAATACAGTAATGGTATTTTAACCAAGAAATATCGCAAAAACAGAATCGGGTTTCGAATAAACCTCGACTTCCGGTTATCCGTTATTGTCCAAAAACTAATCAGTTCTTTGTGCTCATGTGTTATATATGAAGTTTGGTAACGATATGGCACGTACTTTTTGAGTTAGAGCGCCCACACTAACGTACACACACACATCCACACAGACATCATTCCGAAAATAGTCTAAACGTGTTCTAGGGACCTCAAAACATGTATTTCCGTTGAAATCTCGAATTCGATTTTTTTCATGAATACAATACTTTCCCATTACTACGTATGGAGAAAGTAAAAAGCAAAATATCTCCGAAATGGATGGTTCTACGAAAATTTGTTTCAAACAAACTTGGAAGAAATATTAATCTCAGGAAATTTGGTCCTCACGAAGATTACCACTAACGATGTTTTTAAGGAGAATACCGAAAAACCGGTTATTTATAAATAACTCCTAAACGATAACTACAATAGAAAATTGTTTCAAATGAAAGTTGTAGGAAAGTACATTCTCTATACCTTTTGTATAGAATTTTAAATACAATAATGATATTTTAACGAAGACATATCGCAAAAACAGAATCGGGTTTCGAATAAACCTCGACTTCCAGTTACCCATTATTGTCGAAAAACTAATCAGTTCTTTATGCTCATGTTAAAGTGTTATATATGAAGTTTGGTAACGATATGGCACGTACTTTTTCAGTTAGAGCGCCCACACTAACGTACACACACACACAGACATCATTCCGAAAATAGTCTAAACGTGTTCTAGGGACCTCAAAACATGTATTTCCGTTGAAATCTCGAAGTCGATTTTTTTCATGAATACAATACTTTCCCATTACTACGTATGGAGAAAGTAATAATGATGTTTTACCGGAGAAATATCGCAAAAACCGAATCTGGTTTGGAATAAACCTCGACTTCCGCTTAACCGATATTGTCCAAAAACTTATCAGTTCTTTGTGCTCATGCTAAAGTGTTACATATGAAATTTGGTAACGATATGGCAAGTACTTTTCGAGTTAGAGCGCCCACAATCATAGTATACACATATCATTCCTAAAATAGTCGAAACGTGTTCTAGGGACCTCAAAACGTGTATTTCCGTTTAAATCCCGAATTCGATTTTTTCATGAAAACAATACTTACTCTATATGGAGAAAGTAAAAATATCGTCAGTAACATTCATACGACGCGTGAATCCTTTTTCGATAGCAGAAGCGTGTAAATAACCATTTGTTTATTTACCAAAGCGGCGACGCGCGCACCAGCTTCCGAACGAATAGGGATGACCATCAGCCCTGCAAATCCTCACCGGTAGCTCCCGACCTCCGTTCTGCAAACCTAACACTGGCGCACCGATCCTAAGTAATGGTGCGCAGCACAGGCGTGACACCAAGCATTCTTCGTGCGAGAGGGCGTCCGGGGATTCAGCCTCGTGATTCCTCACCCGACAAAGACTAGACCGCAACTGAGCCCTCTCTCCCGTCCGCACCCCTTGAGGCGCCACCTGCGACCACTCCCTCCCTCAACCGCCCTCCGTTCGATCCACCCTTCCTCCCTCCCCCTACACTCTTCACTTTATCTCTCTCTCCGCCCATCCTCCACACCTATCCTACTTCATCACCCCCCTCCCCCTCTCCCTTCAGCTGTTTCAGGGCACAGACGCCGTTGATTCCATTATCGATGCATCCAGTCCAACTATCGTCCCCCTCGCCCCCTTTTGCTTACGGGTAAACCAATGGTCAATCGTAAATTATGATGAATTTGAAGCTTCATATTAGTGAAACACAACGCTCTGGCAACAATAATCCTTAACAAAAGTAAGGCTGGTGACGATTTTAAACACTACACTATCTTTTTATTGAAGAGTTTTGATTTTGTAAATAACGAATAATATTGGTGCAATCATGGGAGATGGGGGGAGGGAGAGTTTGAACGGAAGAAATGACTCAGTAAGACTGAGAAACGAGTCTCTCTCCTCCACGTGATACGAGACAAACCAGCTCGATCTAAAAAATACAACCTAACCAAATTTCCATCCCCTGTGACGCAGAATGAGCCTGGAACTACATCTCACGTCACAGAAAACATTTTCCCGCACCTCAATTCTCTCTCTCTCCCTCCCTCTCTCCTCCTCCCTCCCTCTTTCCCCCCTCTCTCCCCCTCCCTCTCCCCTTCTCTTATATTACTTCATCATGAATATTTAACCTTTACTTATGTCTACCATTCATTGCCTCATTTGTATCCATGTGTTCACTTATTTTCAATATTATATTCATTGTTTAATTTTATTTTGAATAAATCATATGAAATTATAATAGAAAATTTTTAATGTTTGATAATATACCACTTATGTATTAAATGGACAGAGAAGTTATGTGTTGACGCAAATATATTATTGACAATCTTAGTGAGAATTTTGTTAATTTAAGTACATAAGGCATTTCGCATACATTTATATTCTCACCTTGTCTTTCTAAGAAACTTTACTGATTTTGGATTAGAAAATCAACTTTATGGTCCGAAAAATAGAATCTCATACTGTATATGAATTATATTACAATATGTTTTTGATAAGCAATAAATTCGCTTCCAAGTATTACTTGACGTTTCCTTCATGCATCCACTTGAGAGAGTTAGTTGAGCAATGATCAGTTTTATAAATTTACCTGTCGCCAATGTATTCCTTTGCATCTGTTCCCTTTCGATCAAATCTTCGTCGATATAACGCCAATAAGCCACAATTGCATAACACAGTCTTCAATATAAACACAGAGAATCTAGTATACCTTGTTTCAAAAATTAAAACAAGTTAGGAAAGTGTACAACGTATCACAAATAGGCGCGTTTCGTGCAGTGGAGTATTATATAGTAAGAAATTATAGACTTGTACGTTTTCAAGTTCTTTTCTTCATCATAAATAATCCATTTTCTTCGTATTTAAAATTTTTGCATGCACACGTAAAGAAATTAAACGTTTTCTTGTGAGATTGTTTATGTTAGCAACAACGAAGAAGTAACTGCAAGAAAATTTCTAATTGTAAGTTCAACTCGAATTGAGGCATTCTGGTTTGATTTTTTCAATAACGGCTACTCCAACGATAAAAATGTATAGGAAAGGAAATACTCTTCTGTACTGGTTCTACAACTTTTATTTGAAAGATATTTTGATTTGCCTAATACTTTACGAGATATAACTGAAAGTTCATTTTTTGTCTCCAGTAAAGCGCGCCTCTGATTGGCGAACGTGATTCATTTTTGCGATTTTCTTATTTTCTTTCATTGTAAGTCCTTAATATTAAATTTCATGAAAATCTGTTAGGTAGAAGCCGAGAACGAACATACGGACGGACGGACAGACCGACGATAATAGGCGCTCACGCTAGAAGCGAAACGCGCCTAAAAATATATATGACGAGAATATTTGGGATACATTGGACGTTGTTCACACGTGTTGACTATTTGCACTGATTTGCACCGAGGGATGTAGCCGACGCCGAGCCATCTGCGGGGTTCCGAGAACAATACATGTTGGTAGAGACAAGGCGTGCGGGCAGTTTGCTGTTGGACTTGGTAGCGTGTGTGATTGATTGTAAAGCGGAGTCGCGTAGCGTGTAATAAAGAAAGATCCATTACAGTTTGCTTTCTTGTCTGTTTTTCATAAAGATTACAGTCCACTAATAAGTTGTAACCGAAGAACGGCGCCACGTAATCGTAGCCAAAGGAAGTGCGGCAACCTATTTGCGCCAACATTTGGTCTTTCGGGCCGGATATCGGGTTATTTGTATTTTGAAGTGCTACAGACTCAATTATGGTGTTTGATTGCAGTTAGCTGTTGTTACAAGATCGCTGAAAAGGCATTGGAAAATAGTGCTGCCTTTCTCCTTCCACTTTTCATTGACATCGCTACCGATTGGTGAACTGTCAAACTGTATGTAAGAACTGCAATGTTGTTAATGTTTTGCATTTATTAATAATTCGGGGGCAGTTCCATATTGCCGCCCACTGCTATGGGGCCACTTCCATATTGCCCCCCACCCTATATTGAAACAATAATATGAAGATAAAGAAAATTTATGTAAACAATCATTATTTTATTCAGTAGTTTAGTCAAGAGGATATAACATTGAAAGTATATATTGGCGAGCCTTCGGTTCGCTTTGTTTTAATGGGTAGTCGTCTCCGGGCGCTACCGCGCCCTTCGCCTCGCCCGAAACCAAAGTATCCCTCCCCGTTGTCCGGTGGTTGGGTTTGTAAATGTCGAGACCGGCCATTCAGGTCTGATATTAACTCGATCTACAAATAAAACGTAGTTCCCTCAATTGTTATTATTAATTTATTTATATCAATAAGTCCATAGAAACCGAGTGGGGGGCAATACGGAACTGTAGCCAATAATTCATTATTATTGTTGTTGTTGATGACTATGCCTTGGTTGGTGGGTTATAGCATATGCCAACTCATTTAGCTAATCCTAGTTATGGTGCACTAATTTTGTTCGATAAAAAGTGATCAGAATCTGGTTAGAATATATAATACGATTTAAGTAAAGTTCTTTTGTTTGGTATGTACGAGTGCTTCATTAGGAATAGATTGTTCCTAATTTGATTGGTTAAGTAAATTTGAAGTTGTATCTCGTGTTGTCTAACAATACTTGTTGAAAATTTACTACCAGGTGGTAACGTACATTGTAACTATACTTAATTAATCGTCTGTTGTCCCGGTCTTGAGTGACTATTCCTTTCAGTAGGATTGTTAGATAGTAACTGGGTTGGTTTACCGCAACTATTCATTGCTATTACCGGTTAATCAGTATAGTACAGTGTTTCCCAAACTTTTTGACCGCGCGAACCCCTTTTTATAATGACCCAAATATCGCGAACCCCCTCCCAAAAATTAACATTTTCAAGGATTATCTTTCTTACCTGAGTATAAATTATTAAAGAGTATATATTGTAATTGGTTTTTTATATTTATTAATTTAAGTATACAATATTTATTATAACATTATTTCCGCCTTTTATATATACTTTTCCGTTGCTTATTTGCGTGTTTGTAACCTTGTGGTTATATTAGTAGTAAGGGGAGCAAGGTAATTTTTAATTGCATATTAAAATTACGAAGAATTATTATGAAAATTTGAGATTTAAAACAAAGCCCAGAAGTATAAAATTTACTTTGTTTACAATTTACGTACAATATTATGTCTCAACATTCGTCCTTGTCCCTTTCGTTAAGAAAGCATTACAATTATATAATCCGCCATGATATCGATTTGTGCGTTGTTTAAAGAAGACAGTGGTCTTCTATCACTTTATTGCTTACAAAAACGAAGGCCTATACAGTTTCCGTAGTGAAAAAGGAGCGATGATTTTTATTCCTAAGGCTGATAAAATAAGTTTAGCTCCAGACATTCTATCGCATTTCAAATAACAGTTTGATATAAATATGGTTTAACTAATGGATTATTTTGCATTTTAATAAAAAATAGTTATATAGAATTTGTTAAAAACTTGAATGCCAACAAGGACTAAATTAAATGATTTACCAAAAATCTGGGAAAAGTCGAGTTGTCTCCCAAAAAGGGAAAATTACCTGATCACTAAAAAGGTCGGGACCGAATTGTCTCCCAGAAGGACCAGGTATATTTTACCGCGTAGGCCGAGTTGCCTCCCAGTCACTAAACAGGTCGGGGCCGAATTGTCTTCCAGAAGGACCAGGTATATTTTACCGCGTAGGCCGAGTTGCCTCCCAGTCACTAAAAAGGTCGGGACCGAATTGTCTCCCAGAAGGACCAGGTATATTTTACCGCGTAGGCCGAGTTGTCTCCCAGTCACTAAAAAGGTCGGGGCCGAATTGTCTTCCAGAAGGACCAGGTATATTTTACCGCGTAGGCCGAGTTGTCTCTCGGTCACCAAAAAGGTCGGGACGGAATTGTATCCAAGAAGGACCAGGTATATTTTACCGCGTAGGCCGAGTTGCCTCCCAGTCACTAAACAGGTCGGGGCCGAATTGTCTTCCAGAAGGACCAGGTATATTTTACCGCGTAGGCCGAGTTGCCTCCCAGTCACTAAAAAGGTCGGGGCCGAATTGTCTTCCAGAAGGACCAGGTATATTTTACCGCGTAGGCCGAGTTGCCTCCCGGTCACTAAAAAGATCGGAACCGAATTGTCTCCCAGAAGGACCAGGTATATTTCACGGCGCAGGCCGACTTGTCTTACGATCACTAAACAGGTTGGGGCCGAATTGTTTCCCAGAAGGACCAGGTATATTTTACCGCGTAGGCCGAGTTGTCTCGCGGTCAGTAAAAAGTCGGGCCGAATTGTCTCCCAGAAGGACCAGGTATATTTTCCGCGTAGGCCGAGTTGTCTCCCGGTCATTAAAAACGTCAGAACCGAATTGTCTCCCAGAAGGACCAGGTATATTTTACCGCGTAGGCCGAGTTGTCTCCCGGTCATTAAAAAGGTCGGGACGGAATTGTATCCAAGAAGGACCAGGTATATTTTACCGCGTAGGCCGAGGTGTCTCCCGGTCACCAAAAAGGTCGGAACCGAATTGTCTCCCAGAAGGACCAGGTATATTTTACCGCGTACGCCGATTTGTCTCCCAGTCACTAAAAAGGTCGGGAGTGAATTGTCTCCCAGAAGGACCAGGTATATTTTACCGCGTAGGCCGAGTTGTCTCTCGGTCACCAAAAAGGTCGGGACGGAATTGTATCCAAGAAGGACCAGGTATATTTTACCGCGTAGGCCGAGGTGTCTCCCGGTCACCAAAAAGGTCGGAACCGAATTGTCTCCCAGAAGGACCAGGTATATTTTACCGCGTAGGCCGAGTTGCCTCCCGGTCACTAAAAAGGTCGGGGCCGTATTGTCTCCCAGAAGGACCAGGTATATTTTACCGCGTAGGCCGAGGTGTCTCTCGGTCACCAAAAAGGTCGGAACCGAATTGTCTCCCAGAAGGACCAGGTATATTTTACCGCTTAGGCCGAGTTGCCTCCCAGTCACTAAAAAGGTCGGGACCGAATTGTCTCCCAGAAGGACCAGGTATATTTTACCGCGTACGCCGATTTGTCTCCCAGTCACTAAAAAGGTCGGGGCCGAATTGTCTCCCAGAAGGACCAGGTATATTTTACCGCGTAGGCCGAGGTGTCTCCCAGTCACCAAAAAGGTCGGGACGGAATTGTCTCCCAGAAGGACCAGGTATATTTTACCGCGTAGGCCGATTTGTCTCCCAGTCACTAAAAAGGTCGGGGCCGAATTGTCTCCCAGAAAGACCAGGTATATTTTACCGCGTAGGCCGAGTTGCCTCCCAGTCACCAAAAAGGTCGGGACGGAATTGTATCCAAGAAGGACCAGGTATATTTTACCGCGTAGGCCGAGATGCCTCCCAGTCACCAAAAAGGTCGGGACGGAATTGTATCCAAGAAGGACCAGGTATATTTTACCGCGTAGGCCGAGTTGCCTCCCAGTCACCAAAAAGGTCGGGACGGAATTGTCTCCCAGAAGGACCAGGTATATTTTACCGCGTAGGCCGAGGTGTCTCCCAGTCACCAAAAAGGTCGGGACGGAATTGTCTCCCAGAAGGACCAGGTATATTTTACCGCGTAGGCCGATTTGTCTCCCAGTCACTAAAAAGGTCGGGGCCGAATTGTCTCCCAGAAGGACCAGGTATATTTTACCGCGTAGGCCGAGTTGCCTCCCAGTCACCAAAAAGGTCGGGACGGAATTGTATCCAAGAAGGACCAGGTATATTTTACCGCGTAGGCCGAGTTGCCTCCCAGTCACCAAAAAGGTCGGGACGGAATTGTACCCAAGAAGGACCAGGTATATTTTACCGCGTAGGCCGAGGTGTCTCCCGGTCACCAAAAAGGTCGGAACCGAATTGTCTCCCAGAAGGACCAGGTATATTTTACCGCTTAGGCCGAGTTGCCACCCAGTCACTAAAAAGGTCGGGACCGAATTGTCTCCCAGAAGGACCAGGTATATTTTACCGCGTACGCCGATTTGTCTCCCAGTCACTAAAAAGGTCGGGGCCGAATTGTCTCCCAGAAGGACCAGGTATATTTTACCGCGTAGGCCGAGGTGTCTCCCAGTCACCAAAAAGGTCGGGACGGAATTGTCTCCCAGAAGGACCAGGTATATTTTACCGCGTAGGCCGAGTTGTCTCTCGGTCACCAAAAAGGTCGGGACGGAATTGTATCCAAGAAGGACCAGGTATATTTTACCGCGTAGGCCGAGGTGTCTCCCGGTCACCAAAAAGGTCGGAACCGAATTGTCTCCCAGAAGGACCAGGTATATTTTACCGCGTAGGCCGAGTTGCCTCCCGGTCACTAAAAAGGTCGGGGCCGTATTGTCTCCCAGAAGG
Source organism: Uropetala carovei (assembly GCA_036926305.1). Taxonomy (NCBI): domain Eukaryota; kingdom Metazoa; phylum Arthropoda; class Insecta; order Odonata; family Petaluridae; genus Uropetala; species Uropetala carovei. Next base: position 7,796,352 of record JAXCHB010000188.1, read on the forward strand.
ACCAGGTATATTTTACCGCGTAGGCCGAGGTGTCTCCCGGTCACCAAAAAGGTCGGAACCGAATTGTCTCCCAGAAGGACCAGGTATATTTTACCGCTTAGGCCGAGTTGCCTCCCAGTCACTAAAAAGGTCGGGACCGAATTGTCTCCCAGAAGGACCAGGTATATTTTACCGCGTACGCCGATTTGTCTCCCAGTCACTAAAAAGGTCGGGGCCGAATTGTCTCCCAGAAGGACCAGGTATATTTTACCGCGTAGGCCGAGGTGTCTCCCAGTCACCAAAAAGGTCGGGACGGAATTGTCTCCCAGAAGGACCAGGTATATTTTACCGCGTAGGCCGATTTATCTCCCAGTCACTAAAAAGGTCGGGGCCGAATTGTCTCCCAGAAAGACCAGGTATATTTTACCGCGTAGGCCGAGTTGCCTCCCAGTCACCAAAAAGGTCGGGACGGAATTGTATCGAAGAAGGACCAGGTATATTTTACCGCGTAGGCCGAGTTGCCTCCCAGTCACCAAAAAGGTCGGGACGGAATTGTACCCAAGAAGGACCAGGTATATTTTACCGCGTAGGCCGAGGTGTCTCCCGGTCACCAAAAAGGTCGGGCGGAATTTTCTCCCAGAAGGGCCAGGTATATTTTACCGCTTAGGCCGAGTTGCCTCCCAGTCACCAAAAAGGTCGGGACGGAATTGTATCCAAGAAGGACCAGGTATATTTTACCGCGTAGGCCGAGTTGCCTCCCAGTCACCAAAAAGGTCGGGACGGAATTGTCTCCCAGAAGGACCAGGTATATTTTACCGCGTAGGCCGAGGTGTCTCCCAGTCACCAAAAAGGTCGGGACGGAATTGTCTCCCAGAAGGACCAGGTATATTTTACCGCGTAGGCCGATTTGTCTCCCAGTCACTAAAAAGGTCGGGGCCGAATTGTCTCCCAGAAGGACCAGGTATATTTTACCGCGTGGGCCGAGTTGCCTCCCAGTCACCAAAAAGGTCGGGACGGAATTGTATCCAAGAAGGACCAGGTATATTTTACCGCGTAGGCCGAGTTGCCTACAAGTCACCAAAAAGGACGGGACGGAATTGTACCCAAGAAGGACCAGGTATATTTTACCGCGTAGGCCGAGGTGTCTCCCGGTCACCAAAAAGGTCGGAACCGAATTGTCTCCCAGAAGGACCAGGTATATTTTACCGCTTAGGCCGAGTTGCCTCCCAGTCACTAAAAAGGTCAGGACCGAATTGTCTCCCAGAAGGACCAGGTATATTTTACCGCGTAGGCCGAGGTGTCACCCAGTCACCAAAAAGGTCGGGACGGAATTGTCTCCCAGAAGGACCAGGTATATTTTACCGCGTACGCCGATTTGTCTCCCAGTCACCAAAAAGGTCGGGGCCGAATTGTCTCCCAGAAGGACCAGGTATATTTTACCGCGTAGGCCGAGTTGCCTCCCAGTCACCAAAAAGGTCGGGACGGAATTGTATCCAAGAAGGACCAGGTATATTTTACCGCGTAGGCCGAGTTGCCTCCCAGTCACCAAAAAGGTCGGGACGGAATTGTCTCCCAGAAGGACGAGGTATATTTTACCGCGTACGCCGATTTGTCTCCCAGTCACTAAAAAGGTCGGGGTCGAATTGTCTCCCAGAAGGACGAGGTATATTTTACCGCGTAGGCCGAGTTGCCTCCCAGTCACTAAAAAGGTCGGCACCGAATTGTCTCCCAGAAGGACCAGGTATATTTTACCGCGTACGCCGATTTGTCTCCCAGTCACTAAAAAGGTCGGGGCCGAATTGTCTCCCAGAAGGACCAGGTATATTTTACCGCGTAGGCCGAGTTGCCTCCCAGTCACCAAAAAGGTCGAGACGGAATTGTATCCAAGAAGGACCAGGTATATTTTACCGCGTAGGCCGAGTTGCCTCCCAGTCACCAAAAAGGTCGGGACGGAATTGTCTCCCAGAAGGACCAGGTATATTTTACCGCGTAGGCCGAGGTGTCTCCCGGTCACCAGAAAGGTCGGGACGGAATTGTACCCAAGAAGGACCAGGTATATTTTACCGCGTAGGCCGAGTTGCCTCCCAGTCACCAAAAAGGTCGGGACGGAATTGTATCCAAGAAGGACCAGGTATATTTTACCGCGTAGGCCGAGGTGTCTCCCGGTCACCAAAAAGGTCGGGACGGAATTGTATCCAAGAAGGACCAGGTATATTTTACCGCGTAGGCCGAGGTGTCTCCCAGTCACCAGAAAGGTCGGGACGGAATTGTCTCCCAGAAGGACCAGGTATATTTTACCGCGTAGGCCGAGGTGTCTCCCGGTCACCAAAAAGGTCGGGCGGAATTGTCTCCCAGAAGGACCAGGTATATTTTACCGCGAAGGCCGAGTTGCCTCCCAGTCACTAAAAAGGTCGGAACCGAATTGTCTCCCAGAAGCACCAGGTATATTTTACCGCGTAGGCCGAGGTGTCTCCCGGTCACCAAAAAGGTCGGGACGGAATTGTATCCAAGAAGGACCAGGTATATTTTACCGCGTAGGCCGAGTTGCCTCCCAGTCACCAAAAAGGTCGGAACGGAATTGTCTCCCAGAAGGACCAGGTATATTTTACCGCGTAGGCCGAGGTGTCTCCCGGTCACCAGAAAGGTCGGGACGGAATTGTACCCAAGAAGGACCAGGTATATTTTACCGCGTAGGCCGAGTTGCCTCCCAGTCACCAAAAAGGTCGGGACGGAATTGTATCCAAGAAAGACTAGGTATATTTTACCGCGTAGGCCGAGGTGTCTCCCGGTCACCAAAAAGGTCGGGACGGAATTGTATCCAAGAAGGACCAGGTATATTTTACCGCGTAGGCCGAGGTGTCTCCCGGTCACCAGAAAGGTCGGGACGGAATTGTACCCAAGAAGGACCAGGTATATTTTGCCGCGTAGGCCGAGGTGTCTCCCGGTCACCAAAAAGGTCGGGCGGAATTGTCTCCCAGAAGGACCAGGTATATTTTACCGCGAAGGCCGAGTTGCCTCCCAGTCACTAAAAGGTCGGAACCGAATTGTCTCCCAGAAGCACCAGGTATATTTTACCGCGTAGGCCGAGGTGTCTCCCGGTCACCAAAAAGGTCGGGACGGAATTGTACCCAAGAAGGACCAGGTATATTTTACCGCGTAAGCCGAGTTGCCTCCGAGTCACCAAAAAGGTCGGGACGGAATTGTATCCAAGAAGGACCAGGTATATTTTACCGCGTAGGCCGAGGTGTCTCCCAGTCACCAAAAAGGTCGGGACGGAATTGTCTCCCAGAAGGACCAGGTATATTTTACCGCGTAGGCCGAGGTGTATCCCGGTCACCAAAAAGGTCGGGCGGAATTGTCTCCCAGAAGGACTAGGTATATTTTACCGCGTAGGCCGAGTTGTCTCCCGGTCACCAAAAAGGTCGGGACGGAATTGTATCCAAGAAGGACCAGGTATATTTTACCGCGTAGGCCGAGTTGCCTCCCAGTCACTAAAAAGGTCGGGACCGAATTGTCTCCCAGAAGGACCAGGTATATTTTACCGCGTACGCCGATTTGTCTCCCAGTCACTAAAAAGGTCGGGGCCGAATTGTCTCCCAGAAGGACTAGGTATATTTTACCGCGTAGGCCGAGTTGCCTCCCAGTCACTAAAAAGGTCGGCACCGAATTGTCTCCCAGAAGGACCAGGTATATTTTACCGCGTACGCCGATTTGTCTCCCAGTCACTAAAAAGGTCGGGGCCGAATTGTCTCCCAGAAGGACCAGGTATATTTTACCGCGTAGGCCGAGTTGCCTCCCAGTCACCAAAAAGGTCGAGACGGAATTGTATCCAAGAAGGACCAGGTATATTTTACCGCGTAGGCTGAGGTGTCTCCCGGTCACCAAAAAGGTCGGGACGGAATTGTACCCAAGAAGGACCAGGTATATTTTACCGCGTAGGCCGAGTTGCCTCCCAGTCACCAAAAAGGTCGGGACGGAATTGTCTCCCAGAAGGACCAGGTATATTTTACCGCGTAGGCTGAGGTGTCTCCCGGTCACCAAAAAGGTCGGGCGGAATTGTCTCCCAGAAGGACCAGGTATATTTTACCGCGAAGGCCGAGTTGCCTCCCAGTCACTAAAAAGGTCGGAACCGAATTGTCTCCCAGAAGCACCAGGTATATTTTACCGCGTAGGCCGAGTTGTCTCCCAGTCACTAAAAAGGGCGGGACCGAATTGTCTCCCAGAAGGACCAGGTATATTTTACCGCGTAAGCCGAGTTGTCTCCCAGTCACTAAAAAGGTCGGGACGGAATTGTCTCCCAGAAGCACCAGGTATATTTTACCATGAAGGCCGAGTTGCCTCCCAGTCACTAAAAAGGTCGGAACCGAATTGTCTCCCAGAAGGACCACGTATATTTTACCGCGTATGCCGAGTTGCCTCCCAGTCACCAAAAAGGTCGGGACGGAATTGTATCCAAGAAGGACCAGGTATATTTTACCGCGTAGGCCGAGGTGTCTCCCAGTCACCAAAAAGGTCGGGACGGAATTGTCTCCCAGAAGGACCAGGTATATTTTACCGCGTAGGCCGAGGTGTCTCCCGGTCACCAAAAAGGTCGGGCGGAATTGTCTCCCAGAAGGACTAGGTATATTTTACCGCGTAGGCCGAGTTGTCTCCCGGTCACCAAAAAGGTCGGGACCGAATTGTCTCCCAGAAGGACTAGGTATATTTTACCGCGTACGCCGATTTGTCTCCCAGTCACTAAAAAGGTCGGGGTCGAATTGTCTCCCAGAAGGACGAGGTATATTTTACCGCGTAGGCCGAGTTGCCTCCCAGTCACTAAAAAGGTCGGCACCGAATTGTCTCCCAGAAGGACCAGGTATATTTTACCGCGTACGCCGATTTGTCTCCCAGTCACTAAAAAGGTCGGGGCCGAATTGTCTCCCAGAAGGACCAGGTATATTTTACCGCGTAGGCCGAGTTGCCTCCCAGTCACCAAAAAGGTCGAGACGGAATTGTATCCAAGAAGGACCAGGTATATTTTACCGCGTAGGCCGAGTTGCCTCCCAGTCACCAAAAAGGTCGGGACGGAATTGTCTCCCAGAAGGACCAGGTATATTTTACCGCGTAGGCCGAGGTGTCTCCCGGTCACCAGAAAGGTCGGGACGGAATTGTACCCAAGAAGGACCAGGTATATTTTACCGCGTAGGCCGAGTTGCCTCCCAGTCACCAAAAAGGTCGGGACGGAATTGTATCCAAGAAGGACCAGGTATATTTTACCGCGTAGGCCGAGGTGTCTCCCAGTCACCAAAAAGGTCGGGACGGAATTGTCTCCCAGAAGGACCAGTTATATTTTACCGCGTAGGCCGAGGTGTCTCCCGGTCACCAAAAAGGTCGGGCGGAATTGTCTCCCAGAAGGACCAGGTATATTTTACCGCGAAGGCCGAGTTGCCTCCCAGTCACTAAAAAGGTCGGAACCGAATTGTCTCCCAGAAGCACATGGTATATTTTACCGCGTAGGCCGAGGTGTCTCCCGGTCACCAAAAAGGTCGGGACGGAATTGTATCCAAGAAGGACCAGGTATATTTTACCGCGTAGGCCGAGTTGCCTCCCAGTCACCAAAAAGGTCGGGACGGAATTGTCTCCCAGAAGGACCAGGTATATTTTACCGCGTAGGCCGAGGTGTCTCCCGGTCACCAGAAAGGTCGGGACGGAATTGTACCCAAGAAGGACCAGGTATATTTTACCGCGTAGGCCGAGTTGCCTCCCAGTCACCAAAAAGGTCGGGACGGAATTGTATCCAAGAAAGACTAGGTATATTTTACCGCGTAGGCCGAGGTGTCTCCCGGTCACCAAAAAGGTCGGGACGGAATTGTATCCAAGAAGGACCAGGTATATTTTACCGCGTAGGCCGAGGTGTCACCCGGTCACCAAAAAGGTCGGGACGGAATTGTCTCCCAGAAGGACCAGGTATATTTTACCGCGTAGGCCGAGGTGTCTCCCGGTCACCAGAAAGTCGGGACGGAATTGTACCCAAGAAGGACCAGGTATATTTTACCGCGTAGGCCGAGTTGCCTCCCAGTCACCAAAAAGGTCGGGACGGAATTGTATCCAAGAAAGACTAGGTATATTTTACCGCGTAGGCCGAAGTGTCTCCCGGTCACCAAAAAGGTCGGGACGGAATTGTATCCAAGAAGGACCAGGTATATTTTACCGCGTAGGCCGAGGTGTCTCCCAGTCACCAAAAAGGTCGGGACGGAATTGTCTCCCAGAAGGACCAGGTATATTTTACCGCGTAGGCCGAGGTGTCTCCCGGTCACCAAAAAGGTCGGGCGGAATTGTCTCCCAGAAGGACCAGGTATATTTTACCGCGAAGGCCGAGTTGCCTCCCAGTCACTAAAAAGGTCGGAACCGAATTGTCTCCCAGAAGCACATGGTATATTTTACCGCGTAGGCCGAGGTGTATCCCGGTCACCAAAAAGGTCGGGACGGAATTGTATCCAAGAAGGACCAGGTATATTTTACCGCGTAGGCCGAGTTGCCTCCCAGTCACCAAAAAGGTCGGGACGGAATTGTATCCAAGAAAGACTAGGTATATTTTACCGCGTAGGCCGAGGTGTCTCCCGGTCACCAAAAAGGTCGGGACGGAATTGTATCCAAGAAGGACCAGGTATATTTTACCGCGTAGGCCGAGGTGTCTCCCGGTCACCAGAAAGGTCGGGACGGAATTGTACCCAAGAAGGACCAGGTATATTTTACCGCGTAGGCCGAGGTGTCTCCCGGTCACCAAAAAGGTCGGGCGGAATTGTCTCCCAGAAGGACCAGGTATATTTTACCGCGAAGGCCGAGTTGCCTCCCAGTCACTAAAAAGGTCGGAACCGAATTGTTTCCCAGAAGCACCAGGTATATTTTACCGCGTAGGCCGAGGTGTCTCCCGGTCACCAAAAAGGTCGGGACGGAATTGTACCCAAGAAGGACCAGGTATATTTTACCGCGTAAGCCGAGTTGCCTCCGAGTCACCAAAAAGGTCGGGACGGAATTGTATCCAAGAAGGACCAGGTATATTTAACCGCGTAGGCCGAGGTGTCTCCCAGTCACCAAAAAGGTCGGGACGGAATTGTCTCCCAGAAGGACCAGGTATATTTTACCGCGTAGGCCGAGGTGTCTCCCGGTCACCAAAAAGGTCGGGCGGAATTGTCTCCCAGAAGGACTAGGTATATTTTACCGCGTAGGCCGAGTTGTCTCCCGGTCACCAAAAAGGTCGGGACGGAATTGTATCCAAGAAGGACCAGGTATATTTTACCGCGTAGGCCGAGTTGCCTCCCAGTCACTAAAAAGGTCGGGACCGAATTGTCTCCCAGAAGGACCAGGTATATTTTACCGCGTACGCCGATTTGTCTCCCAGTCACTAAAAAGGTCGGGGCCGTATTGTCTCCCAGAAGGACCAGGTATATTTTACCGCGTAGGCCGAGTTGCCTCCCAGTCACTAAAAAGGTCGGCACCGAATTGTCTCCCAGAAGGACCAGGTATATTTTACCGCGTACGCCGATTTGTCTCCCAGTCACTAAAAAGGTCGGGGCCGAATTGTCTCCCAGAAGGACCAGGTATATTTTACCGCGTAGGCCGAGTTGCCTCCCAGTCACCAAAAAGGTCGAGACGGAATTGTATCCAAGAAGGACCAGGTATATTTTACCGCGTAGGCTGAGGTGTCTCCCGGTCACCAAAAAGGTCGGGACGGAATTGTCTCCCAGAAGGACCAGGTATATTTTACCGCGTAGGCCGAGTTGCCTCCCAGTCACCAAAAAGGTCGGGACGGAATTGTATCCAAGAAGGACCAGGTATATTTTACCGCATAGGCCGAGGTGTCTCCCAGTCACCAAAAAGGTCGGGACGGAATTGTCTCCCAGAAGGACCAGGTATATTTTACCGCGTAGGCCGAGGTGTCTCCCGGTCACCAAAAAGGTCGGGCGGAATTGTCTCCCAGAAGGACCAGGTATATTTTACCGCGAAGGCCGAGTTGCCTCCCAGTCACTAAAAAGGTCGGAACCGAATTGTCTCCCAGAAGCACCAGGTATATTTTACCGCGTAGGCCGAGTTGTCTCCCAGTCACTAAAAAGGGCGGGACCGAATTGTCTCCCAGAAGGACCAGGTATATTTTACCGCGTAAGCCGAGTTGTCTCCCAGTCACTAAAAAGGTCGGGACGGAATTGTCTCCCAGAAGCACCAGGTATATTTTACCATGAAGGCCGAGTTGCCTCCCAGTCACTAAAAAGGTCGGAACCGAATTGTCTCCCAGAAGGACCACGTATATTTTACCGCGTAGGCCGAGTTGCCTCCCAGTCACCAAAAATGTCGGGACGGAATTGTATCCAAGAAGGACCAGGTATATTTTACCGCGTAGGCCGAGGTGTCTCCCAGTCACCAAAAAGGTCGGGACGGAATTGTCTCCCAGAAGGACCAGGTATATTTTACCGCGTAGGCCGAGGTGTCTCCCGGTCACCAAAAAGGTCGGGCGGAATTGTCTCCCAGAAGGACCAGGTATATTTTACGGCGTAGGCCGAGGTGTCTCCCGGTCACCAAAAAGGTCGTGACGGAATTGTCTCCCAGAAGGACCAGGTATATTTTACCGCGTAGGCTGAGGTGTCTCCCGGTCACCAAAAAGGTAAGGACGGAATTGTCTCCCAGAAGCACCAGGTATATTTTACCGCGAAGGCCGAGTTGCCTCCCAGTCACTAAAAAGGTCGGGACCGAATTGTCTCCCAGAAGGACCAGGTATATTTTACCGCGTAAGCCGAGTTGTCTCCCAGTCACTAAAAAGGTCGGAACCGAATTGTCTCCCAGAAGCACCAGGTATATTTTACCGCGTAGGCCGAGTTGCCTCCCAGTCACTAAAAAGGTCGGAACCGAATTGTCTCCCAGAAGCACCAGGTATATTTTACCGCGTAGGCCGAGTTGCCTCCCAGTCACTAAAAAGGTCGGAACCGAATTGTCTCCCAGATGCACCAGGTATATTTTACCGCGTAGGCCGAGTTGTCTCCCAGTCACTAAAAGGTCGGAACCGAATTGTCTCCCAGAAGGACCAGGTATATTTTACCGCGTAGGCCGAGTTGCCTCCCGGTCACTATAAAGGTCGGAACCACCTAGATACCGTATTTCGACCACTGTGCAGCGTTGCGAGTTTCTCAGCGTTCTCGTCTGTTGCCTTGGTAACAGGTGCACCACTCCGTTTGTGTCTTCTACTGTCTCTCGTCCTTCACGAAATCTTTTGTGCCACTTGAAAACATTACTTTTAGCCATGGCCAACTCACCGTACCCTTGTCTTAACATTTCCAACGTTTCCATCGGTTTTTTATTCAACTTCACACAAAATTTCATGTTCATTCTCTGCTCGATCGTTCCTTCCGGTTAACCTTTATTGTCCAAAAACTAATCAGTTCTTGTGCTCATGCTAAAGTGTCATATTTGAAATTTGGTAACTATATAGCAAGTACTTTTTGAGTTACAGCGTCCACAATCACATACACACCTACACAGACATCATTCCGAAAATAGTCTAAATGTGTTCTAGGGTACTCAAAACGTGTATTTCTGTTGAAATCTCGAAGTGGATTTTTTTCGTGATCACAATTCTTTCCCATTACTTGGGAGTCTCAGATTGCCAACAGAACAAACCAGGACAAATTAAGTTGAGCGGGGGGGATGTCAAACAAGTGTGAGAAAAATGGTGTTACATGAACCTATTGTTTTTGTGTTAGTATAATAATATGTTCATTTTCATTAATAATTTGATATATCTTTAGATTAACAAAATAACACAGAAAGAAAATGTTACATTTTCCCCGAATCACTTATATAAATCAAATAGAAATAAAAAAAATCAATACATATTTGGTTTCTTATTACAAAAAAATCACAGTAGTTGGTATATAAATATTTACCACATTATATCTATTCATAAAAAAAATAATATATTTATAAATATTTTTCATTTGATTTGGCTGCTTTTAAGAAGTCTTTTTTTGTTAGAATGTAGTCATACATTTCAGTACAATTAAAATCAAAATTTACCAAGCACTGTAAAATAGCTTCTACAGTGTCACAGGATAATGAATTACGCTCGTTGGTCCATTGAATTTCCATTACGGAAAAAATACGTTCGACATTCGCTTTGAGTCCGGGAATAGAAAAAACATATTCGCAGATTTTTAGAATATCTAAATACTGTTCTGGAAATTCTTTGTCCATCTTGGATAAAACTATTGTCCACTTTTCTGAAGCGGTCTTAGATTTCCAGTCCTTATTTTCTGCTACTTCTAATTCAACAATTTTGCGCACTCTTGTTATCTGGTTGAACAGAAAAGTATCATTTATCTCAATATTTTTCTCTTTGAAATAATCTAAAGTTTGTTCGATATCTTTCCATTCCGGCTTTTCCTTAAAAATCATCCATGAAAATATTGCAAAATGTTCTAGTGGTTCTATCCACTTATTTAAATAATCGATGAAGGTTTCATAGAAGAGAGAAATTTCTAATTTAAACTTATTAATATCATTCTTAGTGAGAATACCTGACTCTTCACGTTCTTTTAAAATTGTTTGTATGCTTTTTGGCAGAAAGGTCTGTTTGTGTCTTTCTTCAAACATAACTGCTGTGTCTTTCAATACATTGAAATCTTCCATTACAGATTTATTTTTTCCTTCAATTTTTAATATTTGTAAATTTACTGAAGAGGCCTGGCTATGAATGAACCAGAAGTATGGCTCACTTAATGGGTCATTGAAAAAATTAACTAGAATTTTTGGTGCTTTATTCTCGGACATGAAAAAAGATCTAAGTCCTTCGAAAATCTTTAAAATTCTATCAACTGATGGCAATAAAGAAGGCCACCTAGTTTTTGAATATGATAGCAGCTTTTGATATTCAATGGACACAAAGTCACAAAACTCTTTTAGGCGCTCAGTTCTGACAGTGTATATCGAAAAATAATTAAATAATTTCAAAGTAATCTTGCTTATGTCACAAGATAGTTGATCAGAAGCTGCCTGCACAGTGTTGTGAAGAATGTGCACCAGGCAACCAATACCTTCCAATTGCGGACCTATTTCTGATTTTAACTTGCTGAAAACATTATTGTACCTGTTCTGGTACGTCCACCAAAATTAACATTTGCATTGTCACCGCCAAAAGCTACACACTTTTTCAAAACTAAATTTATATCGTTCAGTGATTCAATGCAAAAATTACCTATCATTTCGGATGTTTCACCTTATAAATTTCTAAGTTTAAGCAGTTTAACTTGAATTCCTGATGTAAAATACTGCACAACCAATGAAAATATCTTTTCAGCTTTGTGGTTGCTTGCATCCGTACGTAAACTTTAGATAGTAAACTATGGCTACGCTCCCATGCAGGTTATGACAAGTAGTTCCCACTCCCACCAGCCAGCGACCAGATGCTAAAGCACGGCGCGAACTGCTAAGATCAGTTCGGATTGGCGCTGCTCGGAAAGGTACCCAATACCGCATGGAGTGGCATTCACAAATTATATTAATTTTTTTTTGTAAATTTAAATAATTTAGTCAAATTAAGTAACAAATTATTGAAATTCATAAATCCAGGACAAACAGACGTCCCGAAAGACCCTCTCGGGACACCGGGACGTAGGTCTAAAAACCGGGATAATCCCGGTTTTCCGGGACGCCTGAGAGCCTTACCATTACTACGTATAGAGAAAGTAAAAAGGAAAATTTTCCGAAATGGATGGGTCTACGAAAATTTGTTTCAAATGAAACTTGTAACAAATATTATTCTCTACAACTTTGGTCCTCACGAAGATTACCAATAATGTTTTTAAGGAGATATTTGACAGACCCCGAAAAACCGACTATTTATAATTCCTAAACAATAACTGCTATGGAAAATTGTTGGAAATAAAAATGTAGGAAATTATATTTTCTACATTTTTTGTAATGGTCAATGTATACAATAATGACGTATTATCGGAGAAATATCGCAAAAACAGAATCAGATTTCGAATAAACCTCGACTTCCGGTTAACCGGTATTGTCCAAAAACTAATCAGTCTTTGTGCTCACCCTAAAGTGTTGTATGTGAAATTTGGTATCGACATGGCTAGTACTTTTTGAGTTAAGAGCGCCCACAGTCACATACACAGACATCATTCCGAAAAGTCTAAACGTGTTCTAGGGACCTCAAAACGTGTATTTCCGTTGAAATCTCGAAGTCGATTTTTTTCGTGATCACAATACTTTCACATTACTACGTATGGAGAAAGTAAAAATTCAGTCTATATGCTTCATTGAAGTTATATTTTCTTGTAAATTTCATGGTAAATGGGATAAAGCAAATGCCTTTTTAAAAAACTTTTATCTTTTCTAATTTTCTTATTACCCATACATTAAGATACATACAACATTATAGCTCTGTTTCTAGTGCACGAAACAGGACAAATTTCAGCATGTAAATTCTATAATGACTATGAATGACAAGTGTATAAATCAAAACTTCATAAGCTTTATGAAATGTCTTTTAAAAACATATACAAAACGTAAAATTTATTTCAAAGTTTTAGCCAAAACATGAAAAAGTTGACCTGCGAGAAACTTTTTTCCTATTTGGTTTAGGTAGGTACATCCAGCGAATGAATTATAGTTTTCGTAATACTGAATGATATATGTAAGCACGGGTGCGCGCTAACTGGTCGGCAATCGGGGTGATTTACGTATTTCTCTTCTCTCCTGTAAAGATTGTACTTAATGTAAGATAATGTAAAAGAAATTGTTTATAAATGTTATGATCTACTAAAATCTTCAAACAGTTTTATACAAATCCAATAAAAATGAAAAAGTTACGAATTTTTCAATTTTCAGGAATCGAAATCGCAAATTTTTAAAAACCTTAACTGACCTCAAACACGGGATTTAAGTAAACGTTCTGAGCGCTTGAAAGGTTAATAGAAGGAATAATGCAAAAATTTAACAATCGAATCAGGAAACAGGAAATGCGGCACGTAAGTTTACACGTCATTCTATGGATCTTAAATTACTTACATTGTTAATTGTATGTACACTCATTTCCAAAAGTCAAGCGACATGGCTCGGTCATGCCACACATAGTCCGGAGCTGAAAGTTCCGAGTATGTTGGTACCCATTGCTCGAGGGGAATCAGGAGAGGGGCATGATAGTGAGGTGGAAGAGTGAGGAGGTGAGTTTCGAAGCCTGGGTTGGCGTGCTGGAAGAAACGAACGGAATCAGACCCGGTGAGACAAACGCCATTCAACAGTGCGACAGCATCCAATCCAACTCGGAAAAAAGGACTCTCTCGGTGGTTGCCTTCGCATGCCAAGGGTAACAAGAAAACCTCCGACAGAAGGAGGCGTGTAAACGGTTCGAAGTCCACAGTGATGTCTTACAATGGGATAGGGAAACATAAATGAATATGCCACGGCTAGAAAGCACTTTCGGAAAAGATGCAATATTTCTATCTTTGTGAGCGTTATTAATGCGAAAAGCTAGGCTGCACTTCACTTCGGAAAGCGTAAAAAATCATCAATGGGTCAAGGGCAAAAATTATATAATACTCCATAAATTAGGATAACAAAAATGAGAGCTGTTGATTTAGTGGAATCTTGAATGAGCATCTTCTGCCTATGTCAGACAGATAGTGCCAGATGGCGAAGACGTGGTAGTAATACAAGATAATTCGTCGTTAGTTACGGCCGGTGTAACTCGACAATTTTTTTGACCAGAACTGGAATATCAAAGTTCTGCCCTGGCCAGCTCGCTCGCCGGAATAAAATTTTTATTCCACCGTACTGTATCACTCAAGCGTCAAGAAATTGTCAGCACGAAAATTGCTTTTTCGGGAGAACATTAGGAAATATTTACATCCTTTATCCAATCAGTTTTACTAAAACTCTAATAAATGGCAATTTATCACATGTAGCACTTTTCTCACAGATAGTGGATACATTTTATATTGACTTTATTTAAATTTTCGAATAAAAATTTTATTCCAGCAGCATTTAATAGGCAATGAAAACAATGAAAGATTATTTAGTGTTTTATTTTAGTATTTAGTGAAGTCTCAGCCTGAGTCGATCATTCCTTGCATTTGACGGTTAATGAACTGTACTAAATTTTCACATATTTGTGGCCGTCGTCCGATTGAGCCCCAGAGTTCTATAACATTCTCTTCAAGAGCGGCTGCCGTCCTCAACTTTCCTTCCGTCCACTCATTCACCATTATACCCCATAAGTTCTCAATGGGATTCATATCCGGCAAGCGCGCTGGCCAGGGCAGAACATTGATAATCCAGTTCTGGTCAAAAAAATTGTCGAGTTACACCGGCCGTAACTAACGACAAATTAATTATCTTGTATTACTACCACGTCTTCGCCGTCTGGCACTATCTGTCTGACATAGGCAGAAGATGCTCATTCAGGATCTCCACTAAATCAACAGCTCTCATTTTTGTTATCCTAATTTATGGAGTATTATATAATTTTTGCCCTTGACCCATTGATGATTTTTTACGCTTTCCGAAGTGAAGTGCAGCCTAGCTTTTCGCATTAATAACGCTCACAAAGATGAAAATATTGCATCTTTTCCGCAAGTGCTTTCCAGACGCAGAATATTCTTCATGTTCCCCTCTCTTCGAACCGTTTACACGCCTCCTTCTCTCGGAGGTTTTCTTGTTACCCTTGGCATGCGAATGCAACCACCGAGAGAGTCCTTTTTTCCGAGTTGGATTGGATGCTGTCGCACTGTTGAATGGCGTTTGTCTCACCGGGTCTGATTCCGTTCGTTTCTTCCTGCAAGCCTACCCAGGCTTCGAAACCCACCTCCTCAGTCTTCCACCCCTCCCTATCATTCCCCTCTCCTGCTTCCCCTCAAGCAGTGGATACCAACATACTCGGAACTTTCAGCTTCGGCCTATGTGTGGCGTGACCGAGCCGTGTCGCTTGACTTTTGGAAATGACTGTACATAGTAAACAGTGTTCGAAATGAGCCGGAACACACTGGAACGGTGATCCAGCTTGTCACACGCACCGATGATAACATTCCATTCCGTCATACATTTAGAAATACCATCCTTTATAACAGCATTCCGTTTCATAAAAATTTCCGTTCCACTACCAATACTAGCATTTCATAACATTTTTCCATTTCAAGCACTGATACTAGAATCATTAACTAAATAAAATTATTTCAATTTGCTTATTCTATATTTCTGTGTGTTCAATGCATTTTGCAGGAAGTCTATCTGGCAATTTTGCAAAAATTAATCAGCTGATGAGCTAGTGAAATGCAGAATATTCAGAGGATGGAATTATAACTGTGTAGAAGTAATTAGGTGTTCTATATGTATAACCTGGATTATCGAAAATTATAGTGTTTGTCCCCTTAATTCACTCAAAAAGCGAGAATCTGGTGCGAGGTAGGTTCACTTTAATTTCTGATTTTAAGTGCACAAGTGTTACCCATGTATAACACACACCCCTACTTTATGACCTGAAATTTGATCTTCAAACTGCGCATTATACACGAGTATATACAGTAATTAGTTTTGTTAAGTAAATTCAGTTTCATAATGTACTATTTTTATTATCTGAAATATCAGTGAACAAAAATTGTTTTAAAATTTGCAATGGAAATAAATTAAAATATACAATTTTGAAGTTGAAATTTTTCATTTTTGCACCCACCAATTTTAACCTTGGGCCAGCACTGGTTTTACGTCCTCAATGGAACAAGAAACATGTTCTAACTTGCAGGGCTTCATATAAACATCATTTGTGAAGAGCTAAAATTCAAGAAATCCCTATATTTCAGTATATAAAACGTTTCAATAGTTTGAAATCCCCTCAGTTGCATTTTTCATGTTTATTATTATTATAGTACCTAATTTCATTTAATGTTGCCATTCCCACATGGGATTGGAAAAACACATCTGAATGACCCTGAAGGTAGAACTACACAGTAGTTTCTTCAACCAGTGCTCAAAATGGAAAATGTTACAAAATGGAGCACTTGTATTGGTAGTGGAACAGAAATTTTTACGAAACAGAATGCTTGTTATATGGAATGGTGTTTCTAAATTTCTGATGAAACAGAATGGTGTGATGAGCCGGAGTGGCATTCTGAGCACTGATTTCAACTTGAGCACTGTCCCACGTGTATATTTTTTACATGTATAGATTTCATTTCTTAGCTTATTTTAAACATAGTATGTTTTATTTACTGTATTATCATGCATTATTTGTGGTGTAATCTGTACAAATGTATCACAAAGTGTCCACCAGAAATGTAATCCCCTGCTTTCATCATTATATCTGTGGGAAAATAGGTTTTGCCATACTGTTCCATTATTACGTTTCAGTTTTCAGGAATGCATCTCCAACATATGGCAGGGACTTACTCTTGTTCTTTCATTACACTGCATTCTTTCACATCTGAAATGACTTTTCAAATGTATCTCATGACATATTCTCACATGCAACTGATCATAATGAAGATCGCTTGCACATAACCATGGTCCTTATATCAGGCAATTACATGCCCTTGAAATAATTCATGCAGGATATCATCCTTGAATTTTCAATTCAAAACCACAGATGATGACTTAGAGCAGTAAAATTTTCACCAAATATCTAGATGTTGTCTAACAAATAATTTAGCATAATTCACACAAAAAATCAAACATAAGCCTTTGTAGTTAAGTGGTAAATTCATAGGGAAGTGATGAATTTTTCAGAGAATTTGGGTAGAATTTCATTTTATTTACGATAAAATTCATTGTTCGATTGAAAAACAGGCAAAGAGAATCAACTACAAAGATCTCTATTGCCAGGCAGTAAAATTTTGTTTAAGATCAGAGTAAAAAACAGGTTCTTTCTCTTAGCAACAGGATGCTACATTATATTTTTCATTTTCTGTCAGCAAAAGACCTCTCGGAGGTAATCACACCTCGAGTTACTATCAACACATCCCGACCACAATCACAAGTTCGATTTGACTTTATTTATTATTTACAAAGGTGTGGAAAATCAAAGAAAGAAATCTGCAGCAAGTAAATCCCATTAAAGGGAATTCTTTGCCACTTCTAATATGCTTACAAATTACCATTTCTGTCATTCCTTTTTTCTTTTTTTAATTTAAGGTAATGGAGTGAGAGGTATACTAACACTATCAATCCCCCACTTTTCTAACATATATAAATAATACACGTAATCCATCAACTGGAGCACCTCCCATCAAAACATTATTGCTTGCTCGGGAGAACAGTTTTATTACCTAAGAGTCCAAATGAATGAGACTGTTGAAATTATCAAGGGGTGTGTGTATAAAATAAAAAAAATAGCATGGGTTCATAAATTAAATATCTTTGGGGTTACGTGGGATAGACAGAAGGGGGGAGGAGGCATAGAGAGGGGAGGGAGGGAGGAGAAGGGAGGGAGTATCCCCATGGGACCACAGAAATCTAAAGGTTTATCTCCGACAGGATAAAAGACAAAATGGCCCCTGCATTGTTGAATGGAGGTTGAAAGAATGCTCTTTGAGGGCAGTGACAATATTGCATGTTCAATCATTATTATTGTGTTCACTAAATGACAGGCATTCCCAATGATTTCAAAGCTAGAATAAAAAAATGCAGAGACAAGAAAATACTGATGGAGAAGCAATTAGCTATTCTGGAAGCATGAAGAATTATAGAAATATTAAGGAAGAGAATGTCAACCTCTAATAAATGAGCCTTGGAAGATTTGAAGACTATTTGTTAATGCTTGCATTGCCACACATTCAATGTAATAATTCCAATGCCTGAATGCTTTCTGGCTGGTTCAAATGCAATTGAGAGTATTTCTCAATTATTCAAAATTAAAGATTTAAATATAATGAGTTCTTAAGAGAGAAAGGGAGAAACAGGGAGTCACTGCTTCATCAGAGAAATTTTATATTTAAGCACATTAAAACTTCTAACTCACCAAACGTTTAAGGTGATTAAGCAAACTGGCAGTCAATGCAAGCAAAACAAATGCATTATACTGCCAAAAAAATTTGAATTGGGGAGCTTTGTACAGCATGTCAAATTCATGGACTAAAAAGGTGGAAATTGCACCAATTTTTTAATAAAAGTCCATTAATAATTTTATAGAAAAAAGAAGTCAAGTGGTAAAACCCACCTCTTGTCAAGAAAAAATATGTAGGCAAGAACAAATCACAAAATAACAATTCAGTGATTCAAGTCCAGTGGTTTCCAAGGTAATGCAGGTAGGCACAGCCATTTTGAAATGAATGAACATCTAGTTTTTCTTAAATCAACTCCAGAGTCAAACCTTCAATTAGCAAAAGTGCCATCAAGAGGGAAAAGATTTTAATTTTATTATTATAAACATCAGCATCGACACATGATTTAGAAATAACAGATCAAAACTATGAATTTGCAGTGATATCTTGGTAATGAGCTGAAAAGAGTATAACATTTTAAACCAATTCATTTCTTTGATGTGCTGATTATAATTGCTCAATAAAATTGATTAGGAAAGACCTTCTAAAACATCACATACCAGAGGCAAATACTTTCTAGGATACTTAAATATTTCAAAGAAATTAAAATAAAAAGTAAACAAAAACCTGTTGTTAATGGAATGTGAAAGGTGGAAATGTGTACAGAATCAAAAGAGAGAAGCAACATTATCATCATGCTTGTTAAAGACACGAGAAATTGGTCTGTGACAGCAGATTGCTGCTATGATGAAAAATAGAGTAAACAAACCCTTAATTGGCCAACTTTATTTGTCAAATGAATGGTGACGCTAATGAATGAAATCACCTGACCACAATTTGCAGAAAAGATATACACAAAGCTGTACATACAGGTATATTCAGAGGGAGAAGTTTCATGTCAACCACTAACAAAATTCTCCGATAACAGACAATTATTAAACTTCACAACTATCAAGCAAAAGAAATGTTCAGTTAATTACTTATTAAGCAAGAAACTGTACATGCCATCTCCAGTTGACATATGCCTCATTGTCCAGAACAAAAAAACTTAAGGAATAAGTTGTGGGAAGCATTATTTGAACAAGGGGACTTATGATAGAAATACACTTATTTAGGCTTTTATAAAAAAATCCTCAAGTCTCTTCACCAACAGAAATGAGGCAACAAAAAGGCCATTTAAAATTACACTCCTGAGGAAAGCTGACCTTTCTTTTTTACCTCTTTGAATAACTCTGGGGGCAATACTGGTTTGTCTTGCTAAGGATGTGGGATGAGAGAAAAGATGCTAACATTATTACGGTTCATTTTGTACGCTTGAAAATTTTCATGGCACAAAATAGCTGGATTGGTGTGTGCCCATGAAATTGTTAGTGTTCCTAGGGAGGTTTCCAATTTTTGAAGGACACGGCAGCCCAAGAGCAATTTTAAGATTTCCATTTCCTCCCTCTCCTTCGCCATCACTTCTAAATGGATTGAGTGCGAGTTATATTCTGAACCACTCGCTTCCCCCACCATGCCTCCAAGTCAAAGGCTTTGAAATCTGTCAACAAAAGTTTTTCAGAGTAAATTTTTGCCAAAAAAACAGCAAACATCATAGCATGGTATATAAATTTCTTTGACATCAACAAAAAAGTTAATCTACGCCATAATTTATTTGATTTTTTAAACTTTCAATTACAGTACTGTAAAGCACTTTTAATGAATTACAGATTGAGTAACCATCATGAAATTATATTTCAAATTTTATAAAGCCTGGATCAAGCGAAGACATATGAATACAAACTATAAGTCTTTAGAGCTTCGCGAATAGCTAACATGGAGTGTCACAGTGACATAACACTGCCAAAGTTAAAATTTTATATGGTCTTCTGAATGAGCAAACTGGATGAAGTAATAGTGTATGATAAATTTAAAATATTTACCTTTAAGCTGTGGATTTGGTTCCCGAGCCTGGTAGTAAGTGACTGATGGAGATCCTTTTGAATAAAGAGCAAAATTTAATTCCATTCAAGGAATAAATTTCAAAGAGATATACCGCAAGTAACTCACCTTTACTACTATCTGATCCATTTTGTCCTACATGCTCTACTTCTCTGGAAACTTTATTCCATGCTATAAAATAAGAAAACGCCGGTATATAGTTCGATAGCAGTCAACTGCAGAAGTAATACCATAAAATTGGCACGAGTAAAATCATACTTACATTCATAAATATACTTGATTAATTCCTCGTGTTGTGGGCTCACATTCTCTTGCTGCATTCTTTGACTACTCAGTCTTTTGCCATTCAAAGATTGTAACTGCGGTTTAGGATAACTACAAAACAAAAATGAAAGGCATTCACATTCTATAAACAAAGAGATCGTTATCGTCTCATACGAAGCATTTCATCAAAAGATATTCATTCACGATATGTTCCCGAAAGAGTGATAAAAATCAAATTTAACGGATATTTACCTCATTTCAGCTAGAATATCTTCCTATTGAAGATACAAATTGTCCAAGTGAGCAACACAATATATTTCCCAGTAGAGCCCAGGCTAATGATATTTGCAAAGCCATAAAACTGCAGCTACACTTTTAATACCGATACAAAAAGTACTTAATAAATATAAACAGGAACTTTTTTAGAAATAAATAAAAGAATCTTCATTCAACGGACTTGTTTACTTTTCCACCCACAAACTGTTTATTTTTTTCTGTGAGACTTGCTGTCATACGCTTTGTGCAGCAAGCTGCAAAGTATCATGGGAATTTTGCTCGGTGGTTGTTTTCTCGTGACCTTGAAGAGTAATGCACTTAAATCAAACTCTTGTCTGACAGTTTCATTCTACATTAACATTATGAAACTTAATGTTCATTCTAATAATATTAATCTCCCGAAAATGATAGTAATATTGTTGTTTGATATAATATAAAAGAGGAAGAACCTATACGATCGCACTGCTGGTGTAGTGGTATCATGCAAGATTCCCATTTTTGCGACTCGGGTTCGATTCCAGGGTAGTGCAGGATTTTTTTACCTTACTATTGATTATACTTGCAAGCTTTTATATTGATAAATTTTTATTATTCATAATTATAATAGTCTCCGAAATACAATTGGAAGACAAGATTTTGGCAATTCAACAATTTACATATTGATGCTATATGCTCAACACTTGTTTCACAGAGCAGGAAATTCTAAAATAAATCAGAACATAAATATTTCATCACATTATTTCTTCGCAAACGTTTTTGACAAAGTTTGCTGGTAACATTTTTACCTAATTAAAATGGAAGAACTTGACATATAAATAGCATTTCAAATGTAATTATCAGAAATTACAATAGGAATAGTTAAAAACTTGTACACAACAGAATAACTCTGACATGGGCATTGCATGTACCTTAAAATTAAAGATCAGATTTGATATGATTGAGAATGGAAGCATACAGCAGTACTATTACATTCTGCAGAATGTTATTTTGTTACCCCATTTGAATGTTGAAAAGTTCCAAGTACACACTACCCCTAAAATTAAAAAATCTCTCACCAAAAGTGAAATAATAATTTGATTTAATTAAAATTAATGAATTCAATAGATTCAGTATACATGAAAATATATTGTTTCACAGAACAGATAAACCTTTTTAATATGAGACACATTCATTTGATGTTGCTTCTTCCTTGATCTCATTAACCCATTGTGTTAATTTACTCCACAGTTGATATTGACAGTAACTCCAAAACCCTCCCAGTTAACATGAAAGGTTTTTATACAAGTTGAGATGGCCAGTGAATATATGTTTAGGACTACCTAAGCAGAAAATGTTAACAATATTAACCAAACATGAATGGCTAGAACTGCTGGGTGAGGTATTGCTGGAGGGTAACTGTGTGTGTCAAGTGGATTTTGAATATTTGAGCAAATTTTATAGCTAGGCCCTTTATTATACAGAGAAATATTTAAAGTGAACAATTCTTCAAATGGATGAGTTGTTATTCACATTATTCCAAAATCTCTTCATTTCAAGACTGTAAATTACAAGAATGCAATTAATAAGATAATTCAGGATTGTTTTATAAAAACAATTTTGCATTACAACATTGTTATTATTATTTTTTATATTTATTATTATACGGGAAGCCCCACCTACAAAAATGTGAAGTAAATAAGATAATACTATGCGTGGAAATGAGAAATATTATGAAAATGCATATGACTCATGCTGTCATATAATGTCTTGGAATTAATTTAGAGAATAAATAACTGATTACAAATACACCGAGTAATATACCATCAACACAACAAGACAATATTGTCATTTTTTGTAAATCCTAACGTTTAAAATGAAACTCTTACCTAGTAATATACTTGATACATCATATATATTTAATTTGCAAATTCTATGTGGAAGCTTCATATAACAAAATTTATATTTTACAGCTATGCTGTTAATCCAACAAAACTTTTGTAGCTTATTTAATTCTAAGATAAAACCAGAAAGACATTTATTTATCAGACTGTATTAATTTTAATAACACCAATGAAACATAATTACCTATAGAATACATTCATCAAGTGCTAAAGCCACATTTAATATTTCTTTGTCCAACTTAATAATTATTTGCTCTAAAAATAAAATTCCACTCCTGAATGTGTTCACTAGATAACTGAAAATTGCAAAGTTTGTTAAAACTCATTTGCTGTTAAAACTGATACTACCAGTGCTGTTTTGTGACAGTACGTGCTGGTACGGCATGCCAGCACCTTTTTTCAGAGCGACCCACATCTAATTTCGATACATTTTCATTTTTTTAATTCTTTAAAACTTAAATTAATAAACGTCTTCTAAAAATGTTAAACATTATGACTTTTATTATCAACTTTGTTATTAAAAGTTCATCACAAATTCAACAGAGAAAGTGGAGAGGGTGCAGGAAGAGGTGGAAGGGGGATGAGAGTACCAGCACCTATTTTTTTACAAAAAAAGCACTGGATACTACCAACATGAAAATTATATGGAAGTATACAATTTATTTTCAAACTATTTAAATCCATATATTGTATTCAAAACCATATCTAAAATCTTTATGGAGTTCTATTTGTAATGATGTGAAATACTGAAAACATTTCAAAGTACCTATATAAGGACCATGACTTAAAAACAACTGATAGCTATGACTTTGTTTAGCATGCATTATGTCAGCAACCAATGTGAAACATGAAAGCATAAAGGCAATTTTTCTTAAAAATTGATAACATAAGCCAAATTCACGATATTTAGGGGAAAATCCTTTAATTTTAGACTAAAAAATTTACTGAAATTGCTGTTTAAAATAAAGATCAGTCATAAGACTGCATGACTAGTATCATCAAATGATCTAGAACAGTGGTTCTTAACCTTTTTTTGCTGTGACCCAAATTCCAGTGGCAGCGACCCATGTCCTGTGATAAATGACAAAATAAATAGGAATGAAATAAGTAAATGAATGTTTTAAGCTCTTAAGACATTATTATTGAACATGATATTAGGAGGAATGGTATATTTGGAATACAGGTGACTCCCAAGATTTGACAGGGATGCGTTCCTGAAAATGTGGTCGAATCAGCACAAATTCAAACAATTAGAGCAGAAATAATGATGTCTAGACTGAAACTAAACCTCTTGTGGTCGGGCGGGCCAAAAATTACTTCCCATAAACTAGTTTTTAATTCCACCGATCGATCGGCTGGGTCGATTCGACTGGTCGAATTCTCGAGTTGGTCGAAACTCGAACGGTCGAATCTCGGGAGTTGCCTGGATATAGAAAGCAATGGAAGTAGCACACAGAAGGATGTCAATTGATGTCCTCAGCATTCAATGAGTAAAGAACCACTGATTTAGAAGAATACACATACTCATTACATCCTATTAACAACATAATGCAGTAAATTCACTATAATGAGATTTAAATAATGATTTTCCTTCCCAAAACTAGTTCACTGTCAGTTGTTAAAAGATGTTTATGCTATCGTGGTTCATACATTTTTTCAAAATAATTAAATATCCCACTAGCCAGGTATTTTACAAGTGAGCTTGTTCATTTCTTTCTGTGTTGGTATTTCATATAACATAACATCGTGATCTATCTCTTTGAATAAAAGTGCTTCCAATGGAAATGCTAAGTTGTCAATGTTAAGTTCATTCCAGACATGTTGAAAAGTACTCTTCCTATGTAGAATACAACCATTAAGGATGGTTTTTTTATATTTCTTATTTAAAAGATAAAATGAACCAGAAATTTCATAATGGCACTCTTTGAAGTTCATGTCAGCTAATATTTATTAGATTTAACTGGTCTTTCATTTTGAAACACTTTTAAAATGCAACAAGTTCATTAAAATTTAGATATTTAAACCAAAGCCTAGACATAGGGATATACAGTATAGAACCTTTTATCCAGTAAACTTGAGATATGGGGATAGCCGGTTATCTGGAATTTCC
The DNA here is from genome assembly GCA_036926305.1 of Uropetala carovei. NCBI lineage: Eukaryota > Metazoa > Arthropoda > Insecta > Odonata > Petaluridae > Uropetala > Uropetala carovei. Next base: position 7,820,810 of record JAXCHB010000188.1, read on the forward strand.
AGTTATCTGTAATTCTCTATAATAAAAACGTTGTTCTGTAAGGAACGCAAGATGGCCGACAGCGAAATGTAGTTCTCATTCTGCCCGATAGGTCAGCACCACATGTACGTCAACAACTCACCTTTCTTATGGTGAAAACGACGGGAATATATAATAAACACTTATGTTTGTTTATGTAACGGTTTCTATGATAAACAATTAGTTTATTTTTTTGTCAATAAGGATCTCCAATACAATGATCCATTCAATCGTCAAGAGAACAGTTTACAATGTTGAAATAAATTGGTGATTTGTTTTTGTTCAGATAGTATTCAAAGAAATTATTCCGCTGATTGATTAATTAGTTAGTTTTGAAGAGTTTTATTTACATAACGACGGAGAACATTATTGAGGATTCGAGTAATCTTTCTTTCTTCATAAGTACAGAGTACAATTTTAAAACAATCATAACGTTAACTGCACGAAATTTAATTATTTTCCCTACGTTATATATATAATTATTTCCCTGTCTTTGCACACCGACAATTATATGTAGCATTGACGAGAACAAGGTGGGAGAAGAATATCAGAATTTTATAACCGAAAATAAGAACCAAAGGCATTTACTAAACGACAACAGAATATTCACTAGAAATGTAATATATGACGAAATATTTCATATGTAATAGTGTGCTATTAATTATTTTAAATGCAAATATTAATAATCAATCTATCTATAACTCTGCCGTTGATATTTCAACAGGAATTACACTAGTATAATCATAGACAATGCTCAGAAAAAGCTAGAACTCACCGGGACAGTGTTCTGGTCTGCAGCATGTGTCGATAATATCGTTCCGTCTCGTCAAACATTTAGTAATACCATTTTGTTATCATCATTTATTAAAAATAATATAAAAAAATTTTCTTTACTTTTCTTCATTGTAGCACATACGGAATAAATCAAAATTTAACTTGATTGTAAATGTTCTATCAGTTATTTCACATCTACTGCTTTCAGCACTATTATAATATATACCTCTCCTGTACAGTAATAGAAATACTACAGTTATTGGGTACTTTCCAATATAAATTCATTGTTCTCTTCCAAATTACGTTCACTTGTTCACCCAACACATGATGGTGAGCCAGGTAATTACTAGCGAGGCATTAAATCTAAATTTCTTTCTCCTAACAAATTTAGGAAAAATGCATTATTTTTTAAAATAGCCAGTTAACTTGACTTTGAGATAACTGGAATCCAGATAAAAGGTTCTATACTGTACTATGTAAACTGCCATTTCAAAAATTAATGGTCAGATGGACAGGTAAAACCTTAATTGAAATGAAAAGTAAATAATGTAATAATCACACTAATTGCTCTGTAAATTTTACAGCAGTTGAGTCTTAATCATCCTCTGTCTTCTAAAGACATTTTTTCCTAAAGCATTAACTGTATCAAAAACTTAAAAAGGAAATGCTGTTACAATTAACGAATATAGTTCCTCAATGATAACCACTTTGTGTCATTATGTGCTTAAATCTTCTCTATATATAAAAGGGAAAGCCCTCACTCACTCATCACTAAATTTCCCACTTCCAGGTATCATAGAAACATGAAATTTTCAGGTTCTACTCAGGACCTCTCCTAAAGGTGCAACAAAGAAAGAAAATCCCGGAAAATTCAATATTTTTTTGGAAAATGAGGAAAATACCTCTAATGTTATTCTTACGGGAATTATGATTTTTTGTTTATTATGTTTATGTTTGCTATGTTTTTATCTGTCTCACTCACTCATCACTAAATTTCCCACTTCCAGTTCTCCGACAAGGGATGCCAGTCAAGAGACTTCGTTTCAGTGGTGGCTTGAGTAATGGGCATTTCGATGTTTATGAATCTCTCCCAACTTCCATGGAGGATACGAAATTGTTATTAAAGCCTGTAGTTATACTTACAAAATTGAGCCCCCGAAATACGACAAATAAATCTCAAAATAAGACAGAGATGGAAAGTGAGACCCAAAGATCTAAAGAAAATAGTCCAAAGATTGCTAAGCGTGGTAGGTGCCGTACAACATTTTCACAAGCGTCTAGGAAAAAACAACTACGGGAAGCTGCAGCTAGGTATGCCAAAAGTCACCTGGAAGTTAACCGAAAATCTGTAGCCAAGTACACAAAGAAACATCCGGAAGTGAACAGAACCGCTGTTGCTCGGTATGACCCAACTCATGAAAAGCGCCTACAACGCAAGAAACTTCCTTGGCTTAAAAAAGCTAATTCTGGTTTTAGTTATAATCCCTACATTAACTATAATTCGGACAAAACAATAGAAATAGGGTCAATGAAAGTTGCCTGTGCTTACTGCAATGCTCTCAAATGGAAGGACGAGGCTTCCGGGATATGCTGTAGTTGTGGAAAGGTCAATCTTCCCTCTTTCGAGGAACTCCCAGAACCTCTTAGCAGTCTTTTATTTGGGACACATCTCGATTCCGAACATTTCCTCAACTCCATTCGGAAGTATAACAGCTGCTTCCAAATGCCTTCATTGGAAGTATTGTTTTCTTTAAAGGTGGCTGGCATTAATTTGGAAAATTAATGTTTTTCTCATGGCCAACTCTATGTTGCATGTTCACGTGTTAGATCAAGCAAAAATTTGTTTATTTATGCTAATGAAGGAAAAACAAAAAAACGTCTGGCATAACCCAGGCATCACCGGGTACTTTCAGCTAGTACTACATAAGATTAATTAAAACAAATCTGAAATTTACCTACACAGTTTGTTACAGAAAAAATGTTTCCACTAATATATGGTGATAATTAATACTGAAAATTTATTGAACCATTAGAGGAACTCTTTATCAGATAGAAATATTTTTAAATTAATCTTCCTTGCACAAGAAAACAAAAATATCCAATTTAAAAACTATAACTATATTTCTTGCCATTGATGAAAAAATATATAAGAATTCATTTAATTGTCACAGCAATAAATAGCTTTAACAGAGAAAAATTTACAGTTATTATCATATAATGTAACATACACAAAAGAGAAAATTAAAAATGACATATAATGTTGGGATAAAATATACTACATAAAAGGAATGACTTTAACAGCATAATAATTATGGCAAGAGCTTGAAGAGAAAAAATAACTGATAAAAATGATCCCAGAATAGTTAAATCTTTTTATAAACGAAACTGAAACCAATAGTAGCAATATTTTTATAAGTCAAAATAAGCAAAATGAATTTTCCACTATACCCTGATCATAAACCTTAGAATCCAATCCAAGGTAGAAAAATATCTCTAGATAGCTATAACATACAACAGTAGAAGTTGATTCTTGCAAAGAATCTTTTAAAAAACTGAAAATCTGGAAAAATTTATCAAAAGTTTATCTCTACTGAAATCGGTTAAGGTAGGAATTTAACATCATCTTTTAAATTTATTTTAAGCAACCATTCTTTCACCTGAATCCAGGCTCTGGAAAAATAATGGCAACAGGTATAAATAAATCTATAAAGGTCAACAAATGTAGGTAACAAGCAAATAGCAACATCTATTTTTAGGCATTTGATTAGTTCTATCCATTAATAAAGATTCCTTCTTTAAAGGTAGTATATTACATGAAATACACAAAATTTCTCCATCATCTGATATTCAAATCTCAGTGTAGCATTCTATCAACTTATTTTTTGGCCATAGATTATCACACTATTAGTAAAGTTATATGTACTAAATATTTCGTACTTTTATTCTAGTTCAAAATAGTACTTAAGTGAAAGGTAATGCTGTACTATTAAAAATTCTTTATTCAATCACAGACAATTATGATAACACAGTAAGATAAATATTTTGTAATAGTGGACTCGTTTATTTTAATCATAATATTAGATGACAGCTCGATTAGAAAATTGGTTTTCTTGCCAAGTGTGAACCTTCAACACTTTTAATTTCTGCTCAACCAATACCACTAAGTATAAAGACTAGTGTTTCCCAAACTAATTTGATCACGGAACCCTGTTGTGCTTCAAAAGTATTGATGGAACCTTTAAAAACAATATTATAGAGTTAAAAAGGTTACACAAAATGTGTTTTAGGTCAATTGTGCCTTAAAAAATTAACCAAGTTATGTAAATAAACTGATAGAAAATAAATAGCAAAGAATTTAGTTATTTTAGATACAAACTGTTTACCATTTTATAAATTGTGGGTGTTTTTTCTTATTTTCTTTGCAAATTTGTTCCATATTAAGAATGATGCTGGATTCTAATTAGGTACAGAATTGAGTATGTCCCTGTATTTTGTTTTAGTTGCAGTTCTTTCACGTAAATTATTTCGTATGTAACATTATAGAGAGATTCAGTAGAAGTATCACTACCATTGAAATTTTCTCTCAGAACCCCGGCTCCCATCGCGTGGATCCCCAGGGTCTCGTGGAACACACTTTGGGAAATGCTGATATAGACATCTTTCTAGGTCATCAATATGTAAACTGAAAATAATCAAAGAATGCTAAACCTTCCAAAAATTTCTCATTATTCCTTATGAAAATGAAAAGAAATGAACAAAAGCTCAATAAAAGTAATTTTAAGCTGCGATGCAATAAAACCTAGCTGTGAATTCACGTCACGTTTCGGTGAAATTGTTCACAAAGTTATTCCTTCAAATTTTCTTAATTAATATATTTCCTATTAGATAAGAAAAACTTTATTGATATGGATTTATAAGCCTAATGTATATGGCAATCTAATTTTTATCAGTCACCAATAACAGATTTGTCTTGAAAATTAAATAGTTATATGAAGAACTATGATGAAGTAAATATTAAAAAGTTTTTAGAAATTTTCTGTGATGCCAGAAATAGCATTCTATAGTTAAATGCAATGTTTTTTCAACTATCAAGTAGTGAGGCCTAAAAGAGAACCTAACAGAAAGAGGATAGTCCCACAAACATTGCAATATTTTAGAAGATTTTCTGAAAGAAACATTTCTAGATGTTAGAAAAATGTGATTTAACTGTTATATTACTGCAAAATCAAAAAGATTAAACTACTCATTTTCTATAATTGCTATTTTTTTCATTTCACCATTGGCTAATTATCCAATAATCACTATAAAATGATTGGAATCAATTAAAATTACAGTAAAACCTCTTTATAACGAAATTGGAAGGACCTAATTTTTGGCACTTTGTTGTAAGGAGGTTCTTTGTATGGAGGTTTTTTCAGATTCATCATACGTACATATTAGCATATCATTGTTGGTTATAACTTATTTCAACACTAACATTTTAGTTAAAGAATGGTTCCAAAAAATTCACTTTACGATAAAAATTACTCTTTCACTCCTGTAACATTGATCAATTTTCATAGTAATAACAATCTACATGATGTGGCAATTTATGGTGTAGGGAAGTGGTGCCCAACCTATGGCCTATGGGCCTGATGAGGCCCATGAAGAGTTTTTGTGGGGCCATAATGAAAAAGCAATCCGAAAAATTTAGCATGCAAATTCATATATTTTTATGAAAATTTCACTAACAAATCTTTTAATGTGGAGAAAGTTTTCTCGGGTTTCCAGCCGGGTGGTGTGGGATAATGCTTTTTACGTTTCGGCAACTGTCTCTGCTGCCATCTTCAAGGAGAAGATGGCAGCAGAGACAGTTGCCGAAACGTCTGAGGCCTTATTCCACACCACCCGGCTGGAAACCCGAGAAAACTTTCTATCGGAATTTTTACTATAAAAACCTCATTAATAATATATTTTCACTTAAATGGCACCTCAGAATATGTAGATAGCTTCTGATTTAAACTCTAATCTGGCCCGTGGAAGAATTGGCAACTTCCAATGCGACTTGCGGAAGGATTCGCAATCACCGCCATGTAGAAAAGGTTGGGCCCCACTAATGTAGGGCTTCTCTGGGCTACTACTGAACTATATCATTATTACAGATCAAATCTTAGGTTACTTTATACTAAATTTACTTAGTATTCAGTATTCAAAATATATAAATGGCAAATTTTGCTATTTTTAACACTATGTAAATTAGAGATGATAGTATGTCGATAAATAGCCAAATAAAAGTACAGGTAATCCTTGAGATACGTCGTAGATATGTTCCTCGAAAGCTCAACGTATCTCGAAACTTGTTTTTCTATAAGCCACCATTCTATATAGTGGGGGATACGTTCCACCTCCACCATTTTAAAACGTACTTTCCTAACTAACACGTTTTAAGTTTTCAAATAACTTATTTAACACATGAAAAATGTTTATATGGTCACTTGGTTGATTAAAAGTAATTATATCTGCGGTTTAAGAGGCTGAATTTTAATGTAAAAAGGGGACTATTTTACACTCACCACAGAATTAGATGGTTGTATGTGATAACAGCAAAGGAGGGTTGATGAAGTTACTACTTGGAGAATTGATTTTGAAGATCGCAGTCGTATTTGATTTTAAACAATATATTTTTGATTATGAAAGTGCAAAATAAGTGACAGAAAGAATGACAGCAGTGACAATGTCCTTGAATGGGGAATTTACAGTTGGTATTTGATTTCAAAACAATATATCTGTGACTATGGAAATGGAAAAAGTGACAAAAAGAATGAGCGAGTGTCGACTTTGTCCTCGAATTAACTTTGATGATTGCGGAAAACAATGTATAAGCATAATTTAAGCGATGTATATATGAAACCATCCCTAATTTCTTGACGATGTATAAAGAAGCGACATATCTCGAGGATTACCTGTAAATGAAAATATAGCACAAAAATATTAATGAAAAAATATTTTTAAGTCCTTTATTTAAATAATAGTTATGTATTCAGTTGGTCTTCAACATTTACCACAAAGAGCTACTAACGAGAAATTATCTATAGAAAATTTATTTATAAAAAGAATTTAATTTTATTATGTGTTTTTAATAAATTTTCATAGTGAATTATACATACAGGCAGACCTTGTCTTTCGTAGGGGTTATGTTCCTGAAAACACCGCGAAAGATGAAATTGTGAAAGAGAAGTAATTAAGACAATGAAAAATACAGGGTTTAGTTCCCATCCCAGCAGGAACGGATCATTTGTCCTCTGCATTGGTGACCACAGAATAAAATAGAGAAAGAGATGGAAAAATGAGCGTCAATGAAAGAGAGACTTAAACAAGATGAAAGAACAAGAACTAAGTATCAGAAAATAAAATCTTATCTAAGTTCCGTAGTAGAATCGAGAAAAAATGAACAGAGGTTGCCTAACTTGCAGGGGTGAATTCCCGAATACGGCAGGCCTCGTCTTTCTCGCAGGTTATGTTCCTGAAAAACTCTGCGAATCTACACCAATAATAAATGATGCATATAATGCAGAGCTTAAGCATTTGAACTACATCAAACCTGAGCAAATACCCCAATGATCCTGAATCGGAAGGAAGTTGTGGGTTAAGTCTTTCCCCTCGGGACTTCCCTGTCAACAAAAAGAAAGAGAGCTCCTGTACGGTGATACCAGCTTATATTTTGCAACTTTTAACATGTGAAGGGGCACAAAAGTGTGTGAGGATTGCATCCTAAAATTATTTCAAAGTATATATAACACACGTTTATCTAATTTTTTAAATTACGCATATATATTACATTAATGCACTTAGGTAAATATTTTTACATATTAGAATAATGCAATAATATTTTTTAGGCCTGACTATGAAATAAAATGTGAGGAAAAGGCGATTCATTCTACATATAAACAATTTCGCGTATCCTTTTCCATGATTTATCTCCACGAAAAAGCAAAACATGAGACCGCAAAAGACAAAATTGGTCGCAAATGCAGATCCATGAAAGATTGAAATACGTGAAAGATAAAGCCACGAAAGACAAGGTCTACATGTCTACCTTATCACTCGAAATGCTTGAAATTACAACAAATACTATGCTTCGAATCATTCAGGTGAGGTCGTAATAATAGCACTAATATCTGCATAGACAGCATTGATTTCTGCTTTACAACAGCATGTACAATATTCTTTTTTTAAATTTCGCTATATGGAGGTTTGTTTTTAGTGGAATGGGTGCGATTTTTATTTCCTAATTGGGAGGTTTTGTAATTATCAGAGGTTCGTAATATAGAGGTTTTCTATGTTGTTTTATTAGTGAATTTTTCAGGACCGACGATAATTTTCGTTATATGGAGTTTTTCGTTCTAAGGGGGTTCATAAGGTTTTACTGTACCTTGTTTCCTAGTAGGAGTAATATACAACAGATTATAATCATTTAGGAATGTTACACAAATATTTGCAAGAAATTAATTTAGGCTACAGCACTCCAAAATTAAATTCTTTTGAGTCAGTTTCCATTATTATTATTAATCAAAAATAACTGTGATATTCCTTGTATCTACATTATCTGAATTTAAAAAAATGGTTTTCCAATCTTTCCTGATTTTCTTGTCATTATTATATGAATAGCAAAATATAATACACTATACGTTATTATCCACAGGGCAAAAGATGATGTTAAATTTGGACAACAGGTACATGGGGCAAAATAGTGATCACTTATATAATGTAAAATGAAACATTTCTTTGGTTATTTGTACCATATCCTCAAGGAGTACATGGAAGGCCTTCAGTTTGTGAATATGGAAGGTAAAATATTTGGAGAGAGCAAAGGGAGATTGTTTATGAGAAATTAATGCCATGTTGTAACTCATAATTTAATATTCCTGTCTCTTTATCCAGCAAAGAATGTTGACCCAAGCAAAGGCACATGTGCCGACGTAGATAACTCTCGCGGCTGGTGGAACTAGCATGAAATTGAGGGCCTGGGCAGGAAGCCAGAATATGCAGCTAGTCTGAAAAGAGAGCAAAAATGATCACCTCATTAGCCATGTAAACAAATATAATTTTTGCCTTGCTTTGACCCTAAAAGTGACATGAGGATTTTTTCACACACTTATGTCAGAAACTGTCAATTATTTCATACATAAAAATCAAAACAGAAAGAATCTTGCTATCCATAGAAGTAATGTTGGATGCAAACTGTCAATATCACAGATACTAAAACCAGGAGTATGTAGGAACAAGGGTGTTCCTGATTGATAAGTCTAAACATATAATCAAAAGAATAAATAAGCATATTTATTGCAAAATAAAAATAGGCCAGAGATTGTGATACTCAATAAAATATTGTTATTCACAAATAAAATACACTTGGTATGATTTACAAAGCATAATTATAATGATAGGAAAAAATATGCCTTCAAAGGGCATGGCCAAAATGGTCCCTTATTTCTGTTTCTGTTTGCATTTTCCCTAAAACTCCTTTGGAATAAATGTCATCTATTTTTCTAAATAGAATCTATCTTTTATTCATAAATAGATGTATATGATGCTTTTCCAAGTAGGTATACTTTTCTATTCAGCAAAGCATGATTCTTCTTAGAGCACTCCAAAGAGCTAGATTATATAAATTTCATAACACTTGAACCATTAGCAATTCAAAATGCATAGCTTAAACTTGAATGCTGTTAGAAAGTATAAAGGACCAGTGCTTTTTTGTAAAAAAAATATAGGTACTGGTACTCTCATCTCCCTTCCACCTCTTCCTGCACCCTCTCCCCTTTCTCTATTGAATTTGTGATGAATTTCTCTTTATTGATCCATAAAACATAGAACAGGTTCTAATACAGGAACAATATACCGAAGTCACCAGAAACAATTTTAACATAAAAATAGCACAAATACATGATATAATATAAAATTACAAAAAAAACAATAGAACAATTTAAGTCCTCCTGAGCAAAATAATATTGCTCGTCAGGAGGTGCTTTTATGAACATATTGTGAAGTATAAAAAGAATAAATAAAATTTTTAAATGGGATACATTTCAGTTTTTGAATTACCTCATATAGTTTCAAAATTCCATTCTGCTATACATTAAAATTTTGCATTCCGTTTTTAATTGAGATATAGAGGTGATTTGTGATAAATTATCTGACATGTTATTCAGTAACTTTGGCACAATGACACATAATCTTCTTTCACCATATTTATTAAAGAATTTTGGAAAATCATAATTTCTTTTCTCCCCAATACCCTATCATGCTGATATTGTCTATAAATCTTATATTTATGGCAAAAATAATTTTCAACAATCAGAATATATTCAAAGAGAAGATCCAACGGTAATATTTTTAATGTTTGATATACTTGCTTTATATCTACTATATTGTTCTTTGTCTTATTCTCCACTTTACAAATAATCTTGACAATACAATTTTGCGTAGATTTTAAAATAGTCTTATACATAATGGCAGTATTTTCCCAAATAGTCAAGTTAATAACAAAGTTGATAATAAAAGTCAAAATGTTTAACATTTATAGAAGCTGTTTATTACTTTAAGTTTTAAAAAATTAAAAAAAATTAAAATGTATCAAAATTAGACGTGGGTCAACATCACTCTGATATAAGGTGCCGGCATGCTGTACCGGCACATACCGTCACAAAAAAGCACTGTCAAGGACATTAATATAAGGATATTAACTTTGGAGGCAAATAATACAGCCACTCCCCAGTGGCCATGGTGGTGATGAAGGAAATGCTATGCAGATTGAATTGAAGAGTTTAAATATGAGGACCCCCTCCCCTTCACATTCAGAGAAAATAGAGAATAAAGAGGATTTTGATGTGACAACAACATACTGCCATGCAAAATAACTAGTGTTCTGAATCTGTTTACACTGCATGCATGACCTAAACGCACTCCAATTCTTCATCAAATTTCTCTTCAAAATAATGGTTCCACCTTATCAAAGTGCTTTTGGGAGTGTAAAATTCTCAAGCTAATTCAAAGAGCATGTAGTGTGGTCTTCCATCAATATTTTTATATTTTTCTTAAACGAACTCAGTCAAAGAATGGGCATTTGAACAATACAAGAAAATACAGTAGAGTACCGATTATCCGCGAGAGGTGGATTATCTGTTGTTGTGTGCGGGCAGCACCGGCTTCAGACGGTAAGCAAGTGAGGCAATTGCCTCAGGGCACACTCTCAAGGAGGGTGGCCTAATGCCGTTTGTGGTCACAATGACGCCCCTCCCTCTCCCAACTTCGGTCTTACAGCAGGAGCGGCCACCCAGCTCATAGAGACATATTTGCAAAAAATGGAGGGAAGTATAAAGCAAAACAAAGGCAACATGTGCGGGTCGGATCCGCACGGTAGTTTTTACAAGCTTTCCGTATCCTTTGTCTCCGAAGGTGAAGGAAAAAAGGAATGTTTTCAAGAAAGTGGGGGGGGGGGATTTTCTACATTGGTCCCATCGGCATATTTGACCTAAAAGGACATAGGACATCCCTGATTCCAGCGATTATGTTTCCCTCTTATTTATATTATGAAGACAGAATTTTCCCCTTTCCACTCTCTGAGAATCCGGGAAACGGCACGATTTGCACGTGAGTTGAGAAAATATTTTCAAGCACTCTTTCGGATGTTTCTAAAGGAAAAGAATAATTGGAGGACAGGAACCGATGTACCGTCTTTGACGGTTTATTTCTGTATGGAAATTCCATGAGCACCCGCATGTGCCTTTCTTCGGAGTGGGAGGACACGTATGCGAAGATCATAAATGCTACTGCTGGCAATCTTTCTTTCTTTTTGAAGGTTTTCGATTTTATGACCTTACGGGTGGCTAGAAAGAAATCTTACCGTCGCGTCGGCAAACATCGCGACGTTCCCAAGAAAACTTTCTGACACGTTTTACACATTGGTCTCTTCATCCTCTCTCCTTTTTCTCTTAAAATTTCTCGAAAAAGGAATTACTTCAAGAACCTCAGATTTTCTTAGTTTGTGGAAGAAGTAACATCGCAGAGCGAGTCTTGTCGTATTTTTGCAATAACAGTGTGCATTTTGCGTAAAAATTAATAGGACTGGTTAGTATTTTAACTCGTGAAATATTTTAATTATTTGTTTTTAATTTCTTTTGTTTCGCTTTTGGAGTTTTTGTGAGAGAAACTTTTAATTTTGGTAGAAGGATATCCTACCGATCCAGATCTTCTCATCACTACGTGGGACAACTTCACTCACAACATTGTCAGTACATCGTCTTCCATTGGAGAAGCTAGTTTGAATTTAATGAATTGCTACTGTTTATATTAAACTTCTTTTTGTAATCAGATTTATTTCGAGAGATTTACTTCAATTATTTCTCGGTGTATTGTGACATTTCTCGGAATAATTAATATTATTAATATTAGCCGATGTCGGCATTTTCGCCTTTTCATAATGACCCCTATGTTATTGATGATTCCTATAATAACTTGCAAGTCCAAATCAGTCATTCAAGTAAAAATCTCAAAAATTGAAAAACTATACCCTAACCCTAATATTCAGGATGATCGTTTTTCGGATAAATTTCCCACCCCGTTATTCGCTAAACCCTTTGTTGTGAGGAAACCCTAACGGCGTCTATAACTGGAAAGACCTTATTGAACATAACTATCGCTGCTCTCAGCTTCAGAGCAACTCCCATGAATTCTCCTCAATACTACCCCTACTAAATTACACCTTTTCATTGCTTTACTTTTTGGTTTGCCAAAACAAAGGGGGAAGGTGTGAGTCTAATTTTTATATAATTCTTATATTGAAAGTGAATTGTTATAGTTGCGTAGTTATGTTATAGTCAGAATTAATAATGTTACTATTTCTTGATTCTTCGAATTAAGTACGGTTGATAGTCAAATTAAAATTTTTAACTTATTATAATTTTCTTGTTGGATTTTATTCGTTTATATAGCCCTTAGATAATAATCATTACTTGTATTTAGTATCTTTCCATTATTGTACGATAAATTCTATAAATCTCTTCCCCAGTGCTCACAGTAGCTAGTTCTTTTCTTCTGTAAGGATTTTCACGAAGATAGGTATAATTAAATAAGTGAGAAAATTTCAAATTTTCATATCAATCTAAGATATCAAAATAGTGAATAACATTTTGTTTTTTTACTATTAGTTGCTGTGCCTATGACCATAACTTAATAATTCTCGAAGAGTGAATTGTTTCTCTTTAACTTTGTTAAAATGATAGAAATGACAAACGTGCGACGCATATTTTCTACAGAAACTTCAATCAAGTGCCTTATTCCTAGCGTCTCTAATTCGGAATGGCTTAAATCTGACGTCTATAGTAATTTTTTGTTTCATCTCATTTTAACGTGATGTCCCCACTGCGATTTGCATTGTTGGATTGCACTGTCGCACTCGAGTTAAATCGACTTGAAAAAACGCCTAAATTGCATTTCACATTTAAACGCTAGCGGATATTTTCTTATGAGAAATAGTTCAACATAGTGCTTACATTTCATTCTATTTAATTAAGCAATTAGTTTTCTATGTATGCATTTAAAAACTTTTCATTTTTATGTCTTCATTAAAACGAGTTTTACATATTCCGACCTAATTATGTGGCTCGATGTATTAACCTTTTCTGTTAGAGTGCGCAATTTTGTAATTTGATATATTTTTTCTACTGGATATTAAATATGTTCATAGCATCATTAACTTACACGAGATTTATATTCAATTTTTCACTGGCAAAAGAAGATTATATTTTCTTCCCTCTGTCTGTCTGTTCTTTCTTATTCAGTTTTGATCCAATGGGTGAATACGAATCCACTGTAAATTTAAATATGCGGTAGCCTTACAAATATTGTTGTTTAATGGACGCTCGCACAATAATGGATTTTGTTTAATATAAAATTAGTATTATTATCATTTTTATATTATAAACTAGCAGAATTTCCCGTTGAATTTCAACGGATTTAGTGAAGCTACTACAGCACAACATACAAACTCTTTAAAATACCTACTTATATATTATGTGATAATTTTAATATTAATGGTTCAAAAAAGTGTGAATTCTCAAACATTACGGGACATGAGGGTGGGAGGGGGGCGGCCAAAATCTTCCCACCTCAGGGCAGCCAAAAGTCTGAAGCCGGCCCTGTGTGTGGGGAGTCAAATTATTTCCACGTTTATTTGTTGGAGCCTGATCTTTTATTCTCACTCCCGTTACATTTTATGTTTAGTTTGCCATCATTCTTTGGCGATGTTATTTATAACACATTTACATTGCTTGAGTATTTTATTCTCTGAATAAAAGACTCCAACATATGAATAAAAGTGTGGGTGGGTGAGTTATTAAAATTACATTTTAATATTAGTTTGTCACAGTTTTTTGTCGAGGTATTTAAAGGTTTACATTGTTGGAGTCTGACCTTATATTCACATTTTGTTTTAATTATATATTCTATTAATGTCACACTAATTCCAATAAATACATTACATTTGGATTATCCATGTTTTTTCGATTATCCAGGTCCTGGTTGCACCCCAATTACCACGGATAGTCGGTTCTCTACTGTAGTTATGCTTTTGTCATAAAAGTCTGATGTAGCATTAATGAAATTTGCTTGGAATTTTTAGGAAACTAGTTGGAGTACCCGGCATTGCCCAGGACCAGATGGAAAACAGAATTTATTGAATGACAAACAAAAACAGGATTTCAGATTTATAGATACACCATATATACTCATGTATAATGCGCAGTTTGGAGACCAAATTTTCATGTTATAAAGTAGGGGTGCGCGTTATACACGGTAACACTTTTGGGCACTTAAAATCGGAAAATAAAGTGAACCTACCTCACACCAGATTCACGCTTTTTTGATGAATTAAGGGGAAAACCACAATAATTATAGATAATCCAGATTATACATATATTAATTATATGTATACAAGGTGCTACCCGAAAGTTCCCGAAAGTTGAACGTCACGCAGGAACCAGTTGTAGTACGGACTAGTGGTGCTCGGTAGCGCTGCATGTATCCTTTGTGAGCCAGTGTGCAACGTGGCTTCGCGCTGAGTGCACGCATTCTTTTGTTCTACGCATTTTTATAACATAGTGTTTGTGTCGTTTTGCAATTTTTTTTCGTTGAATGGTGGACGTGAAGGAGCAGCGTGTTTGCATCAAGTTTTTTTCAAACTTGGGAAGAGTGTGGCGGAAACTCACACAATGCTTAAATAAGCATTTGGTGATGACGCTTTGTGTCAGACACAAACCTACGACTGGTTTAACCGGTTTAAAAATGGCCAAACGTCAGTTGATGATGACACGTTCTGGACGACCTTCAACCGGCACAATGCCGGAAAATGTTGAAAAAGTGCATGAGGCTATCCTCGAGGACTGTAGGCGAACGATCCATGATGGTTGCAACATTGTGGGACAGTCATACGGGACATGCCAGCGCATTTTGTCGGACGAACTCAACATGAGGCGGATTGCTGCAAAATTCGTGCCAAGGCTGCTGTTTGACGACCAGAAGCAACATCGGCTGGAAGTCTGCGTGGAACTTCAGGAGCAGGTCAGAAATGACCCAGACTTCCTTTCTAAGGTCGTAACTGGTGACAAAAGTTGGGTTTATGGATACGTATATTCCGGCGTATAAGTCGACCTTTGAAGTCTAAAATTTTTTTCCTAACTTACGGTCGACTTACACGCTGAACATAAAAATGTGAACCTTAAATTACAAATGAATAACATCGATATTTAAGAAGACTGTCGAACTTTCGGTGGAGGTGATCGATATTTTGAATCAGCTGTTCCAGTATTTACGTTTTATGACATTTATTTTAGATGATTTATTTTAATACTGTATTTACTCACGTAATCCGCGTCCTCGTGTACCACATGCACCCCTATTTTTAGAACAGTTCGAGGAGGAAAAAATAAATTCGTATTTTAATAAGTTGACGTCTACGGCGGCGGAAACTTAGAAAAAAATCAAAAAATGTGGTGATTCCCCATAGGTGTGTTCTCTCCATGGTTCCCTCTAAGCTGCGCAACTGTGTGGCCACACTTCAGTTTTTGAAGTGCCATGCACTAAAGTTTTCAAGCACACAAGATTGTATGTATTTTAGAATATATTGGAACAGGACCGCTTCAATCCCTGTGCATATCCGCGCACTATCGTCATGTAGGCATGCATAGCGATATTCATTTCGCCCATGGATGAAAAGAATTAGAAGGAACTATGGTTCTCTCCCGGGTTAAAAGAGCGTCAGCGGCTCACAATGAATTCTGCGAATACAGATACCAGATGCCAACTTATTCCGGCAAAAAGTGTGGGTAGAAACTGATAGTAAATTTTTAATGACAGAACTGCTTTTTCTGAGTAACAATAATGAACTTAAAACTCAATTAAAAGGTACAGTTTTAATACTGTATTTACTCGTGTAACCCGCACATCCCTACTTTTTGGCCAGTTCGGAGGGACAAAAATTAATTTGATCAGGAATAAGTTTTTTTTAAGTCACTGATTGCCACTCCGTGAAACAAGTTCCGCTCAAGTTAAGCATCATCTCCCTCCTACGTGACACAATTAATTGGGTGATCTCTTTATGCTGATACTAAAACCCCTTAACTGTTTTAGTTGTATTACGCAACTTTGCCCCCACTTCTGTTTTTGACGTAATATTACACACCGATGCGGAACTTCACAAAATATTCGTTAATCTATGAATGGGAACTTCCCTACGTGGATGGGGAGTTTTTTCATGTATCGTCTCTTGAGTAAATATTGGAAGGTTAGGAACAAACAAGTCCAAACACTTGAGGTGGGGATTTCCGTCTTCCTTTCGAAGGATGAAATCTTTCATTCGCAACAAAATTTCACCACTCCGAATTCCTTGAAGTGGATGAGGGAAAAGGACCAAACTTGAACCTACCTTTCCTCAAGCCGGCAAACCCTCAGTAGTCATTGAACTATAGTTATCAGTTAGTCGGCATATTCTTCCTGCCTACTTTTGTGAGTTTTTGCTTGCAGCGCGGACGTAACACACGTACACACGGTACACATTTGCGATATTTAATCGAATTTCGCCGCCGTAGAGATCGATCGCGATCACTAGGTATAGTTCATTTCGATAGTATCAATAGCAGCCGACATCAATCGCATTATTGGAAACTTTATTTAATGGTTCAAGCTCTCCGAGAATAAGTTTCTTAATGGTTGTAATTAAAACATCTGTCACATAGAATGCTCAAGAAGAATAGCACGGACTCTAAATAATATTTATATATATTTTTATTATTGTTCATTTCTGATTTGTTAAAACTTGGATTGTACATGACTTTGATTTTGTCTGAAAACGGTTTCATGAGAAGTATTTTTAAGTGAAAAAGTGGGGCTCGACTTATACGGCAAACATATGCCTAATCATGTATTTTCATCCAAAAAAGCAGGGGTCGACTTATACACCGGAATATACGGTAATTATTTTTACTAATAAGTTCAATTTTTTTCACTGGATGTCATAGTCGTAATAAAAACAGGCAAAATAATAATAATAACAAATAATTTTTCGATTTCCTCATGGGGGATTTGAACCCAATTAAACCCCCCCCCCCCCCTTGGCTACGCCTCTGATGTACTGTACTATTATATTTTTAAGGGTTAAAATGCAAGTTACATATCAGAATAGGGACTCTAAGAATCTAACCCTATTTTTTCCATGTACAGGCGGACTCAACTTTCGTACATTTGACTTTAGTACAAGTTGCACTTTCGTACATTATACATTCTCATCCCTAAACCGCCTTTCATACGCCAAATTCAGACTTTCATACGTCAGCTGACGATCAAATCATTCTACTCAGTTGATGAGTTTCTAGAAAGTGACCTAACAGATTTAAATTTCTGAAGACAAAACTAACCTTCAAGTATGCTGCGTAATAATATATGTATTATATGTAATGTAAGATTTGGGTGTAATGTTTTTAATATTGTACTGAAATTTGACAAGATTAATACCACTCTAAAGTCGGTTAATAATCAATAAATTATTATTATTATTCAGGCTCGGCAACATTACCATCTTTGTTTGTACGTACAGCAGTGTTTCTTTGTTTGTGCATTTTGCACGTATTATTTTATAAACATGAGTGAGAAATGGAAAACTGAAAGTGCTAATACAAGTGGAAAGAAACGTAGGGCTCATAAAGTGAACACGATTGAGACAAAGATGGAAATAATTTCAATGGACTTAAGCTGGTCGAGTGTGTTCAATTGTGAAGGAGAAGAACAAAATTAAAGAATATGTATGAAATATAATAATACAATACGTACTGTGGCATTCTGAATAAACGCCACATATTGTTAAAGAGCAAGGAACCGATCTACACACGCTTCGATGACGTTGGCGATATCCTGTTAGCAGACTGCGAAACAATTGAGACATAATGATCGTGTAGTTGCTTGGTTTTCTCGCGAATGACAAGTGAACTAAGCGAGATTTTCTTGCACGTTTGGGTCTCGATTCACAGGTTTAAAGCCTTCTCTGTCTTCTCTAGGTACAAAAGACACCTTTGTACTTGTTGAAGTACCACTTGCAACACTAGCTCTAATCGCTTCTTCACTTTCCTTATCGATTTTATTGTGGACTCGGTCACACCAAGTAATTTACCAACTGATGAAGCAAATTCATTATGCGCAAGCCTATCTAAAACTTCAATTTTCTTCTCCAAACCCGTCACTTTTTTTGCCCTTTTTACTGGCTTTTCTTTCATTTCAATCATCACTCTCTTTGGGGCCAAGTTTAGGCTATATTACAAATAAACTATGAAAATTGCAAAATGCTGTAATGAAAAAAAGTTGCACTTTCATAAATTATACATTGACAACCCTAAACCACTTTCCGAATGCCGAATTCGGACTTTTGTGCATCAGCAAAATGACAAACGAATATTTCGAGTGGTGCTGGATGCCAGCCGCCAGTTTCTGCCTCATCGGCATCTTTGTCTGTACAGCAGTGTTTATTTGTTCATTTAAATATTTTATTGCATTTTGCCCTATCTCTATATATTATAAAATCGACGATTGTGTCTAAAAGGCCCTTAATCAAAAAACTAATCATTTATACCATAATTAGAGATTTTATAATATTTTTTGGCTCTCTGGGAACAGAATCCCCCCCTATAACATGTAAATCTATGTTCGACTTTCATACACGTTTTCAGGAACATGTGTATGAAAGTAGGGAACTGCCTGTACCTCATTATTTACCATTCGCGAATTTGCCATTTGCGAGGTTTTTCAGGAACTTAACCCTCACGAATGGCGAGGAACTACTGTATTTGCACTTGTCTAATGACAGTGCAGATTAGGGGAATGTGCAAATTCAAGAAATTAATAAATGAACTATAAAATACCTTATACCAGTGTTTCCCAACCTGGGTGCCGTGAAGTGTTCTGAAGGGTGCCGCAAAAAATATTATTTTTCCATTTTTAGCCTCATTTTGCATTGCCAGCTTTCAAAAATGCAAACCAGACTTAAGTCGACCTTCATTTTGTCACAAAGGACTTCAAAATGAAAGAAGATATGGAGATTGGGGTTAAACTTCACTACGATTATTACTGATGGTGGATAGGGAGGTGTGCCGCCAAATTCTGAAAAGTCACTTAAGGGTGCCGCGACTCTAAAAAGGTTGGGAAACACTGCCTCATACACTCAATTCATTGTAATTATTGGTTCCAATAATCGTCTCATATAATAGCCAATTTCTGTTTGAGTGGTTGTACAGCTTTTGGAGCATTTTTATTGGTTGAATGGCAAGCCAATCAGGGTTCGGGATATCATTATTAAGGAATATGTTTACCTTCGTTACATAAACTGTTTAACACGAGCAGATAAATGAAACAGTAACAGCACAAATTTTTATTCTTTTCCCTTATATTTGCAAAATTATCTACAGTCAGTTCCCTTGTCGATGAAATCACAGTAGTAGTGAAACATTAACATTACATCTTTAAATTAAATTTATCGTCTTAATTTATTAAACAGATGTAAGAGCTATGTTATGTTTTGAAATGTGAATATTAATTTATAATGTTGCGACGAATCATTCATTGTTGAGAAATCATAGGTATGTTTACCTTCATTACGTAAACTGTTTAATTAACGTGAGTGGATACATATATAAGTTTAAAACAGTTATAAAGTAGGTGTACAAAATCTAAGTTTTTTTCCATTAAATTAGAAAAATTACATAAGGTACGGTCAATTCTCTTTATGTTTGTATTTTTTTGACATTGGTAAGATAAACACAACAGAATTACGAAAAAAGCTCACTTCTTTCGTAAAAAAATCATGACTGTTCGAAAGCATTAAAACAATTTTTATTGGATGTTCAACTGCAGCTTAACAAATTTTAAGAAACCAATTTTAAATTTAAATAGAAAGGTATCGGAACATTATTTGTGTAAAAATTGTAATAATAAAGACTAAAATAAGATCTTAATTGAAATTAAATAAATTCAATGCAAATTTTACTTTGAGAAAGCAATATTTGTTTTTATTAGCTTCTTTACTGTGTTCCTAATAAACTTTTTACCACATTTTACTGCTTTCATAGCAAACTTTTTCATATGCGAATTTTTGTTGATATGGTGAAAAAAGTTCACAAGGCAATTTTTGGGCAGTTTTGTTTTTAATTTTAAACAACTTACGCATGAATTTTAAAAAAATTTCCCAGTCCTATGCCTGTTTTCAAATGAGTTGGCGAGTGAGATTTTGGCCGCACTCGGGACCGCTCGTATCTCTCCACTGCCAGGAGGAGGGGGTAGTGCCTCCTAGCAGAAAGCTCAAGCTCGACGTTGCCAACTCTACACCAGAACACACGTAACGTTTGGCGGGCATTTAAAGGGAATTTACGAATGGAAATATTTTTTATCGTATCACACATGTAGCATGCACGCTTAATCAAACAAGTGAATTTTTCCACTATATTCTTGATAAAACATTTTATTATTTATTATATTGTTACACAAACATTATTATAATGAGCATGCCAAGGGTTGAGAATCGTCTCCTTCATTGTCCTCAGTGTCGCTCTCCCCAAGCTGCACAATGATGGCCTCCAGGACATCCTCCCGTGCAATTTCTCTCTCACCTGAAGTCATCATCCTGCAGCCTGTCTGTAAAACATATTGTAATTAAATAAACATCCGAGAAGTGATGCCATTAAATTATCTCGCAACTTCGGAAATGCATTGCAATTCATACCTGATGGACGAGAATTTCCAAGTCATTCATCTTGAATGATGACTTATTCTCCGCCACGTGCCTCTTCACCTGCGACCAGACAAGCTCGATAGGATTATATTGGCAATGGTAGGGCGGTAGCCTCACCACTGTGTGGCCTTCTGCTGCAGCCTTCCTATCGAGCTCATAATTTTTGGTGGCAGGCTTAAATGCCTGCACCAAAGCCAGTAGCTCTGCCCTCATCTGGTCACAGGTGAATTGTATTCCTTTTAAAATAAGCCAATTCCTAATATCATCCTTTCTGGTTGACGTTGCTGGAGGTTTATCCACAACGACGGAGTGGTAACTCGCATTGTCCATTACTATTATGGCATTTTTAATATTTCTAACCTTGAGTGCCTCCAGGAACTTCTCAAGCCTGAATAGAAAGTTTGAAAACAATACATTTAATACATAAACATAAAATGAAATATGATTCAAATACAAATACCATATGATAAGAATGATGAAATGTTCAAAAACATTGAAGATGTAATTTAAATTACCATTTCGTAAATACAGCTGCATTCGTATCGGAGTGGTAATCTTCATTTTTCTTCCCCTTCGACCTAAAGATGAGCTCACATTCCTCCAGGAACCCAGTCTCAGCTGACCCCACATGGCATATAATTAGCCTGGACCACTTTCCAATTGGAACCTTCAGTCCCCCTTACTCGTTAGGGCCAACCCATGCTGCGCTCAGCGAATAATTCTGATTCACCCAAGTCTCGTCCAGGTAAAATATTCGTCTCGTTTCGCCTGAGTTTCTTAAGTTCCTCATTTTCCTGAGGAATGCAATCCTCGCAGTCACAACATCTCCCCTCTCCACTAAAAATTTCCTCCCATTCACCGTACGTTTGTATTTGAAGCCAACATCTTTGAGAGCCCTCCACAATGAGGATATGCTCCCCTGGAATTCGTTCTTTTCTTTTATTCTTTCGTGGATATTTTCATGTTTGGGGAATTTTCCCTTGTTGTAAAACTCCAAAACAGACCTCCTCATGACATCCTTATGGAAATCGTCCAGCTGCGTAACTGTTTTTGAGCGTGGTTTCTGTTGTTTAATAGGAGATTTAAACAACAGTGAACCAATCTCCTCTATGGAAGCTGTAACAACGTCAGATATGATTATAATAATTCCGGGCAGGATTATCATATTAACTAAATTCTCGACTTTCAATTAGCATAATTACTAAGCAAAATGAAATACACCATTAAAATAAAACAATTATCCAGTAATTTTACTTATTTCTTTAAAATATTATTAAATAAATATGATTAACTTCTCGAGCAATTCTTTGAATTCTTCTTTCACTTATTCCACAGGCTTCAGCCACTCTTCTTATGTACTTTCTCCAGAGAGGTAATTGGACGCCCAAGTTCCTTCTCCTTCTGAAAGTACTGCAACACGTTGTGCACTATTTTCTTGGCACGACTTCCAAGAATTGAAAATTTTGGATTCTCCACTGATTACGCACTGGTTATGCAGTTAACGCAATGCAAATAACAAAAATATTCAGTAACAAAATAATTGAACAAACAAAATAACAAAACAAATAACGAAGTAACTGCATAACTTATAATGAATGATGTAACAAATGGAATAACAAGGAAATTGAATTAACAAAGATAAAAACCAAATGATGTAACCAAAAAGCTCAACGAACAACAACTTTAACTGCACAATTTCAGCGGCGTAAGCACGTGGCAACACAGCACAGACACTATGTCACCACTACGGAGTCCCGATAAAGAGTGAGCTCTCGGACCCCTAGGCTCCTCCTCCTACTTTCCTATTGGTTCGCTCAGTGCCTCGCCCCCCCGTCCACTTTCTCTTCTATGTACCTCCCCCTCATCCGCCAAGTCATTTGAAAACAGGCATAGGACGGATGGCTACACTAGTTCTATAATAAAACAAGTTAGGAAAGTGTAGAGCGTATCACAAATGGGCGCAGTCCATGCAATGGAATATTCGAAAGAAATTATATACATATACACGGACATGCGGATGGACAGACATATGATAACAGGTGCTCACGCTGGAAGCAAAACACATCTAAAAATTAATGTGATCACAGATCAACATTTCATCAACTTTACAATATCCATATTATTGAAAATTAAATTAATAATTAAATTAGAGTAGCGTTACAGCGAGTCTCCGTGATACGTCGTTTCATTTATGCATCATCAGAAAATTTGGGATGGCTTTCATGTGTACATTGTTGAAGTTTTGCTTATCAAAATCAAACACCAGCTGTAATTTCCCCATTCAAGAACACTGTCACTCTTTTAGTCATTTTTTACTTTCATAATCACAAATACCGTATCTGCCCGAATATAAGCCGATGTTTTTTGTCAAAATCTATCATGAATAAATCACCCCTTGGCTTAAATGCAAGTCCGAGGAAAATTTGGGTTATGGTTAAATCTCATAGTCACTCATAGATGGCAGCACGTCTCATGATATCACTATATTTTTGGTAAAGTAAATATTTGACTTATGATGAATATTAATGAATAAATAACAATGGCTAGAATATTAAATTTAGCACTACCTGTGCTTTGTTACCGTTTAAGGCTGGGTTTTTCACATTATTTGAGTGGTCACGTGATTTGCAGATGATTACACAAACTGTTTGAATATCGGTAAATAACAAGAGATCTGCTCTGAAGGTATGAGCAATGGATTGAACGGCAAAATTCAGCTGATAATGAACAGTAAAACTTTACATGGAACGTGCATAATTATAAAAATGCAATTTCTTAAGGCAATGTAAATGCTAATTTCATTGGAAATAAACTTGGATGAAAAATTATCTTGGTGAGATCGCTGTTACTATATTTGACCTTTTGTGAAAATGAAGATGAATGAAATTATTGTCACTGAATGTGGAACGTTATTCAACGATGCAAAATTATTAATTGGAGTAATATTTCAAAATGTGAACAACTAAACCATATCCCACTTTTATTCAATCGTGTATAATGTATTCTAAGCCGTGTATGAATGCCCGGCACACTTCAGCATAAAATCTACGAAATTTACATTTTTACCAAAAAATGGTGGAAAATGTTGGGGGGTCGGCTTCTATTCGGGCAGATACAGTACTATCTTGTTTCAAATCAAATAATGACTGGGACGATCATCAAAATCAATCCTCCACTTGCTAGTAGTAACATCACCAACCCTCCTCCCCATCCTCCTCCTTTGTCGTTGTTACAAACAATTATTTTGCATGTGTTAAGTAAGTTATTCATAAATTTAAACTTATAGTTGTTACTTAGCAAATGATGTATAAAATTGTGGAGGTGGAATGTATCCCCTGCTATGGAATGGTGGCTTATGGAAAAACGACTACTGAGATATGTCATTTCGAGATATGTTGTGGTTTCGAGGGATGTATCTACCACATATCTCAAGGACTACCTGTATAATTACTTGTTTAAAATCATAAAATTCAATTTGATTAAATTAAATACTCCCTCTTTGGTAAATAATGTTTTCAAAAAAAGTGCCAAATACCATGCACAAAAACAAATTATCAAAATTTTCAATGTTAAAATCAATTTTAAACTTTAATTGCATTGTTGAAGAGAATGCATACCTTAAATGTAGGCAAAAGTTTGTTCCTGCATTCCTCAAACAGATCTGGCTTCCTTTCCATTATGCTCATGCCTGCAATAAAAACAGTATCATTTTAATACTGCTTAAAATTACTGCATTTATTCTCCTATAACATGCAATGACTTTAAAGCAAAACAAATAAATCTGTGAAATATATATCATACAAACTTTCTCATATATATAAAGATGGCAACAAGGACACAAACTTTCTCATATATATAAAGATGGCAACAAGGTGTTGGAGGAAGCCCAGTGGACACTTACCTAGATTGAAGAGCCGCTGGGGGTGCTGAGGACACACAAAAAACACAAAAATGACACAAATATGGAGCTTTCGGGCTGACATCCTTCTTCAGCGATGGAGAGACATATACTTTATATATATATATAAGAAAGTTTGTGTATGTGTACATATATATATATATATATATATATATATATATATATATATATATATATATTACATGTTTATAATATATATATACAGGGCCATGCCATATAATATGGCGTCTCCTTAATTTTTTTACTAAGTAATTTTATTATATGTTAGGCAAAAACGATAGGGAATAATAAAAATATATTTATTCAAATCCATAATCTCCTATGTATTTATGAAAGTTTGTTTGTTTGTTTATTTGTGCATCTATACATTTCCACACCGTTAAAGCTAGAGTAATCAGAATTTCAAGAGATACTTTCATCACAAATAGGAAGGCCGTAGACAAATTTTTAATCCCAAATGTTTTATATTAATTGGGAACCCTCTCCTTCCCTTCTCCCCCTCCCTCCCTCTCCCTACCTACCCCTCTATCACATATAAATGCATTGAAATCTCAATTTCGGCTACAATGGGAGTTGTCATGGTAGCTTATAATGGGTATTGTAATAAAACTGATAAAATCACGTATTTTATTGATTCTAAATGCATTTTTATGCTAATTCAATCAGGATTCGGATTCTGTCTTCAATAAAAATAAACTCTGTTCCTTTCTTCGTAGAACCATTCAAGTCTCAAGGTTGTACAATGTTTCTAAGTAATTTTAAAATTCAAATGAAAAATAAGCTGCGCTGGTCCCTATGTTATTCAAATGTAGAAAATAAAAAAAGAAAATGTTTTTTTAATTAGACAGGTCAATCAAATCGATATAAAAACTTTACTATACCACCATACTGATTATTCTGGTTAAAATGATACCTTCCTCTTGCTTCTACGATCTGTAGTTTTCGAGTTTTAAAATTATAATACACACACACACATACACACAATCATTTTTATATACAGGTATCCCTTTCCGTTCGCGGGTTTGCCATTCGCGGTTTTGCTTATTCACGGTTTCTCAGCAATTCCATTACTCATTTTTTCGGCATACCGAACGGGGAAATCGTCCGTTTCCTGAAGGATCCATAGAATACTGAACGGGAAAATCTCCCAGTTTGCTCCACTCTATGTTCTATTTATTTTTCTCGCCACCTGTGTAAACAGTATTAAGTCTGCTTGTTTTTACGCAGAATAAATATGGCCATCGGACTAAAAGACACGCGGCTTTTTGAAAAAGAGACTTTTAGGGGAATATGGGGGGACCTTCGCTAGTTTCCATTTTCCACATTTATATCAGTTTCTGTTCTATAGTGCCGAGAGCAACATGACTGGATATCCTTGGTGTGTTTGTGGTATTAATGTGTTGTTTCATTTTATTCTCTAATTTTAAATTAGACAGGACTACGCTTAGTGACGTTGGCATTGTATTATAGTAGAGTGCTTTTATAAACATTTGTAATTTTTTAAATTAATCCATTCTTTTACATTATTATGGCATCCAAACGTGATAATATAAGTCCAAACGTGATAATATAAGTGGAAGGGACGCATTAGCTAAGAGACAGCGTAAAGTCATGACTTTGAGGGAAAAGATCATGATATTAGATAAGTTACAAAGTGCAGCAAGTTACGCTTCCATTCGTAGAGAATATGAATCAACCATACATTCTATAAAAAGGGTCGATGTAGTGTAATGGCCTCTACTCCATCTAGTGCTAAAGTTTCTTTAGTAAGTAGACGTGACCCTGTGTTAGAAAAAATGGAAAAACTCTTAAGTGTGTGGATAGAGGATAAAACAGAAAAATGCTCCCCTTAGCACGGAGTTAATAAGAAATAAAGCACTTAACCTATATGAACATTTAAAGAGTGGAACTGAAGACGATGATGAAGAGAATTCTTCTATCTGTTTTTTAGTGAGTAAGGGCTGGTTTGATAATTTAAAGAAGCGTTTAAATTTGCATAACATTAAGCTATCAGGAGAAGCTGCATCAGCTGATCAAGAGGCAGCGAGGGAATTCCCCGGTGAATTTTTGAAGCTTATCGAGGAGAAAGGTTATAAGCCAGAACAAATTTTCAATGTCGATGAAACCAGTTTATATTGGAAGGGAATGCCAAATAAGACCTTTATTTCCATAGAGGAACGTACTGCTCCAGGTTTAAAGGCTGCAAAAGATCGATTCACTGTAATATTATGTGGAAACGCTTCGGAAGATTTTAAATGCAAACCAAGGGTAATTTACCGTTCAGAAAATTCTTGTGCTCTAAAAGGGATTATTAAATCAGATATACCTGTCTTTTGGAGGTCTAATAAGAAGGCATGGGTTACTTGTAAACTGTTCGAAGATTGGTTTGCCAACTGCTTCATCCAGCAGGTGAAGATCTCTCTGAGGCAGACGAATTTGCCATTTATAGTGCTTCTCGTATTGGATAACGCTCCGGGTCATCCAGTTTCTCTTGCAGAAGGCTATTCTGACGTAGAAGTTGTATTCCTACCACCAAACACAACACCACTCTTACAGCCGATGGGCCAAGGGATCATTGCGACCTTCAAATCTTATTATATTCGCCGAACTTTCAAACATATTTTACAGCAAATGGACACCAATTCTTTGATTTCTGTTCGTGAATGTTGGAGTTCATTCAACATTCGAACAGCCATTCATATGATAAAAGAATCATGGGAGGAAGTAAAACAATCAACAATAAATGCATGTTGGCAGAAACTTTGGCCCGAAGCTGTTCGTTCCAAAGTGTATCCCAGCATTCGTGGAGAAGTTGAAGAGATCATCGAAATGACTAGCTCAACTGTCAACAAGAAGATTTAGTAAATGAGGAACTTGAAGAATTTGCACAATCAAGTGAGAGCAAAAACAAAGAGGAAGATGTAGAGCCTAAGATAAAACAGTTTTCAGCGAAGACCTTAGCAGAAATTTTAAATATGGCTAACGAGTTGAAAGAGAAAGTAATGCAAGCTGATCCATCTATGGAAAGGAGCATAAATTTTAAGAGAATAATTTACTCTGCAATATCTCCCTATGATGAAATTTATAAAAATATCAAAACAAAAGGGAAACAGCTCCAAATCACAGAATTCCTGAAGCCAAGTCCCTCATCTTCCTCTTCCATCTCCAAATAATGCTCTTCCGATACACCTCCATTGTCAACATCCTACGTATACTCTACATAATTCACGGTGAGTTAATAAGCTTCTGTTTTGTTAGTTTCCCTAAATTTAAACGTTCGTCTGTTTCGTTTTCCTTTCATATTTTTAGCTTATTATTTGTTTCTGTGGCCTAGAGTCGTCAGTAAGGTAAAGTAAATAATCACTTAGGACCACTTTCGCGGATGTACGAACGGAATCCCATTATTCCATTAGTTTATGCATTTGCGGTTCGCGGAGTCTTCGGGAACGTAACCCCCGCGAACGGCGAGGGGTACCTGTATTAGATTGGAGGATACAAAATTATGATGTACTCTCAAATGTTCTAGAAAATTGAAATCTTGTAGGATTATACGGTTTTGGTCACAACATAATGAAAAAACCTAAAACTTTCAAAATTCCAATTTTGAGGGACTATTTTGGCCCCTTTTTGCCTCATTGTTGGCCCATAAGAAAACAGGTTAATCGGTGTAGATGTTTTTATATTTGCATTTTAAAATTATTTCCCGTCAAGATTCGAAATTGAGAAAAACTATCGGATGGGATATAAATTGTAGTTTCTTATTCTTGAAGACAGAATTAAAATTCGAGTGAAATTAATGTAAATTTAAGGTTTTTATCAAAAAAAGTTGTAATTTTTCTGGGTTGCAACAATTGGTTGCCTTGGCAACGAGCTCAAAGCTTTCATATGGGTTATGTTTTAATGGGAATCAGAGGATTACATTTTAATGCCATTAATGTCAAACTACAACTAATGAAGGAAATCCGATATAGATATAATCCCCATTTTTGAGGCTGTATTAGCCCATTATTGCCCCCTACGAGAAAAATGAAGAGGCAGCTCCATATGAGTCAGAGTCTTGAAGTTTCGCATGAATATAGAAATTTCTTCACAACCGAAGGAAACCGTATATTCCGGCGTATAAGTCGACCTTTGAAGTCGAAAAAATTTTTCCTAAAACTTAGGGTCAACTTATACACCGAACATAAAAATGTGAACCTTAAATTAAAAATGAATAACATCGGTATTTTAGAAGACCGTTGATATTTCGGTGGAGATGATCACTATTTTGAATCAGCTGTTGCAGTATTTACATTTTATGGCATTTACCGTATTTACTCGTGTACCCCGCACACATTTTTTCCCGAAACGCTGGGGAAAAAAGGGGGTGCGCGTCTTACACGAGGATTTCTGAACAGGTTATATAAATTGTGAGTATTGATAGTAAATTATCTGCAATATGCTTGCGTCTACATTTATATTCGTAAAGACATCAAATTCTACGAAGTATGCACGTATTGATGTGACCAAGCAGACATGTAAGTTACGCCCGCGCTGCAGGCAAAAACTTGCAACAGTAGGCAGAAAGAATACACCGACTAACTGATAACTATAGTTCAATGACTACTGAGGGTTTGCTGGCTTGAAAATAGGTAGGTTCATGTTTGGTCCATTTCCCTCATCTACTTCAAGGAATTCGGAGTGGTGAATTTTTGTCGTGAATGAAAGATTTCATCATTCCAACGAAAGACTGAAATCCACATCTCAAGTGTTTGGCTCGTTGTTTCCTAACCTTCCAATATTTACGAGACGATAAGCGAAAAAAGTCCCCATCCACATAGGGAAGTTCCTGTTTATAGATGAACAAATATTTCGTGAAGCTCCGCATCGGTGCATAGTATTATGTCAAAAACAGTGAAGTGGGGACGAAGTTGCGTAATAATACAACAAAAACAGTTAAGGGGTTAACAAAAGTGGACCATCGGTGAGGAGATTTCTGCTAGTACTGTCATAAAGAGATCATACAATAAATTGCGTCACGTAGAAGGGAGAAAATGCTTAACTTGAGCGGAACTTGTTTCAGGGAGTGGGAATCGGTGACTTAAAAAAAACTTATCTGGCTCAAATTAATTTTTTCCCTCCGAACTGGCCCAAAAATAGGAGTGTGTTACAGAATTTTAGAAGATTTAGAATAATTAATTTTAATACTGTATTTACGTAAACCGCATCCTCGTGTACCACGCGCACCCCTATTTTTGGATCAGTCTGAGGAGGAAAAAATAAATTTGTACTTTAATAAGTTGATGTCTACGGCTGCGGAAAATTAGAAAAAAATCAAAAAAATGTGGTGATTCCCCGTAGGTGTGTTCTCTCCATGGTTCCCTCTAAGCTTCCCGGCTATGCAGCAGTTTTTGAAGTACCATGCACTTAATTTTTCAAGTGCGCATGATTGTGTATTTTAGAATATATCGGAACAGGACCACATCAACCCCAGTGCATATCCGCGCAATATCATCATGCAGGTGCGCACAGCGATATTCATTCTGCCCATGGATGAAAAAATAGAAGGAACTATTGTTCTCTCCCGGGTTAAAGGAGCATGAGCGGCTCACGATGAATATGGCAAATAGAGATATCAGATGCCAATTATTCCGGCAAAAAGTGTAGAGAGAAACTGATAGTAAATTTTTAATGACAGAACTGCTTTTCTTGAGTAACAATAATAAACTTAAAACTCAAAAGGTACAGCTTTAATATTATAAAAATATTACGTCATCTCAATGTTGAAGATGCACCAACTGCAGTATAAACAGAGCATTTAAACCCTAAACGTTTCTTGGTTGTGTAGATTAGGGTGTTTCAAAATTCACGAACCTTCGAAATCTTAATGCGGCACCCCCCAAATCGATGCTCCCTCACCACAAAATAACTTTGACAAAGTTTGAAGCAAATCGGATAATATTTAGAGGTCGCGACCTGGCTTTAAAGTTCGATTTTATGGGTGAGCACTACCGGCCTAGTCAGGCCACTGCAGCGGCGGAACTAGGTGTCCCACAAAAATATTTATTTGACATTTTTTAATGAGAATGGAACAGCAAACCCGATGCGCACCTTGGAATAGCATTACGACATGATTTAGATTTTCAAGTTGCCTACATATCAGGGGCAAAGTCAAGAAAAACGCAGTCAACTGCACGGCTTGGGCCTCAGTTTATTTCGTGGCTTGAAACTGGTCTGTATTGGGTAGAAAATGGAATAAAAGAGGAGCAACTGAATAAATGAGATATTTTTTATTATAATAACTAAACATTCCTGTGGAAAACAGTAGAAAGGAATTATTAAGATCTGCATCTAATGTTTTTTGGATGTATTTGGATGGAGCTTCCTCTGTTCTCTGACCACATGCAAGATATTCTGCAATTGACTTTCATCTTTTACCAGCAGGCGGTTGTATTCGATCATAAGGGCTTTTCCCCTTTCCGCGACGTCATTCACAACGACAATGTGTTTTGCTTTCTGGCATGCAATTAGCACCAACGCGTTGTTCTTCAGTGCCAGTTGTGACTTGTTGAATGTCAAGCGCGTAGGTGTGACGGTATCCTCCATAGGCGAGATGGTGTGCAGTATGCGAGGGAAGTTGTCTTTGTTTTGCTCTGTGATAAGTGGTTAGTGGTGACTGCAGTGCTTTGTAATGACCAGGCATCAATTGAGAGAAAATACTTATCTATGGTTTGTCAGATATCTGGAACAGGACATCAAAGGATGCAGGCTCCCATCGAACGGGCAAGTTTTGCGTGCTTTTTTTCACCACCACAAGATAGAGAAGGAAACTATCCAAGAAAGTGCACAACTCGTCATCAAAGATGTCTTGCCCTTCTGGGACAAGGCAAGAATTCCAAGGAAAGTGGAAAAGAATGCTATCGCTAAACTTGAAGAGCTTCACAAAGAATATACTGGTCTTCAGAAGAACAAAAACAATCCACGCTTCAAATTTAGAAATGATGAAGATAAATTTATGGACAAGCTAGACTGTCTCTGGGAAGAGATCTTCTTGGTGTTGCTTGCAGGCATCACATGATGGAAATCCTTCTCATGGATGCTTTTGAAGTTGCAGTGGGAGATTCAAAAACCCCTACAGTTGAAGTTTTTAATAAATTCCAGACAGCCTGGAAAACAATCGACTAAGGTTGGTTACTTATGCTGTCTAGGGTAAGTTTATTACTCTCTTGGAATGCATGATGTACATATTTTCTCAAATATTACATTCGTTCCAGGAAAATTTGATATATTTTCGTCTGATGACGTGCTGAAGAATTCTCTATCGGATATTGCCGACGAGATGATGAAATTTGGTCTTGATCAACTTCACGTATGTATACTCTTCCATGTGGTCAGAGAACAGAGGAAGCTCCATCCAAATACATCCAAAAAACATTAGATGCAGATCTAATAATTCCTTTCTACTGTTTTCCACAGGAATGTTTAGTTATTATAATAAATAATATCTCATTTATTCAGTTGCTCCTCTTTTATTCCATTTTCTACCCAATACAGACCAGTTTCAAGCCACGAAATAAACTGAGGCCCAAGCCGTGCAGTTGACTGCGTTTTTCTTGACTTTGCCCCTGATATGTAGGCAACTTGAAAATCTAAATCATGTCGTAATGCTATTCCAAGGTGCGCATCGTGTTTGCTGTTCCATTCTCATTAAAAAATGTCAAATAAATATTTTTGTGGGACACCTAGTTCCGCCGCTACAGTGGCCTGACTAGGCCGGTAGTGCTCACCCATAAAATCGAACTTTAAAGCCAGGTCGCGACCTCTAAATATTATCCGATTTGCTTCAAACTTTGTCAAAGTTATTTTGTGGTGAGGGAGCATCGATTTGGGGGGTGCCGCATTAAGATTTCGAAGGTTCGTGAATTTTGACACACCCTAGTGTAGATACGTGTAAACTTCGTAGAATTCTTCGACTTTTGCGAGTATAAACATAGACGCAAGCGTGTTGCAGTAAATTTGCTATTGAAACTCATAATTTTTTAATACTTGGTGAGAAATCTTTATGTATGACCAACATTTTGGGAAAAAAGGTGCACGGGGTACACATTTGCAATATTTTATTGAATTTTGACACCGTAGAGATCGATTGCGATCACTAGGTATAGTTCATTTCGATAGTATCATTAGCAGCTGAAATCAATCGAATTATAGGAAACTTTATTTAGTGAGTCAAGCTTCAAAAAATAAGTTTCTTAATGGTTGAAATTAAAACATCTGTCACGTGGAATGCTCAATGCTCAAGAAGCACGGAATCTAAACAATATTTATATATTTTTACTATTGTTTATTTCTGATTTGTTAAAACTTGGATTGTACATGACTTTGATTTTATCTGAAAACGGTTTCATGAGAGGTATTTTTAAGTGAAAAAGTGGGGCTCGACTTATACGGCAAACATATGCCTACTGTCCTTTCAAAAAGTCTAGATACCCGAGTTTAAGGAGGTATATCTCGAAAACGGTAAAAGCGATTTTGATGCGGTGAAAATTACCGGGTAGAGAATTTATTTCTACGTTAATTGATATACATTGCAAATTTTTAAGTTGCATTAAATATTTTATACTGCGCATTATTTGAATAAAAACACGTTTTTTAGGCATGCAAACCCGATAAGACTATTTTGAATGCTTACAATTCCGAAACCCTACAATGAATCAAATTGAAACTTTAACAGTACTTAGCTAGATCTATTGTATATAAGTATGTGGAAGCGTTATTTTATAACATTATTATTGATATCCGATTTTGTTAAATTTCTGAAATCCGGCTATCTTCGCCATTTTTTGATTGTTTTCGAAGTATGAAGTACCGTCGTCAGTGTATAGATGCATGTAATACATATATGCAAAAAATAACATAAGAAATTAAACACCGAAAAAGATATAGATTTTTATTTAATATTCATTTTGCGCGTGCTGGAGGGAATGAAGTCTCTATGGCAAACGGAGGGAGAAAGAGTTTCCGAGCGCACGCTGTTGCCACGTCTTCTACATTTATTGCTAGACATGACATTTAATGAGTTCTCCTTTGTTTTATATAAACTATTATATTGCAAGTAGTGAATTTTATAAATTAAATCAAAGATTATATGACAAATGTAATAAATAATTATGTAAATTACATTAAAATTTTTTTTAAAGTATAAATAAGTTTCGTCCGTATAAAATATTTTATAACCACCATTCCATAAGAATCTAATTCTTCGCAAGAAATTGTGCCGACTTGACGCTACCATGTGGGATTCCATTAAAACCGGCTTCTTGTTTAGTTTTTTGTAACGAAAACCTTAATCGTTCCTTATAATCGATCATAATGTACTAATGGACATCTCCGGAAAATCTGGCATCGAGACTTGCAACTTTTGTTTGACATTATGGAGAGTAGGAAACATTTTCTTCAAATAAAAATAATGAACGGCTCTCCGAATCACACCAACAGTAAATTGGTCAATAAAAAATCTCGGACGTCCTGTTAAACTCCGTCTTTTTTTAGGCGATGGAGAATCACCAAAAGAATTTTCTTTTTCACTTTTCCTGTGATTTGCACTAATTCTTTTCACAGATATCAAACTTATTCCAAGACACTTTGACACAAACTTATGTACTGGATAACGTTTATTACCGCTTATATCCGTCTCCGATTGGAAAAAACATATAGCACTCAAAATCATGCGAATCTCCCGATCGGAAAATCGCGTTCTGGGACACATATTGTTAATACCCATGTAACGTCTGTAATGCCTCAGTGAAAAATAGTAAGAGCAACATAAAACCACAGCTCACACAAAGGGGTTTGGACTATTTTTACTTGCATTAATTACTTCTTAGAAATTTGCTTTCACCAACATACAGAGCTAGACGTGGCAACAGCGTGCGCTCGGAAACTCTTTCTCCCTCCGTTTGCCATAGAGACTTCATTCCCTCCAGCACGCGCAAAATGAATATTAAATAAAAATCTATATCTTTTTCGGTGTTTAATTTCTTATGTTATTTTTTGCATATATGTATTACATGCATCTATACACTGACGACGGTACTTCATACTTCGAAAACAATCAAAAAATGGCGAAGATAGCCGGATTTCAGAAATTTAACAAAATCGGATATCAATAATAATGTTATAAAATAACGCTTCCACATACTTATATACAATAGATCTAGCTAAGTACTGTTAAAGTTTCAATTTGATTCATTGTAGGGTTTCGGAATTGTAAGCATTCAAAATAGTCTTATCGGGTTTGCATGCCTAAAAAACGTGTTTTTATTCAAATAATGCGCAGTATAAAATATTTAATGCAACTTAAAAATTTGCAATGTATATCAATTAACGTAGAAATAAATTCTCTACCCGGTAATTTTCACCGCATCAAAATCGCTTTTACCGTTTTCGAGATATACCTCTTTAAACTCGGGTATCTAGACTTTTTGAAAGGACAGTAATCATGTATTTTCATCCAACAAAGGAGGGGTCGACTTATATGCCGGAATATACGGTAATTCAGATATTGTAAAAATTCCTATTTTAAGAGGGTATTTTGCCCCATTTCTGCCCCATACAAGAGTGATAATTATAAGGCTTTTCTTAATGAGTTACAAACTTGAAATTTAGCAGAATTATCGGTTTTTGTTACAACAGAAGGAAAGAAATCTGATATAATAAAAATTTGAAATCTTAGGGGCTATTTTGCCCCATTATTGCCCCATATGAGGATTAAAATTATAAGGGGCTTCTAAATGAGCTACAGACTTGAAATTTGGCATGGTTACATAATTTTGGACAAATCGTTTGGGAATAATTCAAAATTGTAGAAATGCTAAAATTTAAAAATGCTTGTATAATGCAAGCACCGTCTACTAGTACACACACACACACACATACATATACCATATTTGCCCGAATACAAGCCGATGTTTTTTGACAAAATCTATCATGAATAAATCACCCCTCGACTTAAATGCGAGTCCGAGGAAAATTTGGGTTATGGTTAAATCTTGTAGTCACTCATTGCTGTCGCATTTAAATTACTATATTTTTCGTAAAGTAAATATCTGACCTACAATGAATATTAACGAATAAATAATAAAGGCTAGAATATTGAATTTAGCACTACCTGTGCTTTGTTATCATTTAAGGCTGGGTTTTTCACATTATTTGAGTGGTCACGTTATTTGCATACTTGACTACTCAGATGATTAAGCAAAATGCATTGACGGCTTTGGATGCTCAACTGTTTGAATTTCCGTAAGTAAAGAGGACTCTGCTCTGAAGATATGAGCAACAGCTTGAAATGCAAAACTCAGCTGATGATGAACAGTAAAACTTTACATGGAACGTGTATAATTATAAAAATTCAATTTCTTAAGGCAATGTAAATGCTAATTTCATTGGAAGTAGACTTGGATGATAAATTATCTAGGCGAGATCATTACTACTATATTTGACCTTTTGTGAAAATGAAGATGAATGAAATTATTGTCACAGAATGTGGAACACTATTCAACAACGCAAAATTATTAATTGGAGTAATATTTCCAATGTGAACAACTAAACCATTTCCCACTCATTTCTTTGATCTTGAATAATGTATTCTAAGCCGTGCATGAATGCTCGGCACACTTCAGCATAAAATCTACAAAATTTATGTTTTTGTCAAAAAATTGTGGAAATTTTTGGAGGGTCGGCTTAAATCCGGGGTCGGCTTCTATTCAGGCAGATACGGTATATATATGTATTTGGTCTCACCACACTCTTTCTTGAATGGAAGGAACCTCTTCACTGCTTCGAAAACAACATCGCATAAAATGTCTTCTGCACGTAAATGGTATTAATATATTGATAACCTCATATATATGAAAATCAAACTCAAAAATCTGATGTGTCCAGCACGTGATTGATTGACATCAACATCCTCAGGTTTAATTATAACTAGCTGAAATGCTTCGTTCGGGAAAGTTTCCCTTTAACTTAGCAAACGAATTTTATTGCTTTATACCAGAGCTGCAAATCGAACCAAACCACTGAACCGAACCGCAGCCATTTTGCTGAACCACGAACTGAACCGATTAATGTTTCAATGAACCGAAAACCGAACCGTAATTTTTTGCAAAAGTGTTTCGGTTTTGGTTCGATCTCAATCCACAAAGTACGGACCAACGAAAAGACCAGGAATTTCCATTGGAAAAACCAGCAGGTTTGCTTCAAAGGAAGAGTTTCCTCTCTGATACTATTGTTATCCACATAAAAATCATGTTAGGATCAAAAATACCATTTTTTAATATAAATAAATGAAGATGATGATGGGATTGTAATATATTTAAAATATAACTTTTTCCTTTCTTTAAATAAATTCTTCTTTCATTTAAAATAATAATGACTGCTGATTGATTTACTTATAGATTGATACTGAATGTGTAATGTTTATATTGGATAAATTATTTCTGAATAGTATTTCAAATGATTAATTTAGTTGAACCGAACCGAAGCACTTGTCAAAATTCCCCTCTGAACCGAACCACTTCCAAAAATTTAGAACCGAACCACTTCCAAATTTTGAAGTGGTTTGCAGCTCTGCTTTATACTTTAAAAGTATTCATTGACTATATTTAGGCATGAATCTATTTGTACCCTTTATCTTGGCATAAGCTATTCTTCCTCTACAGCATGCCACGGCATGGATTTTCCTTGCATTAACTTTACGTGGCTATCTCCCTTTGAAGAGGACAACAATTAAGAAATTTAGCTTTGTTGCCGACTTGAAAATGGTCATCTAAACCAATAACTTTTGCACTTAAAGGAAAATTTCGAGCGATTTAGCATGTAATACAACAAAACATGAACAGAATTAAAATATTCAGTCTTTTGTGCATAAAATAAGCCATTTCCCATGATCATAAGTTAATATTTAGGTAATTTATATCCACATCAGTGAAGGGCTGCATGGCATTTTGGGGTTTCTCCATACCATTTCCCATGCTTTCTTATGGAAATAGTATTTTGTTGACTGGTCTGCAAACCTAGACCAAGTTCTACCTTTGGTCCATAGGATGGCCCATGAAACTTTAGAATTCGATAGCTTCAATGGTGTAAAAACGTATAAAGAATATACATACACACACACTAAAATATTTATAAGATTATCAACAACTACACTTGTGAATAATTTTAAAACATTTTCATTAGTCTTTATTTAAAAAATGATAAATAAATAAAATTGTTTGTTGTTTCTATGGATAACAGAATGTCAATTGATTGCTTCTCAAAACATCGTTTCTTTCCTGCCTAATCTCACATCTCAACTTCTTTGCTTGGAACAGAATCCCATTTTTAGGAAATCTTTCTTCCAAATCCAAATCCCTGATACTCAACATTTTGCTTTTATTATTATTATATACATTTTCTAATTTCATACTACACTGTACATAATCAAAAGTCTTAACTATATCAGATAAATGATAATGAGGACAAAATATGTGAGATCAATTGTAGGACAGAACGTTACAAGGAGATGTTTTACCCTAGGGCTATTAGCGATTAAAATAGGAGAGTCGGGCATTTAAACGAGGATTGTTAGGTATACATTTGGTGCAATGCGCCCCCACCCCACCCACCAGCATGGTGAATTGTAGGGTGAGGTGTAGATGCACATATTTGTCAATGATTTTATAGCAATATCAACTGGG
Organism: Uropetala carovei; assembly: GCA_036926305.1. Taxonomy (NCBI): domain Eukaryota; kingdom Metazoa; phylum Arthropoda; class Insecta; order Odonata; family Petaluridae; genus Uropetala; species Uropetala carovei. The sequence continues at coordinate 7,859,544 of JAXCHB010000188.1, forward strand.
TTTTATTTTTAACATTTGGATTTTGAGTCAGCCATGATAGAACTTTACTTGATTTGGAAAATTAAGTACAGATGGAGCAGCAGCAATGATTGGACATAAATCTGAGGATGCAGCCCGAATTAAGAGATCTGCTCACACATATTATTGCAATCCTCTGTTTTTTACAACGTAAACAACTAGCTTAAAAAAATAATGCCAGAACTCATCGAAGTATTTTCACAAGCAGTTAAAATTATAAATTTTGTGAAAGCAAGAGCTAATAATTCAAGATTGTTTTCTGTGCTGTGCGAAGAGATAGGTACTGATCATACTTCACTTCTTCTGCATAGCAATATACGCTGGTTTTCTTTAGGTAAGGTATTGACACAGCTAGGGGAGCTAAAAACAGAGGTGGAAATATTTTTGAAAGAGAGGAACTCTGATTTAGGAATACTTTATGATAATGGAAATTGGTTTTCAAAACTTGCGTATTTAAGTGGCATATTCAGCATCTTCAATGAACTCAACCCCTCCCTGCAAGGACGGTTGTTATTTAAGTGTCATGAATTACAAAATAATAACGTTGCAGAAAAAGTTATTAATTTGGTTTAAAAGAATTGATATAGGTATTTATGATAGGTTTCTTCAGTACTGTCAAATAGTAACTGTAAACACATTGTTTCAGATGAAAAGAAGATTAATACTTATATAAAAGCACATCTGAATGCACTTAGTAAAAAATTTCAGGTTTATTTCTCGACATCTGAAGAAATTTTTAAGTGTAGCCTATGGATACAAGATCCTTTTGCACATCAATCTGGGTTTCAAGTTACACCATTGGAAGAAGGCAAACTCATCAAACTGGACACTGACAGTACATTGGAAACAAGATTTATGGAATAGTTGCTTCCAGCATTTTGGATAAGTATTAGGAACGAATATAGCACAATGAGTGAAAAAGCTTTCAAGATTTTCCAACCATTCACTTCGACATACTTATGTGAAGCAGGATTTTAAGCTATAACATCAATTAAAAAAAAAGAAATCGACCATCTGGATGCTTGTACGCGATTAGCTCTTTTAATAAACTCCATTGAGCACAGATTGGAGTCATTAATAAAAAGAGTTCAAGAACAGAAATCGCATTAGTTTTTTAGCACATAATTTCAATGTCTTTATATTTTTACATATTAAATAAGAAAAACACTAACCATGTAATTTATTATATACAACAATTTATAATAGAATATAAAAGGTTTTATTCAGCAATTTTACTAATAAAATATCAGTTACTTCAATTTTATTTTGTTTCTTTTTCATTTTTGACTATTTCAAATAAAGTTTTGAAGTTCCTACAGTCTGGACAAAATTACCGTACTTTGGGATTGATGTTTGAGGCGGCTTGGGTGCAATGTTGCCAGCATGTGCATAACAGATGCCCCCAAACTCGTGTTTCAAATATTTTTGCGACTGAGAGAGAGAGAGAAGAGAAAGCGTCCCAAAACGTGACCATGCGAGAACCAATAGAAACGAAGGAGGTTCAAGTTCATTCTCTCTCAGGCCTCCGTTGTGTCAACTTCGAGTCTCTCTGTGCTGTGTTGCCTTTTGCTTTGTGAGCCCACTGAAAGGTGCATTCCAGTGTAGTAGATATGGCAATGCTGAGTTTCAGTTCTCTCCCCAGATGACGTCCCCCCCCCCCCACCTCCTAGCAGCGGAGACACACGAGCAGTCCCGAGTATGTACGAAATGTCAGTCACAAAGATATCTGAAACGGATAATAACATAGACTGAAAGTATTTTGTTTGCAGGGGACATAGCAGCAATGCAGCATGGTTTCTCTTAGCAACACTTCCCTCCCTCCACCTGTGATTGGCTGCGAGGGAGCGGAGTCTTTCCCACCAAGCCCTCACCACTACTCTACCCCAAAGTGTCAATCCCAAATTAATTTCGTCCATAGTATAGCCATTAATTCATGGCTATTACCATTTTCCCAATTTAAAGACGGCGAAATTACAACCAGGACTGAACCATATTCTACTTTTTTATATGGGTTGTTTTAAGGTCCATATCCTTCAATTGGAAATATGGCAGTACGATAAGATTTAAGCTTTCCCTTTTATCATATACTAGCTGAAAGTACCCGGCGATGCCCGGGTTATGCCAGATGACTTTGGCGAATAAAATTATGTATTACTAGGGGGCAAGCCTCCTGCTCGCTGTCGCTCACCAATCCCCCTCTTTCCTTTGCGTGCTGTTTCTTCGTTTCTACCATATTCGATTTACATTAATTTCAAGGGTTTAAATGAATTTAATTTTACCTTTATGACAGCAATTGTTAAGAATACATCCTCGTTCACCATCAAATGTCAGAGCTCCACAATTTGCACAAATATTTTTCGGAACACATATTCTTAACAATTCTACTGCATCGACTGTGTTTTATCCTGCATATCCAATGGCTTGTCTCCGTCTTCGTAAAGCTTGTCATTATTCAATTTTATCTTCAGTCATATTTTCAATTCTCTGCGAAGCACGGCGTTGTTCAATTTGATCTTCAGTCATATTTTCAATTCTATGGGAAGCACGGCGTTGTTCAATTTGATCTTCAGTCATATTTTCAATTCTCTGCGAAGCACGGCGTTGTTCAATTTGATCTTCAGTCATATTTTCAATTCTATGGGAAGCACGGCGTTGTTCAATTTGATCTTCAGTCATATTTTCAATTCTCTGCGAAGCACGGCGTTGTTCAATTTGATCTTCAGTCATATTTTCAATTCTCTGCGAAGCACGGCGTTGTTCAATTTGATCTTCATTCATATTTTCAATTCTATGGGAAGCACGGCATCGTTCAACTTGATCTTCAGTCATATTTTCAATCCGGCGACTTCGTAATAACTTTTCATGATTTTGCACATGGTATAACCGTTGTCTTTCACGTGCCTTTTCACGTCTCCATTCATTCATTTTTAACATAAAGCAAAGAAAGTATTAAAACCAATAATTGAAACAAAAAGAAAAACCAAAACTAAAGAACAAATGACTATGAACAAAGAAACACAGAAAGCACACGTCAGGATAAACTAATCCGAAGAATAGATTATTGTTTATAGTAACAATGTAAACAAATATAATAAAATTGATAGCAACCATGTAAACAAATGCTATTACCATTAATTAGTTACATTTTCATTATTTAATTTTCAAGATAACAAATAAATTATTACTGGCACGAAAAATAAAATTATATTACAATTTCATAACTCATAAAGAATCTTTAAATATCTATTTAGAGAGAGAGAAAGAGAGGCACGCACAGGCAAGCCGCTGTCGTCTAAAGGGACTTCAGTGCATATGAACTGAAATAATCGGGGACAACAATACCCGTAACCATGGAATCTTAGTATTGAAATGTTAAAAAATTACAAAATATCGAGTATAAATTCAAAATATGAGAGAATATGCATTAGATTGAGTATTCGACGATAAGAATAAGAATCCTCATTCATTTGTTTTAGCGTAAATTTCATATCGATAACATAATTTTAAGATATTTTAAAAAGTAAAAGAATGAAAGCCTTCAAACCAAAAATGTGATATTTACGTGTTATCTTATGGGAAACGACATTCATCCTGTGAGGGTCAAACCCGTGACCTCATTCAAAATTTTTTTTAGTTATAACGTAGAGATTCATTAAAACCGAAATCCTGAGAAATTTCAGACACCTCAGTAAATTTTTAACCGAGTTATGCAGCATGATGGTAATGACCATTACGATTTCATAATATAGAGAGATATGGTAATACAATCATTTCTCCCTTTGCGCACCTCAAAACATGTATTTCCATTGAAATCTCGATTTCGAATTTTTTCAAGAAAACTATAATTTCTCTATACTACATATATTAGAGAAAGTAAAAACTAATTCTGGGATATCTCTGATACCTATGAATTTGGCAAACTTTTATGTTTTTCATATTATTCAAATACAGGCAGTCCTCGACTTTCGTACATAATGCGTTCCTGAAAACGTGTCCGATTTTATAATATAGAGAGATAGAGCAAAATGCAATAAAATATTTAAATAATTGCACAGATAAACACTGCTGTATGGACAAAGATGGCGACGCAGTAGAAACTGGTGGTCTGGTGGCTGGCAACCAGCACCACACGAAATATTCGTTCGTCATTTAGCTGATGCGCGAAAGTCTGATCAGCGCACATAAGGCGGTTCAGGGGTGTCAATGTATGCTATCTTGGGTTCTTGTTCCCTTGTATTATACTAAGGTTATCACACACATAGTGTAATTGATTATTATCTTTTTATAATTTATCGTTATTTGTTTTTCATTATTCTTTTTTCTCAAGAAATTTTTATTACTGTAAGAGTTACATTTATTCGTACTGTTTGTAACACAGTGCTTCTATCCTTACCATAATCTAGTCGTTGACTATAGTTATTATATCTTGGTATTAAGTTCCCTTTTTCTTGTTTACGTCTATTTATTTTTTTGTATTTTTTGTGAAATTATCTTTGTTTATAGCAGTGTCTTTTCTGGCAGAGGTGGAAGACCAGCTGTTGCTGAACCCCAATACCGTTTTAAAGGCTATGAGTTGGATAATAAATTACTTTGTGATTAATGAAACTTAATGCGTGATTTGTGCCTACAATGTGATTACCAGCTGTAAATAAATATTATTATTATTAATGTGCGAGTTGTACGAATATCGAACGCAAGAAAGTCGAGGACTATACGAAATCCCTCTTTTTTCATTAAAGCATTTGCTATTTTCATAGCTTTTTTTGTAATATAGCCTAAACTTGGCCCCAAAGAGAGTGATGATTGAAATGAAAGAAAAGCCGGTAAAAAGGGCAAAAAAAGTGACGGGTTTGGAGAAGAAAATTGAAGTTTTAGATAGGCTTGCGCATAATGAATTTGCTTCGTCAGTTGGTAAATTACTTGGTGTGAACGAGTCCACAATAAGAACGATTAAGAAAAGTGAAGAAGTGATCACGAAAGTCCCGCTGAGTTCAACTGTCATTCACGAGAAAGCCAAGCTACTGCACAATCATTATGTCTCAAATTGTTTCGCAGTCTGCTAACGGGATATCGCAAACGTCATTGAAGCGTGTGTAGATCGGTTCCTTGCTCTTTAATAAAATGTGGCGTTTATTCAGAATGCCACAGTACGTATTGTATTATTATGTTTGTTCTTCTCCTTCACAATTGTACACACACTCGACCGGCTTAAGTCCAATGAGCATCCAATTGAAGCTGAAGATTCGCCGCTTTTGGCACGCCTAATTATTTCCATCTTTGTCCCAATCGTGTTAACTTTATGAGCCCTACGTTTCTTTCCACTTGTATTAGCACTTTCAGTTTTCCGTTTATCACTCATGTTTATAAAATAATACGTGTAAAATGCACAAACAAAGAAACACTGCTGTACGTACAAACAAAGATGCTAACGTTGCCGAGACTGAATAATAATAATAATTTATTCATTATTAACCGACTTTACAGTGGTATTAATCTTGTCAAATTTCAGTACAATATTAAAAAACATTACACACAAATCTTACATTACATACAATACGTATATTATTACGTAGCATACTTTAATTTATTAAAAGTGTTGGCTTGGCTGACAGATAACACCATTATGCGATAGCTCGAAATGTCTGATCATCAGCTGACGAAAGAAAGTCCGAATTCGGCGTTGTTCGGCGTACAAAAGGTGGTTTAGGGGTAAGAATTTGCAATGTACGAAAGAGCAAATTGTACGAAAGTTGAATGTACGAAAGTCGAGGACTGCCTGTATATGTCCTTTCTTTTTTATATAACAATCAATGCAACCGTTTATGTAGAATATCAATGAAGAGAAGATAACCATGTAATGTGTTTAAAATAATAACATGTGTCCCTATTCTCATTTAATTAAAAATTTATGCCTGAGTCTATTTGCATTAATAAACACTATGGATGTATAATGTAATGGTTCTACTTACAAAGAGATAAGATTCCAGCATTCAAACGATGATAGGAAGACTCAACTGCTTTGATTGAATCGTTAGAAACGCTTCCCATATGCAGTTAACCACAGTTAACTGACAATGAGTAATTATCCGTAATATTTATGTTGCTATGTATAAATGTTGACATTGCTACAGCAATAATTTCGATGCTAAAACAAAGTGTGAAGCGAATAACGCTATTCTTTCACCTATTTGAAGGTTTAATTGGCATTAACTGAAATGGAGGCAACAATGACGGTCGCCTTGACAACGTCCGGAAAGAGTACGAAATATCCGTAACATTTCAAAAACAATTGCATAAATTCTGAATGATTCGACCGTGTAACAAGTACACATCGCAAGAATAAGATAGTATAGAGTTTTAGTTGTCGAATAAACCAAAAATGAAGAAATTCGGTCCATATTTACGTTTTAATGAATGAAGGAAAAAACCTTGCACTCTGAAAAATCAAAAATCTCATGTAAACTTATTGGAAAATAAAATTGTCTCCTGAAATCGAACCCAGGTTGATTTTGGAAATTCCGGGTACTCTATGTTACTCGTAGACTCATATGAAGTCAATTTGCAAAGTTTGGTCCCGATAGCTCAAAGGGTGTGGGAATGTATAAGGAACAGACAGATGGACAGAGATTCAATTTTATTGGGATATGAGGAAAGAGTTGAAAAAATCTGCCATGACAAGGAATCGAACTCGGGCCTTCCACTTGCTGGGCAGATATTCTACCACTGAACTACCGTGGCAGACTAATTCTCCTGTTTCAGAATGGGAATATTTTCCTAGGTTGGGACCAAGCTAGCTATGCTAGTATCAATCAGACCCAACAGATGTCCTCAAGGAGATACATCAAAGAAAACCCCTACCCTCTCAAATGATGAGAATGCCATGATCTAAATTGATAGAAAGGATGATCAGAAGATCCTTATGCGACAGGCATAAGCTGTTATGATGGGAAATGAGGAAACAGGTGAAAAAATCTAAGAAAACATTCCCGTTCTGAAACAGGAGAATTAGTCTGCCACGGTAGTTCAGTGGTAGAATATCCGCCAGGCAAGTGGAAGGCCCAGGTTCGATTCCCGGTCATGGCAGATTTTTTCACCTGTTTCCTCATTTCCCATCATAACAGCTTATGCCTGTCGCATAAGGATCTTCGGATCATCCTTTCTATCAGTTTATTCAAGTTTATTATATAAGATTTTAAACCACTTTAATACCAAAATATCGATATTTTGGTATATACTTCAATGTCTATTCAAACCAAATTTCTGTTAATAACAAGAGGGGTCTGCAAAGATATGGGAACTTTGTAAAAGGTCCACGGCACCAAAAAGGTTGAGAAACACTGCTTTAAGAGATATGACAAAAAGGTTTGTCACCAGTAAAGTGGTACCCCTGATTGGTTTACATGATTTTCTTATTTTCTTTGATTGTAACTCTTTAAGATTTTTATTAGCAAATGAAGAACTGAAAAGGTTTGGCTGAAACTGGTCAACCGGAAGTGGATGTTTATATTCTTGTCACTTTTCCCATTTTTCCAAATATCCCCTTTAGATCTCAATTTATCTAAATATTTGTCATCAAAGTTGTAGACAATGTAATTACCTGCAAGTTTTGTTTAATGGTGATGATGATGATAACGAAGACACTGATGAAGATGACAAAGAACTGGTTGGTGGCAAATATGAAAATGATGATGATGTTGGCTGTGGGTTGGTGTTTCTCTAGCTCAGTGGTTTTCAACCTTTTTTTCTGCAACCCTAAACTGACCACCAATAGCACCTAAGAGACCTTTTTAGGCATGTTCCAGTATTAGTGCCTATTAGCTCCATTCTTTCCATCCATATGTTAGTTCTTGGCTTCTACCAAATGGATTTTCATAAAATTTGATAAAGTTTTATTTTGATCTGATTATTAGTTTTTGAGTTAGAGAACCCACAAAATTCCTATCTCGCACAGATAAACAAACACAGATATCATTTAGAAAATAATGAAAATGTATTCAGGGGATGTTAAAACATGTATAACCGTTGAAATCTCAAATGCGATTTCTTTTGCAAAACAATACTTTCTTTATACTTCATATGGAGAAAGTAAAAAACATTAAAGTTTATCTCCAAAGCCATAAGGCTATATGGAATTTCACACGTGTTTTGTAATTCAATGCAAAAAATTAAGCTAAAATAAGCTAACTTGTTAAGCACCTGTTGTAAGCTATTTTCTCTTAAGTGGTTATAATACAGCAAGAAGTATATCAATTAGCATTACTGCTAATGAATACCTGAAATTTCAAACCAAAAAAGAGGCAATGAATACTATTACTGCCAAGATGTGATAATTAAAAGATTAAAAACAGGTGGTGATGAAGTTCACCACTATAAAATATACTCACTGACATAGAAAACAACAAGCAATGGTGGAGTGAGCAGGAACTGATCCAGTAGCAGTTTCTTCACTATTGTTTTCACTGCAGTTCCAACATACCTTTTGTCCAACCATTTGTACCTATTAAAATAAGAAAATATAAATAATTCAAATACTAGATGAACTGATACTATAGCACAAAAAATGTTTTTAAATTAAACAGTCTCCTGTCATGTTTGCCAAATGTATTTAAACTACTAAGCCATCAAACAATAACATGCAGAATATAAGACTGAGTTACTAAACTATTCCCATTAATTTAACTTAGGCTATTACATACCTGCATTAAAAAATTCTCTATTAATATCATAACATTACACATCTATTAAATTATAACTAATAGGAGTTAGAACTGGACTAATACAGACTGTCATACAGTAACTGAAACATACACACACATATATAATTTAACAGCACTCAATTTTTATTGCAAAGCAAATGACAGGACAAAGCCATTACACATCCAATGCTTCACTATACAAAAACATCGCAACTGACAAACGCTGAATTGTCTCTAGTACGAGATTAAAATGAATTTACGAGGTCTCAATACTTATATTTTCCAACCACATTCATGCTGTGGTTCCCAAAACTACAGTTTTATTCATTCACAATCGCACTAATTCCTCACCAGTAGTAGTAAACTTGAGGGAAGAATCCCAAACCAAGGACTCCATAATGGGTGATTATTCTTGCATCATATGGAGCAGGTTTCCCATTGTTCTGTGTGACAGAGAGCAGAAGAGATTGGATCATTACGTATCCAACCAAGTAATTGTTGAGTGACAAGCAATAAGCAATCACATTCCACATTCCGAAGCACATAAAAATTATAACTAGCAAATTTTGCACATAACATGGATAACCCATATGAAAATTTAAAGAAAAATCAGTGAATTTTCATTTAAGGGTTTGGGAAATATACATTAAATGAAAGAACCAAATACCATGCGTATAAAATATTTGGATAAATGAAAGTTCCAATCACTGCATATCTTTTCAGAACACCAGTGTCATAAGGCTGGGGATTATCTTTCACCTGGAATAAAATAGGAACATGATCGAATAAAATAAAAGAAAGAAAATTGAAAATAATACAATCAGAAGCGAGGGGTAGTTTCTTATAATCTGACTTCGCTCACAAGTATTTTCCTTGTCAAAGTTTGTTGCGAAAATTCAGCTCCCACATATAGTGTTCCATAAACTAAGGAGTTCACTATGACAGGATGTTTTAAGAATATCATCTTGGCGGCGTTAATAATTGCCATCACAACAGTGCCCAAGACTCCTTTGTCACGCTGAAATTGTTTGAGAAATAAAAAACATAAGATAAACAATACTAATCGATAGTTTACGTAAGAATATTGGATAATACAACGGGAAAGGATATAAAACGCACAAGAGATTAACCTACAATACGTCAAGAGCATTTGGACCCTTTATGACGGAATTGACCTCCGTTCCGGACCACCCTACTCCAGGCTCGCGACCAGGCCTCTGAAACTCCCTTAGAAACGGCTGTTCCGAAGTTTAGCGGAAGGGGATAACCAGATGGCAATAGCGTCGCTCTTAGCGTGACGTCATACAGCGGCTTTCTCAAATCTGTTTAAGCATCAGATTTGAACATCGAAGGTTCATTTTGTATCAAAATCACTATTACAGGAATTTCATGAATTTAAACTTATACGATATATGGGATGAAGCATTGAAACAATCTATATATATATATATATATAACGCTTAGGTATGTATGCTTTGTTGATTACCGTTACCAAGTAACCATTTATTACCCCATAAGAATTGGAATCGGTGCAAGGCATTTTTAATTTCTTTTTAAAATTACTTAAAATTATTATACGAAGTCCGGACTCGAAGTATTAAACGGAAAAATGAGTGAAAATAATTATTTTATAAAACAATACGAATTTATGCTGAATTTGCTTAAATATTTTAACTGCATAAGAACGAGAAGTTTTGAAATTTATAATGGGAAATTTTATTTTTTAGTTTTGTAATAATTCTCCAGAGACGATCATTAGAGTCAATGAAATATAGCTGTGGTTTAAAAATGCCGGTTATTATAAGGTGTTCAGTCGTTGGTTGCGGGAATACACGGGAAAGTCCTGGCATCAAGTTTTTTACTTTCCCGATTGACAGGAAGTTGTAAGTAATTTCTATTTTTCGATTTCGACGATTACGATAAATCTCGTAGTCAAACTCCCTACTTTGGTATCTAAAATACTTCAATTTGCTATTTTTATGAAGATAGGTAGTAATTACACGTTATGTATGTGATTTAGAGGCCATCGTCATAGAAGCTTCTGACAGATTTGGCTCATCTACGAAAAAATTGTTGCATTAAAATTTTTCAAGGGGTCAGAAAATGGTCTGAAATGCTTTAACCAGCCTAGACATACTCCAATGCATAGATGTCGTACCTGCAATTATCATTTCCTTTGTTGGTAACTTGGTGCGCAGAATTATTTCTGTAGGGCAGCGTTTCCCAATTTAATTTTGCTACGGAACCCTTGCAACTCGAAAGAGAAGTTGCGGAACCCCAAACAGTTATTTTGTTTATAAGGTGAAAATCGAAGCACAAGTAAGTACAGATAATAATAAAGATAGGTCATGTGATCAACATTTCGTCTATTTTCATATATTTAAAGATAAAAATCGTTTATATGAACGGCATCTAGTCGATTTCTGTATTTTGTTTTTGTTGTTGTGTATTTCGAGAACCCAGTTTCGCATAAGTACGTGCTCGCGAATGGTAATAACTCTATAATTGCCCGTCATGATAAGTCTGAATATTCATGATATAAGCTGCCCCAAAATGTAATCAGAGAAACTTCTTTAAATGTTTGTATTAAATGGACATCTGAAGTGATTTCGATTAAATTTTCATAATCTAGTGCAGATAATCCTTCTGGTTTCTCTGTTATACTGAATGGATTCCGAATCCAGTTATTGTTCTCATTGATGTTTGGAAAATACTTCCTGATGTTGGTGTATAAATTGCAAAGATGATCTACAATGTTGCTCTGAATTTCTTCTTCAAGTTTGCATTTGTTTTCTTCAAGGAAATCATTGAATGTTGGAAACCAATCCAAATTATTTTGTTATACAGACGAAATCCAAAACTAGCTTCCGGGAGAATGACAAAATTTTATCTTTCGCATTGAAAATAGTTACATTCTTTGTGCGGATGTATTTAAATCTGACCGTTCCAAATACTAATTCCAATACTTACTACCTAAAACAAGATCCCATCGAGCATAAATGCTTTGACAACCCCAATGTACCAAGTCACAAATGAAGCAATCAATTTCTTTGGCACAATTAAAAATGTGTATAACTTTTTCTTTTCTGGCAGGTTGTGAAAAATCATGTAGACTTGACATTAAAACCTCTGTCTGACACTAGATGAGAAAGCAAGATTGAAGCAATTAAAACATCAAGATTTACCTTGCCAGAAAGTTACGATGCTTTATTTGATGAGTAAGGTAAGCAAAATTTATATTTTTCTTGTGTAACTTTACATTTCTAATGTGTTATGATCGGAATACAGTGAAGTAGTTGTCAAGCATCTTCCTATCAAGGTGGCAGTTGGAGAAGATGTCACCTATGCTGCTCCAGGAAAGCAGAAAAAAGAACAAAATATACTTGTTCTTTAAGTGTATTACCACTTTGTCCCCACCCATGATTTCTTAAATTTCATGGAAAGTAAACTGCATTTTGTAAATGTAAAATTTTGTATGTTTTGTATTGTGCACTGCATGCACAAAATGTGCTGCTGTATCTTCGTGCATAAATTAAGAGGACTCTTCCTGGTACCATGTTTGTTAAAATATTTTGCTATGTAAATGTGTAATTTAGATGTGTGTTCCAAGTTTAGGTAACTTTTAGGTAAAATAATTACTTTTTCAATTTCATTACTTTTGTAAAATATGTGCGGGATAGAGTTTTAGTATCATTGTGTGAAAAAATAAGAGGAACTCTTCCTGGTACCATGTTTGTACCCATATTTAGCTATGTAAATAAGGTGTGTTTCCAAGTTTAGGGAAACTTTAGATGAAATAAGTTTTTTCAATTATATTACTTTTATAAAAAGGTGTGTGTTTATTGGGATATATAGTTCCTGCATATTTTTCTTTTAAGTTAGGCAAATAAAAAATATTTTTGATGTAAATATCTCTTCCTTCGTCAGTGTTACAGACAAAAATCACCACTTTATTTAAAAAATTCTAAGTTTCTATAATTTAAACTGGAAAGTGTTCAAGCTCGCAAAGTAAATTTTTATTAAAGTTTCTGAAAACTAATGAATGTAATCTAATAATGCGTTGTATATTAAAAGTTATAAAATTTTTGCTTGGTATTAATAAAAATTCTAGATTATGTAAATGTTATGAGTTTTACCTTCTGTGAACCTAAACGCGTGTGCAAGATATTTGTATATGTGATTTGATCGAACGTTTAAATAAATATATTCATATTTCCATTGAATGCATTGTATATTAAAAGATAAAAATTTTTGCTTGGTATTGATAAAATTTCTACATTATGTGAATGTTATGATTTTTACCTCCTGTGAACCTAAAAGCGTGTGCAAGATATTTGTATATGTGATTTCACCAAAATTTTAAATAAATAAATTTATTCATATTTCCATTGTATTATATTCATTGTTTATAATGAATTCCCTCGGATTTTTTTTTGTGTATATTTCATTGACTCTAATGATCGTCTCTGGAGAATTATTACAAAACTAAAAAATAAAATTTCCCATTATAAATTTCAAAACTTCTCGTTCTTATGCAGTTAAAATATTTAAGCAAATTCAGCATAAATTCGTATTGTTTTATAAAATAATTATTTTCACTCATTTTTCCGTTTAATACTTCGAGTCCGGACTTCGTATAATAATTTTAAGTAATTTTAAAAAGAAATTAAAAATGCCTTGCACCGATTCCAATTCTTATGGGGTAATAAATGGTTACTTGGTAACGGTAATCAACAAAGCATACATACCTAAGCGTTATATATATATATATATATAGATTGTTTCAATGCTTCATCCCATATATCGTATAAGTTTAAATTCATGAAATTCCTGTAATAGTGATTTTGATACAAAATGAACCTTCGATGTTCAAATCTGATGCTTAAACAGATTTGAGAAAGCCGCTGTATGACGTCACGCTAAGAGCGACGCTATTGCCATCTGGTTATCCCCTTCCGCTAAACTTCGGAACAGCCGTTTCTAAGGGAGTTTCAGAGGCCTGGTTCGTGTCCAACCACGAAGACGATATTTTCGCCTAATCAAAGGCAATTGTTTTTATACCTCTCCTCCCTCTAATGACTCAACTTTAAACTTCCTGCTTTTCGAATCCAAAGTTTTGATATTTCAAGAGTAACTATAATTCTATAAATGAACATTAGAAACTTAAATTTTCAAAAATGAATGCTATGAGTAGTTACAATAACTTTGACAACGTTGTGAGAGTGATCCGGCAGGAAGTAACCCATTTCGTTTATAATTGAATAAACCGCATACACTGGTATAAACACCATTTAATAATAAAAATAATTATTGCAGAAATTTTAAAATCATCTATTGTTTAAATGTATCAGCGCCGCTTGGATTTTCCGAATATAGAAACAACTGGTATCACTTCCGTTACCCATTCATAGAGAGGCAAGCAATCCAAGCAATACATTCTAAAAATAATTCGCTCATTGGCCAGTAGATGGTAATGACATGGAAGAATAATTCTTCCATGGTAATGAGACTCAAAGTGAAACAGCGGCGGCAAGAAAAGTTATGGAGAGCTGTCAAACTCCTTCCTGTTTCTAAAGTAAGGACCTGGTGAATTTCAAGCTTCAGTATCAATTGGTGATGAGTGAGATAGAAACCACGAATGTCATAGATCTATTCTGTAGGTTTCTCGTAGCCTTTTCAGCAAACTAGTGAAGTGATTTACCCTCAATGGTCGAATAATGTGCTTTGATTACACAGTCCAACAAATGAAAAGTTTTTTTTGTTTCCTTTGCTAAAATAGGTGTTTCTTATAGACATTTTTGTGCTGAATACTAATCTGTTTTTAAAAGTTTTGTATCACGTATACTTTTTGAGAAATGAACATAGGTGTGTTTACGATAAGGAAAGTGAAATATGCCTTCTCTTACCTAAAATATTTTGGCTGATCACTTCGTCTTATAGGATGACTGTGGAATTTCTCGGATGAGACACCAACAATAATCAGCTAACATGGAAGAACTCCACTTTCCTTGATATCATTGTTCCATGGTGGAAATATCTTGGTAGAACCTTTCTCCATGATCATCACTGACCTCGCCCAAATTGGCAGGAAAAAATGCAGATGGGAATCCAGAAAATGTAATTTAAGGTACATATTACAACCTAAATTATGATATGCCTGTAGCATTACTGCCACAATATTTTCGTAATTTGAAGACTTCACTTTTCCCAAAAAAATTTCTGTAACCTGCTTAAATCCAGTCCAGGCAGCACGTTCCTTCTGGTTTAAAGATTCCTCAAATTTTGTGTCTGAAAGTAGTTGCCTAATTTGAGGGCCAATAAAAATGCCTTCTTTCAGTTTGGACTCGCTAATCTTTGGAAATTTACTATGGAGGTACTGAAAACCTGGACCATCACGATTCATTGCCTTCACGAAGTTTTTCATAAGTCCAAGCTTTATGTGTAATGGTGGAAAGTATACTTTTTGTGGGTTCACCAATGGTTTATTTTTATTATTTTTTTCTCCTGGCGTTAGTCATTCACGTAATGATCCTTTTTCGCTCTACTATCCCATTCACAGAGAAAACAACAGTATTTTGTATATCCACTTTGTAATCCAAGTAGAATTCCTATTACCTTAAGGTCACCACATATATTCCATTTATACTTATCATAATTAATTTTTTCTAAGAGGGACTTCATATCTTTATAAGTTTCTTTCATATTGACTGAATGTGCAAGTGGGATGGATGGCTTAGTGTTACCATTGTGAAGAAGACCAGCTTTCAAACTTATTTTTGATGAGACAATGAAAAGTCGCCATTCTTCTGGTTTATGATCTTGACCCAGGCATTTCATTAATCCATTTACATCGTTACAGAAAGTTAGTTCCCCGCATTCTCAGAAAACGTTAATTTGGTCTTTTTGGCGGTTCCGAAAAGCAGTTACTTTGGTTTCCTTTTCAAGAAGATTCCATCCTTGAAGGCGAGAGGCTAAAAGCTCTGCCTGAATTTTTGATAGATTGAGATATCTGACAAGATCGTTTAACTCTGATTGAGTAACTAAATGGGGGCTTTTTGAATCATCAGCTTCAAAATCTGTATCATAACTATTGTTTTCTACAAACATCGGCTCTTCATCTCTGCTCTCCAAATCTGAATTTGTTGGTGGTCTTGGCACTGGTAAGTCAACAGAATGTGGAACTGGTCGAATAGCTGATGCGAGATTAGGCACAATTTCACCGTCATCACGGAGTAAATACAACTACTCTCATTTCTTGAAATCTATACGTGATACAAAAATTTTTAAAGTACATTCGGATTCAGCATAAAAAAGCTCAGAATCACCTAAGATTTTTAAGGGAACAAAAATTGTGTTTAACAGTGTTATTTTTACGCGTATGACATGGAAATATTTTTCGATTAAGAAAGCAAAGAAACAGTCGCGAACGCGACATCGCTCTTTTAATCAAAGTAAGATATATCGGTGTAAGATTATGATCCTTATTTTATTCTACGTTATAATATTGAAATATTTTCGATGTTAGAATATTAACCTTTATTATATTTTATAGAATTGTCGTTATCGAACTCAATGATGCAGTTTATATAATTATCCTGGCAATAAATATCGTCTATACCTATTACATTTCTTTGAGGAATTAAAATCTACTTTTGTTTCCAATGTGGAAAAATAATTTTAATACTTAAAAGAATATTTGATGAAGAATAATTCACTGGACAACAGAAAAACACTTATTTTTGATTATTTGTTGAAAAGTTATTGCATTTGATGCGGCACAATGCGTGAGCTGAGAAGACTACGGATAGATTGTGTCGCAGCCTAGCGGTGGTTATAGCGGCGACGAATCTAACCGTGGACTCTTCGAGCCATGCGCATCTCGGTGCTTCAAATGCTAATAACTTTTTAACAAATAATTGTAATTCAGTTCTTGAAAAAATACTTTAAAGTAGGGAAAGTAAGCTTCAAATTTACGCTTACCAAAATTTTTTACGATTTATTTTCGGAGAGTTATGTCATTTTCAATTTAAAAAATTTCCGTTTTTTCACAAAAATGTCAGTTTTGTGTTTGTGGCTTCTACAGTAATTTATTTTTGAACATGCATTTTTGTAATACATAGTAGCAACCTTTTGGAGTAATAAGTCGCAAATCAGATTGCGTTATCATTTTTTGTTGCCATCTGAGAATTTTCGAGAAAAAATCGACTGAAAAAATAGATTTTTGCAGTTTTTAAAAAAATGGAGGGTGATGGAAAAAAACGGATTGCGGATTTGTTTTCAGCGTGCCGAAATCATAAAGAATCACCCTTCAAAGTTCAGGAAACAAAAATGCTGTCGAACAGTGTTATTTTAAAAGTGAAAATAAATTGAAATAGTGCGCAGATTTTGAAGTGTTAATCGGTAATAGGTTTGGCTTGAACTATTTCATTATAAAGGGTAATACATAAAGAATCGAGCATGAAGAGTTGCAAGGTTTGCCGCGAAAATACTTATTTAAAAGTTGTTCTGGGAAAGGTTTTATTTGTCACAGACCGACACAGTAGTGTACTATGTTAAATGGTTGTCAAAAAACAACAGCAACTACCTTTATGAACTCCAAACAAAGGAACTACGCCAATACCTTCAGTACGTGTTCGAGCAATGGGACGTGGACAGCAGTGGCCTGGTGTCTGTCAGAGTGATCGAGGATTCAGGGAGGCTACACTTCCGGGGAGACGAAACGGTGAGCGACACTGAATGACTCTGTAAAATGGTTTCGATTCAATAGATCTATTGAATTTCAGCGAGAGAAGTTATAATCTCTACATTTATATTTTGAAGAGTGTGTTTATTTCGTATTAACTCGTACATACCTACAGTTACAAAATTTTGCATAAACAATCTGCTGCTTAAACTAACATTGCATTACTGTTTACATCGGAATATGCTGGGTGAAAGGTTTAAATAACTTTTTGTTTTCCATTTGAATAGCATGGGAATGCCTCGAATTCAAGAGTGCAGGACTTTTTTCATTAGAATTTTAAAAGGTGATAGAATTGAGCTATCGACACGAAGTTTATACCAACCTACGGTGAATTGAATAACGTTTCTTATTCATATGGTAACATTTCGCTTTGAATTCGAAATTCCTCGAAAATTGTTTATTTTCCGATTTTAGGCGATTTTTATAGCCATTTTATGTGGATTCTGCATGGCAACCTGCATTGTTGGCTTTCAAATATATTTCAACGAGGATTTAAACAAATCGACAAATAACGCGAAATTTATTTTATTCATTTATTTCTCATGTTTTCTGAGTGTGAATGGCCTTTTTCATTTCATTAGAAGTTCATAATCTACACCAGGAGTCCCCAAACTACGGCCCGCGAGAGAATTTTATCCGGCCCGCCGGCATCTCTCAGCCATTTAGGGTAGGTCTCCAAGGTTTCCAAATTTTTTGAGGACCTACTACTTTCTTCTGAGGAAAGTGGTATGACGCTCAACCAGAGGGCGAAATAGGACTCTAATCATAAGAAGGAGAATGTCACTCAACTTTCTCTCTTTATTCTATAACATTGTATCGTGGTTAATCGTCACATTGTTGCATTGCCTATTTGAACGACGCCTCCGTCCCTACTTCCATAATTGTCATTGTTACAGTTTCTTACACGAGTAATTTGTGCCCTCAGTCTCTCTTAAGGGGAAGTAGGACGACGTCGCTTTAACACTTCTTCATGGCGAGTTGGACTTCAGCTATCACAGTTGAAGATTATTCTACAAAATATCGGTGAGTGTTAAATATTCCAGTGCTTCATTTAGTAGTTACATCGGCTAGAGATAAGTATTTTTCTACTATAAAATCTCCTTTGCATGACAGATTAAATTTTTCATCGGGTTTGTCCCACGGGGACATTATTATTGGATTATGGACGCTCGACTGTACTATGTTCCCTACCGTAAAGTAAAAGTACTTTCTCCCCCTTTCTCTCTTCACTTCACCAATTGTTTTTTTTTGGTTGGTTTGCTTTCGTAAGATGTTTGTTGTTCAGAGGTGTAGGAGAAAGAAATTAACATGCAATAAATTTGAAGTATTTGTCATAAATATTTTCTACCATTTTATCGCAGGAAACACAATCATGTCACTACCAAAGAAAAGAAAAGTGGATTATGAATGCAGAAAGTTTAAAGAAAAATGGACCATTGATTATTTCGTCTGCCATAGAAAGAGAAAATGCTTTGCCTAATTTGCAAAGAATTTATAGCAGTTTTTAAAGAGTACAACATAAAGATACATTATGAAACCAGGCATTTAGAAAAATACGGAACATTAAAAAGAATAACGAATGCAGAAAGTGGAAATCTTAAAGAAATGTTGGGAGAGTCAGCAGAACATTTTAAAAAAGAGTTCAAATAAGAATGTAGCAGCATTTAAAGCCAGCTACATATCATGTTTGTAAACTCATCGCTGACGGAGGAATACTATTTACCGATGGTGAATTTGTGAAAAAATACATGATGAAAATAGCTGAAGTAGTTTGTCCCGATAAGTTAAGTGCATTTGGCAGTATAAGCTTATCTGCAAGTACAGTGACTAGAAGGATTGAAGACTTAGCAGTGAATATTTCTTTAAAGTGTAAAGAAAAAGCTCGTGATTTTGTGTGTTTTTTGTCATCTACATCTACATCTACATGATACCCTGCAAATCACCAGACTGGTGGGTGGCAGGGGGTGCAGCACACCAAGACCTACCTAATAACGTCCCTCGTGGGAATCACTCTCCTGTTATGATCCCGTATGGTCCTTGGAAAAAACGAGCTCTGATATCGCTCGGTCCTACAGTCGATCTCTCGTATTTTATTCTCGTGATCGTGCCTGCCCATGTACGTAGGTGCCTCTAATATTCCTGAGACCTCCTCTAAGAGAACTTCCGACCTAAATTTCTCCAGAAGCCTTAACCTAGCGCTAATTCTGCGATCCTCTAGCGATATCCAATTCAACTCCTTCAAGAGTGATGTGACGCTTAATTTTTGCTCATATTTTTGCTTTACGAATCTGGCTGCTCTGCGTTGGATTCTTTCTAACTCAAGTATCTGTCCCTTTTCGTACGGATCCCATATGCTGGAAGCGTATTCGACCTGAGATCTGACCAATGATAAATAACACGTTTCTCGTACCTGTTCTGTGCTACTTCTTACTATTCTGCCTACGAAGGCCAATTTCTTATTAGCTGCGCCTACGATCCTTCGAATATGCATATTCCACGATAGATCACGACAAATGGTGACTCCTAAATATTTAACGTACTCTGCAGATTGGATATTCAATCTATCAAGTCTGTACTCCGAGTTTAAATCATTGTTCTTACTCTTCCAGAAACTCAATAGGGAACATTTGCTCTGATTAACTTCGATTTTCCAATGTTGACACCATGCTGAAAGGGCGTTTAAATCTTCTTGAAGCGATTTTTGGTCATCCTGACTCGTTATCTCCTTATATAAAACGGTATCATCTGCGAAAAGTCTTATTTTGCAGCGAACTACCGAGCAGATATCGTTTATATATATCAGGAATAGCAGTGGGCCAATAACACTTCCCTGTGGAACACCTGATGCGACTTTTACCGGGTATGAAGATTTCCCATCAATAACTACTATCTGTTTTCTGTTGGAGAGGAAGTCTTTTACCCAACTCACGATATTGTCAAGCTCTGAACGAAAGTGGTGATGTCACTGATACAGCGCAGATGCTTCTTTTTGTTCGTGGTGTGAGCAAAAATTTCGAAGTAACTGAAGAGTTAGCAACGCTTAAAAGCTTTAAAGGAACGACTACCGGTGAAGATATATTTCCTATGGTGTCTGAAACAATTGAAGAATTACAGCTGAATTGGAAGGACCTAATAAATGTTACTACAGATGGGGCAAGGAATATGACGGGTAAACATAAAGGACTTATTGGGCGTATTAGCAAAGAAATGGACATTTTAAAATTAAGAAAGCCAATGTTTCTGCAGTGTATTATACATCAACAGTCATTGTGCGGTAAAACACTGAACTTTTGGTCAGTTATGAAAACTGTTGTTTCTACAATAAATTACATTCGTAGACACAGTTGAAATCACCGTCAATTCCAGCATTATCTAGCAGAAATTGAAGCGGAATACGGTGACGTGTTTTATTTTAGTGAAATGTGCTGGTTAAGTCGCGGTAGTTTTGAAACGGTTTTTTCAGCTTCGTGCGGAAAATGAAAATTATATGACTGAGAAGGAAAAGCCTTTGCCCGAACTGTGTGATTCTGCATGGTTGTGGGATTTGGCATTTTTGACAGATATCACTGAGCATTTGAATGAACTTAACCGAAAACTCCAAGGGAAAGGAAAGCTAGCATGCGAACAGTTTTGAGGAAAAATTGAAACTTTTCAGAAAACAGATAGAAGAAAATAACTGCTCGCATTTTCGCTGCTGCGAAAATCTTTTGAAAGATAAACCAAATAAGGGAAGTTTCCCTTGGCAGTGTTTTGTCAACGCAATTGAGACTTTAAAGAATGAATTTAAAGCGAGATTTCGTGATTTTGACTTGAATCAAAATTCTTTTAGATTATTTCAAAATCCATTTGAAATTGATGTTAACGTTGTTGATTCAAAAATTCAACTAGAGCTAATAGATTTGCAGATGAACGATAGTCTGAAAAATAAGATCAAAATTGGCAACCTTGTTGAATTGTATTCAAGTCTTCCCGAAGATGTTTTTCCAAATATTAGGATCTTTGCAAGAGAAATTATTTCAATATTCGGTAGCACTTACTTGAGTGAACAGTCATTCTCATGCATGAAGTTAATAAAATCAAGGTTGCGCTCAAAATTAACCGACGTGCATTTGCAAGATATGATTAGGCTAGGCATTTCTAACATGTCTTCTGAAATAGAAACAATTGCAGGTAAAAAGCAGGCACACAGTTCCCATTAAAACCTGAAGTGTACATGAATTTACATTTGTTTTTCAATTGCACAACTTTCTATGAATAAATTGTATGTAATTAGTGTTTTTTATAGTTTTGTAATAATAAATCCTTTTTTAGGCGCGTTTCGCTTACAGCGTGAGCGCCTATTATCGTCTGTCCGTCCGTCCGTCCGCCCGCATGTTCGTTCACGGCTTCTACCCAACGGATTTTCATTAAATTTCATATTAAGGACTTTCAATCAAATATAATAAGAAAATCGCAAAAATTAATCACGTACGACAATCAGGGGTACCACTTGACTGGGGACAAAAAATTAAATTTTAGACATATCTCGTGAAGTATTGCTCTTATCGAAATATTTTTCAAATAAAAATTGTAGAACTGGTAAATTAGAGTATTTGCTTTCCTATACATTTTTATTGTAGGAGTAGCCGTTATCGAGAAAATCAAACAAGAATGTCTTATATCGAGTTGAACTTTGAAAATTTCTTGCATGGTTACTTCTTCATTGTTGCTAACATAAACAATCTCCCAAACAAACGTTTAATTTCCTTACGTGTGCATGCAGTATTTTTAAATAGGAAGAAAATGGATTATTTATGATGAAGAAAAGAACTTTAAAACGCTATTTCCCTTACGTACAGGTATATGATTTCTTTCTAAGACTCCATTGCACGAAACGCGCCCATTTGTGATACGTTGTACACTTTCCTAACTTGTTGAAACTAACAATTAGCATTCTTATTAGGTTATATCACTGAAGTTTACTGCCGAGTTTAATTATTTCAATAAACATTTGATATAAGCCATATTGTGTGTCTTAAAACGGAAAGTGTTCTATAAATTTACCTTCCGGCCCTCGAGCCTTTAGATAATTTTCAATGTGGCCCGCCGATAAAAAAGTTTGGAGACCCCTGATCTACGCTAGCAAGCCCGTTGGAGTTTTGCTTGCAATGGCTAACTTTTTCTCTAGTTAACTTTTGCTTTGTCGCTAACTTGACGTCAAAATTGAGTATATTTGTTCCGAATGTAGATATTATATATATAATAACTAGCGGAAGTGCCCGTTGAATTTCAACGGATTTAGTGAATCTAAAACTTCGACGTTATAACATTTAAACATCGCAAGAATAAGATAGTACACAGTTTTAACCGTCGAATAAAGCAAAAATGAAGAAAGACGGTTCGCAATTACTTATTTAGATGAATGAAAGAAGAAAATCTTTCACCCTGAAGAATCGAAAATTACGTGTAATTATTATTAAATTAAGCATCCCCTCCCACTAAATTTTTTTATCGCCATATAGCCTATGTTATCCGCAGGGTAAAATTATATACCTATGCGAAGTTTCGTGACGATATCTTCAAAGGTTTGGAAATCGCAATTTGTGAACAATCTAGGTCTAATTATTCTACATCTATCTACATTTACATAATACCCTGCAAATCACCAGACTGGTGGGTGGCAGGGGGTGCAGTGCACCAAAACCTACCTAATAACGTCCCTCGTGGGAATCACTCTCCTATTATGATCCCGTATAGTCCTTGGAAAAAATGAGCCCTGATATCGCTCGATCCTGCAGTCGATCTCTCCTATTTTATCCTCGTGATCCTGCCTACACATGTAAGTAGGTGCCTCTTATATTCCTGAGACCTCCTCTAATAGAACTCCCCACCTAAATTTCTCCAGAAGCCTGGACCTAGTGCCAAATTGGCAGCTCGGGTTCGCCCAGGTGCGGAAGTCGGTAGAGCGATCAGGGTTGTCCCTGATTCCTCATCGTGGGCTGAGGGTGCTTGGGTTGGGAAACATTTACATTAATATCCTGCAAGCCGCCAGAAGCATTTGGTAGGGGTTGTTGCAGAACCAAATGAACTCTAACTAATGCCTCTGTTGGACTGTCTTAACGTGTCTGGGAAAAAATATCTATAGTATTTCTCGGTTCTAGCGATTGTTTCGGCATATTTTCTTGTACGCTCTGATCTAAAGTTACGTTCACTAACACCGATGGGTACAACTATGCCGCATACGTCTTCAACGAATTCGAAGCTTTAAACTTTTCAAATACTTTCCTTTTGTATTCAATTATTCTACTCTTCAAAGTCTGCCATTTCAGGTTCCTCAAGATTTCTCATACACTCGCATCATACCAATATTCTCCCTTTATAAATCTAGCCGCTCTACGCTGAACCATTGTGAGCTCTCTAGTTAGGCCCTCCTCGAAAGGGTCCCAGATGGCGCTACAGTATTCCACGACTGGTCGTATTAGCAAAAAGTATGCGATTTCCTTCACATTCGAGGGGCATCCCCGCAGGACTCTAGAGCAGGGTTTCCTAAACTTTTGAACTCTGCAGACCACTTTAGCAACCTCCAGGCCTCGCAGACCACATCATTAGTTACACTAACGTACTTACTGTAACTACGTTTAAGGAAAGGGGTTCATTGGTTGCGTAGTTTATTTGAACATTTTCAAATATATTGCACATGTTTATGTATGTTTGAGGGGCGCCTGATTATTTTTTGTTTTATTCCAAGAATTATTTTCAACGTTTGTAGGAGAAATATAAAATAGTTTTACAAACAACATCATAATAAACATATTACAAAATACATTTTATTTCTAAACTATGAACGTAATACAGAGGAGTTGTAAAATACAAAAAAACATTTATTATTATTAGAATAAATATGGATGTATTAATGAGAACCGTGATGTTGCATACCCTGTATAAGTTCATTAATATTTGGAGCTATGTAAAGAAGTCAGAGGTAACCTTAACGTTGATTGCAATGATTTGTATTCTCTGTTTCTGTAGCGACCACAGCTGAAAACCCTGATTCACATAAGTAGATACATAGAGCCAAATGGAAAGAGAATCTTCAGGGCCTTCTCACTCAGTAATGGATATTCATTTCTAATCCTTATCCAAAAATTTTCGAGTCGTATGGTGCTGTTTTTTAAAATTCTACATTCAGCTAAGTCGATTAGTGAGTGCTCCTCTTCAAGTGACAACTGGTTATCATCATGATCAGAAAATGGATCCAAAACCCATAAGTAACCTTTGCGAGGGTCAGATTCATCAGGGAAAGAGTAATCAAATTTCTCTTGAAGGGTTAACATATGAGATGAAACGCTATCAAACTCTTCTGTTTTAACATCATTATAATTCTCATTTTTCATGTCCGATAATGTAGGGAACATATCCAGGCATTGAATTTTGATTCTTTGAACCCACAACCTGTGTTTCCTCTTAAAAGCATCAATCTTATTGTACGTATCAAAAATAGTCTTTGTCAGACCTTGTAGGCTAAGATTGAGCTCATTTAACAAACTAAAAATGTCTGACAAATAAGCAAGTTTTGCCAACCAGTCAATTTATTCTAAATAAATAGCAAACTCAGAATTTTTATTTGACAAAAATAAAGAAACCTCTTTGCGGAGTTCGTATAATCTTGTAAGGACTCGTCCTCGTGAAATCCATCTTATCTCTGTATGCAGAAAGAGTGCATTATGCGAAGTGCCTATTTCTTCGCACAAAACAGCAAATAATCAAGAATTAAGTCCAGAACTTTTAATGTAATTGACAATTTTAATTGATTTTGTCAAAACATCATTTACCAACGGATTAATTCATTTTGTAACCTATGAATAACACAATGACTTGTTTGCAAATCTTTTCCTGCCACTTTTTTTATCCGTACAATGAGTCCCGAGTGATGCCCTATCATGGAAGCGGCACCATCGGTGCATATACTAATGCAGTTATTCCACGACAAATTATTTTTCGATATTTATTCGTTGTTGACATGAAATAGTTCACAGCTGGTTGTGTTCCTTGGAAGTTCAAAACAATTCAGGTAGTCTTCACTGATGGTTTCTGCTGTTACATCGATATATCTGACGTATACTATCAGGAGAGCGTTTTTGGTGCTGTCCGTTGATTCATCTAGTTGAAGAGAATACCATTTTGATTCTTTAAGTTTATAAATTAATTGTCTTTCAATGTCACGTGACATTTCATCAGTTCTTCTAGAAATAGTATTATTAGATAGGGAAATTGAAGTCATTTTCTTGGCAGCTTTGTTGCCTAAGACTTCTTCACAAGCATCAATTATACATGGCATGATCAAATTTCCTTCAATTGTAAAGGATTTTCGTGCTTTTGCAATTCTCAATGATATTAAAAATGATGCTTTCACTGCAGAGGAGTTTTGGTTTGAAAACAAAGTTATGACCTTTATTTTGTGCCTTTAGTACTTCTTTCCTTTTAAAAAACTCAACAGATTTGTCAATAAATTCTTTGTGCCTTGTCTCTAAATGTCTCAAAAGTTTGGATGGTTTCAGAGCATCATTACTTAATGTTTCAGTGCAGAGAACACACAGTGGGGTTGGCACTTCAGCACTCTCAAGAAAACTAAATCCATACTTAATATATGCAGAGTTGTATTTACAAATGGAACCTTCTCTAAGTTTCTTTGCTCGGAATACTTTATCTCTTTGCATTGAAATACTTTCAGTCGCAACTTCCTGTTCACTTCTTTCATCATCTACACGAGCACCAGCACTAGTACTTTCAGAAGATTTTCGTTTTAAAAAATCAAACAAGTTTGTCTGCTTCCTCATTCCTAAAAGGGTTAAGATAAATTCTACATAAACCTCAAGCTGAGAAGATTAATTTATTGTAAAAGAAGTTTTTTGATACCTATATAGTTGATTTATCATTAGTCCCAGCTATTAGATGTACTCATGGCCGCCCGCAGTAAAGGGCAATGGGGGACACTCGCCCCCCCTTCCCCCCACGTTTCCCATAAATTTTACATATGGCATTTTAAAGTTTACGCTGGCACAAGCAGAAGACTGGATGTAATTTTCCCTACATTTTTGTTGTCATTTGGATTCTCTATAATCAATAGTAAAAGAACAAGTAATCCGAGCACTTGCTGAGAAGCTTCCCGGAGACCTATCTGCAAAATGGAAGAAGAAAAGGCGGAACATTATTTGCTCTCTGGCATTTATCCAAGTGCCCTATTCTGGAATATAAAGTAGCAGAGGTATCAATCTTTGAAACTTTAACAGGGCAATACTGCATGCAGGCACACAGCCGGTGGGGGGGGGGGGGGGGGGGGGGAGTTTAATTCCACTGTGCGGCTGCGAAAATAACAAATAAATGAATATTACGAACAGGGCCGGCGCCAGGGGTGAGGCGACCACCTCAGACGGCACATAGCTTGGGGTGGCATTTTCAGGCGCATATTTAGACAAAAATCAACTGCCACTGCAGATTTGCGGAAAAAAAGGGTGGCCATTGACAAAGGCAACCGTGGACAGATTAAGGTATATTCCTGTGTAGCTATTCTTTTCCCACACACCAGCATGTCTTTCCTTTGTATTATTTTCTTCTTGGTGCACATACGAAGATTCGGCTACGTTGGTAATATGCCGCTAAGTGAGTTGTTTATTCCACTACAATACCAGCACCAGCAGTGCCTGTATTCAGCCGATCTCAGCTCCGATGACAGCGGTTGGGCCTAAGGGGCCATCCATAAAAGATGTCCGCAGGTTAGAGGGGGGAGGGGTCTGTGAAATTGGATGAAGTCGGACAAGGGGGGGAGGAGGGGGTCGGGGCCTCTGGACGTCCATAAGTTAAACGTAAATACTTTGAGTTACACAATTAATTTCAGTGGTTTTATATACCATCAATTGTATTTTAGGAGGACTTTTACACTATTCTTTAAGCTTCTTCGACTGTGAGATACTATTTATAGAGTATTGAATTAGAAATATTGGATAAAATGATGGCGATATTGAAGCCACAATGCCTGCGAGGTGGAAAAGTGAGACTGCCGCTGACGCTTGTTCTGTGCGGCGCTGGCGGCTGCCTGGGCGGGTGGCTCGGTGCCTACTGCAGAAGCAGATGAGGCGTTCGAGTTTGGACGCGTCTGCTGGCTGCATGCATCTAGTGTAGGGTGACCAGGCGTCCCGGTTTCCCCGGATTTGTCCCGGTTTTCAGAGTTTTGTCCCGGTGTTCCGACTTTTTTTTTCGGGACACATCAATGTCCCGGTTTTTTTCTTGTTTTTTTTATTCCCGTTTATACAAAATTATTTTGAAAACCAAACTCAATATTCCAAATACTATTTTATAAAAATTCTAAGAAAATACGAATTTTCTTATCCATGATTTTTGGTTCACTCAAGTTATATAAGAAACTAAAACATTCACTGTGGTTTTTGAGTCGCTGAAACCTCTCCTTTATCGAAGCAATTGTTTGATCCAACATGAGATAAAAAAAATTACTCGGAAATAATCTTGGGGATTATGAAAACTTGCATCAACCTGTGCAGATTCAAAATTGGGGTTCTTTCTTCGTGGCAGAATTTCGGTCTCTTGCATAAATTTTGATTCAGCCTCTAGTTTTGTTGCCAGTTCTCGAGCATCTATGATTAATTTATTTAACCCTATTTCTGACCTACAAGCTCTTGGTGTTGTGACACCCCCTGCCAAACGTTTCTGGTGGCTTGCAGGGTATTGATGTAAATGTAAAATATTGCTGAATCTGCTCAAGAGAATTTATTGAAGCTTACATATTCACGAATGGACTTTGCAACAATTTACTTACTCCATTTATCTTAAATATAATGTCGTGCCAAACTGTTGAGAAAAGGCAAACAAATGTCTTTTATAAATTACGCGAGAATATTCATCTCAATTTACTAGATGTTGGATGTTCGGCGCATATTTTGCATAATGCTATGCAGTCGGGAGCTGAGAGATTATCTTGTGATGTAGAAATGGTCCTGATGATGAGTGGCTTAATAGATCTTGCTACGGCCGGTGGTCATATTTTTTTTCAAAATTTGAATTTCTAGAATGGACCTCAGTAATGGAGAAACTATGTAACTTTCTGTTTGCCATTCCGGCACACAATGGAAATGTGGAAAGAATATTTTCACAAATAGACATTCAATGGTTCGATGAATGAAACCGTTTGAATATAAAAACCATCAACTCCATAATGATGTGTAAATTCAACTTTAATATGACCTGTAAAAGTTTTTATAACATGATTAAAAATGATGAAAATTTGATCAAGGCAGGCAGAAGTACTTTAAAATATGATTGAAAACACCATTTTCACCTAATGTGTTTTATTGTAATATTGCTTAATTAATCATGCAATATGTGATTTAATTGTTATTTCAATAAATTATAGCTTATATATTCTTTTGTAAACATATTTATTTGATTTTTACAATATTCAAGAAAAAAAATCAAAATACCATTGTCCTGGTTTTTCTTAGAAAATGTCCCGGTTTTTCCCTTTCAAAACTTGTTTCGTCCCGGTTGGTACCAAAAGCATCTGGTCACCCTAATCTAGTGTCGATCGGCATGCAATCATCAGTGGCGTCAGTGTCCAACGAACTTCTGTTATGTTAACATGTCTGGGCACGCAACGTTGTATGGCAAATTGTGGGAGGCCTATAAGAAGGCCTTCCTTGTCGACCGAAGGCATCCCTTTAGTTGGATATGAACGTAGAATGGGAAAAATTAAAGAGTGATTGTTCAGATGACAGTACTCTGGAGTCTCTTGTGCGAAGTCGTGTGGACTCCTTGCTGCAAAAGACAACCAAGGATAAGTCGAAGTCTATTTTGAGTTTCTTCAAACCAGCAAGCACGACGAGAGTGAGCCAAGCTACCAACGGTGCAGGATCCACTGTCTCTTTGTCGACTCCGGCATCAAGTAAGTCGTTTTCCTGCATCAAGTCGTATTATAGTAGCTGACAGAAAACTGTTGACATCGGCTGGCCAGGCCAGGGACTGCAAACCTTTTGTTTATACTTAGCTGCTATAGTCTGTTCACTATCTAAAGTCTCTTGGCCTTCATAGAGCAAGTACCCAATCACGAACGTTTCCCCTTCCATCGCCCCTCACATCTTTCACACGGGAGGACAGATACCCAATCACGAACAACAACAGCAAGGAAAGGGCGGTAGAAATGGCAACGCAGACCAATGTGATCGCTTTGAAATGAAGACTAACACTGAGTTCCCCCCACTACCTTCACAAACTAACCGTCTCCTATTGGCTGCTGCTAAGTGGCGTATGCCTTCAAGGCCAAGAGGCTTTAGATAGTGAACAGACAATAGCTCGAAATGAGTCACGCAACGGCCGGCAAAGGACTCAGCACGGCGTGCGAGTCATCTCGAGCTCAAGTTACCTGTAAACAAAAGATACCAGTCCCTGGCCTGGCCAGCTGATCTCAACCCTTTTCTGTCAGTTACTATATAGTGCTCGGTACATTAATTCGACCTGTCACCAAATTGCAACGTTTCCCTGCAATTTCCGCCGCAGATGAACCCGCCGTATGTGCTATATTGCTGGACGAGGAAGAAAATGAGACAGTTGCTGGGGAGGCAGTATCCTCTAGGTCTTCCTCAAGCTAAAGAGCAAAGCTGGCTCAAGAAGCAGCCAGAAAACGGATCGCTGAATTTAAAGCTGATATTATGAACTTGTCAGGTGCAATTGATAGAGGATTTGCTTCAGAAGGTGCTGAAACTCACATTAAAAAACTACGAAAAGAGTTGCATGCTGCAGAGATCACTCTGAACAAAAAAATATCCGATGCCGACAGCAAAATGAATGCCCGTCTCAAGCAGAAAAAGAAGCTTGATGCAGCCTGTGAAAAATATCCTGATTTGAAGAAAGACCTAAAAGTCAGTGATGTCAAGGGCTGTCCTGGGGTGGAGGTCAAGCAGCCTTGTCTACTCTCTGCAATCATCGATATCGCCACCTACGGCGATGCTGCAGACTCCCGTCGGAATAGTGAACGTAAGTAATATATTTCATTTTCATTACATTTTCATTAGATAACCAGTAGTCGGCGTGCGTGTCATCTGTTCGCGGTGTGGTGGTGGGATGGCTGCTCGAGCGTAGTCCCGCTCGGGGATCTCGGGAATCTGGGATATCGTACCATTAGTTTTCGAAATATTAGCCATAAATCGTAGTCGCATAAGAACCCATAGTGTGTGACACTTGCCTTTTATTATATTATAGATAGTCTGGCAATGTACACAGTATAAATTTACATGCTTTTTCCTGTTTACAATGATTGCAAGACTTTGAGTGATCTGACTGATGCTCTTATATCGTACGGCGATGGCTTCGACGTCAGACGCAGCGCTACGTATTTGCAGCTCATACCTAAACGTTGGAACACTGAGGAAGGAAAACGTCATGTCAAGACCGTCCCCGTCAAACTGAGGAGGCCAGAGGCTGACCAGCACTCCAAGCATCCTGATGGGTATTACTGTCATGCTACTATCAGCTACCTGGAAACAGTGGTCGCTGTCCTTGGCCCTGATGCAGTGTTCTTCATGTCACAAGATGACAAGGCTAGGGTGCCGCTCGGTATCACTGCGGTAAAAAACAGGCCCCCATTCTCATGCACCTCGAGTACAGAGTGTCCCTGCCGGATATTGACTAGATGGTGGCGGAACGTCACAAACTGATACCATCTGTGTACGCGGGAATTGTCATTCACCGTGATGATGAAGAGCGTCCAGAATCTGTCTCCTATTCAGGACCTACCTACGTTGCAGTTCGCAGTGGAAAACACTCCTCTTCCACAGCAGAGACTCATGCACGTGATTTGGAGCAGGAAAATTTCCAACCCCTGGTGAAAACCTTGGATGGTGCTGTCAAGCCTGTAATAATTCTGACAGTAGATGGCGGTCTGGACGAAAATCCAAGATTTCCTCTAGTTATTGCATCTGCAATAAAACACCCGAGATTTCAATTTTGGATGCAATCCTCATTGCCACAAATGCACCTGGCCGAAGTGCTTACAATAGGGTTGAGAGAAGAATGGCGCCATTTAGCAACCATGCTATCGGGAGTGCCCTATGAGCACTTTGGGACCCATCTTGACTCCAATAATAAAACTGTGGATCCAGAATTGGAGCTAAAAAACTTCGCGCATGCAGGGGAGGTACTTGCCGAGGTCTGGAATGAAATGGTCATCGACAACCATCCAGTTGTTGCAGAGTACGTGGCTCCAGAGAATCTTGTCTTTTTACCACCTCCACCCATTGACGAGTGGTATTCAATTCACGTGAAGGAGTCTCAGTACTGCCTCCAAATAGTGAAGTGCAGCGGCAGCAGCTGTTGTAGGCCAAGTCGGAGCAGTCTGCGGCGCCTCCTGACCACTGGATTCTTGCCATCTCCTATTCCAATCCAGCAGAGCCCTCTCTGCCTTCATGTACTGCCTCCCTCCGAGGACATCACCAAGTTTGCTTCCCTTCTGTACCGTCTTGCTGTGAAGCTGGAGCCTGAACATGCAAACTTCAGTGTACTTCCTCATGACTTCTTCTGTCCCTCAGTGCAGTCCTCACTCACAGACAGAACCTGTAACGAGTGTGGGCTTTACCATGCTTCTCTTAAGTCAGCGGACGCCCATTACAAGAATGTCCATAAGAAAGGCACGAGAAGCCTCCATATCAAGCCAGCAAGGGTCACTGCTAAGCTTGACGAAAAGGTGCTCTGCGTTGTGCAGGATCCTGTGATGGGGCACATGATGTTGAGTGGACCCATCAGGATGATGTGGAGGGTGGTTACACTGGACTGGACTTGGAAGATGATACTTTGGATTCTATTCCTATAATTAACCTCTTTGAGCATTGGATCAAAAAACCCTTTCACTCACTCTGACTAGTCACAAGCTAAAATAATTACAGACTGAGTGAAAATTGTTTTTTAAAAGTATTTTTGCTAAAAATACTTTACTTGTGTTTTTTATTATTATCATCACTAAAGAGACTGAAGAACCGGTTTTTTTAGATATTTTTGGTTTATTATTGTTGTCACTATGCAGATTGAACTGCCAGTTTTTTAAATTATTTTTTGTAATAATACAAACGCGTTTGTTGAATATTGTCTATAACTGTTTGCCTAGAGAAGTACTAGTCATTGAGAGAAATATGCATGTTCACTCTCTTGAATAAAGTCACAACAATTTTAGGCCTTTATTTTACCCTTCTTGTGACATTTAGAAGAAAACCTTTATAATTTTGAACACTACTGGAGAACCCACGTGCTGAACTTGGCTCTGTTTTCACTAAATCTATCATATCATTAAATTATGACCCATGGCGTCTAATGCTGTTACTAAATTGAAATAGGAAGAGAAAAACAAATGATTTTTCTTTTAAAAATAGCAAATTTTATCAAATTTTACGGTTTTTTTGGAGGGGGGGTTGTCGCAATTTTGGATGTCTTTTTAAGGGGGGGAGTCTGCAAAATCGGACGAAGTAGGACCAGGGGGGGTCAAAAAGTGGCCTAATACTGCGGACGTCTTTTATGGACGGCCCTTAATGTGTATGTATCTCTAGCTTACATGAAGTAGCGGGAACTATGTAGGTATCTTGTTACTTGCCTTTCCCCCTCCTCCCCTCTTCATTCCTTCACTCTGCACGTCGCCCGTGGTTTCAGTTACGCTGTTGCATCATTTTTCAGTGGCTGATTTCTCGTACTATATATTCTAAATTGTTTTCATATTACGTTTTTTTTACATCCCGGTTAATCCGCATCCCAGTTAAGCCGATCCCGGATAATTGAGAGTCTACTGTATCCGGGTTTATGTTCCTTTTTTCTCTCCGAAAACGCATGCCCAGCTGTTATTTGCAAATATTTTGAAGATGCTACATCCGAGTTAAGGTTACACTTTTTACTGATTCAATTAAAATTATTTAATGACAGTCTTAAAAATTGAAGAGAATAATATTTCATTAATGGAAATAGCCACTGCCCTGGCCGATTTGAGAAATCAGCTGATAGAAAGAAGAGAAGCCAAGTTTGTTGGAATGAAGGTGTCAACGATGGTTGAATCACTCAAAGACAAAGGTGAATTAATGTCTGAGACATTCTATAAGACAGTTGATAATTTCTTCCAGACTGCATTGAATTATTTAGAAGAATGGACGAGAAACCTTAAATTTGTTTCCATCTTTGAATGGACGTTACTTAATGCAACTCCAAAGTGGGAAGATGTTTCGAAATCAGTGAACTTGGTGGATAAATATCTGAATATTGCAGTACATCAAGTGTCTTCCATAGATGAAGAGTCTCTCTTTACTGAAATTTCTAGACTACAGAAGTTCTTAGAAGAAAAATTCAAGATAGATGAGTGGAAAAGGAGTTCTCCAAGTGATAAATGGAAGGACATTTTTAAACATTTTCATCTACAGGAAGGGGGAGCGTGAGATTAAATCCTAAGCTCTTATGTATGTAGCAGCAGGAAATTGCACCTATGGGGAAAAGGAGAAGTGATGTTGTGTAGAACTCTGTAAAACGAGGGTGTCCAACCCCTCACTTGATCAGAGGGAGGTGATTCGACGGTAAATTGCCTATACTGCAGGGGCAAACAGAGTTTGTCCCTGTTTAGCTGATGGAAATCTGGTCACCTTATTAATAATGGATAAGTGGTTGAAAATGGATGTTGGTGTTGAAAATACAGAAAAGAAACATTGTCAAGATAGTGTTCGAGAATCAATTAGTAAGAAAATAAAGTACAATGATGATTATATAAAGTTTGGTTTTACGTCTACTGGGGATAAAGATTGTCCACACCCGAGGTGCATGATTTGTGACGAAGTTTTAGCAAACAGTAGCCTCAAACCATCTTTACTTCGGCGCCACTTAGAAACCCGGCATCCTACACTAACTGAGAAGACAGTTGATTTTGTCAAACAGAAATTAGAAGAGCAAAGAAGTGGCATTATCAACTTTTTAATAAAACCAACTACTGATGTCGAAAATGCACTGGTAGCATCGTATAAGTTACCGATTCCTAATATGTCTCCCATATTTTAATATGCAAATAAAATTTACGCTGTCTTACTAGTAAAATGTATGCAGAATACGAAAAGTACAAATAAAAGGTGGAAATAATAATTTTAATTAAAAATTGTTTAGTTAAATAAATACAAAATTGGTAATAACATATTTTCCTTAATAATTTATACTTAGATAAGAAATGTAATCCTTGAAAATTTGAATTTTAAGGAGAGGCTTCGCGAGATTCGGATCTTCATAAAAAGGGGTTCACGGGATCAAAAAGTTTGGGAAACACTGCTCTAGAGTAAAGCCCTTGGACTCTGTTTGCCGATGCTATGACAGTTTTGATATGCTCTCTACTAGATAAATTGCAACTGATTGTGAGTGTGACTCCTAGGTATTTGTAGATATTGACGTATTTTAGCTTTAATCCAGATATTTTGTATGGGTAACAGATGAAATTCATGGAACGCCTGAAATTCATTGTGGCACATTTCTCTATATTCAGCTCAAGTTGCCAATCTTTACACCACTTCGTAATAGCCTGAAGGTCCCTTTGCAAAGTTTCTTGGTTGTATATTGTGTTGATTTCACCGTACACAAGTGTGTCATCCACGAAGAGTCTGACTTTACACTTTATATTATCCGCTAAATCATTTATATATACAGTCAACTCCTTAGAGCCGGAACTTCAAAAGGCAATGAAAATTTTCCTGCTTTTGGAAGTTTTCTGTCTTTGAGGAGTTCATTATTCACACTTTTTACAAAATTGTTTTTATGTCTATATAAATTTTATTTTTTGTTTTATTCTTCATACATTTTTACATATCACAGTAAAATTTTTATTTCATATTTATAATGTTTTAAAAATTAACTTTTTATAATAAAAAAAATGTTTTAATGTAAAATAGAGAATTTTAATAGGTTTATTGACTTTTTATAAAGTTGTTTATTGTTGTTTGTTTAAATTTTTTTAATGGACAACTTTTTTTAACAAATAGAGATTTCAGCGCAGATGTTTTGTGACTGTTGTGAATTCCCCATTTCTCTAAAGTATCTAAACACTTAAAAACATTTTTTTGTCACTAGGTCTTCAAAAGCCTCCACATTTTCAACATCAATACTCATTTCATCATCTGACTCATTTCCTACCTGTTTTCATTTCATTATGTTTTCAATGATGTTATCGACGTTTAATTCATTTTTTTTTCAAATTCAAATTTACCATTCGTTTTCCAGCCATGTTGTTCTAGAAAAAATTGAAATATATTAATTAAGGAGGCTCCACCGGAAATTCAAGATAATGTCAATTTCCTCGTATTCACAGTAACGATAGAAGAAGGCATACTCTATGACATGCTGCAAAGAAAAATATAGGTTGACTATTCGTTTTTTCAATAAATGCATTTAAAAGTACGGGAATTTACACAGCCGACATAGGCGAGCTAGTCGTGCTGAACACGAAATTAACCACTGAAATTCGTAAGTAAATGAAATATACACCAAAAACACAGCAAATATGCGCAAACATGAGAAGAATACAAATATATATTTAAATATGTACCTTGACGCACTTATTTACGAGAAATTTAATAATATTAATAAATAAAATCGCCGCTTTGGGATAGTGAGCTATTTTACAATTTTAGACTTGGCAACATTGTAGCACTAGCAGACGGCTGCTTATTGTTAGACGTTAAATATGGTTCTTAGTCCGATATTGCGGTTTTATTCGTAAATAATAATAGATTTCTTGTAAACAAAACCGTTAAAATACATACATATTTTTATTCTTCATATGTTTCCGCATAGTTGGTGTATATTTCATTTATCTGTAAGAAATCCTGTACTTTGTAACAAGAAAGTTATCTTACATTGACGGTGAAATGGACGTAATCTTTACATATTATATCTCAGCATGTAAAACTTAAACGTCTAAATATTGCAAGAACATGATAGATGGTTGTTTTATTTCTTCGACGATTATCATCCAAAGGAATGCGCTGGAAATTCATACTAACTTTGAAAGGTGGAGGGTGTCTACCCAGCGACGGGCAGATGCAGAGCGAGGAGCTCGCAGAAATTATTCTTCGTGGTCATACCTTCCGATGCTATATGCCTGTACCAATAATAACTAATAAGATGGGTTACTTTATTATTATCTGCAAATATATTCTTTATCTTTAGCTCTCGCAATAATCTTCTTCACGCAGGAAAAATGATTAAAACTTACAATAATAAATTCACGGGATTTTTGAGGGTGTAAGTTGGGAATAAAATACGCAAATAGCGGTGTATAAATATTTTCTGAAAATGGGGGAAAATGGTGGTCTAGTGATTAAAAATAATTATCCTGCGTGAAAAAAATAAAAACTGCGGTGAATAATTATTTTCCGAAAAATTGGAGAAAAACTAGCACGGAAAATGAAATCTTACACGAGAAAAGAAGTTGAACAACGCCGGTCTCGAACCCTGAGACCATGCACCAAAAGTCCTATTCATTATCCCCTAGGCTACGGTTGCTTGTGAACGTAATAGCGAAGTTACTGGTATTTATTGAGATTGGCCCATTTTTGTACTTTTTCATTAATTATTTCTCTTAAACTAAGAGGCGTTGGCCCCTAATTCCGAAATGGTATTTTTTGTTTAACCTAAACTTTCCACTGGTAGAAGATGAATCAAATCTGAGAGTTACACTCCGTAGCCTCTCCTGTAAGAAAAAACAATATGATATTTTGAATTATTCTTTGCACGTAAATTAAATGTGGCAACAGGTTCACTTCGCCATTTCTGCAGTCAATGCAATATTTTTGTGACATTAAAAATATTAATAGGCTTTTTATCCTACTCCAAAGCAAGCAATTGTAGCAAATAACTTCCTTTTGTCACATGACAATCGGAAAGGTTATACTCGCACATTTATTTGAAGCTTTCTCGGGAGTTGAATAATACAATAGTTTTGCTGGCTTGTTGACTCATGCAGTTACGGTGGAGCCTCCTTAAGAATTATAAGTATAAATAGATTAAATTTGCTTTTTATTTACTTGCAAAAATAAGAAAAACTAGCTGCCTGTAATTCCTTCTTTTACAACTACTGATTGGCTGGATGTGGCGGGGAATTCTCCTAAAATGATAAAAATATCTATTTTGTGTCAGGTGGTATACTGTTTTTAGGTGTGTTTCGCTTCCAGCATGAGCATATATTATCATTGGTCTGTCCGTCCGTCTTTCCGCATTTTGTTCTCGGCTTCTACCAAATGAATTTTCAATCATGGATTCTTTCCTTTTGCATCTCCACCACATACTTCTTGTCACAGTGAACTTCATTGGATGTAGTTTCTCATAAAATCGATCTCTATGTATGATTCCTTTTCCTTGTAAGAATCGCATAGCACTTCCTCCTCTATTAAATGAATGAAGTTCATTTTCATTATGATGGGTTTTTGAAAGAAATATTAATATTATTTCAAGGTTCTTTGTATTATAAAGTATGATAATTATTTGATTGTTTATTAAGTTTCTCGTTGGAAACATAATTAGTAAATAATTAGAGGGGGGATATAACCGAAAAGAACCAATTTTTGCACTATTTTCGCATGGGAAACGGTGCTGAAGGCTTTCCTAAAGTGTAAAAATACTGTATCTACTCCAATTTTTGTCTGCTGCTTTCACAATATCATGTGTGATTAGAGTTAACTGTGTCTCGCATGACCTGCCTCTCTGGAAACCATGCTGGTTTCTATTCAGAGCACCTTTACTCTTGAGCAATCGCATTATTGAGCTGCTGATAATATGCTCAAAAACCTTAAAGAAGATTGATGTCAATGATATAGGGCGGTAGTTCTCCACTTTAAATTTACTTCCTGTTTTGTGTATAGGTGTAACGTGGGCTGTTTTCCATATCAAAGGAACTACTCCCTCATCTAAAGATTTTGTGAATACGATCTTAAGGTTCAGAGCTAATTCATTTGCTAACGGGTTTACAATGAACCCAGGGATAGCTTCTGGCCCTGGCGATTTTCTTTTATGGACCTGACTTAGCAATTTGACAGTACCGCTTACGGATATTTCTGTGTCGCTCTCATGTTCGAATCTATATGAGTAGGGAAATCACTGAAATGACCGCTGTCGATTGTGAAACAATTTTCAAAGAACCGATTTAACATATTGGCCTTAATAAAAGAGTCGCACATTTTCACCGTTGTCTGTAACTAGATGAGATATTGTGGACCAGAGTTGGGAAGTTCCGATTCGGTTCGTGCCGTTCCGGTTCGACCTTGAATATTCAATATCGTTCCGTTCTGTGTTCGGTTCAGAGTGATCGAAAAAAGGAACAGTTCAGTTCCGTTTCCGTAACAGGTTCAGAACCGTTCCTAGTTTCAAAAAATGTTCATTATAGCACAAATCTAAATAAAATATTAATATATTGAAATTAAATCATTTTCAGTTTATACTTTCTTCCAGAATAAATCAACAGAAACAAAAATTTTCCAAAATTTATTACATATAAGGCATGGTTTTTTAAAGCATAATTAACTCTTGAACCTAGAAAAATTGCTGGACAAAATAAATCATTCTCAAGGATATAGTTTTCATAACGTCTAATCATTATCTGTAATTCATTTGCAAATTTATATAAAGAATTAAAATTTGCAACTTGTAGTTTCATCTCAAGTCACAATAAAAAGAAGTCTCCAAACATAATCTTTTCCTCTTGAATTTTGGTTGTGAACTTTGACAAAGGTTCATATACCTTTAAATATATTTCAACAAATCCCCAGTCATTTTCTGTCATCTTTATGTCTTTAGTCAGGTCCAAATGTAAGTATTTATCTAAGCATTGTTATCAAAACTATATCCTTGGTGTTGAAATTTCACTGTGCAATAACATTAAACCATTTTGAAACTTCATCAATTACTCTCGGAAATCTTATAGATTTCCAAGTAACATGTTTTATGATGATTCTCATAGTAATAATTTGATTGACTCAGTAAATTTATTTGCTAAATTCTTCTGAAGTGTATATGATAATACCAAGATAGTACAGACCGATTTCGATTATGTGATGTAAATTTAACTGAAATTGTGATAACTCCTAGTCAGATACTATCCAAACTGAGAATGCTTGATGCTTGTAAATGTATGGGTCCTGATTGTGTACTTCCATGCCTGTTAAAAGCCTGCCATGTATCCCTAACCTACCCCTTATGTTTGCTATTTAACATCTCAGTTAATGATGGTACCATTCTTAATGTTTGGAAAAAGAGCTTTGTTTCTCCAATCCACAAATCAGGCACAAAATCAAATGTGAGTAACTACCATCCTATCTTGATGATATAATCTGTGATTTTCTTACACCTAAATTTAAAAACACTATTATTTCTAACCAACATGGTTTCATTATAGGTAGGAATGTGAATACCAACCTTCTGAGTTATATAAGTGATTTATTCCAATCCATGGACAATCTAAATCAAACTGATGCAATTCATTTTGATCTGGCCAAAGCATTTGATCAAGTAAATCACTCATTGTTGTTATCTAAATTAAAAGGTTATGGTATCTGTGGTAATTTATTGAAATGGTTGGACAGTCATTTGAGTAGTAGGATGTTGTCTGTTAAAATCAAAACTTGTGTATCCCACAAATTTCATGCTACCTCAGGTGTACCACAAGGGTCTCACCTAGGACGTATTCTTTTCTTAATCTTTATAAATGATATTCATAACGTCTTTGATAACATCAATTTTCAACTCTTTGCTGATGATATAAAACTGTATAAAATGATTAATAATATTGGAGATTGTGCAATTTTACAAAACAATGTAAATTCTCTTTTAAGATACTTTAAAGATAATTTATTAACTGTTAACTCTAATAAAGGTTCATATATATGCTTTACCTGCAGTAGAAATCCAATTGTTTACAATTACACAATAAAATATTCCAAAGGTTGAAATAGTACAT
The DNA here is from genome assembly GCA_036926305.1 of Uropetala carovei. Lineage (NCBI taxonomy): Eukaryota > Metazoa > Arthropoda > Insecta > Odonata > Petaluridae > Uropetala > Uropetala carovei. The sequence continues at coordinate 7,899,991 of JAXCHB010000188.1, forward strand.
GATCTAGGGGTTATTCTAGACTCTTCCTTAACTTTCATTCCTCATATTAATTGTATAATATCAAAAAGTATGCAAATGCTAGGGTTTATAAACAGGAACACCAAGAAATTTCAAAATATACATTCCCTCAAGATTCTGTATTGTGCCTTGGTACGTATTCACCTGGAATTTGCATCATCAGTCTGGTCCCCTAACTACAAGACATATTTTAAGATTAGACAGGGTGCAACATAAGTTTTTACGGTTAATTGCTTGGAAATTACACCTCCCTCATGATCAAATTGATTATACTAATTTAATGAATCTATTAAATTTATCCACCTTAGAGTCTAGAAGGAACCAATTTGATTTAAATAATTTAATAAAAATAATTAAGTCTGAATATGATTGTCCCAATGTCTTAGAACATATAAATTTCTATTGTCTCCCCTACAACACCAGACTGAACATGTCTTTCTCCCCCTCTTTTAGCAGAACAAATTATGGGGCTAATGCACCTTTGAATAGATTAATGAAGCATTGGTAATAAGCACAGTTCATTAGACTTGTCCACTTGCACACATAGAGGTATAAGGTAACTTTTTCAGTAATTATTTTTACAGTATTTATATTTGTGACGTATCTGTTGCATCCTGTCATGTATACTGTGGATTTATGTTAGCATGTGCTAATATCTTCTTTATTAGTTTCTTTCCTATTTATGTAAAACCTTATATATTTCAAACACTTGTATTTTTCTTGTTAAGGTATTGAACTATTGTAAATGGACCCATTTGTGTCCATATGTTTTGAATAATAATATTAATAATAATAATAAGCCCGTGTGGGGTTTGCTAGTTCTCCATTGGGTACCTCCCCAGGTGGTGGATTGGGGAATGCCCACCAGATATGGAGGGTACTGGGGAAATAAAATACCCGGGGTGGACCAAAACTAGCACAGAAAATGCAGGCACGTCTGCACCCGTATCGGGCGGCGTCCTGGTTGGGCAGTGTCTGTATCCCATGTAAGGGGCAGCTGCCAAAGGCGTCTGTACCCCAGGTTAGGGGCGGCCTAGAGTTTACCTGGCAGTAGGTATAAAATGCGCAGCCCATGAAAATGGAGAATTTGATGCCTTGGAAAGTGCTGCTGCCCGGGGATCACTGGGGCATGCCTGGAGCCGGTGCTGGGCACGACAGCCAACGAGCCACCAGTGGTAGGGAGCTGAGGAGGCGTGCCCCTGCATTCAACAAATTACAGCCTCAGAAGAACAATGGGAGATGGGAAGTGCATATGAGGCAAACGATCTAAATGCCACCCTATCTGCTGGCTTGTCTTCCATAAGGAGGACTACTCGTAGAGGAGGACGCACCACGCATATTAAATGGACACACAAAATGAATATTGAAATAATGCGTGCGTTCTACTACAACAATAGGTGCGAAGATACTCCACTCCCAGGGTACAGACAACTATTTCATGCCAGGAGACATCCAAAAATACAGCTGTCGGAACAAAACATAATCAACAGGAAGAACGTTATAACTAAGAAAGGCTACCTTACAACCACTGAATTGGAAAAAAAAAAGAGAAGTAAGCCTTTCAATTCATCAGTATGCAACAACTGCCTAGGATGAGGCAGAAGGTGGTGAAGCACCAGAGGAAAGCAACCCAGTCAGTACACCAGACACCAAAGGTGAAGATGTTGGTCAGGTCACTGGAAAATTTCACAGCTTACTGGAATGTTATCCATCTATGGGTCCCTCGAGCAGACCAAATATCCCCATCCTAAAGAACATCAATAAAGCAAAGCCAATAATATCAACGGTTGATAAGATTATACGAAACTATTCGATAAATTTGAGAGACGTAAACCTAAATGAGATCCACCTAGCCTTCTATCGCGCAGCAGTGACAGCAACTGAACTCAATGGACAGAAGATATACTACCCACGTCCACGAAACCATAACATCAAAGAAAGTGAAAAACCTGCCTGGAAAAAACGCCTAGAGAGGGATATTGATGAATTTTGAGTGAAGGCAGACATCATGGATGAATACTTGAGGAACAACTGTTCCAAAAAAGTCATCGAGAAATTAAACGTGGTACTTCACAGAATAGGAATAAAACTGAATAGCCCCCAAAGTAGACAGCAGCTGATTATCCTAAAGGATACCTTTAGACAGAAAGGCAAAGTGAAGGATGCCAGATTACGCAGATGCAATGAACTATCCAAGCAAAAAAAGCAGAACTCTGACTTCCACAAAAACCGGAAAAAGTTTTTCAGGCAAATTGACACTGAAAATCAAGCAAAAAGAAACCCAAACAGCTCTGATGCAGCTAAATTCAGTGATTACTGGAAGTCAATCTGGACTAATCCGGAGGATTTTAATCAATCTCCAAAAAGGGTTCAGGAGGCAGAGGCACGTAACTCAGAAGTGTCAGACATGGAGGTTGAAGAGTTTACATCTAATGATGTCCACAGCGTAACTAGAAGAATAAGAAACTGGAAAGCACCAGGACCTGAAAACTGCACAATTTCTGGCTGAAACACCTACTCTCTACCCACAAAGCATTGGCTCGATGCTACACAGAGGTGTTGCATGATCCAAGCCTGATTCCCGAATTTCTGACTGAGGGGAACACATACCTGCTGTACAAGAAAGGAGATGCAACACAATCTGAGAACTACTGGCCAATCACCTTCCTATCAGTTGTGTACAAGCTATTAACAGTATTAATTAATGACAAGATCCATAAGCATTGCTAAGCTAAACAGATATTAGAAGAAGAGCAAAAGGGATGCATTCAGGGTTCTTTAGGCTGCAAACACTAACTTACAATTGATGCTGTTGCACTAAAACAAGTGCATCAAAGAAAGCGTAACCTAAGTGTATGCTATGTTGATTACCGGAAAGCCTTTGACTCGGTTCCCCATAACTGGTTGAGGAAAGTTTTGGAAATATATAAGATCTGTCCAAAAATTAGAGGGGCACTGGAAACTATGATGACAACATGGAGGACCAACCTCTGGGCAGATGGCGCAAACATTCGGCCTATCCACATTAAGAGAGGTATCTTTCAAGTTGACTCCCTCTCTCCAACATGGTTCTGCCTAGTCCTAAACCCCTTATCTATACTTTTAAACACCAGCCAAATTGGGTACAAACTGAATGTAAGGAACAATAGAAGATTGTCCCATATACTATATATGGATGACCTTAAACTATATGCTGGGAACCTGGAAAGGCTGTGGACTTTGATTGACAATGTGCATTTATTTAGTGAAGACATTAAGATGACATTCGGTCTGGATAAGTGTGCCATCATTAACATCAAAAGGGGCAAAGTAGAGAATCAACAACAAGCCTTCAGAGGCATCGAGGAATTACCACCAGAGGAAACATATAAATACCTGGAGATACCACAAAACCTATGTATGGAACATGGACATCTAAAAACAAGCTTCTCGGAGAAATACAAGAAGTGAGTCACGAAAATCCTGAACACAAAACTGTCAGGAAAAAATCAAATTTTGGCCGTCAACAGCTGGGCAGTCCCTGTTCTCAGCTATTCCTTTGGTGTGATCAAATGGTCAGATGCTGACCTCAGTGAACTGGGCAGACTTACAAGAAGGCTACTTATTAAGTTTCTTTGCCTCCACACTAACTCCTTGGTAACACGACTCTACCTCCCCCGCAAGGAAGGAGGAAGAGGACTGCAGAACATCTGTAAGCTGTGCAGGACAATGGAAAAAAAAATGAGAGAACAGCTGATGTAATCAGAAGACCACCTAATGCAGCTGGCAGTAAAAGCAGACACCGGGTATACCCCGCTGAAACTGAGCTGCCCAGAAATGGAATTTTCTATCTCGATGACTCAAGCAGAGATGAATACGTGGCATACAAAAGCTATGCATGGTAAATTCCCAAACTTACTACAGGAAAACAATGTGGGCAAAGCCAAATCATTAAAATGGCTCTCGGGTGGTTACATATACCCAGAGACCGAAGACTTTATCTTCGCTATCCAAGACTGAGTGGTCAGAACAAAAAATTATGAGAAACACATCCCAGGGATGGACGTCAATTTAAAAAGTTTGAAATAAAAAGCCAGCCCGAACAGGGAATCAAACCCTGGACCAGTATGTTAAAATCCAACTGCTCTACCGACTGAGCTATTCGGGCGTATTTACTTACTTTATAAATATCTCGTAAAGTTTTCGAATATGAGGTTCGCATGCGGAATTACCATGTACCAATTATGCCAGGCACTGCATTATAAAATCAACGTTTACATTTTCTTTCAAAACATGCAGCACAGCACTCTGCAGCAATCTCCTGACTTGTTGAGGTCAAGACGAATACTGGCATGAAAAGTTGAAAGGTCGGCAAATAAAGCGTCCACTATGTGGACGTGCAACAAGCTGTTCATCATCAGTTCATCAACTCTTGATGATTAGGGATGATGTTGAAAGTTGTCGAGTTGAAGCGATGTCGCCCAGTGTAGACATACCTTAAGGGATGTATAAGCGGCTGGGTTAACAGTCTGGCCACTATTTCACTAGCAGGATGTTTAATAAAAATTTAATGGAAAAATCAAAAATATAATATGTTATTTACGAAGATCAACCATGTGTATCTTGCTTAGTAGGTACCTTCAAATGCGGAAATCATATTTTATAAAAATAATTTAATATAATAATAGCCATTGTCTGTTGGTTGGTTGGTTGGTCACGCTATGCAAACGCTAATAACTCGAGAAATAATAATGATAGAAACTAGAAATTTGGTAGAGATGCTTGATTAACACTTATTCAGAGAATGGCGAATTTAAATGGCGAAAAAATTCCTTGGTTCGTCTCCAAGAGAGCCATTTCCCATTACTTAACATGTAAAATGCAATTTTTCGACGTGCAGGCTTTTATTCATTTGGAAATTAAAATTAGAAGAAATTAACAGATGAACTTCGGATTTGAACCATTTTGAAGAAAAAGTTATAAAGTTTCTTATTCCGTTCGTCTTTTTTCGCCCACAGTTCGAAATATTCCATGTTAAACGTTTAATTTGCATATTTTGTGGAAATCTCGCCATTTTAACGTGATATTGCTATGTCGACCATTATCACTGTTAGCTTCAATACGAGAGAGAGAGAGGAAGGAAGGGGAGAGATTGGCGGGTTTTGTGGAAAATAAGTATATTTACGTAAATATAAAAATTTTAAGTATCGACAGTGTCATTTTAGAAAAATTGGAAATAAAAAGCATTCTTAAATTAAATTCTTTGTAAACCATATGTGCTAACGAATTTATATTGTTATTCCTCGAATTAATTTCGTAACAATGGCCAAAGTTTGGAAACGAATATAAATTAAAATTCAATTAAAATTAAAAGGACATTTAAAACTGTTAACAGACAATTTTCGAAGAAACAACGGTGGGTCTTTTAATGAATTGATTTGTTTTTATGAAAGGAATTTTGGTGCTTATTTAATACAGAGTAAGTTCTAAGGCTTATAATCCACATTACTGACACCAACTTTTATGTCGACTAAAACGCAAAAAAAATAATATAAAATCCACATAACCGAATGTTCCAGAAAGTAATAATAGTCATTTATCTTGTATGTGTGTGCGTGCATATGTACGTACGTATGTGTGTATATATATAGGGAGAATGGGATAATGGCGGTCAGCGGGTAATTCCGGTCGGTGACATTTCTCGGAGCTGGAGAGTTAGAATTGAGTTCTGATAGGTGCTGCCCTATCTCGAGATCCTAATGAACCTACGCAGGAAGCCACGTCATCTTGTCAGTGTTTGTTGCTGTCCTGCTGCGGGATGTATATTTCCTGAGTTTTTGAAGTAACGCACACTTCAAAGTATTCATGGTACGTCAATACTTTCTTGCATGGTAGACCATTGTCTTTGTTATTTTTGCAGGACCACTGCAATGTCTAGTTTAAGAACTACTGGTTCTTTTTCTGATTTAAAACATCGTCGTCTTGTGGCTAACCTATAAGTGGAAGCATGAGTTTTGGGTAATGGAGGTCAGTCGATGCTGGGTATTTACGTCACTCGAGTAAGTGATCGGTATTACCCCACACTAATTAAACTAATTTTAAGTATTTGTCTATTGTTTCTAGATGCCTCAAAAGTGGATTCGGAAAACCAAAAAGGGGAACTGGACTGGAGAGTGTCTCGAAAAAGCTGTTCAAGCCGTAAAAGACGGTGTATCTATGCGCAGTGCGGTGAAATCAAATGGAATTCCGTTCAGCACTTTACAAGAATGTATCAAAAAACGTGTTTTTCATGCTTACAAATTAGGACGAATGTGTGACTTACCCGAGGACCTTGAAAAGGCGCTTGCAGAGCATGCAAAATTACTTTCTAAAATATTCTATGGCTTAACTCCCGTGCAGTTGAGCCGTGTTGCTTTTGAATTTGCAGAGCGTAATGGCATTAAGCACAGATTTCATACAGAAAGTCGAATGGCGGGAAAGGATTGGCTCGTCGCACAGTGGTTCGGATTGCGAATCTAAACAGACAAAACCCCAATACACTTTTTTCTCAGAAATGTCCAATTGATGTACCGTTACCAAATAGAATAAATGTGTCACCATAAAATATAACAATAGCCACCAGGCGACCAACACAGAAGGACCATGAGAAGGCAAAATCGCTGGGTTGCGTTATTATTTTTTCCAGTCGTGTTTCGCACTTGTGCTAGTCAACATCGTCACACGAGTTCTATCCAAAGCGAATTTATTTACTAAAATGGAGGCTTCTTTTGAAGGTATGTTCTTCATTATTTGTACTTTTTTCCTGAATTTATTGTTTATACTTCGCAAAATATAAATCAGAATATTAAGTTGAAATTGTGGCTTGTATTTTATATTTGGCGAGGTCTACAAAAAAACTTCCGCAGGTTATCGCTATGTTTAAACATTCTATATATAAAGTAACTATCGCTCGTCATGTAAAATAGAAATTAGTTGCTACTTTGTACAACTTCTTTTTATTTTAATTTTTCCGTAACAAGATGTATTACACGGAAACAGCTATTCGAAATCTGGAAAAGTGAAATTGTTGTCACCAAGAAAAACTCTGCTGTACAAAGTTATATTTTGAACTGTTTAAGTTTAGAAGAATGTAATGACAATGTTAGAGGATATATAAATCAGACTGTGGAGTAAGTTCAACTCGAATTAAGACATTCTTGTTTGATTTTGATTTTCTCGATAACGGCTACTCCTACGAAAAAAATGTATAGGAAAGGGAGTACTCTTCTTTACCAGTTCTACAACTTTTATTTGAAAAATATTTTGATATGAGCAATATCTTACAAGATATGGTGAAAATTTAATTTTTTCTCATCAGTAAAGTGGTACCCCCGATTGGCGTACGTGATTAATTTTTGCGATTTTCTAATTATATTTGATTGTAAGTCCTTAACATCAAATTTCATGAAAATCCGTTCTGTAGAAGACCGACCGACGATAGTAGGCGCTCGTGCTGGAAGCGAAACGAGCCTTAAAACGGAATAGAATAATAAAAGAAATATTATCATGCAATTCTAATCACCTTAGGGTTTTGTCTAGTTAGATTTGCAATCCTAACCACTGTGCGTCGGTTTCCTTAGCTGACATAACATCAGCATCAGGAAACCAGAGGCCACAAGTGTCAGCAGAGGAAGTGATTGATAAATATCATTTTAAGGAGACAAACATATGGAACGTGGACGAGACCGGGATAATGACGGTTCAAGATCCAAGCTTCATTGTTGCCGAAAAAGGACAGAAAAGGGTGAGATCCATCATAAGTTGGGAGCAAGGCAAGAATATAAATGTTGTCTGTGCAATGAGTTCTGGAGGTCAGTTTGTAACACCGATGTTCATATTCTCACAACAGCGAATGACATCACTGCTTGAGAAAAATGAACCGCCGGATTCTATTTATCACTGCTGTAAGTCGGGATAACAGAAGAACTCTTCATGACATGGCTGAACCATTTTGTCAGTTTCACTACTGCAAGCATAGACAATAAAATGTTGTTAATCCTTGATAACCATATCTACTTCTCACTGCACTCTTGAAGCTTATGAGTTTTGTAAAGAACATGGAATTGTAATGCTGTCACTACCACCATACTGCTCTCATCACCTCCAACCCCTGGATGCAGTGGCGCGTTATGGCTCTCGGGGGCCCTAGACAAAATAAATTTGGGGCCCTACTCCCTACCTAAATAATGTTTAAAAATCTGATGTGACCAACACGACTTTCTCCATATTTGGGGTATAGATATTTAAATTATTATGAATAGCATTATAAGGCAAAATTATTATTTCATATCGTAAAAGAATAGAAAGAAATAGGTCTATTTTGAATATGTTTACAGAATTCACCACTGGTGGCATGTATACTGTAAATTAAGAAAAAGCAAAATATCTCCGAAATGGATGGTTCTATGAAAATTTGTTTCATACAAAACTTGGAAGAAATATTATTCTGTACGAAGATGACCAATTACGACATTTTTAAGGAGATATTTGACGGAAACCGAAAAAACCGATTATTTATAAATAATTCCCAAACAATAACTGCTATGGAAAATTGTTTCAAATGAAAGTTGTAGGAAATTACATTATCTATAACATTTGTTTAGAATTGTACATATAATAATGATGTTTTAATGGAGAAATATCGCAAAAACCGAATCGGGTTTTGAATAAACCTCGACCTCCGGTTAACCGTTATTGTCCAAAAACTAATCAGTTCTTTGTTCTCGTGCTCAAGTGTTATATATGATGTATGGTGACGATATGGCAAGTACTTTTTAAGTTAGAGTGCCCATAATCACAAACACACACGCACACACACAGACATCATTCCGAAAATAGTCTAAACGTGTTCTAGGGACATCAAAATGTGTATTTCCGTTGAAATCTCGGTCTATTTTTTCGTGATCACAATACTTTCCCATACTATGCATGGAGAAAGTAAAATCTCGGGAATGATTTTCTTTTTCTTAAAACAAATTTTGTTTCGGTATTCAGACATACTTGTAATTAAAAAAGTCACAATTAGTATTAGATTTTTATTTTATTTTGATTCAATCAACAATAGGTATATTCATGCTTACAAAAAATATACTAAAAATCTGATGTGGCCAACACATGACTTTCCCCATATTTAAATTATTATGAATAGCATTATAAGGCAAAATTATGATTTCTTATCGTAAAAGAATACAGTAGTCCTTATTGCCATTAATTAGGTATAATTTGAATATGTTTACAGAATTCGCCGCTACATCAGGGTTGCCAGATTGGCTTTTTGGATGCCAAATTCCCGAAATCTGGCTTTTTTTCAGTTTAGTTGGCGTCAGAGAATTGATTTGGCTTGTTTGACTTTTTCCTGGCTTTTTTACATTAGTTGCATGAAAATTACATACCATCCTCTTTTCAAATAATTTTCCTTTTAAAAAGTTATTTTTGCTCCAAAATGGCAACACCTCAACAACAGAGTTGCCAGAAATCAGAATCCACCCAGTTTAAACTTTGATTGACAGTTGACTCGAACTTCCAAAGTGTTTGGATGTGATTGTGATTCATAATCATATAGGCCTAGGTCTAACTCGGCGTGAACTTGTGAAGTGTACTTTCTATAGTTAATGCGGTGACACTGTTTTTTTTAATAAATAGTTTATTATTTTCACCCATGGCCATGTCATCAAAGAAATGGAAAGTTTCTTATGATAGCAATCGTAAGTACAATAGTAATTGGGAAAAAAACATACGTATGGCTCAAAAAGGCTTCTGATGGATCAGAGGCAGCATATTGTAAACTTTGCCACTGCACTATTGTACCAAGAATTAGCAACCTCTCAAATCATGAAAAATCCGAAAAACACAAGATGAAAACTCCAACAAAAACCCAGACACAACTTAATGTAACAAAGAGTCCTATGCAAAATAATGATATAGTTAAAGCAGTAGAGCTGCAAATTGCTGTAAGCATGACCTGCCATTGTGCAATACGTACAATTGACCATCTGAGTGAAATCATGATAGCACATGGTCAGGGAAGTACACTGGGACACACCAAGTTACATAGAACTAAATGTTCATGCTTAATAAAAATCATTATATCGCCTGCATTGAAAACTGATCTCACTGATGACTTTCAGAACAACAAATATGCCATCATTATAGATGAATCTACTGACGTTTCCACACAAAAGCACTTGCGTATTTTAGTTCGTTTTTTAAGTGATAGGAAAAAGGAAATTTTAACTGGATTTCTTGGTTTAATTACCGGGCCACGGGAGAAAACATATTCAATTTGATTGATGAGGAAATCAAAAGATGTGGCCAGAGTCTTACAAATTGCATTGGGTTTGCATCAGATGTTGCATCAAACATGTGGGGTGCAAGAACTCTGTGTGATCTAGACTGAAAGATGCATCTCCTTCCTGTGTACAGCTCAAATGTATTTGTCATTCACTGGCACTTTGCATTTATTATGCAGTAGCCAAGCTGCCATCAAATATTGGATTTTTGCTCTCAGAAATACCTCAATGGTTTCGCCATAGTGATTTAAGATGAGAAGCCTACAAAGAATTGTTTAGAGTGATGAACACATCTACGGAATTTGAATCAACCCGAACTACCCCCCTTCCCTTTGAAAAACCTTCATCTACTCGGTGGCTTGTTCGTGGAAAGGTTATGTTTAATATTTTGATGAATTGGAAAGAGCTAAAGGCTTATTTCACTAATGCTGAATTAGCCCAATCAAAGTTTGACACAAAATTAAAAGCAAGATTGTTAAAGGAAATGATGTTAGACTACAAAAATTACTTGTTCTTTGTGTTTGCGACCCTGTTGTACAGGAATTTGAAAGACTGAACAGCCTTTTTCAGTAAACCAAAGCTGATCCTCATGAATTGTACCAAGAATTATTCTTACACCAGAAAAGTCTTCAGAACAGGCTGTATGATGTCAATATGCAGAAAAAAAAATTCAACAAGTTGATTTTGGTTTCAAATTCTTAACAGAATGCATAAGTTACTACAGAAGAACAACAGTACTGAGGCTCATCTAAAAATAAAAAATGTCAAAGAAGGATGTATGTGTATGCTAGAAGAAGCTCTCAGTCAAGTTACATGTATGTAGACTTCCCTCGGCAAGAGATATATTTCAAAATTGTTCAGGAATTATTTATAAATAATCGGTTTTTTCGGTTTCCGTTAAATATCTCCTTAAAACGTCGTTATTCGTAATCTCGGTGAGGACCACAATTGTAGAGAATAATATTCCTTCCAGGTTTTGTTTGAAACAAATTTACGTAGAACCATCGATTTCGGAGATATTCAACTTTTTTCGTAATTTTCAGTATACAGCGCCAACACCATGTAGCGGTGAATTCTGTAAACACATTCAAAATATAATTTACGGCAATAAGAATGACGGTATTCTTTTACGATACGAAATGATAATTTTGCCCCATAATGCTATTCATAATAATTTAAATATCTATACCCCAAATATGGAGGAAGTCATGTGTTGGCCACATCAGATTTTACCGAAAATCGTCTGAACGTGTTCTAGGGACCTCAAAACGTTGAAATCTCGAAGTCGATTTTTTTCGTGATCACAATACGCGCGCCCCGGCCCTGTTCGTCATATTCGTTTATTTGTTATTCGCAGTCGCACTGTGGAAGTAAAACTCCCCCCTCCCCCTGGCTGTGTGTGCCTGCTTGCAGTACTGCCCTGCTAAAGTTTCAACGATTTATATTCCAGCATAGGGCAGTTGGAATAATGTCGGAGAGCAAATAATTACTTTAACGTGTTCCGCCTTTTCTTCTTTCGTTTTGCGATTGGGTTTCTGGGAAGTTTCTCAGCAAGTGCTCGGATTACTTGTTCTTTTACTGTTGATTATACAGAATCCAAATGGCAACAAAAATGTCGGGAAAGTTACATCCAGTCATCTGCATTCCTTATATTTCTTACAGTCAACATTCGGAAATACAGTTTCAACAGAAGGGGTATGTGAGTGTTACTGCACTTGCAGCAACACCTCTGCAGATTTTCACCCGCAAATGAAACAAATATTTTAAGATAGCGTAGGGCCCGGTGCAGTTTGCATCGCGATCTGTCAGCTCTGCTTGTGCCAGCGTATTCTTTAAAATTCCATATGTAAAATTTTTGTGAAACGAAGGGGAGGGGGGGGGGGTGGCAGGTGCCCCTCTTGCCCCTTACTGCGGACCCCCATGATTCTAACTATTGGTTGTGTCCTTGCAATATTTGCACGTTTGAAAGAAGCAATTTATTAGAAACATGATCTATCTATATTATATTATCGTAATTGTCGTAGTAGGCGAACTTTTTTGGCAGGTTTGTATAGACTTTTGGGAAACTTAAATCTCAGATTCTGTTTGGGATGTCTTTGTCATGTATAATTTTTAAAACTGAAGAATTGTTCCTTAACGATATTAAATTCAACCAGAATGCTAAATACTTTCTTTTTAAGGTGGGTTTTCCGACACCCCTATAGGGGAGACCGGGGCAAGTTGATATGTTTTTTGGTTTTTAATTTCTAAATTTTTTTTATTTCTATTTTAAAAATTTTTAAAAATCATGAAATTATGTCTTATTTCCCCATCTCTTGATTTAGCCTATTATAACTACTGAGATTAGAATAAGAAACCCATGAAAGCCTGTTTAGTTAGGCAAGTCGAAACGTCTCAATTTGCCCCACCCTGGGGCAGGTTGATACAACAACAAGAAGCTTGAGCAAAAAATTGTTTTATTGAATAAAAATAATAATTTTGAGAGATAACAGAATAATGAGCAAAAAGATTGAAAAAATATGCTGCGTGTGTGTAAAAAATTACTTAAAATTGTTAATATTTTTCTTGAAAAAAGTAATTTCAAAAGGAAATGAAAGTCAGTTAATCACTTTCACTGTCATCGGACAAAATCAACAGCTCCCGCGGTACTTCACCACGCTTCGTCTATTTTATATAATTCCGGACCATTTTACTGTGAAAAACAAGAAAAAAAATTGGAAGTAATTGGGGTAGGTAAGTTGATACATAGTATCAACGTGCCCCTTTTCAAATGTATCAACTTGCCCCAAACGACGCCATTACCCTCAAACCTTGATACGCAAAAAGAGACAACACATAATCAATCAACAACGGAATTTTCTTACCTTTGGACTCCCAAATAACATCTGAATCCGAAAGAATGTGAAAAGGTTTATCAAAGTACTCCAGGTGACTTCAAACAACAACAAAAATATTTGCTTTACGTTACCAAAAACAGTTTTACTAGAATAACTTTGACACAATGACAGCCGCATCGCCAAACACACGTGCGAACTGGAGGCACCAGTGGAAGGCTTCTCCCCATCAACAGACACAAACCTATGCATGCGCATTGTCGCGCTACTCGCACTGTATCAACCTGCCCCTGTATCAACTTGCCCCGGTCTCCCCTACTCCATAAGAAAAGCATTAGAATCAGTTTTGGGCAATATAAAATTGCATTTTAAAATTAGCTAGGATCAAGATACGAACTGAGAACCTAAATGAATACTATGGTAAAAAAATAAGTTTATTTTGGTTATCGTGAAAATTCAATTATATTACGAATTTGCAAGTAAATCGCTTTTTAATACGAAAAAACAATGAGAACTGTTAATTAATATGGCCATGTAAAATTAAAGCACATGAGCGTGCAGTAATATTACTAATATTAAGTTAATTTCAAATATTTACAAATATCAGCATGTTCACTATGCTCATATCGACATATACTGCAGTAAAACTCCGGGATATTATTAATATTACGGGAATATTATTAAGATTGCGGGAATATTACTCACGAGTGAGATTTTGTCCTAATTGCTAACATAAAAGTGGCACAACTATTTAAAAATATAAATGTTATGCATTATTATAAATTTGATGCCTTCTGTAAACATAATCTGCAGGAAGAATTTAGATATCGGTTCCTATTATTTTATTTTGATTCGTTTAGTATTAAAGTATTAATTTTTTAAAAATATATCGTCTGTATTAATTGCTTAATGATAAACGATACTGAAATGTATACAACATTAGCGTATGCAAATATCATAAACATTATTTACTTCAACGTTTACGCGAACCCCGTTGAAAAACGCTGATATATGCTATAAAATTAATAAATATTATTCATTTAGGTTTGATCGGGACAGAATTAGTAGCTTAAATTTTATAAGATTTTTTTTGATAAAACGGCTAGTGGATATTAATTAATGGGCGCCGTATAAGTTTTGCACACAGGCGCTGCATAGTGTTGGCGCGCCCCTGCTCCTGATCCAGGATCAGGTCGAGGGTGGGGCGTTCGGGGCTCTCGCCCCGGGCGCATCATTCTAGGGGGGGCAAAATTGTGATGTATTTTATATAAACATATATTTACAACTATAAAGTTTATTGAAATGACGTTATAAAGTGATATGGCGGTGACGGTCAGACAGTAATTATGTATAATAAATATTTTTTACGTCCTAAAATACAGGTTTTGGGCCAGGGGCGCGATTCATTTTCTTTGCCCCGGGTGCCAAAATACTTAGCCCCGGTTCTGTCCTGATATAGCCGATATAGAAAATTTGAAAAATGCGGAGGAAATATTACAGGATATCGAGTGCGATGGTTCGATACTCATATCGATATTTTGTTTTGTATTAGAATCGTAGTAGACAGTAGTACTCGTAGATATGGATGTCGTTGGGGGTCATGTGTTGTGATTGGGTTCTGTAGCGCAGAGGAATTGTTTTTTATTTAAAATGCGTTGGTCTGAAGGTGAAATATTATCTTTAATTGAACTAGTAAAATATGAACTGTCTCTGTACGACATTTCTAGAGCCGATCATCATGACTGGTCAAAGGTTAATTCAACTTGGAATATGATAGGCCGTAAGTTGGGTAAAAAAGGTAAGCCTGAAGCAGAATTTCTTTTCATATTTAGGAATAATAAACAAAATACACGATTTACAGAAAAATTAATGTATTTCATTCAGAATTTATTGCCCTCTTTTTAGGATAATTATGGCTGCATAACACGATATTTAAAGTTTATAGTCAACGATGCCTTGCTTCGTGAAAATATTGTTTACTTATATTTTGCTAGCCGTATCGAAAGGCCTGCTGCCGGTAATAAAATTTATTGGCTGTAGGAAATAAACGTAGTCGAACATCCATTTCAAAAACTGTTATGAACAGATAAATTCCTCGAGGAAGATATTGGTATTTTACAGTTAATTTCCGCGCTTTCGTTGTAAAATAACATTCCATTTGTTTTGTTTCTCGGTCGGTCATTAATGGTATCTCGATGTCCCACATGTAAAGCAATATACACACAAATAATTATGTCCAATATTGAAAAGATAACATTTTTGCATGATAGAACTGCTAAGCTAGGAAATCATTAGAATGATTCATTTAAAATGTTCCTATGACGGTCCGAATTCGAAAGTTGAAAGTTAGGGCATATTCGGTAGAATATCTCCGAAATGTTAATTTGCCAAATTTTCATCTATTGGAACTTCTTCCAAGTTGTTTTAGTGCAAAAATATATAACTTGAAAAAATTTTTTGGAGAATAATCGAAAATTTGAATGCAGTCAATATAACCACGGGAACCCTTGAAATGTTACCTCCTAATTAAAACCATAGAAGTAAAGAGGAATACGAAGTCTTTTTCTAAAATTTCGCTTAAATTTTCAGGTTTTCAGGCGAAGAACTTGTGGTCACATCTCACAAAGACATATGCATGGCTTATCCAGAACAAGCAGTATGATGTTGAAGAAGAAGGAACGTGGCCCTACTTGGAAGCCATGAGCTTTCTAAAACCGTTTGTGAAACATTATGTGTAAGAGCATGATTTTATGTTTATCCTCATCAAATTATTATCCTATGCATAAAGTCCTTATTGCAGGTTATTCTGTATAGTAATTTTGAAAACACGTTTGTGTAATAATGAGCATGAGTGTGTGTTCCGTACACATATATACCACCTCTGAAGATGACTGTATGGCAAATCATTTTAATGCTCTGTTCTTATTTTATCACCAAAGAAGTATAGTCTCATAATGATGTTTAGTTCTCTGAAATGATTTCAACGAAAGTCATGAGAAATCTTTAATATGTTCTTGTTGAGTTACATTAGAGTGAATATATGTAAATATTTCGTAATTTCCCAATTAACTTTAATTTTTTAAAGAGTTATTCATAGAATTTCTGATAGTCATTTTACATTTATTTATTATGTTATTTGAGTATGAATTGATATAAGAATTTAATCCAGAGCATGTGATGAGGTGGTAGAAAGAGGCAGTTGAATTACCTTGTCTCAAACACATGATGCACACCTTGACAGCAGCGATTCTGTTTCATGCATCTGAAAGAGTGAGTGTAAAGAACAAGGTGGCCTTAGAAAGAAATGTTAATCTATTAATAAGTTCTTAATATCCTAGAATTGAACAGCATTTCAAATTTAACAGTATTAATAGCTGATAGTATGAAAAAGCAGGAGAAAATTGTCTTTACCAGGAATCGAACCCGGGTCTCCACTTATACCTCAGACCACTCCTGTGGCTGAGGTATATTGACCACATATTTCTTCTCTGGATGAATGGACTCCCTCCAATCTTTTCTCTTCTCACCCTACGCTCTCCTTTTACCCTATTGGATGTCAATCTCTACCATCCATACCAGTGTACACCTCGACCTGCATTCACTATCTCCACTTTGATAGATGCCACCCCCTCCATACTAAAACCTATACAGGCGACTCCCGAGATTCGACAGTTCCAGATTAGACAAATTTGAGATTTCGACATACCCGATCGAATTGGGAGCTAGTTTACGCAAAGTAATTTTTGTCCTGTCCAACCACGCAAGGTTTAGTTTCAGTGTAGACATAGTTATTTCTGCTCTAATTGTTTGAATTTGTGCTGATTTCACTTTTTTCTGTTAATCTTTTATTTAAATTTATTTATTTAATTGATTTATTCATAAATTTATCACTTGACATGTATCTAATTGGAAATGTAATAGTGATAATGCAAGTGAATCAAATAAAAGAGTTCATGAGACTCATAGTTATGAATTGAAATTAAAAATTTTAAAGCATGTTGTGAAAGGTGAAAGCCATACTGAAATCGCACGATCGTTGGGAATGTGTCATTCAGCAGTCCTAGGCGCGGTGTTGTGATTCCTAAAATGGAAAAACTTTTAAAACTTTGGGTAGATGATCAGTGTCAGAAACACATTTCTATTTGTGAGATCATAATTAGAGCAAAGGCCCGGTCCGGCTTGCGCGGGTCGTTTGTAACAAATGACTCGTGTGAGCTGTACCGGGCCGGTCTGCAGCACATACCTGCATACATCTATCTATACATACAACTATATATCACAGCAAAATTAATAAGAAAGTTACTAAAAAGCACAAAATAACTTGCAGCCTCACCAGTTAATTTAAGGTTATGCAAACCTGCCCTTCCTTAAAATCTGTCAAACCAGCCATGACTTGCACTAAATGGAGGCTCATCAACAGAAATTTCATCCATCCTTTCCTTCAAATCATCATAGAGATCCTTAGCCTTTGCTCGAATCATGGTGTCACTAATAGGAATGTTTCTGACACATCATCTGCGCATTGAAGCATAGGCAGCATTTACCAACTAGCCATCGCGTTTATGTATGTCGTCTATTCCAGTGGCACCCAACCTACGGCCCGCGGGCCGGATGTGGCCCACGAAGTGTTTTTATGCGGCCCGTGAAGCCATGATGGAAAAGCAATCCGAAAAATTTAGCACAAAATTCATGCATTTTATGACACTTTTGATAATAATTTTTTTAACATTGGAGTTTTTGCCGTAAAAATCCCATTTAGACTTGATTTTCATTAAAATGGCACCTTAGAATATATAGGTAACATCCAGTTTAAACTCTAACTTGGCTCGCCGAATAATTGGCAACTTCCAATGTGGCCCACCAAAGGATTCGCAGCCACCGATGTGGCCTGCCACTTAGAAAAGTTTGGGCACCACTGGTCTGTTCGATGATCACTGGTCTATGCTATGTATCTTGTCTTATAATTTCAACATATATTTGTGATATTATTCAATGTTTATTGTGTATTAAACATTTATACTACACAAACTCGTTCCCCATGGATCTGTGGCTGAAAGAAGGAAGTTTTAAACAAAAAGCAGAGTCTTGTGGTGCTCAAACTGTTTTAATCAAACAAGCCAAAAGTAGGAATATTTCAAAATGAAGATGAACAATCGCAGCCTTAGGTTACTAACAAATCGGGAGGTGAGCTGTCCAAGATGGAACAATTAATGTCCAATTCCAACAAATTAGCATCAGGTAGTAAGAAACCAAAAGGAAAGTACGATGAGAGTTATTTGTCTTTTGGATTTACTTCCATTGGGAATAAAGATGCTCCTGATGCTCAGTGCGTGTTGTGCAACAAAACATTATCTAACAGCTCTTTAGCCCCTACTAAGCTTTGAAGGCATTTGGAAACTAACTATGCTGCATATAAAGACAAAGATGTAAGTTTCTTCAAGCGACGTCTTGATTAGCTTGAAAATAGTAAACTCTCGATGTATAAAATTGCCAAGTCAGACAATGAAAATGCAACAGAGGCATCATACAAAGTAAGTTACTGCATAGCACTCGCCGGAGAAGCTCACACGATTGGAGAATTGCTTATCAAGCCTTGTGCGAAAGATATAGTAATGTGCATGTTTGATGAGGAATATAGTAAAAAAGTAGACGCAGTACAGCTCTCAAACAATACTGTTGTTCGTCTAATTAAGGATCTTGCTGCTGACATCGAAGAAGAGCTAGTTTGCCACCTGAAAATTTGCAATGGGTATTCATTGCAACTAGATGAATCAACTGATGTATCAGAGCTTGCTGTGTTGCTTGTGTTTGTCCATTATAGGTTTGACAAGTATTGAAGAGGACCTGCTCTTATGTGAATGTTTGCAAAGTAACGCTACTGTTGAAGAAATATTCAACTGCATCGACAATTTTATGCAAAAACATGCAATTCAATGGGGAAAATGTGTCGATGTATGTAGCGATGGTCTGAAAAATCGCAGGAGCTGTAACGTGGATCAATAATGTGGAACCAGAAAGCGTGTTACAAAGACATGCACTAGCAGTTAACCCTCAAGTGATGCTGGTGCAAATCTGCTACCACTGAAATTTGAAACGAAGTAAACAAATTGTGTGTAATTGTCACTTGTTTACTCTTGCTCCTATCTCTTCAAGTCTTCATACTGGTCATTCGGTGGTGTTTATCCCCACGCTTGGTACAGATCTAAGTCCTTAATAATATTTTATAGTGTGTTGGTATCAAAAGTGCTACCGCATGCCTGGTCATGTATTTTTTACATAACATTTTATAGTGTAGTTGGTAAAGTATTATTTTCTTAACTTTATTGAATTGATTTATAAATTCTTACTGTAAACTGTTATTTTAACATCTTTAGTAGGTACTTCGTTCGAATAGACCAGTTGGAATTTCTGTGTTTGAGTGTGTCAGTCTAGTGCGTGTTCGCGTGTACATATATGGGTGTGAAATGGGAATGTGAAGGAAAGTTTTCACATATTTCAGGGAATCTGTAAAATATAAATGGGATGAGAAAGTACGAGAAGAGGATTTTCTAAAGGTTTTGAAGAAACTCTCTGAGGAGGAAAACGATTTCCTAGATGGTGAAGGAGACTGGAGTGATGTAGAAAACTCATGATGGTATGGGAATACTGATTTTACGGTCTTGTATAAGCTACAGAAGATTTTTATTTTTGCTGAGGTCCATACGATTTGATGATGGAGAAACAAGGGATGAGCGAAGAAAGATCGATAAACAAATAAACATGTTTAATGAAACAAAATTTTAGGAAAACGGCATGGTAGCAGATTTGCTATCACGCGCCCGCTCGTATCCGAAAATAGTGGGCGCCCACTGAAGGGTTAAAAATGTCTGCATCTCTGAAAAATGTGCTAGACCAGCCAGTACAAATCATCGATTATATTAAAGCTCGACCACTTCAATCCAGACTATTTAAAATGTTGTGCGAAGAAATGGGTGCTCAGCACACGGCGCTTCTTCTACATACATAGTGTGTCGCAGTAAGGGGGGGGCACAGATAAGAAACCAGACCCCGAGGGCAAGAATAATGTGTGACTCCATGGTGCGTTTCGCAGGGGAATTTCCAAAGAGGGAAGGAAGTCATCCACGTGGGGACAAATGACGTTAAAAGGGTAGCAATGGATGACCATGCTATCGGCCTCATATGGGACATGTGTACTGTCGCTAAGAAAAAGTTTGTTGGGGGAAAAGTGGTGGTCAGCGGTATACTTAGAAGAAGAGACTGGTCAGTTGATAGGATAGACTATATTAATGATAGAATAGAATGGGTGTGTCAGACGAAAGGCTTATATTATGTGGACCCTAATTGTTGGATCAGTGAAAATGATTTGGGAAGGGACAGCCAGCATCTCAATAGAAGAGCTAGTGCCAAATTTGGGAAACTGCTCAGAGATGTGGTATTTTCTCATATGCAGGGAAACTAGAAGGCGTCAATGGAGGTGGACTAAAGGACAGGTGTACTGTATTTGACCGAATATAGCCCCCCTATTTTTGGCCAAAAGTGAAGTG
The DNA here is from genome assembly GCA_036926305.1 of Uropetala carovei. NCBI lineage: Eukaryota > Metazoa > Arthropoda > Insecta > Odonata > Petaluridae > Uropetala > Uropetala carovei. The sequence continues at coordinate 7,920,694 of JAXCHB010000188.1, forward strand.
CAAAAGTTGAGGGGGGAGGCCATTTTCAGGCACTAAAAATTAGGTGGGTACAAACAAGTGTGCAAAGCTTCAATAACAATGAATTTCATTCGAGTCAACGTGTTTCTATCCATTGTAAGACTAAACTACTCGGGTTGCTAATATTTATTTGCAAGGCTGATTGACGTCACCATATAGGAAGGATTTTTCAATTACCTGATCGCTCTCATTATCGTCAAATTGCAAGTTTTATTTGCTCGTGTAAGCCGCGCCCCTGTGTATTCCGCGCACCCCGCTTTTTGGGCCTGCTCTAGGGTAAATTTATTTGAGCCGAAAAAGGGTTTTTTAAATCACCAATTCCTATTTCTCAAAAATGCTATGCTCAAGTTAAGCATCTTCACACTCCTACGTGACGAATTTATTGGGTAATCTCTTTATATCGGTACCAGCAGAAATCTCCTCGGGAGTCCTCTTTTGTTAAACACTTAACTGTTTTTGTCGTCATATTGGTCATGTTCGGCAGAAATGGCTCCGGTAGCGATCATTCTGCTGTACCTAATTTTCCAGCCATATGGTCACTGATCCCTAACGTAGCAGTCGTCATTTTTTTGGCGAACTAAAATTATGATCAGTGATCATTCAATGATCACCACGGTGGCTATGACTTCCATAGACGTATCATAGAATAAAGGAATCATGCCATATCTGAACATGGTAGGCGTCGTCTGCCATAAGAACAAAACCCCCACCAACCCAAACTGGTCGCGCATGCGCCGTGGCCTCCGTGACGATTGCAGCAGAAAGCCGTCGAGTTTGGGGAGCACCCGTTAATAAACTTAAAACTCATTTAAAATTTTTATACAATGAATGAAAATGACTAAATACACCTAAATTTAGAAATAGAATAATAGATGCGGCATGGGTGCTAGCTTAACGTATATTTGTTTACCGACACGACATTTTGGGAAAAAAGGTGAGCGGCAAATAAAAGAATTTGTGTAAGACACGCATCCCCTTTTTTTCACCGGCGTTTTGGGAAAAAAGGTGCGCAGCTTACTCGAGCAAATACAGTAATACCAATAAAATTAACCTTGCCCGAGAATTGACTAATTGCCTGGCTAAGCTCGAATTGTTAATTACACAAACGAAAGATAGATTAGCATTGCGCATCAAAATATGAGCAAAGTGCGAATTTATATTGCTGCATAAATTGGTATGTTATTTCGACTTGCTAATATTGCTGCATTAATTAGTATGTTAATTCGACTTTTTAAAGTATATTTTTACTCCCTAAAAATGTATTTTTGTTCATTTCCTTGTCAAATATCTCTCTTTTTAGTATATCCCCTGAATTCTGAGGTACAAATCTGAAAACCTTAAAATTCCAATTAGCATGGCGTTTTATCACTCGCTAATTGGTACTTTTTTATTAAATGAGTGCAAGTTTGATATTTCTTCAAATTATACAGCATGTTTCATGACATTAAAGTCCTAAAAATGATCATGTCCTTTTAGGGTATTAAAATATTTTCTAGATTTGTGTGAGAAAAGATGGGTAGGGGGGTTATATTTGGCGGAATGGGACAACTGGCCACGGCCGACTGGCTGCGAGACAACTGGCCGCGAATAAGTTTCTCGAAAATGGTCTGCGATTACTGAAATACTGTGCAATGGTTGTGAACCCGATAACATTGAAATATATATCTCTTCTCCACAGTCAACTGGTTACTTCAGAAACAACCAAAAAATCACTCTAACGAAAATACTCAACCCGTCTTTTGAACCAATAGCTAAAATGAGAAATTTTTGTAGTTCCTATTTACTCAAGTAATTTAATTTTGAAAAATTTTATACCGCATTGTATTTTTTGCTTTCAAATCTTTCAATTTTTCATTCATTTATTTATTATAAAAAGCAATTAATAAGTCAGTAATAATGCATTAAAAGGTATAATAGTCGTGTGTTTTTGAAGGATCTGCCCCTTAATATCGTCAAACATATGTGATATAATATAATCCTCCGATCGAAACAACAATGAGAGGTCGGATTTCTGATCGATTGTAAGCGGGAAAGATATGGAATCTGCCCCTAGGGCATACGATATAAGTTACTCCACAGCACATACAGCTTCATAGTTGTTTTGACCTTTATCAATCAAAATATTCTCAGAAGAGTGAGGGGAACCGCTCCATGTGGCCACCCAGGGGCATTATCGCCACGCTGTCGAAACGCACCCTGGCCCAATTTTCGGTGTTCAACCTTGAGAATGCGCCCTTCTCTCTGTGGTCAGGCGGGCGAAAAACAACCCTGTTGCATACTCCACAAGAAAACAAAATACCTATTTTGTAGCGTTATCTTCACGTCAGTCTTACAATTAGTCACAAAAAACGCTCGTGTGGCCCTAGCCTAAGAGCAATTAGAAATTGTTTTCCTCCCACAACGCAGCTTGTAACCTCGTTACTGAGTATCTATATACTTTCCCACACTCTCCTCCTAAACCTCTCCTAGACCTTAACACCCCCGACCGATCCCCATCCACCCCTTCATTCCCAACGGGTGCCTGGCACTGAGCGAACCAATAGGAAAGGATGGGGAGCGTAAGCCTTTGATGACTGTGAAGACCCAATAATGAGTCGCCCATCGAAGGCTTACGCTCCCTCTCCTTCTTTCCTATTGGTTCCCTCAGTGCCTCGCACCTGTCCACTTTCTATTTTACCTCCCCCAAACCCGACAAGTCATTTGGTGTTGGTGTAGTTTTAGGATGGCCCTTTACTTTTGTTCATCTTATTTATGATTGGTACGACATGTACTGGTTCGTCCAATCCCTACTATCATGCCAACCATTTCTTCCTAAGTCTGGATATATATACTGCATAAATTGTGATTTTATTATATGTGCTTCTCTACTATTTTGTATTACATTTCCAAGTATTAATACCGGTGTTAGTTTTGCATTTCATTTATTTTTTTATTATTGCTACACCCTTAGTACTAAATATGGATTCTACTATTTTATCACAACGTGGAAACGAAAAGTTTGTTAGTGATGGATATCTATATGTATTCGATAAAACATCAGTGGATGGAGTTACTCAGTTTTGGCGCTGCGAAAGAAGAAGAGAGTGTAAAGCTAGAATTCACGTTTTAAATGGAAAAATTATAAAAACCATTAATATTCATTCGCACGAAGCTTCAGCATCAAAAATTGAAGCAGATAAAGTGGTTACTAAAGTAAAGTGCCGTGCAGCAGAAACAGTGGAAGTGACTTCACAAGTTATTAACGTGTGTGTGGACAGTTTATCAGAAGCGTGTCAAGGAGCTCTTCCAATGCAAAATGCACTCAGAAAATTGGTTAGAAGAAAAAGAAATGAAATTCATTATATGCCAACAAATCCTAATAATTTGGAGACCTTAAGTATTCCAGATAACTATAAAGTGTATGACGTAAGTACTGCAATACAAGAAAAATTTTTGCTTGCTGATAGTGGTTCTGAAGCAAACAGAATTCTGATTTTTGGTAGGCAAAGAAATCTTGAATTATTAAAAGATTCAAGAACTTGGTTTGTTGATGGAACATTGCTCCACCTTTATTTTCACAAGTTTACGTCATCCTTGGAGAGAAACACGGCGGGGTTCATCCATTGGTTTATGCCCTTCTTCCCAACAAGCAACGTGCTACGTACGACAAATTGTTTGAAATGATTCTGGGTCTTCAACAAGAACTTCGGCCAGCATCAATTTCTTGCGACTTTGAAGTACCAGCATTTAAGAGCATGACTGCATGCTTTCCTCATGTGCGAATACAGGGCTGTTTCTTTCACTTGTCACACAACATGAAGAAACATCTGTGTTCTATGGGACTGATTCATGAGTATAATAATAATGCACAATTTGCTCTGCAAGCAAAAATGGTGAGTGCTTTGCCCTTCATCCCTATACAAGACTTGGACGAAGCTGTTAACAGGCTTTCCGGAATTCTACCAGAGGATTTGCAGCCTCTTCTGGAATGGTTTGAGGATAATTACATCGGCAGAATGAATAGGCGAGGACATGGTCGACGTCCTCCCATATTTCCTCATGAAATGTGGAATTTGTACAACCGTGTATTGAATGGAGAGAATCAGACAAACAACTATGCAGAGGCCGCCCACAGACGTCTCGAAACTGAACTGGGGATGGATCACCCTAACATCTGGAAATTTATTGACGGATTATGTAAAGTTCAGCGTGGGAGAGATTTTTATTATGAGCAGTTAATTGCAGGACAAAATCCTCCCGTAAAAAGTATAGAGCTGCGGATGTTAGAATTTTAGCAATTGTTGCAGATTACGGAAATAGAGACAAAATCGAATATTTAAGGGGTATTGCGCATAATTTTGAAATGGATGCCTAACTTTTTTTATTATCTGTATTACGATATTACCTATATTTTAATTTTTTCTGTATTATTATTAATTCCTACGTTTGGATATTTTATAATAAATTTCATTGATATGTAACCTTGCCTTTGCTATTTTTATTTTCTGCCACAGTCTATTATTCATACTCTTTTCACATGTAATGAACTTACCAAATGTTACAAATAATTATAATGTTTTGTAATCAATTTCTATTCTCATATTTTGTAAAATATTGCATGTAATTTTAATAATAATTAAATAAACCCATTTCAATGTTATCGGGTTTACAACCATTGCACAGTATTTCATTAATCGCAGACCATTTTCAAGAAACTTATTTGCGGCCAGTTGTCTCGCGGCCAGTCGGCCGTGGCCAGTTGTCCTAGACCGATATTTGGAGGGGAAGGAAGGGTCTAGAGACGTTATTCAAGATGTGACAAACAAACTTTCCAATTGTGAAAGCGTAAGGAGAAGAAGAGGTGGGGGAAAGGATGTTAATACCATCATCACAGGTAAGGCTCTTAAATTCCTTTAGGTAAACTGCTGAAGTGTTCTAAATAAAAAACTTGCGTTTCAGACACTAATCGAAATGACTGAACCAGATGTCATTATAGGGATGGAGTTGTGGCTAAACAAAGATATACATTCAGAAGAAATATTCCCATAAGTTTTTGAAACTTATAGAAGGGATAGGGATGGGAGGGGAGGAGGAGTATTTATTTATGTATCGAAGAGACTTGATAGTTATTTGCTATGTACCGATGATACGTACGAAATAATAGGAGTAATGGTTATTGACCCCAAAAGTAAGATTAGACTCAGAGTGATCGGGGCATATAGACCACCAAGTGGTGACCTTGATATGATGGGAAGGATAGCTACTATTACATGTAAGGGCAGAAAAGAAGATAAAAAGACTATATTAGCGGGTGATTTAAATTTACTGGAGGTTGACTGGACTGGGGAAGAGGAAGGAGGGAAGGCTCAATCTCATGTTAATAGGTTAATAAGGGAAGGAGGCTTTACACAGGTGGTAAAGAGTCCAACGAGGGAGGGGAATTTGATAGATGTGTACCTAGTTAAGCCGTTTGACCTAATAACAAGTTATGAGATACTCGACGGAATCAGTGATCATTCCGCCGTAGTTCTAAATGCTGAATGGGAGGATAAACAAAGGAGGGCGGACCAAAAAATTTTTATTGAACAATTCCATAAGGCAAATGTGGAAGGCTTACAGACATATCTAGTTAATGTATATGCAGACTGGTCCAATAAAGGAGCCGAGGTTGACGAAAGTTGGGAGAATTTTAAAACTATTCTTGATATAGGTATAAAAAAATACGTCCTCAGCAAATGTCTGAAAGGAAACACCAACCCTGAATATTACAATGCTCAAATTAGGAAATTAAAAAGATAAATACGCACAGTTTATCGGAATAGGCATAACGGGTATAGTTATAAGCAGAAATATCAAACACTTTTAAAGGAGTTGCACAAAGAGAAAAGAAAAGTGCAGAGTAATTTTATAGAAAATTTACTGGCGGATAATAGTAGAAGTTCATTTTATAAGGTCATAAGAAAAAGGAAACCCGGTAAAGAGGAGATAAATTCCCTAATACACTCGGATGGCATTGTGTTGACTGATGAAGGGGAAAAAGCTGAGGAGATGAGAGCATATTTTGAAAGTACATACGTAGTGAATGCATTAAGTACCATAGATAACATTGGGGAATCGAATCAGAGGGATTATGTGTTTTCGACATTTCAGGTTGGATACAATGACATATTAAAAAGGGTTTCGAAAATTAAAAACAGAAAGTCAAGTGGCCCGGATGGTATACGGGGGGAATTATTGAAAATAGCCGGAAAGGCGATAGTGCCATATTTACAGTGGATATTCATTATATCTCTAAACAATGGAGAAATACCCGATGACTGGAAAAACGCTATTATAATACCCATACATAAAGGAGGTAGTAAATCCAAGGCAAGTAATTATCGTCCTATAAGTTTAACGTGCGTAGTATGCAAAATATTCGAAAGAATGATTTCCGACTATATAAAAAGTTATTGGAATGAACATAATTGGCTCAATGACTACCAGCATGGATTCAGGGAAGGATTTTCATGTGAAACAACTTCTTGGTTTGAGTCGAGACTTAGTGGAAGCATATGATGATGGACAGCAAATTGACGCTGTTTTTGTTGACTTTTGAAAGGCTTTTGATGTAGTTTGCCACGAAATATTGCTGACTAAAATTGATAATATGACCCTAGACCCTAGAATAGCGCGTTGGATAAAGGCCTTCCTCCATGGGAGGACGCAAAGAGTAAGAATAGGGGGAGCTTATTCCAAGGAAATAAAAATTACTTCAGGTGTACCACAGGGTAGTGTCCTTGGGCCGCTCTTATTTTTTGATTTATATTAACGATATCACAAGCAAGATATGCTCCAGAATTAGATTATTTGCTGACGACTGCGTAATTTATAGAGCAATTAGGGACAATAACGACTGTGCAGCTCTACAAAATGACTTAAATATGTTATCTTCCTGGATAACGCAAAATAAACTAAAAGTTAATACTACTAAGTGCTGTGTGGTAAATTTCAAGAAAAGGGGCATTACGTACGGTTATAACATAGGGGGGAGTATTTTAGAAACAGAGAAAAGTACTAAATATTTGGGATTAATATTCTCGAAAGATTTAAAATGGAACACTCATATAGAAAGAACGGTAGCCAAAGCTCACAAACAACTCAACTTTGTAAGAAGAACGCTTAGAAATAGCAATAGAAAAGTGAAAGAGAAGGCATATTTTTCACTAGTGAGACCAATGTTCAAATATGGGTCTAATATATGGGACCCATACCAGCAAGGATTAGTGGACAAAATAGAAATGGTGCAGAGAAAGGCTGCAAGGTTCGTGCTAGGAAGATATGGCAGGAAGGATAGTGTGACAGCAATGTTAGGGGAGCTAAAGTGGGAAGGCCTCAAGGAGCGAAGGAAATACAAAAGGTTAGTTGAAATTTACAAAAATGCCAGCGGAAAAACTAAATGCGGTGAAATGAGAGAGAAGCTGCTCGTTCCAAGCTACTTAGGAAGGACCGATCATAAGAATAAAATAAGGACGTTATCCAAAAAATCAGAAATCTGTAAAAACTCATTTCTAAACAGAGGGATCACTGAATGGAACAGTTTGCCTGAGGGAGTTTTTGAACCTTATCCAAAAACAACGACGGCATTTATAAGTAAAGTTGAGGGCATAACATAGAAATTCTATATTGTATTGTAGCTGTATACAATGAAGGGATAAGTGTGAGTTGTAACTTGTAAATGTATTTGTGTTCTACTTCTACTTGATTGTACTGTTACCACCGGGCATGTTGCCCACCTGTAATGCATTATTGATAATAGTAATACAGAGGTGAGGTGGCTTTCCTGAGGTAAATTTCTTGTAAGACTTTTTGAGCTACATCGTGAACTATTGGTTTTCATGTATTCCACGTTTCGACTGTCTGATTGTTTGACAAATTCCTCTTGGCTGCTGAGGCTTGCATACCTTGCAGATATTTTTTACGAAATTGAGGTGAATCTGTCGATGCAAGGAAAGAATATGACCATTTTTACAGCATTTGATAAAATTTCATCATTGTTAAGGAAACTGGAATTTTGGGCCTCGTCCATAGAATAAAACAACTTCGATTGTTTTCCTACACTCAGTGACTTCTTGATTGAAGTTAATTCTATAGTCGATAAAGATATTTGCAATGCCATTGTACAGCATCTAAGGGACTTTCACTCTACTCTGTTAAAATATTTTTCTCTAAAAAATGACTATAATGCTTGGGTTCAAAATCCATTTACAATTACAGTCAAACCAGTCGCATTAGTAGCGCAGGATTAGGAGTCTCATTGATATGATGTCTGACTCTGAACTGAAACAAAAATTTAACGAACTTTTGTTAAATGATTTTTGAAGCAGCCTAATTCAAGAGTACCTGAATATTGCAAAATGTGCAGTTCGTGTTCTTCTTCCCTTTGCTACATCGTATCTGTGCGAAACGGGATTTTATTACGCTGCAACGAAAACAATAGGTGCTGCACCTGATATGAGGATCCGACTCAGCAACATCATTCCTAATATTGAGCAGATATGTGATAAAAAGACACGAAAACTGTTCCCATTAAAAAATGTTTTTTGTGTCATATTTTATAACAAAAATGTAAAATGAAAGATGTCTTACTTTATCTTGGTATGTTTTGTTCTTTTTCTTCTTAATAAAATAAACATGGTTGAATTTCTCTAATTTGTTATTATTGTTTTTTTGTTCCATTATAAAGTAAAAAACGCATATGGATCAAATTTTGATCATTTCTCGCAGAAATTAATTCGTCTGTGAGACCATTTTTTGCTGTCTACTTTAATCCACGAGCGTGTTATGTCTACTGAGCTCCTGTTGGTGTTCTGTCAATACATTATAATTAAAAAAGTGTTCTGTGGTCAAATAAGCTTGGGAAACGCTGCTCTAGACCACTGAAGGCAGAGAATCACTCTCCGAGTATTGCTGCACCGTTCAATACACATTATATTATTATTATACTCATCATCCGATTTATTTTATGTGTTTATTGGATACTCTGTCAATGTATATATTACTTGAGTAAGGGATGGCCTGTGTCAATCACAACCCAAAGCGAAGCTTTCCCCTCTACTTTCACCTAGCCATGCTTGAGGGGAAGGTTAAGCGTGGGGCACGAGAGGGGCAAATGGGCACACACTCTATTTGTGGGAAATTTTTCTTGTAAACTGTCTAAAATATTCCACAAGCTTTACCTTAAATTTACTTTATACTCCTTGTTTATACTTTTTAATTTTCTCTAAATGCTAAATAACCCTTAAGTTATGCAGGAGTGGAGTGTGTGTGTGCGCACACGTGCATGCGCGTGTGTGCATGAGCATGTGCGTGTGTGTGTGTGACTCTTTATTAGAAAATTGTAATGGTCATGATGTGTAACACTCTAATATTGTGAATAACTCAATTAGAAATAAACTTTCAGTGCTGATGAATCTTTATGTTATGACTAAAAAAATTTTGGAAAAGGTTACGGGTTTGACTTCAGAGGATGAATGTTGTTTCCCATAAGATAACGTAAAAAAAATCACCTTTTTGGTTTGAAGGCTTTCATTCTTTTACTCTTTAAAATATCTTAAAATTAAGTTATCAACACGAAATTTGCGCTAGAACATGCCAAAATGAATGAGGATTCTTATTCTTAACATCAAAACTCAACCTCATTGGAATTTGCTCATATTTTGAATTTATATTCTGATTTCTGACCAAGTTTTAAAAATTGCGAGTTTCGATAGTAAATTTACTGCAACACTCTTGCGTCTATGCTTATACTCGCAAAAGACGAAGAATTCTACAAAGTTTACGTGTATCTATATGGCCAAGAATCAGGGTTTAAATGCACTGTTTATACTGCCATTGGTGCATCTTCAACATTGAGATGACATAATATTTTTATAATATCAAAGCTGTACCTTTTAATTGACTTAAAATTTATAAGTGTTACTCAAAAAAGCAGTTCTGTCATTAAAAATTCACTATCAGTTTCTCTCTACACTTTTTGCCGGAATAAGTTGTCATCTGGTATGTGTATTCGCCATATTATCTTCGTGAGCCGCTGATGCTCCTTTAACCCAGGAGAGAACCATAGTTCCTTCTAATTTTTTTCATCAATGGGCGGAATGAATATCGCTATGCGCACCTACATGACAATAGTGCACGGATATGCACCAGGATTGACGCGGGCATGTTCCAATATATTCTAATCGTGCGCACTTGAAAAATTTAGAGCGTGGCACTTCAAAAACTGCTGCGCATGTGCACAGTCGTGCAGCTTAGAGGGAACCATGAAGAGACCACACCTACAGGGAAACCCCACACTTTTTTGATTTTGTTTTCTAATTTTCCATCGCCACAGATGTCAACTTATTAAAGCACGAATTTCTTTTTTTTTTCCTCGAACTGGTCCAAAAATAGGGGTCCGTGTGGTACACAAGGACATGGTTTACATGAGTAAATAAGGTATTAAAATTAATTATCATAAATATTCTAAAATAAATGTCATAAAATGCAAGCACTGGAACAGTTGATTCAAAATAGTGATCACCTTCACAGAAAGATGAAGTCTTCGTGGGCCCGTGCTGGGCATATTTGCCGCCCGGGTGCAAACAGTTTATGCCGCCTAAAAGCATTTTTTAGATTAAACATTGCATTTAATCTGGGAAATAAATTGTGCAAAACATATTTTGCAAACTTTCTTTTATACGAATCATCTTGATATATTACGTAAAAGTGCTTTATTATAGAAGGTGGTCTATCACATGAGTTTAGAAACACAGCAGAATGTAAAGAACGTTTGTAAAAACACAAAATTAAGATATATTCTTGCTTCCACCCGTGAATTTCCGCCCCTCTAAGTTTTAGGAAAGATTTTTTAGGCTTCAAAGGTCGACTTATACACCGGAATATACTGTAACTAACTAGACTGTGCATTGGCGCTAATGTAGCACCTCCTAATAGAACAAGCAGTAGGTCACCATTTGCAGGGAAGGATAGTACAGTGTATTGCGGAGCGTTGTGGAGTATAGTTATCACTTATGTTACTGTACATTTTTGCAATTCTATAACTTATATATTTGTAAAAAAACTCGCGGTTCCTGTACAGCGTTTAACTGCTATAATTCGCACAAAAGTGAAGATCACAATGGAAATGCTGTAACATTACACAAGTAAATATTTTAAAACCTGCAAGTCACATTGTGAAAAATATTCAAATAACATTCGGAATAATAATGCATATTAACTAATGTAATTTGTCTGGTATATTTATTATAATTTAATTCCTATATGTTTCGTTCAATTACTTTTCGTTAACCATTATTTCATTAAAATTTTTTGATGAGTCCTATTGCTCAAAATTAAATTAAATGGAAAATACTAAAAACATGTAGAACAGTCATATTTATTGCCTATATAGTATGCCATCTTTCACAATTATTATCAATTAACTACACAAATTTCCAGTAAATATTCTCTGTGTTATCATTATTAGTTGTATTACCTTGTGACAAGTCTGAATGAACTAAATGTCGACCACGAACTTAAACAACTTTCACTTTTTGGATAAAATAGCCCCTAAAAATTGGAATTCTTATAATATTAGGTTTTGATCATTGGTTATGACCAAAAATATACAATCTTGCCAAATTTTAAGTCTCTAGCTCATCTGGAATCGCTTTACAATCTTTAACCTCATATGGGGCAATAATGGAGCAAAACAGCCCCTTTAAAATTGAAAGTTTTATTATATATGATATCGTCAATAGATTGTGACCTAAAACCTATTGTCTTGCCAAATTTGAAGTCTCTAGCTCATATGAAAGTGCCTCATAATTTTTATCCTCATACAGGGCAAAAATGGGACAAAGTAACCTCGAAAAATTGGAATTCATACAATATCAGATTTATCCAACGGTTGTAACCAAAAACTTCTAATCGTGCCACATTTCAAATATGTAGCTCATATGGAACTGCCTCATAAGTTTTCTCCTCCTATGGGGCAATAATGGGAGAAAACCTCCCCAAAAATGGGGATTATATCAATATCGGATTTCTTTCATTGGTCGTAGTTTAATATTAATGGCATTAAAATATAAGCCTCTGATTCCCATTAAAAGCTTACCCATATGAAAGTATTAAGCCTGTTGCCATGACAGTCAGTTGTTGGAACCCAGAAAAATTACCACTTTATTCGAATGAAAACTATATATTTACACTAATTCTATTAGGATTTGAATTCTGCCTTCAAAAATAATAATCTGCAATGTCTATACCTTCCGATAGTTCAAGTTCTGAGTTCGAATCTTGATGGGAAATACTTTTAACACTAGAACGATGGAGATTTTTGCCACCCTAGAACGACAGCTTGGGTCAAAAATGACCCACATCTGGAATTCTTTCATTTCGGTGTTAATACGGTGTTGTTTTTAATTTGATATAACAATTAGTGAATGAAACACCTCGTATCCATAAACGAAGCATTTATTTTGTTTTTTTTATACACTTACCTAGAAATTTGAACATTTTTTTTCAAATAGCCTTATTTTTTTGTTTCTAAAACAATGCTAAAGAAACAAAAGAAAACCAACTTCGTATATAGCACAGAATGCATAATTTTAGAAGCATTTCTTTAAAATATGTCCTTCATGCCATCAGTTTGATACTTTTAGAACATTTTTGAGCATTTGAACATATACACAAACCAAATTTGTAAACGTGAATGAAGATTTATTCTCAGAAGAGGAAACTAACTCTTCAGCTAGAGTAGGTAAGTAGGAATTTTCACTGTGATATCATTACATTACACACTGTCTTCTAAAGAATCCAGGAATTTATTCCGGCCAGGTCAAGAATATTACAAAAGGTATGGACCGGCCACCTATGGCACGCTGGCTTTACAGAGAACTGACGGGCCATCTGGTCTAACACATCAACTCCGTACTTAGTGTTGTTGTAACACGTCACAGTGTCAGGTTTTTTCTTTGCGTCAGTTCCTATTTGTACATCTGGGTGCAAAGTGCTGAGAATTAGAACATTCTTTTCTTTTTTCCCCTGATATATCGTGAGGGTCACATATCCCTTCTTCAGAACCAGGGTGTAGTATTCCTCCTCACGTGACTTTTTTTCAATGTCAGGACTCTCGCCTGGCACGATTCACTGTTCCTACAAGACTTGTTGAGTTAGCGAGCAGATTTTCAGTGAGCGAGAGATAAGTGAAAAAGTTGTCACAAGTGACATTTCGTCCTTTTTTCAGATAAGACTCCACTAGCTTTTTCACAACATAGAAAGACGGAGGTCGTCTTTGCCAAAGTAAGGGAAAGCATTCACAAAATACTTAAGAGTCCTTGTCCACCGCCATCCAAAATTTCTGGCCATATTTATCAGGTTTGTTGGCCATGAATTGCATGAAGCAGCACCTAGCTTTTGACGGGAATAACTGTTCATCTATTGTTATCCACGCTCCTGGCTCGTAGCAGGCTTGGGAATTCTCAATGAAGTGGTACCATACATTGGATATGAGAGCGAACTTGTCCTCTTTCAAATGTTGTGATCTCGTGCCCTTGTCGTCGAACCTCAAATATGTAAGGATTTCTTTGAAGCAGTCTCTGGAAAGAGCATCCTTACATATGCCTATCCTATATTTCTTAGACCATAATGAAGCTAGCTCTAAATTTTTTGCTCCCATTGCACCTCTAGCGTATATTATACCTATGACTCCTTTCGAATCGCCTGGACAATAACCCATGGTTTCCTGAATCGCTAAATCGGGTGGTGGCAGCAGCAGTTGCGAATTACACGCGACGTGACTGTCGATTTATACTATACCTCACACTCACTCATATCATCACTGATGGCTTGAACGGCGCATAAAAAAACCTTGAAATGCAATCTGCATGTGAAATCTCCGCAAAGTGAGATGGTGGGTCAAATTTGACCCAATCGTCGTTCTAGGGGTATTTGATCAAAGACAACATCAAAATACACTTGGTGACGTGAAACTCGGGGAGGATGTTGGCAAACTTAAAATAATAAAAGTCAAACAATTTCAGCTCATTCCGATCATAAACACAAGAAAGGCAGCAGAATAAAAAACAAATTGGTCATAAATGACCCAACCGTCGTTCTAGTGTTAAAAGAAAATGTATAAACCACTAGACCGATCTACATGTTTTCTTATGTGGCATAAAAGGGGCCAAAATAGCCCTCAAAATTGGAATTTCAACAGTTTTGGATTTTTTCTTCGGTTGTGACCAAAAACTTATAATCCTACCAAATTTCACATTTGTAGCACATCTAGAAGTGCATCATAATTTTGTATCCTCCCCTCCTCCTCCAATATTGTATGCCAGAAGCATCTATATATCTACTACTAGTTAATGTGTGCTTGCATTCTGCAAGCATTTTTAAAATTTAGCATTTTTACAATTTCAAGTTATTCCCAATCGATTTTGTACAAAATAATATAACCCTAACAAATTTCAACTTTGTAGCTCATTTATAGGGGCCATATAATTTTATTCCTCATATAGTGCAATAATAGGGCAAAAGAGGCCCTAAGACTTGGAATTTTTACAGTAACAGATTCCTACCTAACTAAAATCCCATAATTCCTCCAAAATTCATGTTTGTATCTCATTAATAATTGCAGTATAATTTTCATACTGGTATGGGGCATAAATGGGGCAAAAAAGCCCTTAAAATTTGGAATTTTTGCAGTATTTAATTTGAACTTTCTTTGCAACGAAATTTGTATAATCATGCTAAATTTCATGTATCTAGGTCATATGGAGCTGCCTCATCATTTTTTTCTAGTATGGAGCAATACTAGGGCAAAAAAGTTCCAAAAATGGAAATTATATAAATATCGGATTATCTTCATTAGGCATAGTTTAACATTAATGACATTAAAATATAAGCCTCTGATTCCCATTAAAAGCTTACCCATATGAAAGCATTAAGTCTGTTACCTAGGAAGCCTATTCTTAGACCCAGAAAAATTACCACATTTTTGCGATAAAAACTATAAATTTACGCTAATTCTACTCGGATTTGAATTCTGTCTTAAAAAATAAGAAACTACAATTTATATCCTATCCGACAGTTTAAGTCTCGCGTTCGTATCTTGACGGGAAGTAATTTTAAGATGAAAATATAAAAACCTCTGCACCAATTTACATGCCTTCTTATGGGCAAAAAATGGGGCAAAAAGGGGTCAAAATTGCCCTCAAAATAGGAATTTCAACAGTTTCGGATTTTTTCTTTCGGTTGTGATCAAAAACCTATAATCTTACCGAATTTCAAGTTACTAGCACATCTGGAAGTGCCTCGTAATTTTGTATCCTGTTATATTATTTACCGCTGGAGTAGCATTCCCTAATTTCTCAAAATATTCAGCTCCCTAGCTCTAATAAAAGTGCATAAACATTAATAAATTTTTTAAACATTTATGAATGTTTTACGGATCAATAAATAAACATTTTCAAATTTCTATAATCCCATTTTCGTTACTTGGTAAGATCAACCGTTAGAAGAAATCTCAGCATTTTAGCACAATTATAAGTAACTAAACCATGAAATGTTTGTTTATATGCTTATAATATGTGATTGCATTATGCAAGAATTTTTAAATATTAGAATTTTTGCAATTCCGAATTATTCCGAATCGATTATGTCCAAAACCTTATAACCGTGTCAAATGTCACGTTTGTATCTCATTAAGAAGTGCCTTATAATGTACACACTCGTATTGGGTATAAATGGGGCAAAACCGCAGCTAAAAATTTGAATTTTTGCTATTTTTTTATTTTATCTTCGGTAGCAACAACGTTTCTTTAATCGTGCTAAATTTCAAGTCTCTAGGTCACATGGAGCTGCCCCACCGTTTTTGTTCTCAAGTAGAGCAATACAGGGGCAAAACAGCCCCAAAAATGAGGATTATATCAATATCGGATTTCCTTCATTAGGTGTAGTTTAACATTAACAGCATTATAATATAAGCCTCTGATTCCCAATAAAAGCTTACCCATATGAAAGGATTAAGCCAGTTGCCTAGGAAGCCTATTGTTAGACCCAGAAAAATTACCACTTTTTTGTAATAAAAACTATAAATTTACGTTTATTCTACTCGGATTTGAATTCTGTCTTCAAAAATAAGAAACTACAATTTATATCCTATCCGACAGTTTAAGTCTCGAGTTCCTATCTTGACGGGAAGTAATTTTAAAATGCTAATATAAAAACCTATACACCAATTTACATGTTTTCTTATGGGCAAAAAATGGGGCAAATAGGGGCCAAAATAGCCCTTCAAAATAGGAATTACGACAGATTCAGATTTTTTCCTTTGGTTGTGACCAAAAACCAATAATCCTACCAAATTTCAAGTTTCTAGCACTTCCTGATGTAACCAAAACCCTATAATCCTACCAAATTTCAAGTTTCTGACACATCTGGAAGTGCCTCATAAATTTGTATCCTTCTATATATATATATAAAATAATATATACATATATATATATATATATATATATATATATATATATATATATATATATATATATATATATATATATATACTAGTTGTTATGTGCTTACATTCTGCAAGCATTTTCAAATTTTAGCAATTTTACAAAATCAAATTATTCCCAATCGATATTTTACATAATCATATAACCGTGTCAAATTTGGAGTTTGTTGCTCATTTAGAAGTGGCTTATATTTTTAATCCTCGTATGGGGCAATAATGGAGCAAGGCAGCCCCGAACATTATGAATTATTACACTCAGATTTTTTCCATCTGTTGTGACTAAAAACCCATAATTCTGCCAAATTTCAAGTTTGTATCTCATTAAGAAGTTACCAAGGAAACCTATTGTTAGACCCAGAAAAATTAGCAATTTTTTGCGATTAAAACTATAAAATTACACTAATTCTACTCGGATTTGCATTCCGTCTTCAAAAATAAGAAACTACAATTTATATCCTATCCGACAGTTTAAGTCTCGAGTTTGTATCTTGACGGGAAGTAATTTTAAAATGCAAATATAAAAACCTCTACACCAATTTACATGTTCTCTTATTGGGAAAAAATGGGGCAAAAAGGGGCCAAAATGTCCCTTCAAAATATTAATTTCGACAGTTTCGGATTTTTTCCTTCGGTTGTGACCAAAAGCCTATAATCCTACCAAATTTCAAGTTTCTGGCACATCTGGAAGTGACTCATAATTTTGATCCTCCTATATATATCTATAATATATACTAGTTGTTATGTGCTTGCATTCTGCAAGCATTTTCAAATTTTAGCATTTTTACAAATTCAAATTACTCCCAAGCGATGTTGTACATAATCATATAACCATGTCAAATTTGGAGTTTGTTGCTCATTTAGAAGTGCCTTATAATTTTAATCCTCGTATGGAGCAATAATGGAGCAAAACAGCCCCTAACATTAAGAATTATTA
Source organism: Uropetala carovei (assembly GCA_036926305.1). Classification (NCBI taxonomy): domain Eukaryota; kingdom Metazoa; phylum Arthropoda; class Insecta; order Odonata; family Petaluridae; genus Uropetala; species Uropetala carovei. The sequence goes on from JAXCHB010000188.1 coordinate 7,938,165, forward strand.
CACTCAGATTTTTTCCGTCCGTTGTAACTAAAAACCCATAATTCTGCCAAATTTCAAGTTTGTATCTCATTAAGAAGTGCCTTATAATTATCACACTCGTATGGGGCCGAAAAGGGGCAATACCACACATTAAAAATTGGAATTTTTGCAATTTTACAATTTTATCTTAGTTTGCCATGAAAATTCTATAATCGTGCCAAATTTCAAGTCTCTAGGTCCTATGCAGCTGCCTCGCATTTTTTGTTCTCGCATGGGGCCAAAAAGCGGCAAAGCTGCCCCTTAAAAAATAGAATTTTTGTAATTTTATAATTTTATCTTAGGTTGCAATGAAATTTCTATAACCGTGCCAAATTTCAAGTCTCTGGTTCCTACGCACCGGCATCGCCTTTTTTGTTCTCGAATTGGGCAATAATGGGGCAAAACAGCCCCAAAAATGAGGATTATATCAATATCGGATTTCATCAGTAGGTGTAGTTTAACATTAACAGCATTAAAATATAAGCCTCTGATTCCCATTAAAAGCTTACCCATATGAAAGGATAGAGCTTGTTACCAAGAAAACCTATTGTAAGACCCAGAAAAATTACTACTTTTTTGAGATAAAAACTATAAATTTACGTTAATTCTACTCGGATTTGAATTCTGATTTCAAAAATAAGAAACTACAATTTATATCGTATCCGACAGTTTAAGTCTCGAGTTCCTATCTTGACGGGAAGTAATTTTAAAATGCAAATATAAAAACCTCTACACCAATTTACATGTATTCTTATGGGCTAAAAATGGGGCAAAAAGGGGCCAAAATAGCCCCTCAGAATAGGAATTTTGCCAGTTTCGGATTTTTTCCTTTGGTTTTGACCAAAAACCTTTAATCCTACCAAATTTCAAGTTTCTGGCACATCTGGAAGTGCCTCATAATTTTGTATCCTCATATATATATATATAATATATCATGTGTAAGAAGCATCTATATATTATAGATATCATGTGTAAGAAGCATCTATATATTATAGATATACTAGTTAATATGTGCTTGCATTCTGCAAGCTTTTTCTCTAACCTTAATATATAGAGTAACTGCAGACAAATAATTTTTAACACAAAAGTTTGCACCTCTGCGCCTATTTACGTGTTTTTCTTTATGGACAATATTGGAAAAAAGCAACCCCTAAAATTTATAATTGTAAAAATTTTATAGGTTTTCGTCATTTGTTGCAAATACTTCACATTTACGTAACATTTCATCTATGTAGCACCTCTTGAATTGCATTTATATAAAGTTCATTGTTTAAACTTTATGAATTTTCAACAGCCACAATAATAAACTTTTCTAAAATTTTTCAAATATAATTGTAACTGAAACACAATTCCTTAATTTTCAGCTTTCTAGTTCGTACGAAGGTATATAAAGATTAGTCACATTTTTTTAACATTTATGAATTTTTAACGGCCGAATATATAAACATTTTTAAGTTTCAATAATTCCGTTATCGTTATTTGGTAAATTCTACTGTCAGAAAAAATTTCAGTATTGTAACACATTTAGAAGTACGTAAAAGGTGATATGTTTATTAAAAGTTTATAATTTTTAACGGCCAATAAATTAAAATATTGTAAATTTCTATTTTTCCTGTCCATTTCTCTATGCTATGTTAATATGTGCTTGCATTCTGCAAGGTTTTCTAAATTTTACTATTTTTACAAATTGAAATTATTTACAATCGATTTTTTACGAAACCATGTAACTGTCTCAAATTTCAAGTTAGAAGATCATTTTGAAGTGCCATAAAACTTGAATACTCGTATGGGCCAATAATGGGGCAAAACAGGTAATAGGATTTTGAATTTTTACAAAATCAGATGCTTTCCTTTTGTTGTAAGTAAAAACCCATAATTCAGCCAAATTTCAAGTTTGTATCTCAATGAGAAGTGCCTTATAATTTCCACACTCGTATGGGGCCGAATAGGGGCAAAATCGCCCCTTCAAAATTGGAATTTTTTTCCGATGTTATCATTTTATCTTAGGTTACAATTAATTTCTATAATCATGCCAAATTTCAAGTCTCTAAGACTTATGCAGCTGCCTTGCCTTTTTTGTTCTAATATGGGGCAATAATGGGGCAAAACCCCCAGAAATGAGGATTATATCAATATCAGATTTCCTTCATTAAGTGTAGTTTAACATTAACAGCATTATAATATAAGCCTCTGATTCCCATTAAAAGCTTACCCATAAGAAAGGAAAGAGCTTGTTACCAAGGAAGCATATTGTTAGACCCAGAAAAATTAGCAATTTTTTGAGAGAAAAACTATAAAATTAGGGTAATTCTACTCTGATTTGAATTCTGTCTTCAAAAATAAGAAACTACAATTCATATTCTATCCAATAATTGAAGTCCCGAATACGTATCCTGACGGGAAGTAATTTTAAAATGCAAATATAAAAACCTCTACATCAATTTACATGTTTTCTTATGGGCAAAAAATGGGGCAAAAAGGGGCCAAAATAGCCCCTCAGAATAGGAATTTTTCCAGTTTAGGATTTTTTCCTTTGGTTGTGACTAAAAAGCTATAATAATACCAAATTTCAAGTTTCCAGCACATCTGGAAGTGCCTAATAATTTTGTATCCTCCTATATCTATAATATATAGACGCTTCTTACACATGATATATATCTATAATATAGTTTTATAGTTATATAGTTATAAATTTATAGTTTTTATCGGAAAAAAGTGGCAATTTTTCTAGGTCTAACAATAGGCTTCCTAGGCAACAATCTTTATGCTTTCATATGGGTAAGCTTTTAATGGGAATCAGAGGCTTATATTTTAATGCCTTTACTGTTAAACTATGCCTAATGAAGGAAACCTATATTGTAATAATCCTCATTTTTGGAGCACTTTTGCCCAAGTATTGCTCCATACGAGAACAAAAATGATGGGACAGCTCCACATGAACTACAGACTTGAAATATGGCAACCGAAGATATAATAAAAAAATATCAAAAATTGAATTTTTTAAGTGTGGTTTTGCACCATTTCTACCCAATACGAGTGTGAACATTATAAGGCACTTCTTAATGAGATGCAAACTTTGTAATTTGACAAGGTTATATGGTTTTGGAGATAATCGATTAGAAATAATGCGGATTTGTAAAAATTCGTAACGTTATGGCTGTTTTGACCTATTATTGCCCCATATGAGGAATAAATTTATAAGGCACTTCTAAATGAGCAACAATCTTCAAATTTGACACGCTTATATGATTTTTTTTGAAAAACGAAAGGGAATAGTTTGAAATTGTAAAAATCCTAACATTTAAAAAAGCTTATTCATTATATATTGACGGGTCTTAATTAGGATATAGAAGGATATAGGAGGATACAAATGTTCAGCCCAAACTACAATAGTTGGAGAGCTGAAATTTAATACATAGGTGAATCTAAAAAAATAATTGGAGGAAAAATTGCAACAATATGTATTTTCCTGACCATTGAAAATTATAAACTATTTACTAACTTTTCATGGTTTAGGTAATTCTAAATGATCTATGAAGCTGAAATGTTTTCCATTGGTAGAATTTGCCATATAATGGAAACGGGATTATAGAAATTTGTAAATTTTTATTTGTTCGACCTTAATAATCTCTTACATGTTAAACAAATTGACTAATGTTTATGTACTTTCTGAAGAGCAAGGAAGCTGAAAATTTTAAGAAAGTTAGGGAGTAATGTTCCGGTGAAAATTAACATTATAATTTTGTTAAAGTTTATTATTGTGGCTGTTAAAAATTCAAAAATTTTAAACAATTAAATTTATATAAATGCACTTCTAGGGGTGCTACATCAATAAAATTTCGCATAAATGTAACAAATGCTAAAAACCTATAAATGATTTATAATTATAAATGTAGGGGTTGTTTTTACCTCAAAATTTTTCAATACGGAAATCGATAAAGAGGTCCAAACTTTTCCGTTTCAAAATTATTTTTCCTCTCCTAATGCTTGCAGAATGCAAGCACACATTAACTAGTATTATATATATATATCATGTGTAAGAAGCATCTATATATTATAGATATATATACTAGTCAATATGTGCTTGTATTCTGCAGCATTTTCAAATTTTAACATTTTTACAAATTCAAATTATTCCCAAGCGATGTTTTACATAATCATATAACCATATCAAATTTGGAGTTTGTTGCTCATTTAGAAGTGCCTTATAATTTTATCCTCGTATGGAGCAATAATGTAGCCAAACAGCCCCTAACATTAAGAATTATTACAGTCTCAGATTTTTTCCATCTGTTGTAACTAAAAACCCATAATTCTGCCAACTTTCAAGTTTGTCTCTCATTAAGAAGTGCCTTATAATTATCACACTCATATGGGGCCGAAAAAGAGCAAAACCACACATTAAAAATAGAAATTTTTGCAATTTTACAATTTTATCTTAGTTTGCAATGAAAATTCTATAATCGTGCCAAATTTCAAGTCTCTAGGTCCTATGCAGCTGCCTCGCATTTTTTGTTCTCGCTTGGGTCCGAAAAGGGGCAAAACTGCCCCTTAAAAATGAGAATTTTTGTAATTTTATAATTTCATCTTAGGTTGCAATGAAATTTCTATAACCGTGCCAAATTTCAAGTCTCTCGGTCCTATGCAGCTGCATCGCCTTTTTTGTTCTCGAATAGGGCAATAATCGGGTAAAACAGCCCCAAAAATGAGAATTATATCAATATCGGATTTCCTTCATTAGGTGTAGTTTAACATTAACAGCATTCAAATATAAGCCTCTGATTCCCATTAAAAGCTTACCCATATGAAAGGATAGAGCTTGTTACCAAGGAAGCCTATTGTTAGACCCAGAAAAATTACCCCTTTTTTGCGATAAAAACTGTAAAATTACGCTAATTCTACTCGGATTTGAATTCTGTCTTCAAAAATAAGAAACTGCAGTTTATATCCTATCAGACAGTTTAAGTCTCGAGATCGTATATTGACGGGAAGTAATTTTAAAATGCAAATATAAAAACCTCTACACCAATTTACATGTTTTCTTATGGGCAAAAAATGGGGCAAAAAGGGGCCAAAATAGCCCTTCAAAATAGTAATTTCGACAGTTTCCGATTTTTTCCTCCGGTTGTGACCAAAAACTTATAATCCTACCAAATTTCAAGTTTCTGGCACATCTGGAAGTGCCTCATAATTTTGTATCCTCATATATATCTATAATATATAGATGCTTCTTACACAATATATATATATACTAGTTAATGTGTGCTTGCATTCTGCAAGCATTAGGAGCGGAAAAATAATCTTTAAATGCAAAAGTTTGGTCCTCTTCACAGATTTAGGTTAATTCCTTATTGAAAAATTTTGGGGTTAAAACAACCCCTAACTTTATAAATATAAAATATTTATAGGTTTTTAACATTTGTTAAGAATACCTCACTTTTATGCGAAATTTCTTCGATGTAGCATCTCTAGAAGTGCATTTATATAAATTTAATTGTTTAAAAATTTTGAATTTTTAACAGCCACTATGATAAACTTTAGGGAAATTTTCAATGTTAATTGTCACCGGAACATTATTCCCTCACTGTCTTAAAATATTCAGCTTCCTGGCTCTTCAGAAAGTACATAAACATTAGTCAATTTATTTAACATTTAAGAGATTATTACGGTCATATGAATAAAAATTTACAAATTTCTATAATCCCATTCTCATTATTAGGCAAATTCTGCCAATGGAAAAAATTTCAGCTTCCTAGCTCATTTAGAAATACCTAAACCATGAAAAGTTAGTAAATAGTTTATAATTTATAATGGCCAATAAAATACATATTGTTGCAATTCTTCCTCCGATTATTTTTTTTGATTCACCTATGTAATAAATTTCAGCACTCCAACTATTGTAGTTAGCGCTGGAAATTTGTATGTTCCTATAATCTTAGTAAGGCCCGTCAATATATAATGAAGAAATATTTTAAAATTTTAGGATTTTTACAATTTCGAATTATTCCCTGTCGACTTTAGAAAAAATCATATAAGCGTTTCAAGTTTGTAGATCATTTAGAAGTGCCTTATAATTATATTCCTCGTATGGGGCAATAATGGGGCAAAACAGCCATAACGTTACGAATTTTTACAATATCGGATTTCTTCCTTCTGTGGTAACTAAAAACCCATAATTCTGCTAAATTTCAAGTTTGTATCTCATTACGAAGTGCCTTATTCTGAGAAGATACATATCAACGGAGCAGAACTCGGAGAAGTAACCAGCTATGTTTACTTAGGTCAGCTCATCACTACTGATGGTTCGCTTCTTGGAGAAATTAACCGGAGAGTGAAGATGGCATGGAGTGCTTTTGGCAAGAATGCGAACATCTTTAAATCAAATATTCCAGTCTTCCTAAAAAGGAGACTGTATGACCAATGTGTTCTGCCTGTTCTGACATATGGTTGTGAAACATGGACCATGAATGCCAGGATGATACAACGCCTGCAAACAACACAGAGGAGCATGGAGAGATGCATGTTAGGGATCACCCGAAGAGACCGCAAGAGGAATGACTGGGTAAGAAAGAAGACGGGAGTCTGTGACGTGATTAAAAGAGCGAAGGTGCTAAAATGGCAGTGGGCGGGCCACACTGCTAGAAGAAATGACCAGCGTTGGACGTCCAGTGTCATCGAATGGATCCCAAGAAACATCAAGAGACCGAAAAGAAGACCGAAAGACAGGTGGGACAGAGAGCTTGTTAAGTTCTTGGGGCAAACTTGGAGGAGGGAGGCAGTTGACAGGGAAAACTGGAAGAGTCTGGGGGAGGCCTTCGTCCGTCAGTGGACTGAAAAAGGCTGATGATGATGATGATGATGATGATATATATATATATATATATATATATATATATATATATATATATATATATATATATATATATATATCATGTGTAAGAAGCGTCTATATATTATAGATATACTAGTTAATGTGTGCTTGCTTCCTGCAAGCATTTTTAGCATTTTTAGAATTTCAAATTATTCCAATCAATTTTCAGCAAAATCATGTAACTGCATCAAATTTCAACTTTGTAGCTCATTTAGAAGTGCATTATAATTTTATTCGTTGCATAGCGCAATTATGTGGCAAAAGAGTCACTAAGATTTTGCATTATTACGATATCGGATTTCGTCTTCCTGTTGTAACTAAAAACCCATAATTCTGCCAAATTTCATGTTTGTATCTTATTAAGAATTGCCGTATAATTTTCACATTTGCGTGGGCGATAAATAGGGCAAAACCAACCTTAAAATTCGCTGTATTTTATTTTATCTTCGGTTGCAATGAAATTTTTATAATGATGCCAAATTTCAAGTTTCTAGGTCATCTGGAGCTGCCTCATCTTTTTTGTTCCCGTTTGGATCAATACTGGGGTAAAACCCCCCAAAAAAGAGGATTATTATTACAGTATCGGTTTTCCTTCATTAGGCATAGTTCAACATTAATGGCTTTAAAATATAAGCCTCTGATTCCCATTAAAAGCTTACCCATATGAAAGCATTAAGCCTGTTGTTGCCTAGGAAGCCTATTGTTAGACCCAGAAAAATTACCACTTTTTTGCGATAAATCCTTACTTTTATGCTAATTCTAATCGGATTTAAATTCTGTCGTCAAAAATAAGAAAATACAATTTATATCCTATCCGACAGTTTAAGTCTCTAGTTCGTATCTTGACGGGAAGTAATTTTAAAATGCAAATATAAAAACCTCTACACCAATTTACATGTAGTCTTATGTGCAAAAAATGGGGCAAAAAGGGGTCAAAATAGCCCTTCAAAATAGGAATTTCGACAGTTTCGGATCTTTACCTTCGGTTGTGACCAAAACCCTATAATCCTACCAAATTTCAAGTTCCTGGCACATCTGGAAGTGCCTCATAATTGTGCATCCTCCTATATATATATATCATGTGTAAGAAGCATCTATATATTATAGATATATACTAGTTGTTATGTGCTTGCATTCTGCAAGCATTTTCAAATTTTAGCATTTTTACAAATTCAAATTACTCCCAAGCGATGTTGTAGATAATGATATAACCATGTCAAATTTGGAGTTTGTTGCTCATTTAGAAGTGCCTTATAATTTTAATCCTCGTATGGAGCAATAATGGAGCAAAACAGCCCCTAACATTAAGAATTATTACAGTCTCAGATGTTTTCCATCTGTTGTTACTAAAAACCCATAATTCTGCCAAATTTCAAGTTCGTATCTCATTAAGAAGTGCCTTATAATTATCACATTCGTATGGGGCCGAAAAAGGGAAAAACCACACATTAAAAATAGGAATTTTTGCAATTTTATAATTTTGTCTTAGTTTGCCATGAAAATTCTATAATCATGCCAAATTTCAAGTCTCTAGGTCCTATGCAGCTGCCTTACATTTTTTGTTCTCGCATGGGTCCGAAAAGGGCCAAACCGCCCTTTAAAATTGAGAATTTTTGTAATTTTATAATTTCATCTTAGGTTGCAATGAAATTTCTATTACCGTGCCAAATTTCAAGTCTCTGGGTCCTATGCAGTTGCATCGCCTTTTTTGTTCTCGAGTGGGGCAATAATGAGGCAAAACAGCCACAGAAATGAGGATTATATCAATATCGGATTTCCTTCATTAGGTGTAGTTTGACATTAACAACATTAAAATATAAGCCTCTGATTCTCATTGAAAGCTTACCCATATGAAAGGATAGAGCTTGTTACCAAGGAAACCTATTGTTAGACCCAGAAAAATTAGCAATTTTTTGCGATAAAAACTATAAAATTAAGCTAATTCTACTCGGATTTGCATTCTGTCTTCAAAAATTAGAAACTACAATTTATATACTATCCGACAGTTTACGTCTCGAGTTCGTATCTTGAAGGGAAGTAATTTTAAAATATTAAATATAAAAACCTCTGCACCAATTTACATGCTTTCTTATGGGCAAAAAATGGGGCAAACAGGGGCCAAAATAGCCACTCAAAATAGGAATTTTGCCAGTTTCGGATTTTTTCCTTTGGTTGTGACTAAAAACCTATAGTCCAACCAAATTTCAAGTTTCTGGCACATCTGGAAGTGCCTCATAATTTTGTATCCTCATATATATATATATATATATATATATCTATAATATATAGATGCTTCTTACACATGATATATATATATATATATATATACTAGTTAATGTGTGCTTGCATTCTGCAAGCATTAGTATAGGAAAAATAATTTTTTGACGCAAAAGTTTGTACCTCTTCACCGCTTTACGTGTTTTCCTTATTGAAAAATTTTGGGGTAAAAACAACCACTAAATTAATAATTATAAAATATTCATAGGGTTTTAACATTTGTTACGAATACCTCACATATATGCCAAATTCATCGATGTAGCATCTCTAGGAGTGCATTTATATAAATTTAATTTTTTTATTTTTTGAATATTTAACGGCCATAATACTAAACATCTGGAAGTGCCTCATAATTTTGTATCCTCCTATATATATATATATATATATATATATATATATATATATATACATGTGTAAGAAGCGTCTATATATTATAGATATATATCATATATATAGGAGGATTCAAAATTATGAGGCACTTCCAGATGTGGTAGAAAGTTGAAATTTGGTAGGATTATAGTTTTTTAGTCAAAACCAAAGGAAAAAATCCGAAACTGTTTAAATTCCTATTTTGAGGGGCCATTTTGGCTCCTTTTTGCCCCATTTTTTGCCCATAAGAAAGCATGTAAATTGGTGCAGAGGTTTTTATATTTGCATTTTTAAATTACTTCCCATTAAGATACGAACTCAAGACTTATTCTTAGGATAGGATATAAATTGTAGTTTCTTATTTTTGAAGACAGAATTCAAATCCGAGTCGAATTAGCGTATATTTATAGTTTTTATCGGAAAAAAGAGGCAATTTTTCTGGGTCTAACAATAGGATTCCTTGGTAACAAGCTCTATCCATTCATATGGGTAAGCTTTTAATGGGAATCAGAGGCTTATATTTTAATGCCTTTATTGCTAAACTATGCTTAATGAAGGAAATCCTATATTGCAATAATCCTCATTTTTCGAGCTCTTTTGCCCCAGTTTGCTCCATACGAGAACAAAAATGAAGAGGCAGCTCCATATGAACTATAGACTTGAAATATGGCACCTTTATAGAAAGTTCATTCTAACCGAAGATAAAATAAAAAAATAGCAGAAATTCAAATTTTTAAGTGCGGTTTTGCCCCATTTCTACCCAATACGAATGTGAACATTATAAGGCACTTCGTAATGAGATAGAAACTTGAAATTTGTCAGAATTATGGATTTTTAGTTACCACAGAAGGAATAAATCCAATATTGTAGAAATTCGTAACGTTATGGCTGTTTTGCCCCATTATTGCCCCATACGAGGAATAAAATTATAAGGCATTTCTAAATGATCTACAAACTTGAAATTTGACACGCTTACATGATTTTTTTAAAAGTAGACAGGGAATAATTCGAAATTGTAAAAATCCTACAATTTAAAAATGTTCTTCATTATATATTGATGGACCTTACTTAGAATATAGAGGGCATACAAATTTCCAGTGCAAAGTACAATAGTTTGAGCTGAAATTTAATACATAATTGAATCAATAAAAATAATCAGAAAAAAAATTGCAACAATATGTATTTTCTTGGCCGTTAAAAAATATAAACTATTTACTAACTTTTCATGGTTTAGGTATTTCTAAATGAGCTATGAAGCTGAAATTTTTTCCATTGGTAGAATTTGCCAGATAATGAAAACGGGATTATAGCAATTTGTAAATTTTTATTCGTTCGACCGTAATAATCTCTTAAATGTTAAATAAATTGAATAAAGTTTATGTACATTATGAAGGGCAAAGAAAGCTGAAAATTTTAAGAAAGTTAGGGAATAATGTTCCGGTGATAATTAACATTGAAAATTTTGTTGAAGTTTAGTATTGTGGCCGCTAACAATTCAAAAATGAAAAAATATAAATGCACTCCTAGAGATGCTACATCGATGAAATTTGGCATAAATGTGAGGTATTCGTAACAAATGTTAAAAACCTATGAATATTTTATAATTATTAATTTAGGTGTTGTTTTTACCCCAAAATATTTCAATAAGGAAAATACGTAAAGCGGTGAAGAGGTTCAAACTTTTGCGTCAAAAAATTATTTTTCCGATACTAATGCTTGCAGAATGCAAGCACACATTAACTAGTATATATATATATATACTAGTTAATGTTATGTTATGTTATGTTATGGGCAAAAAATGGGGCTAAAAGGAGCCAAAATAGCCCTTTAAATAGGAATTTCGTCAGTTTCGGATTTTTTCCTTCGGTTGTAACCAAAAAGCTATACTCCTACCAAATTTCAAGTTTCTAGCACATCTGGAAGTGCTTTATAATTTTGTATCCTCCTATATATATACTGTATTTGACCGAATATAGCCCCCCTGTTTTTGGCCAAAATTGGTACTTTTTTATTAAATGAGTGCAAGTTTGATATTTCTTCAAATTATACAGCATGTTTCATGACATTAAAGCCCTAAAAATGATCATGTCCTTTCAGGATATTAAAATATTTTCTAGATTTGTGTGAGAAAAGATGGGTAGGGAGGCTATATTCGGTCAAATACGGTATACAGGTATGCCCCGGTTTACGCCGGGGTTACGTTCCACCACCTCAGGGTCGTTAGTTGAAGCGGCGTAAATCGAGGAATAATTATAATGTATTTAAATGAGATAGGTTCCTTCACTAAGAAAATTGAACCATAAGAATAATATAAATGCTTTTTATTGAAATATTTGTTTTTATTTTGTAATTGTGAGATATAAATAATATTTTTAGATAAAATCTACGTAATAAAATAAAAATTTAGCTTACTACATCGGTCCTGTAGAGCCATCTTTGGAGTATGTAGTAACGCCACTGTCTGCCCCCTTTGTTATGTTCTTTGACAGTGGTGGTGGATTAATGGGATGGGCCTGGTGGAGGGTCATCTGGGTCGAGTGGTTCTGCAGGTCCTTTGTCCTTAGAAAAGAACTGCAGTAATGACGTCTGCTGAGTATTTCTCTTTCTCTCTTCTAACATATTATAGTAGGACTTCAATATGTTAGTAACAGCTCTTTGGATGGAAGAGCTGCGTTCCCAGTCTGGGTCATTATCACATAGAGTTTCACAGCCTGTTTGTATTTGTGCCAAAACTGATTGAAGTGTCTTTGTGGTGAGGCTTCTAATTGGTACAATCTCCTGCTCTTCTGCTTCCTCCTTAGAGTTCTGTTTAGCCTGTTGTGCAGCCAGCTCCTCTAAGTCCTCCTTTGAAAGAGGCTCACCATGGCTTTGTAGCAACTCACTAACATCATCAGTGTCAACCTTGTCAAGGCCAACATCCTCAGCCATCCGAGTGACATCTTCAACCACTGCTGAAATTGGCTCAAACTCAAGAAACTAAGACACCGCATCAGGCCACAGTTTCCTCCATACGCCATTCATGCATGATTGTGACACTTCTTTCCACGCTGTATCAATGTTACTAATGGGCTTAAGGATGCTGTAGGACCTCCAGTAGTCCCTCACAGTCACTGAGTCAGATGCCTGCACTGCCTCAACAATCCCTTTGAAGGTCGTAGGTAAATAGTACGCCTTGAAGGTCGCAATAACGCCCTGATCCATTGGCTGCAACAGTGAGGTGGTGTTGGGTGGCAAATAAATGACCTTCACATTCAGAACGACGTTAGGAATATTTTCAAGGTTGGCTAGATGATCTGGAGCATTGTCGAGGACTAAAATAACGTTGTTGGACAAGTTCTTTGCTGCACAAAATTGGGCCACCTCTGGACAAAAGTACAAAGTGTACCATTCACTAAAAAGGGTTTGGGTCACCCACGCCTTCTTATTAGAGCGCCAGAAAACAGGAAGTCGGGTCTTCATAACACATGGATTCTCGGAATGGTACACTAACATCGGCTTTAACTTAAACGTGCCTGATGCATTACCACCCAGAAGTAATGTAAGTCGATCTTTTGCAGCCTTAAAACCGGGGCAGACCTCTCTTCACAGGCTATGTACGTCCTACCAGACATCTTCTTCCAGTATAGCCCCGTTTCATCAACATTAATGACCAAGTCAGGGGCGTAGCTGCCTCCGTCCACTAACTTTTGGAATATGAGCGGATATTCCTCAGCACCTGCAATGTCGGCGCTAGCCTCCTCACCAGTAATTTTCACATTGTGAATTCTGGTCCGGTTTTTGAACCGGAAAAACCAGCCCCTGCTAGCCGAAAATGATTCAGTCCCTCCCAATTCCTCATTAATTTCTTTGAACAAGCTTCTAGCCTTGTCCAAAACCACTGCATGTGTTACAGGAATGTTATTTTGGTTTAAATCGTCTATCCACAGCACTAATAACTTCTCCATCATCTCACTCCTTTAATAAGTTGTTCTAGAAACACTTACATTAACAGTTGCTGTATGTGATTGCTTGATTTTCTCAGCATTATTCATAAATAGTCGTAACAGTAGAAGGTGCTAAGTTTAAGACCTTGCACACCTCTGAATGCCGCTCATCAGATTCCATGCGACGAATAACGTCCAGTTTCACTTCAGTCGTTAGAGATTTGCGGCTTTTTTAACATGTGCAGGCACAGATTCACCACTCCGCTTAGAAGACATGGGTGCACAATTTATTTAAAGTAATAAGGCACTAATGAACACAAGAAAGTATTAAAATTTAAGGCACAGCTCACAACACGTGCACACTAGCGGACGAGAAGTAAGTAAATGACGCCGACACTACCGTCGCATAGGTATCTATTTCCTCTGCTGCGTTTACGCTTGCATTTTCAAATTTTCTTCTTATATACAGAGTGATTCTAAAGTAGCTTTACAACTTTCGATGGAAGTATATTTTTATAGATAGGCGATACAAGCTGCTTTAAAACGTAACACTGTAGCAGAACACAACAAGCCTGCCAGTCGTAATTCTATATACCACCACCATAAGAGATCCTGTTTTGCTGCAATCTCATGTTTTAAAATAGTAAGTTATGCCTATTAATAAAAATATACATTCATTCAAAGTTGTCAAGCTACTTTTGAATAACCATGTATTTTTAAAAAATGTTTTTTTATTTTTTTCTTTATAATTTTAAAAGGGCGTTAATGTGAAACGGCGTATAATAAAGCATCGTAAATCTAGGCCTACCTGTATATATGATATATATATACTAGTTAATGTGTGCTTGCATAAAAAAAAATAATCAGAGGAAAAATTACAAAATTGCAACAATGTGCATTATTTTGGCCGCTAAAAATTATAAACAATTTTACTAACATTTCATGGTTTAGGTATTTATAAATAAGCTATGAAGCTAAAATTTTTACCACATGTAGCATTTGCCAAATAATGAAAACAGGAATATAGAAATTTGAAAATTTTTATTCGTCCGGACGTAATATTCTCAAATGTTAAACAAATTCACTAATGTTTATGTACTTTAGTTAGAGCCAGGAAGCTGAAAATTTTAACCAAGTTAGGAAATCATCTTCCGGTGGAAAATAACATTTGATATTTCATGAAAGTTTTATATTGTGGCTGTCAAAAATTCATAAATTTTAAACTATATAATTCTTATAAATGCACTTCTAGAGGTGCTATATACATGAAATTTTGCACAAATGTGAGGTATTCCTAAGAAATGCTAAAAACCTATAAAGGTTTTATAGTTATAAATTTTAGGGGTTGTTTATACCCCAATATTTTCAAAACAGAAAAACACGTAATTCGGAGCTGAGATGTCAACTTATGCATTGAAAATTATTTCTCGGTTTTTATATTTACTTTAAGGTAAGAGAAAATGCTTGCAGAATGCAAGCACACATTTACCTGTATCCTATATCGTATCATTCTATAAGCACTTTTCTTACAGAGGAGGATATACTACGATATATGTAGGATATATAGGTATAGGATATAGGAGGATACTATTGTCTGGCACAAACTACTATAGTTGGAGAGCTGAAATTTAATACACAGGTGAAACAAAAAAAATTATTGGAGGAATAAATGCTAAATTGCAACAATGTTTATTTTCTTGGCCGTAAAAAATTATAAACAATTTTACTAACATTTCATGGTTCAGGTGCTTCCAAATGGGCTATGGAGCTGAATTTTTTTCAAGAGGTAGAATTTGCCATATAATGAAAACGGGAATATAGTAATTTGAAAATTTTTATTCGTTCTTGAGAAAAAAGAACGAAAAGCAAATAAGGATAAATTATAAAAACATAATAATCAATTACAGTATGTGTGTGATAACCTTAGTATAATACAAGGGAACAGGAACCCAAGATAGCATACATTGACACCCCTGAACTGCCTTTTGTGTGCTGATCAGACTTTTGCACGTCAGCTAAATGACGAACGAATATTTCAAGTGGTGCCAGCCACCAGTTTCCACCACGTCGCCATCTTTGTCCATACAGCAGTGTTTATTTGTACAATTATTTAAATATTTTATTGCATTTTGCCTTATCTCTCTATATTATAAAATCGACAATTGTGTCTAAAAGGCCCCTGCACAAAAAAACTAAACATTTATACCATAAATAGAGATTTTATAATATTTTTTGCGCTCTCTGGATACTGAACTCCCCTATAACATGTAAATCTATATTCGACTTTCGGACACGTTTTCAGGAACGCATTATGTACAAAAGTGGAGGACTGCCTATACATTTAAGACTTCTCTTCTCTCTCTTCTTAAATGAATCTTTCTTTTCCTCCATTTATGATATTTACTGTTTCTCCTTCTTTTTTTTCTATTTCCTTATTTTAATTTTTGTTAATTTAATTTATCTGTCATCTGTTTGTTTTACATTATTTATCGTATTTATATTTACCTGTTTGTTTTGTACTTTATTTTGTTATGATATTCAGTGTAATTGGCCTTTGTGCTGTTTCTGAATTCTTGCTAATAAAGGGGATAGGTGTGCGATTTCTGAGTAACTCCCATCTCGTTGCTGACTTAGGAACTTCCAGTTTCTCTCCACTGCGTCGCTACACATGGATGTTCATGAGACCAGCTGCTCACCCTTGGCTCATTGCACTACTTCCAGGCAGTAATCTACTACGCAAGACCACAGTCTCCACCGCTCCACTATTCAGTTAAACGCTATCGATTGTGCGATGTCCGATAGCATGACTTGGCTAGAGATCTTCCAGTGAATGTATTTTTGTGCACGTAACTTTTTCGGTACAACCGCATTTCATAGTTGCCGTAGTTTTAATAATATATTTTATACATATATATATATATACACACGCATACGTACATACATACAAGTATTATGTGCTTGCATTCTGCAAGCATTTTATCTCACCTTATATAAAGAGTAAGAGCCGACATATAATTTTTAAACGCAAAGGTTACACCTCTGCACCGATTTATGTTTTTCTCTTTGGAATATATTGGTGTAAAAACAACACCTAAAATGTATAATTATAAAATTTGTATAGTTTTTCATCATTTATTAGGAATACCTCACATTTCTGCAAAATTGCATTGATGTAGCACCTCTAGAAGTGCATTTATATATACTTAATTGTTTAAACTTATTAATTTTGGACAATAATAAATTTTTTGTAACTTTCAATGTTAGTTCCCTAACTTTCTCTGAATTTTCAGCTCCCTGGCTCAACTGAAAGTACATAAAGATAAGTCAATTTCTTTAACTTTTATGAATTTTTAACGGCCGAACGAATAAACTTATTCAAAATTCTATAATCCCTTTTTCATTATTTGGCAAATTCTACTGTTAGAAAAAATTTCAGCATTGTAGCACATTTAGAAGTAAATACCTAAACCATTAAATGTTAGCAAAATTGTTTCTAATTTTTAACGGCCAAGAAAATGAACATTGTTGCAAATTTTGATTTCTTCTGTCGGTTTTTCCACTAGGCCTACCTAAATACCGAATTTAGGTTTCTAGCACATCTGTAAGTGCCTCATAATTTGTATCCTCCTATATCCTACTTAAGAAGCATAATTACGAGGTGCTACCCAAAAGTTCCCGAAAGTTGAACGTCGCGCCGGAACCGGTTGTAGTACAGACTAGTGGCACTCAGTAGCACTGCATGTATCCTTTGTGAACCAGTGTGTGACGTGGCTTCGCGCTGAGTGCACGCATTCTTTTGTTCTACGCATTTTTATAACGTCGTGTTTGTGTCGTTTTGCGATTTCTTTTTCATTGAAATGGTGGACGTGAAGGAGCAGCGTGTTTGCATCAAGTTTTTTTCAAACTTGGGAAGAGTGTGGCGGAAACCCACAAAATTCTTAAACAAGCATTTGGTGATGACGCCTTGTGTCAGACACAAACCTAAGACTGGTTTAACTGGTTTAAAAATGGCCGAATGTCAGTTGATGATGACACACGTTCTGGACGATTTTCAACCGGCACAGCACCGGAAAATGTTGAAAAAGTGCGTGAGGCTATCCTCGAGACCATAGGCGAACAATCCATGACGTTTGCAACATTGTGGGACAGTCATACGGAACATGCCAGCGCATTTTGTCGGACGAACTCAACATGAGGCGGATTGCTGCAAAATTCGTTCCAAGGCTGCTGTCTGATGACCAGAAGCAATATCGGTTGGAAGTCTGCATGGAACTTCAGGAGCAGGTCAGAAATGACACAGACTTCCTTTATAAGGTTTTAACTGGTGACGAAAGTTGGGTTTATGGGTATGACCCTGAAACAAAACAGTAATCGTCCCAGTGGAAGAGTCCATCTTCACCCTGACCAAAGAAAGCAAGGCAAGTCAAAAGCAATGTTAAGTAAATGCTGATCTGCTTTTTTGATATTGATGGGATTATCCACAAGGAATTCCTCCCTCCGGGTCAGAACGTCAATGCGAAGTTTTACTGCGACGTCCTGAGGCAGCTTAGGGAGGACATGAGACGAAAGCGGCCAGAGAAATGGTGCATTAACAACTGGGTGCTCCATCCCGACAATGCACCCGCGCACACCGCTCTGGCTGTGCAGCAGTTTTTGGCCTCCAAAAACATGGCGGCCGTCCCTCACCCCCCTTACTCGCCTGATTTAGCCCTCTGTGACTTCTTCCTCTTCCCCAAGATGAAAATCAAGTTGAAGGGGCGAAGATTTGACACCATAGAGGAGATCCAGGCCGAATCGCAGGAGGTGCTGAAGATGCTGACACAAAAGGACTTCCAGGACATCTTCCAGTCGTGGCAGAAATGTTGGGATCGTTTTGTATGCTCCCAAGGGGACTACTTTGAAGGGGACGGTGGCGATTAGGACTTGGGACAAGTCTACTTTTTTTTCAGATACATTTCGGGAACTTTTGGGTAGAACCTCGTATATTATAGATATAATGTGAGGATTGTACATTTACATTGACCAAAAGAGTATTAGAAAATACAAATGCTTTTTTGATTTGAGACCACCCACTTCATGAAGCATTTCTTTGCTTGTAACAGTACTTATAATCTGTTGTTATAATATTTTGAAGCCACAGGCTATAGGTTTGTTTATCTGGAACAACTAGTGATTATCAAATTTGATTTGAGTGATTCCCTTTAAAAAGCTTGTTTTCCAAAACCATCTCTCCCTTTATTATTACAGATACCTAAAAACCATTTACATTATTATTGTTAATTATTCTTATGATTCTGCTGTGCTTTCCTTTAATTCTGTTCTCTGATTTAAAGTGTGATTTTCTTAAATTGTCCTCTTCTTTACTAATTCATTCCTATATTTTATTTGATTTACTGTTCTCAATTGCCATCCCTTCCAACATTATCACCCAACCTCAACCCTCTTTATATTTAAATCAGTGTTTATTTCGTGATTGCCCTGATTGGTGTTAAGTTCCTGACTTATGACTAATGCGTTCCAGAAAATCGCATCTTAAGTCAAATTATCGTAAGTTATATATCAATTTCTCATAGACTTAAATGTTATAAATTGAGATGTGTATACCTTGGAAAAATATGTACCAAACCTTATTTAGTCTATGAATTAATAGTTTAAGAACAAATTTGTGTTATAATATCTTCTAATATCATATAATGAACATTTTTAAGACTTAGAGCAATCAATAAATTAATACCTACATTGCTGACGAGTATTGGCCGAATATAAACACAAGAAAGTAGATTCGAATAGTCCATCGGATGTCGAATGTAATATGTCTACAGTACGATATCAGGTGTTGATTTCGAGATATCATTGTCATAAGTCTGTGTTTATCGTAATTTGAAACATCGTAAGTCGGGAGCCACCTGTATAATGATTAAAATTGCTGTTGAGGGATACCAAGTTTTTAATTCTTCTCACAATGGATATTTCAGTTATTCAACCGTTTTTTTTACCAAAAGGTGCAGTGTGTTCTGTATTGTTTTCTATTATTTTTTAAAGGATAAGTAATAAAATAAATGGAGAGGAATTGATTGACTTGGAAGCCACAATGGAAGCAGGCATACCAATTCCAGTGTTCTTTTCTCCAGCCAAGGCCATGTCGAGAGTAGATATTCCCATAGCAGAGCATTTTGAGAATCCATTTCACGTGGATGGCAAATCAGAGGATTCTTTGGCAGACGATGGCTCTCGGAGCACAGTGTGTAAGCCTCTGTCGCCTCCTCCCTCTTTCAATGACTTGGGGCGACAGAAGAATATGGAAATTGAGGATGCACTCTGCCAGTATTTAAAGAAAAAGATTACAAAGGAGAAAGACCCTAACGAATTCTTCTTGTCTTCAGTCGCTCATGATATGAAGATGTTATCAGACTCTGACCAAGTGGTGTTTAAAATGAAAGTGCAGCAGTTGTTGGTGGAAATGATTTCAAAACACAAGAGCTGAAATCAAGGGAGTTAATAGAAAATGTCAACTTCTGTTTATTATTACTGACTGTCTCTCTCGAAGAATTTTGTCATTGAATTCTTCTTAAGAGTATTAATGTATTGTCTCATTCAAAATATTATTGAAAGTTATAATTTGCTCAGTTTTAAATTTGTTGTAAATTTGATTTCCACTTTTGCCAGGAGCGTTAAGTAATTTTTTCAGTACATCCTTACTATTTGCTTTGAATTGATTGCTACAAATGCATATTAATTATTATCTTTGTAAAGGTATTTTCATTACTACTGCACTAAGTTGAAAAATAAGTCTTGGTTCTTTAGAATATGCCAGCAAAGAACAATTTATGAATGTTTTACATTTCATGGGAAAAATTTTGATTTGTTTTTCTTCATAGGTGGATGTCGTTTATGACTAGTAGAAATGACTTCATCCATGCTTATGTTATATTTGAAAACAAAGAATACATCCAGTGAGGGAATTTTTCAATATTCGAATTCACGATGAAGTAAGTGCCTGTAGGATGATTGTTTTGGGTGATCTGTGATGAAGACATTTTGGAATGAAAAAAAGATGATCTCAATTTTGCATAGGGGATAAAAGTGACGCGATCTTAAAGAGGATTCATCAGTATTTTGATGTAGTCACTGAATGAATGAGGTAATTTATTTCCAAGTTGGGTGAAAGGTTCCTCTTTCTAATCTAAATGTGGTATTATCAAGAGCTATATTCCATGCAGTGGGGGGAACAAGAGTATTTCTTATTACTAGCTAATTGCTTTCCATTTTTTAAGATCAGAAATAAAATTTTATTTCAATTGACCACTTCAGAGAATTTTAATATTGTTTATTGAATATATGATAGAGTTTTGTGAGGAAGTTGCATTTATGTTATAAAAATTCACTTTAATGAATATGTTAAATTTACATTCTACTTTTCAGTTGTGTATTTTAAATGTATGAAAATATTTATGAATAATATTATTAAGATGTTTTCAAATATTTTTCACTTATACAGATGACATAAAATTTTGGGTGCTTTTGTATTACCCAAGAAACCTTAGAATTTGGCCAAAAGATGGCACTATGTATGCATCCGCCACAGAAGTTAGAAGTTGCCGGCCTTGGTAGAGGGGTGGTTAGCATATCTAGCTCCCAATGCTAGGGAGAAGGCGGGGGAGAGGAACTGGAATCCTACCGAAGGCACAGTCATGTGTGGTTGTCCTTACCCATCATGTTACATATTTACAGGTGAAGGTTGGTGTAGGAATGGGGGTAGTGCTTCGTTGGGTTGGGGTGTATTAATGGATGACGCTAACAATTTATGGACAACTTATGTAGCAGATGCATACATAGTGCTACCTTTTGGTTAAATTTTAAGGTTGGATGGGTCACCCATTAGTACCAAATTTTGATTTTTATTCACAAAAAATGGATAAAATCTTGTGAAATAGTTTATATGTACTTTCAGATTATAATAAAAGATTTCCATTAATTTTCACATCCTAATGTTTCAGTTATTTCAGTATATTATGATTTAATTTATACTTTCTGCATACATAGTATAGAGAAAGTATTGTATTCGTGAACAAATCAATTTTGAGATTTCATGGAAATACACATTTTTAGGTCCCTAGATGTTTTGACTATTTTCTCACAGGTAGAGGGGAGTGAAGTGTTTCTAAGAGCAACCACGTTGCGTTACCGCTATGTACCCTACAAACAAAATACAGGTAGCCCTCGATTTACGCCGGGGATGCGTTCCTGGACGAACCGGCGTAATCGGAATCGGCGTAAATTGAAACGATTTTATAATGTAAATCAATTGGAAGTCAATGACATGCATTCCCGGCACCCAAACATTGGCGAGTAATATAATGGCATTACATTTAAAGCTCTGAAATAACGTAAATATAATAAAGGGAATTAAAAAATATATTTTGTACACTTACAACCGGCAATGGCGTAATGAAGCGGCGTTAGTTCTCTGATGAAGTCCCTGGTTGAGGATCGTCACGTTTTTTAAAGAAAGAGTGCAGTGTGAACTGTCGTGATTTCTTCTTTATTTCTTTCAAAATTTCATGATAAGGCCTCATGGATGCCATAACGCTCCTCTTTGCTGTAGCACCCCGCTCCCAGTCGTGGTCAATCTCGCAGAGCTCATCAGTGAGTTTATGTCTGAGAGGATGCGCTGGAGATTGCTTGTCTTCATTTCTCGTAGAGAAAGTTCTTCTTCCTCTCTTTCCTCTTCCTTTTTGCCCAGTTGTGCGGCCAATTCTTCTAAGTCTTCATTGGAAAGAGGCTGCCCATGGCTTTCCAAAAGTTCTGTTACATCTTCATCTGTCACTCCATCCAAGCCCACCTCTTGTGCTAGTCTTCTTACGTCATCTATGACGTTCTACACTGGTTGGAATCCTGCGAAGAAAACAAATTCTGGCAGAAGTTTGCCCCACACTCCATTCAAACAATTCACTGATACTTCCTCCCAGGCTGCATTGATGTTATTAATGCCCCTCAAAATGTCGAATAAGCGCCAATAATCCTTTACAGTTTTGTCTGAACTTTCCAAAACTCTCAACATTTCTTTGAAGGTGTTGCGGAGATAATAGGCTTTAAAAGTCGCTATTACACCTTGGTCCATTGGTTGCAAAACTGACGTGGTATTAGGAGGCAGGAAAACGACGTTGACATCCAGAGGTGTCCTGACTTCTGCTAGGTTTGTCGGATGGCCAGGGGCATTGTCCAAGAGAAGAAGGGCCTTGGTTGGTAAGTCATTCTCATGACAAAAACGGAGCACAGTTGGGCAAAAATAGCTGATGTACCAATCCAAGAAGACTTCTTGTGTCACCCAAGCCTTTCTATTTGACTTCCAGTAGACTGGCAACATGGCTTTGTTGAGGCCTTTGAAAGCGCGAGGCGTCTCCGAATGATACACCAACATTGGCCTTAATTTTGAGGTGCCAGAGACATTGGCACCCAGCTAAAGCGTTACCCTGTCTTTTGAAGCCTTGAAACCTGATGCAGACTTCTCTTCACGGGCGATGAAAGTTCGTGAAGGCAGTTTCTTCCAATACAGGCCTGTCTCATCAACATTAAAAATGAGATCAGGAGGATAATCACCCTCCTCCACAATGGCCTGAAACTCTGCAGGATACGCTGCAGCTGCCTCTGCACTTGCTGCTTCGCCACTTATTTTCACACTGTGACACTTAGTGAGAGATTTGAATCGCATAAACTAGTCCTTGCTGCCTAAGAATGTCTCTTTACTATCCAATTTTATCTTAGGTTCCTCAAAAATTGACTTCGCCTTATCCGTGATAGCAATTTGAGTCAAGGGAATGTTTTTTTGATTCATGTCATCCACCCATAGCGACAGTAATTTCTCCATTTTTTCTAAAAGTTTACTTCTGCTATAACTCACTTGCGTTGCACTTACTCTCGTAGTCTGTTGCATTGACTGTTTTATTTTATCTGAATTTTTCATTATGGTAGTCACAGTGGAAGGAGGCAAATTCATACTTCTACACACATTAGGACGGGTATCACCACCTTCTATTCTACGAATTACGTCCATCTTATCTTCTAACGTAATAGACCTACGTAACTTTTTAGCAACACATTCACTTCCACATGTTTTCACTGCACTTCTCTTAACAGACATGGTGCCTCTTATTTTATTAATTAAATCCAAAATTTATAAATATAATAACACAGTTGCTACTGAAGAATAGTGGTCAAACAACAACACAAACACGTTTTATCTAGCCTTTACGTCTTACCCTCCTTCCACTCCTTTCCATGCCAGACACCCAAATGGGAAAACCCTCTTGAGGAGTGAGTGGAAAGGGAACCAAAACAAACCTTCTCAATGAGTTCGGTCTTTACTTCTTTTCCAAGCAGAAGGGAAATGACTCACCGTGATGAGTGACCAATGCTCACGTGACCGTCGTGGAATGATGTCGGTTTATAATTTTTATTTAAAATCAGCGATGTAAGAATTACGATTTAGTATAAGAAGCAGTACGATAAAATTGTAAAACGTAATAAATTATAGTAAAATATATTTTTTTCACTTTTTGATCTGGTTACAAAATTGGCGTTATTCAGAATTGGCGCAAATTGGACCGGCGAAAATCGAGGGCTACCTGTACTTACTCGGGACCGCTCATGTGTCTCTGCTGCTAGGAGGTGGGGGGACGTCTTCCGGGGAGAGAACTCAAATGGTGTTGCCATATCTACTACACTGGAAAGCACCTTTCGGTGGACTCGCAAAGCAAAAAGGAACACAGGAACGAGAGACTCGAAGTGGACACGACGGAGGCTTGAGAGAGAATGAAATTGAGCCCAGTGATGCTCCGCCTCCTTCATTCCTATTGGTTCTCTTTGGTCACGTTTTGGGACGCTTTCTCTTCTCTCCCTCTCAATCAGTCGCAAAGATACTTGAAATTTCAACTTTGTAGCTCATTTAGAAGTGCATTATAATTTTATTCGTCGCATAGGACAATTATGTGGCAAAGCATGTGCTAAGACTTTAAATTTTTACAGTATCAGACTCCTTCTTTCTGTTGTTAGCGAAAACCCATAATACTGCCATATTTCATGCTTGTATCTCATTAAGAATTCGCATATAATTTTTACACTCGTATGGGATGGAAATGGGGCAAAACCGCCACTTAGAAATAGGAATTTTTGCAATTTTTTTATTTTATCTTCGATTGCAATGAAATTTCTATAATGGTGCCATATTTCAAGTCTGTAGTTCACATGGAGCTGCCTCATCATTTTTGTTCTCGTATGGAGCAATACTGGGGCAACAGAGCTCCAAAAATGGGGATTCCTACAATATTGGATTTTAATACATTAGGCATAGTTTAACATTAAAGGCATTAAAATATATGCCTCGCATTCCCATTAAAAGCTTACCCATATGAAAGCATTAAGACTGTTGGCTAGGAAGCCTATTGTTAGACCCAGAAAAATTACCACTTTTTTGCAATAAAAACTATAAATTTACGTTAATTCTACACGGATTTGAATTCTGTCTTCAAAAATAAGAAACTACAATTTATATCCTATCCGACAGTTTAAGTCTCGAGTTCGTATCTTGACGGGAAGTAATTTTAAAATGCAAATATAAAAACCTCTACACCAATTTACGTTTTCTTATGGGCAAAAAATGGGGCAAAAAGGGGCCAAAATAGCCTCTCAAAATAGGAATTTCGCCAGTTTCAGATTTTTTCCTTCGGCTGTGACCGAAAACCTATATTCCTACCAAATTTCAAGTTTCTGGCACATCTGGAAGTGCCTCATAATTTTGTATCCTCCTATATATCTATACTATATAGACGCTTCTTACACATGATATATATATATACTAGTTAATGTGTGCTTGCATTCTGCAAGCGTTTTGTCTCATCATAATATAATGAGTAGAGTAGACAGATAATTATTAAATGCAAAAGTTTGCACCTCTGAACCGATTAATGTTTTACATTATGGTCAATAATGGAATAAAAACAACCCCTAAAATTTATAATTGTAAAACTTCTATAGGTTTTCATCGTTTGATACACATACCTCATATTTCTACAAAATTTCATCGATGTAGCACCTCTAAATGTGTAGTTATATAAAATTAATTGTTTAAAAAGTGATGAATTTTTAACAGCCACAATAATAAACTTCATTATATTATTCAATATTATTTACCGCTGGAATGGCATTCCGTAATTTCTCAAAATATTCAGCTTCCTAGCTCTAATAAAAGTGCATAAACATTAGTAAATTTTTTTAATATTTATAAATTTTTACGCCTCAATCAATAAACATTTTCCAATTTCTATAATCCCGTTTTTGTTCCTATGTAAGATCTACCGTTAGAAAAAATTTCAGCATTGTAGCACATTTGAAAGAAACTAAAACATGAAACGTTTGTTTATATGTTTATAATATGTGATTGCATTATGCAAGCATTTTTAAATATTAGCATTTTTACAATTCCGCATTATTCCTAATCGATTACGTCCAAAACCATATAACTGTGTCAAATGTCAAGTTTGTATCTCATTAAGAAGTGCCTTATAATGTTCACACTAGTATTGGGTAGAAATGGGGCAAAACCGCACCAAAAAAGTTGAATTTTGCTATTTTTTTATTTTATCTTCGGTTGCAACAACATTTCAATAATCGTGCTAAATTTCAAGTCTCTAGGTCATATGGAGCAGCCTCACCGTTTTTCTTCTCGTGTAGAGCAATACTGGAGCAAAACAGCCCCAAAAATGGGGATTATATCAGTATTGGATTTCCTTCATTAGGCATAGTTTAACATTAAAGGCATTAAAATATAAGCCTCTGATTCCCATTATAAGCTTACCCACATAAAAGGATTAACCCAGTTGCCTAGGAAGCCTATTGTTAGACCCAGAATAATTACCACTTTTTTCCGACAAAAACTATAAATTTACGCTAATTCTACTCGGATTTGATTTCTGTCTTCAAAAATAAGAAACTACAATTTATATCCTATCCAACAGTTTAAGTCTCGAGTTCGTATCTTGACGGGAAGTAATATTAAATTGCAAATATA
This sequence comes from Uropetala carovei, assembly GCA_036926305.1. Classification (NCBI taxonomy): domain Eukaryota; kingdom Metazoa; phylum Arthropoda; class Insecta; order Odonata; family Petaluridae; genus Uropetala; species Uropetala carovei. Next base: position 7,964,689 of record JAXCHB010000188.1, read on the forward strand.
AAGACCTCTACACCAATTTACGTTTTCTTATGGGCAAAAAATGGGGCAAAAAGGGGCCAAAATAGCCCCTCATAATAGGAATTTCGCCAGTTTCGGATTTTTTCCTTTGGTTGTGACCAAGAACTTATATTCCTACCAAATTTCAAGTTTCTGGCACATCTGGAAGTGCCTCATAATTTTGTATCCTCCTATATATATATATACAGTAGAACCTCATAAATCCGGCACCCTCGGGACCTAGAGCGAGCCGGATTTTAGAAAATTCCGGTTTTTTGAAAATGTTGCACATTGCCTAAGTATCCAGGGGCAAATCGGCATTATGTGGGATAAAACAAAAGAAAGGTCTTTTCTAATCTATATAATGTATTTCAAAATTTAATCAGTAATCACGCCAGAATATTTTAAAATATGAAATACATACACAAAATGTATGTAAATAAACATGCAAAATATTAAATAAATCATAATAGACGCCTTGCCCACTTGCCACTCTTGGCTACGCCACTGCACCTTCATACCATATCACGGCCTATACGTAAAAAAAAATAAAATACATAACATTAAAATCCAAAATTTAAGCCAAAACTTATAAAAGAAAGAATCATTAACAAGTGGACGTATTTGGAATAAGGTCATCGCAGATTTAATGCACACTTACCAATTTACACGTCTCGTTTCTACTCTCGATGGCTAGACGATAAGGTCGTGACAGCGTCTTTAGTTGCGGGAATGCAAGTTTCATTTCATTTCAGTATTGGAAGCTTTTTGAAGGTTTTTCTGCGAAATTGTCTTGAACATATCACACAGATTGCTCATACATTGTGATATTTCCTTAATAAGTTTATCTTTAATTAGGTACAAATTCATCATATCCTGTGATTCGATGCATGATCACTGCTCTAAAGCCGATATTGTATCAGTTACTAATTCTATGCAACGGTCTATTGAAGGCTTGTTTGCAGCTGCATTGCCATCATCGTCACTTTCACTTTTTTCATAATTCTCACGTTCGGGTTCCAAAAGCATTTTAACAATTTCTCCGTCAGTTAGCTGATTCACTACAGGCACTTTATACTCGATTTCCATCCAGTTTTCAACATCTTCTTCTTCCAGACCCTTCATGAAAGCGTGATTCGTCGAATCCATAACTTCAGACACCAGTCTCTTTTTGTCACTAACATTGAAACCTAGAAAATCTGGTGGTGATTCATCACATTCTTCAAACATGCTTGCAGGCCACAAATTATGCCAGGCATTTTTCGGTGTTGCGGCCGTTACAATAGTCCACGCTTTAGCTAGAGTCCAAATCGCGACTTAATGTTAAATTCCTTTTTAAATCCGTCAAAACCTTGGCCTCTATTGCAAGCAACAAGCAATTTCTGCATAAATTGCTGTCTGTAATAGCATTTTAGTGAGCGTAATATTCCCTGATCCATAGGTTGAATAATAGATGTACAATTTGGAGATAAATAAACCACACGCACGTTACCCAATACCAAAAGTGATGCATCAGGATGGGCAGGACAGTTATCTAATGTCAGAATTATTTTACAATCATCACCTAGTCCCTTAGATTTACAATGAGCACGTGCCTCCGGTGCAAAATAATTCAAAAACCAATCCAACATTAATTGAGGAGTTATCCATGCACGTTTATTAGCACGGTAGTTGAAAGGGAAATTCTTTACACTCTTTAAAGCAAGGGGGTGTGCACTTTTATCAATTACAGTTAGCTTTAGTTTGTACGTACATTTGTGCACGCAAGAACTGTCAGCCTCTCCTTTGACTCCTTCACTCCAAATGCCATATCCTCATCGGCGGCTGCAAGTGTGCTCCGAGGAAGACATCACCAAAATAATCCTGTCTCGTCCGCGTTATATATTTGCTCTGCAGTAAGATCTTCATCCGAAATTAACTTGGTAAACTCCTCTCATGGGCGTCGGCAGGGGGGGGGGGGGGGGGGGGCAACTGCCCCCCCCTGGAAATGTGTAGAAACGTAAATATTATATTAGATATTATTTTAAAACGTAAAAAAACTGGGCATGCGAAAAAACTGAACACGTTGCGTAAGGATGGCGAGAATTCTCGCTCCCAACTTCGGTCTTACAGCAGGAGCGGCCACCCAGCTCATAGAGACATATATGCGAAAAATGGAGGGAAGTATAAAGCAAAACAAAGGCAACATGTGCGGGTCGGATCGGCGAGGTAGTTTTTACAAGCTTTCCGTCTCCTTTGTCTCCGAAGGTGAAGGAAAAAAGGGATGTTTTCAAGAAAGTAAGGGAGGGGGGGATTATCCACATTGGTCCCATCGGCATATTTGACCTAAAAGGACATAGGACATCCCTGATTCCAGCGATTATGTTTCCCTCTTATTTATATTATGAAGACAGAATTTTCCCCTTTCCACTCTGAGAATCCGGGAAACGGCACGATTTGCACGTGAGTTGAGAAAATATTTTCAAGCACTCTTTCGAATGTTTCTAAAGGAAAAGAATAATTGGAGGACAGGAACCGCTGTACCGTCTTTGACGGCTATTTCTGTATGGAAATTCCATGACCACCGGCATACGCCTTTCTTCTGAATGGGAGGACACGTCTTTCTTTCTTTTTGAAGGTTTTAGATTTTATGACCTTACGGGTGGCTAGAAAGAAATCTTACCGACGCGTCGGCAAACGTCGCGACGTTCCCAAGAAAACTTTCCGACACGTGTTTTACACATTGGTCTCTTCACCCTCTCTCCTTTTTCTCTTCAAATTTCTCGAAAAAGGAATTACTTCAAGAACCTCAGATTTTCTTAGTTTGTGGAAGAAGTAACATCGCAGAGCGAGTCGTGTCGTATTTTTGCAGTAACAGTGTGCATTTTCCGTAAAAATTAATAGGACTGGTTAGTATTTTAACTCGTGAAATATTTTAATTATTTGTTTTTAATTTCTTTGGTTTCGCTTTTGGAGTTTTTGCGAAAAATGAGAATTTTTGTAATTTTGTAATTTTATCTTAGGTTACAATGAAATTTCTATAACCGTGCCAAATTTCAAGTCTCTGGGTCCTATGCAGTTGCATCGGCTTTTTTTTTCTCGAATGAATGAAATCCAATATTGATATAATCCTGATTTTTGGGGCTGTTTTGCCCCATTATTGCCCCATACGAGGATTAAAAAGGCGATAATTATAAGGCACTTCTTAATGAGATACAAACTTGAAATTTGGCAGAATTATGGGTTTTTAGTTACAACAGATGGAAAAAATCTGAGAGTGTAATGACTCATAATGTTAGGGGCTGTTATGCTCCATTATTGCTCCATACGAGGATTAAAATTATAAGGCACTTCTAAATGAGCAACTAACTCCAAATTTGACATGGTTACATGATTATGTACAACATCAATTGGGAATAATTTGAATTTGCAAAAAGGTTAAAATTTGAAAATGCTTGCAGAATGCAAACACATATTAACTAGTATATATATATATATATACCGCGTCTTAGCGAGGAGGACCAACGCGTCTTGTGAGGTTTGGTAGTGAAATGTAAACCGAGTCTTAGCGAAATCGCTTCTTGTGAATTCGCACTATGTGAGGTTTTACTGTATATATATATATATATATATATCTATAATATATAGATGCTTCTTACACATGATATATATATATATATATATATACTAGTTAATGTGTGCTTGCATTCTGCAAGCATTAGTTTCGGAAAAATAATTTTTTGACGCAAAAGTTTGAACCTCTTAACCGCTTTACGTGTTTTCCTTATTGAAAAATTTTGGGGTAAAAACAACCCCTAAATTAATAATTATAAAATATTCATAGGTTTTCAACATTTGTTACGAATACCTCACATTTTTGCCAAATTTCAACGATGTAGCATCTCTAGGAGTGCATTCATATAAATTTAATTTTTTTTAATTTTTGAATTTTTAACGGCCACAATACTAAACTTTAACAAAATTTTGAATGTTAATTGTCACCGGAACATTATTCCCTAACTTTCCTAAAATTTTCAGCTTCCTTTGATCTTCAGAATGTACATAAACTTTATTCAATTTATTTAACATGTAAGAGATTATTAAGGTCGAACGAATAAAAATTTACAAATTTCTATAATCCCGTTTCCATTATATGGCAAATTCTACCAATGGAAAACATTTCAGCTTCATAGCTCATTTAGAAATACCTAAACCATGAAAAGTTAGTAAATAGTTTATAATTTTTAACGGCCAAGAAGATACATATTGTTGCAATTTTTCCTGTGATTATTTTTTTTGATTCAATTATGTATTAAATTTCAGCTCAAACTATTGTAGTTTGCACTGGAAATTTGTATGCCCTCTATATTCTAAGTAAGGTCCATCAATATATAATGAAGAAGCATTTTTAAATTGTAGGATTTTACAATTTCGAATTATTCCCTGTCTACATTTAAGAAAATCATGTAAACGTGTCAAATTTGAAGATTGTTGCTCATTTAGAAGTGCCTTATAAATTTTTCCTCATATGGGGCAATAATAGGTCAAAACAGCCATAACGTTACGAATTTTTACAAATCCGCATTATTTCTAATCGATTATCTCCAAAACCATATAACCTTGTCAAATTTCAAGTTTGCATCTCATTAAGACGTGCCTTATAATGTTTACACTCGTATTGGGTAGAAATGGTGCAAAACCACACTTAAAAAATTCAATTTTTGCTATTTTTTTATTATATCTTCGGTTGCCATATTTCAAGTCTGTAGTTCATATGGAGCTGTCCCATCATTTTTGTTCTCGTATGGAGCAATACTTGGGCAAAAGTGCTCCAAAAATGAGGATTATTACAATATAGGTTTCCTTCATTAGGCATAGTTTAACAGTAAAGGCATTAAAATATAACCCTCTGATTCCCATTAAAGGCTTACCCATATGAAAGGATAGAGCTTGTTACCAAGGAAGCCTATTGTAAGACCCAGAAAAATTAGCAATTTTTTGCGATAAAAACTATAAATTTACGCTAATTCCACTCGGATTTGATTTCTGTCTTCAAAAAAAAGAAACTACAATTTATATTTATACGAACTCGAGACTTAAATGTCGGATAGGATATAAATTGTAGTTTCTTATTTTTGAAGACAGAATTCAAATCCGAGTAGAATTAGCGTAAATATATAGTTTTTATCGCAAAAAAGTGGTAATTTTTCTGGGCCTTACAATAGGCTTCCTTGGTAACAAGCTCTATCCTTTCATATGGGTAAGCCTTTAATGGGAATCAGAGGCTTATATTTTAATGCTGTTAATGTTAAACTACACCTAATGAAGGAAATCCGATATTGATATAATCCTCATTTTTGGGGCTGTTTTGCCCCATTATTGCCAAATTCGAGAACAAAAAAGGCGGTGCAGCTGCGTTGGACCCAGAGACTTGAAATTTGGCACGATTATAGAATTTTCATGGGAAACTAAGTTAAAATTGTAAAATTGCAAAAATTCCAATTTTTAATGTGTGCTTTTGCCCCTTTTCGGCCCCATACATCTGTGATAATTATAAGGCACTTCTTAATGAGATACAAACTATAAATTTGGCAGAATTCTTGGTTTTTACTTACAACAGATGGAAAAAATCTGAGAGTGTAATAATTCATAATGTTAGGGACTGTTTTGTTCCATTATTGCCCTATACGAGGATTAAAATTATAAGGCACTTCTAAATGAGCAACAAACCCCAAATCTGAAATGGTTATATGATTATGTACAAAATGGATTGGGAATATTTGAATTTGTAAAAATGCTAAAATATGAATTGCTTGCGGAATGCAAGCACATATTAACTAGTATATATATATATATATATATATATATATATATATATATATATATATATATATATATATCATGTGTAAGAAGCGTCTATATTTATAGATATGAGGATACAAAATTATGAGGCACTTCCAGATGTGCTAGAAAGCTGAAATTTGGTAGGATTATAGGTTTTAATCACAACCAGAGGGAAAAATCCGAAACTGGTGAAATTCCTATTTTGAGGGACTTTTTTGGCCCCTTTTTGCCCCATTTTTTGCCCATAAGAAAACGTAAATTGGTGTAGAGGTTATTATATTTGCATTTTAAAATTACTTCCCGTCAAGATACGAACTCGAGGCTTAAACTGTCAGATAGGATATAAATTGTAGTTTCTTATTTTTGAAGACAGAATTAAAATCCGAGTAGAATTAGCATAAATGTATTGTTTTTATCGGAAAAAGTGGCAATTTTTCTGAGTCTAACAATAGGTTTCCTAGGCAACAGTCTTTATGCTTTCATATGGGTAAGCTTTTAATGGGAATCAGGGGCTTATATTTTAATGCTGTTAATGTTAATCTATGCCTAATGAAGGAAACCTATATTGTAATAATCCTTATTTTTGGAGCACTTTTGCCCAAGTATTGCTCCATACGAGAACAAAAATGATGGGACAGCTCCATATGAACTACAGACTTGAAATATGGCAACCGAAGATATAATAAAAAAATAGCAAAAATTCAATTTTTTAAGTGTGTTTTTGCACCAATTCTACCCAATACGAGTGTGAACATTATAAGGCACTTCTTAATGAGATGCAAACTTGAAATTTGACAAGGTTATATGGTTTTGGAGATAATCGATTAGAAATAATTCGGATTTGTAAGAATTCGTAACTTTATGGCTGTTTTGACCTATTATTGCCCCATACGAGGAATAAAATTATAAGGCCCTTCTAAATGAGCAACCATCTTCAAATTTTTTTTGAAAAACGAAAGGGAATAATTTGAAATTTTTAAAATCCTAACATTTAAAAAAGCTTATTCATTATATATTGACGGGTCTTAATTAGGATATAGAAGGATATAGGAGGATACAAATGTTCAGGCCAAACTACAATATTTGGAGAGCTGAAATTTAATACATAGGTGAATCTAAAAAAATAATTGGAGGAAATATTGCAACAATATGTATTTTCTTGGCCTTTAAAAATTATACACTATTTACTAACTTTTCATGGTTTAGGTAATTCTAAATGATCTATGAAGCTGAAATTTTTTCCATTGGTAGAATTTGCCATATAATGGAAACGGGATTATAGAAATTTGTAAATTTTTATTTGTTCGACCGTAATAATCTCTTACATGTTAAACAAATTGACTAATGTTTATGTACTTTCTGAAGAGCAAGGAAGCTGAAAATTCTAAGAAAGTTAGGGAGTAATGTTCCGGTGAAAATTAACATTATAATTTTGTTAAAGTTTATTATTGTGGCTGTTAAAAATTCAAAAATTTTAAACAATGAAATTTATATAAATGCTCTTCTAGGGGTGCTACATCAATAAAATTTCGCATAAATTTAACAAATGCTAAAAACCTATAAATGATTTATAATTATAAATGTAGGTGTTGTTTTTACCTCAAAATTTTTCAATAAGGAAATCGATAAAGAGGTCCAAACTTTTCCGTTTCAAAATTATATTTCCTCTCCTAATGCTTGCAGAATGCAAGCACACATTAAGTAGTATATATATATCATGTGTAAGAAGCGTCTATATGTATAGATATGATATATATATCATGTGTAAGAAGTGTCTTTATATTATTGATATATATAGGAGGATACAAAATTATAAGACACTTCCAGATATGCTAGAAACGTGAAATTTGATAGGGATATAGGTTTTTGGTCACAACTGAGGAAAAAATTCAAAACTTTCGAAATTCCAATTTTGAAGGGCTATTTTGGCCCCTTTTCTCCCCATTTTTGACCCATAAGATAAATTTCTGTAATCCCATTTTCATTATTTGGCAAATTCTATCAATGGAAAACATTTCAGCTTCATAGCACATTTAGAAGTACCTAAACAATGAAATGTTAGTAAAATTGTTTATAATTTTTAACGGCCAAGAAAATAAACATTGTTGCAATTTTCAATTATTCCTACGAATATTTTTTTCGATTCACTCATGTATTAAATTTCAGCTCTCCAACTATTGTAGTTTGGGCCAGACATTAGTATCCTCCTTTATCATATCATTCTATATCGACTTTTCTTACAGAGGATATAGGATACTAGTGAACGTGTGCTTGCATTCTGCAAGCGTTTTTCTCTCACCTTAAACTAAAAATAAAGCCAAAATATAATGTTGATGCATAAGATTGCATCTCAGCTTTGAATTACGTGTGTTTCTGTTTTGAAAATATTAGGGTAAAAACAACCACTAAAATTTATAATTATAAAACATTTATAGGTTTTTAGAATTTTTTTCAGATACCTCACATTTATGCAAAATTTCATGAATGTAGCTCCTCTAGAAGTGCATTTATATGAATTTTATTGTTTAAAATTTTTGAATTTTTAACAGCCGCAATATAAAACTTTTATGAAATTTTCGATGTTATTTACCACCTGAACATTATTTCCTAACTCTGTTAAAAATTTCAGCTGCTTGTATCTTCAGAAAGTACATAAACATTGGTCAATTTGTTAAACATTTGATAATTTATTACGGCCGAACGAATAAAAATTTTCAAATTTCTATATTCCCATTTTCATTATTTGGTAAATTCTACAGGTAGTAAAAATTTCAGCTTTATAGAGCATTTAGAAGTACCTAAACCATGAAATATTAGTAAAATAGTTTATAATTTTTACTGGCCAAGAAAATGCACATTGTTGCAATTTTGCAATTATTCCTCTGATTATCATTTTCGGTTCACCTATGTATTAAATTTCAGCTCTCCAACTATTGTCGTTTGGGCCAGACATTAGTATCCTCCTATATAGATATATATATAGATAGATGTATTTCCTATACTCGTTAATTGTGCTTCCATTCTGCAAGCATTTTCTCTCACCTTAAAGTAAAAATAAAAGCTGAAAAATGATTTTCAACGCTTAAGGTTGCATCTTGGCTCCGAATTACATGTTGTTATGTTTAGAAAATATTGGGGTAAAAACAACCCCTAAAATTTATAATTATCAAACATTTAAGGTTTTTAGCATTTGTTACGAATACCCCACATTTATGTGAAATTTCATCAATATAGCACCTCTAGAAGTGCATTTATATGAATTTCATTGTTTAAAATTTATGATTTCTTAACAGCCACAACAATATATATTTCTAAAATTTTCAATGTTACTTACCGGCGGAACATTATTTCCTAACTCTCCTAAAATTTGCAGCTTACTGAATCTTAAGAAAGCACATATACATTAGTCAATTTTTAAACATTTGAGGATTTATGATGGCTGAACGAATTAAAATTTTCAAATTTCTATGTTCCCGTTTCTATTTTTGGCAAATTCTATATATAGAAAAAATTTCAGCTTCATAGGGCATTCAGAAGTACCTAAACCATGAAATGTTATTAAAATTGTTTATAATTTTTTACGGCCAGGAAAGTAAACATTGTTGAATTTTGCATTTATTTCTCTGATTATTTTTTTGTAGCACCTGTGTATTAAATTTCAGCTCTCCAGCTATTGTAGTTTGGGCCAGACATTAGTATCCTCCTATATCCTATGTCCTCCTCTGTAAGAAGAGTGCTTATAGAATGATATATAGGATATAGGAGGACACTAATGTCTGGCCCAAACTACAATAGCTGGAGAGCTGAAATTTAATACACAGGTGCTACAAAAAAATAATCAGAGAAATAAATGCAAAATTGCAACGTTTATTTTCTTGGCCGGTGAAAATGATAAACTTTTTTACTAACATTTCATGGTTTAGGTACTTCTAAATGTGCTATGAAGCTGAAATTTTTTCTAGATGTAGAATTGGCCAGATAATTTCTAGAGGCAGAATATGCCAAATAATGAAAACAGGAATATAGAAATTTGAAAGTTGTTTTTCGTTCGGCCGTAATAAATTCTCAAATTTTTAACAAATTGACTATTGCTTATGCACTTTCTGAAGCTACAGGAAGCTGAAAATTTCAAACAAGGTAGGGTATGATGCTCCGGTAGTAAATAACATCAAAAATTTGTGAAATATAAAAATTGTGGCTGTCAAAAATTCATAAAATATAAACAATTAATTTTCTATAAATGCACTTCTTGAGGTGCTACATTGACGATATTATGCTTTCCGTTGAAATCTCGAAGTCGATTATTTTTGCGATCACAATACTTTCCCATAACTACGTATGTAGAAAGTAACAAGCAAAATATCTTCGAAATGGATGGTTCTACGAAAATTTGTTTCAAACAAAACTTGGAAGAAATATTATTCTCTAAAACTTTGGTCCTCACGAAGATTACCAATAACTGTTTTTAAGGAATAAACCGAAAAACCGGTTACTTATAAATGACTCCTAAACAATAACTACAATAGAAAATTGTTTCAAATGAAAGTTGTAGGAAATTACATTCTCTATAACTTTTGTATAGAATTGTATATACAGTAATGATGTTTTAACGAAGAAATATCGCAGAAACCGAATCGTGTTTCGAATAAACCTCGACTTCCGCTTAACCGTTATTGTCGAAAAACTAATCAGTTCTTTGTGCTCATGTTATAGTGTTATATATGAAGTTTTGTAACGATATGGCACGTACTTTTTGAGTTAGAGCGCCCACAATCACATGCACACGCACACAGACACACAAACATCATTCCGAAAATAGTCTAAACGTGTTCTAGGGACCTCAAAACGTGTATTTCCGTTGATATCTCGAAGTCGATTTTTTTCGTTAACACTACTTTCCCATTGCTACGTATGGAGAATGTAAAAATTATCGGTTTTCGTATTTCGTCCAATATATCACTAAAAACGTCGTTATTGGTAATCTTCGTAAGGACCAAAGTTGTGGAGAATAATATTTCTTCCGAGTTTTGTTTGAAACAAATTTTCGTAGAACCATCCATTTCGGAGATATTTTGCTTTTTCTTAATACCAGTATGCAGCGCCACCACCATTTATCGGTGAATTCTATAAACATAATCAAAATATACCTAATTTACGGCAATAAGGCCGACTGTATCCTTTTACGATATGAAATAATAATTTTGCCTTATAATGCTATTCATAGTAATTTAAATATCTATACCCCAAACATGGAGAAAGTCATGTGTTGGCCACATCAGATTTTTGTAGTAGATTGTTGGCCGTTTTCACTTCCAACTTTCCTCTTGAAAATTTTCCACCTTCCTCCTCCTCCCGGCAGACTTACACCGGTCCTCACCCTTGTTGCCAGGTTACCTACGAAACACTACGAAATACCTCGACGCATGCGCACTAGGATCTTCTTCCTTCCCCCCCTGCGAGTCGAACAGAGTAGCAAGCTGACGCCTTTTCCCCCCTTCTTCCGTCAGTCGGCGCGGAGGTGCGGGAAGTGCGACACTTGAGTGGGAGTGCGTCTTCGAAAGTGAAATAAATAAAAAGAGGAGTATGAGTGTCGTTCGCAGTTGTGTTTGCGATACATTCGTTCGAAAGTGAGACGTAGTATTTGTCCGAATGCGATGTGTTTACAAGGAAAATATATTCCCTAACTATCGAATAAACTCTCGAGTGTTTGAAACAGGTGTCATCGTCCCATACTCTCGCGATGAAAGAACTTTTTGTGGTGCGTAACTCGATTTTTTTTGTTTGACAAAAAACGGCCATTCGTTTGAAAGTTAACCAGGAATGGAAAAGTGCCATTGGCCTCTTTCGCTTCCCCTCCCCGTGTTCTACCCAATTTATTAACACGTTCTCTACGTTGTGTGTCATAAATATAAATTTCGGGTCGATATCTTCGAAGCACCGTTAGGAAATATATTCTTGTACATATACAAGAAGCGTGATTTGTCATAAAGACGAGTGTCCAACTCAGGGCGCCGAACCCATTTTAAGAAGAAGCTATTTAAATCGCGTGGCCGAGAATTGTCTTCGACTGCTGACCTAAGGATTCTAAAATAGTAAATCAGAAGGAGTTTATCCGGTGTAAAAGACGGCTGTAAAAAGGACGAGGAGTTGGGTTGGTGCCTCCCTCCCCCTTTCTCCGACGGTCACGTGACCCAGCTCTTGCATTACGGTCGTTGCCAAGGTGCAGCCGAGCTGCTTTCTAGGACGAGATTGTCTCTTGTTGACGTCAGCAAGGTAAGTGAAAGGGTCGTCTCGGTCGTTCTCTTCCAGTCGTGTTTATGGCAGTGGTGAGCAACTGCGGCCCTCGAGAGCGTTTCAAGCGGCCCGCAAAGCTATGATTTAAAAAGAGATGTAACACAAATTCATATCACGTACATTCAAATTGTTGTAATAATACATTTGACATTGAAATATTAACCCTAAAAAGATAATTTAAGATTGATTTTCACTGATGTGATGCCTCACAATTTCAATTTAACTTCCTATTTGAAATCTAATGTGGCCCGCAGAAGGATTGATAAATTGCAGTGCGACCCGCCGAGGAATTCGCATCCACCAATGCGGCCTGCCAGTTAGTAAAGGTTGCCCACCACTGGTTTATTGGCCCTTATATAGAATGACATCCGAGAATCGAAATACTGCTCTTGTTAACCGAATGCCATTCGTCTCTCTCTCTCATTACTAGTGTAAATGATTTATCTCTCTTTGTAATGCACGTATTGACATGCAAAAACGTTTCAAATATGGAGTAATAATGCCATCGAATAATTTATAAATTGAAATGATTTTCCTATCTTCGAGTGAACATTGATTTAATAATTAATAATTTATTTTCTGCAGTGCGAGTAAACGCTTTGGAATGATGTGAAATAGAAATCGCAAATTGCAAAGGGATACATAATTTCTAAATGTATAATAATGGAATTGATTCTGTTAAGTAAATAAATAAGCATTATGTTGAAACTTAAAAGCGCGCGAATCAAAATTATATACATATATAAGATTTTAATTAAGTACAATTTACGATAAGAGGAGTTAAAAATGAAAAGATAAAAAAGCATAAAGCAGCCCTTCTCCCCCCACGCGCCTCATCATCGTCATCATCATCATAGGTAGTCTTTCCGTTGACAGGTCCGAGATTAATCATGGTTACACTTGATTATATACATACTCCTATTTTCCGCAGTTTTCTTCATGTCTTTCCCTTTCAAGTCTTCTACCAGCTGAAACCTTTTCCTACCTCTTTCTCTTTTTACTTGTCATACGAAATATCAAGAAAGTATTGTTTTCGCGAAAAAATTCGACCTCGAGATTTTTACGGAAATACACGTTTTAGAAGTCGCTGAATCCGAAAAAGTGGTTTTCTCAATGCCGTCTGTCTGTCTGTTACTGGCTCTGGAGCCTAGACGGAAGAACGAAAATGAATGAAATCTCGTACTTAGGCATTTTATCATACTGAGCAGAGTATACATAGAAATGGTTGACATTGATCAATAATTAAGAGTAGTTTATTCTAGACATTTTTAACAACAATCCGATTTTCTCGAAAACGGCTGTAACGATTTTGATCAAATTTCGCACAGTCACTTGAGTTTACGTCTTCAATAATACAGTATAGTTCATATTTCTCAAGAAATGAATATAAGGCTAGTTTATTCTAGGCAACTTTAACAATAATTCGATTTTCTTAAAAACGGCCCTAACGATTTTGATCAAATTTCGTACAGTTACTTGAGTATACATCTACAATAATACTACCTATTTTATTTTTCTCAATGAATGAATATAAGGCTAGTTTATTCTTGGGCAACTTTAACAAAAATTGGATTTTCTAAAAACAGGCTCATACGATTTTCTTTTTCCAAAGATAACTAAACGACGCATTAGTACGTATATGAGAAAGTTTGTACAATGTATGTTGTACCGATTTTTTATATTTAATTCTATTAATGACAAAAAGTTTTGTCACAACATTTTTTGAAAACAGTTCTTAATCTTAATTATTTACCTTGAAGTATATTAGACATCTTAATTGTAACACAACATTTTACAATAATAGTAGTTATTCTTAATGATATACATTTATAACAATAAAACTTTAATTAAAGGAAAAATGTAGCGTATAATGATCTTACTAACTTAAGGATTCCATTTTACGTCAATATGAACGTTTAATCGATGGTAATTGAATCAGAGCCAACAATTAAGGGCGACTTGGCAACGCCCCGAAGGAGAACAAAAAATCAGGAAAATTTCGAAAACAGTTGTGTATTTCCGAAAATTTCGACCGCGTAGGGTATAAACATTGCAAGAATAAGATAATTTAGAGTTTTAGCCGTCGAATAAATCAAAAACGGAGAAAATCGGTTATATTTAGGAATTTTAGTGAATAAAGGAAAAAAACCTTGCACTCCGATTAATCGAAAATCTCGTGAAAAGTTATGGGAACATATAATTATCTCCTGGAATGGAACGGGAACATATAATTATCTCCTGGAATCGAACCCGGGACTTTAGGAAATTGAGAATAGTTTTCTAGGGACCTCCTGGCATGTAGAAACAAAACGCAGTTTACTGCAAATCTCTACGGCAAACGGTTTTCGAGATAGAGGGGGGGACAGACGGAAGGACACTTCAGAAATTATATATAGGATTTTTCCTTAGCGTCCATGTTTCTGCCCCATACAAGGCTATACTCCATACATAGCATTTTATCAACCTCTTGCGGATTTCCTGCTTTATATTTCACGTTAGTAGGGGTTTCTTTCTTCTGAAAACGGCTTTTGCTTTTGTTATTCTAGTCCCGATTTCATCGGTACATTTTACTTCTCTCTTTATGATGCCCCTAAGGTATTTATAATCTGAAACTGGTTCTAATGGCTTTCCTCCAGTACTTATGTTCAAATTTTCTTCTTCTTTACTTGATATTCGCATAACCTTGGATTTTTATAAAGTGTTATATATATATATATATATAACACTTTAGCATGAGCATAAAGAACTGATTAGAGTTTGGACAATACCGGTTAAGCGGAAGCCGAGGTTTATTCGAAACCCGATTCGGTTTTTGCGATATTTCTTCTTTAAGACATCATTATTGTATATAGAATTCTATACAAATGTTATGGAGAATGTAATTTCCTACAACTTTCATTTGTAACAGTTTTTCGTAGCAGTTATTGTTTAGGAGTTATTTATAAATAACCGGTTTTTCGGTTTCCGTTAAATATCTCCTTAACAACATCGTTATTGGTAATCTTCGTAAGGACCAAAGTTGTAGAGAATAATATTTCTTCCAAGTTTTGCTTGAAACTAATTTTCGTAGAACCAACCATTTCGGATATATTTCGCATTTTCTTAATACCAGCCTACAGCGCCAACACCATGTAGCGGTGAATTCTGTAAACATTCAAAATATACGTAATTTACGGCAAGGACGTGTCTTCTTCTACGATACGAAATAATAATTTTGCCTCGTAATATTATTCATAATAATTTAAATATCTATGCCCCAAATATGGAGAAAGTCATGTGTTGGCCACATCAGATTTTTTGTTGTTATAACTTCAATGCAAGGGCATACAACTTGTGGCACGAGAGATGATTTTGAATGACACGCGAGGTAATAAGGTGTTGTTTTGAGTATTGCCCACTTCAAGATTCCGCCAAGGCTATTATAGAGATTCCCTTTGCCTCATTACTAGTTAAAATTGACCTGGAAGTAGCCTTCTTTCAGATCTCGATAACAAAATAGCATCGCCCCTTTTATGGTGTATATGTGAATAGGACCAGTTATATGTTTAACCGATTGCCCATGGGGCACGCCCTAGCTCCAGCAATTATGCAACGTTGGGCTAGGGCAGCAGAAGTGCTAAGTGCTTTCCGTGTAAATATGATCTGTTAGCGAGATGATTGGTTAATTTATCCCCTGAATTAACGACTCAGATTATGAATAATATAGTGAAGTTTTTAGTAGACGACCTAGGTATATCAGTTAATAGAAATAAAAGTGTTCTTGTTCCGTGTTTTAAAATTAAATATTTAGATGTTATGATTGCTAATGTGTAATGCAATTATGGTTAACCCCGGCGTCACTAGCTAAAGTTCATCAAGCTATATGTGTGGCCTCTAGAATTAGAAATGTAGGTATACCCAAGATAGCTGGGTTTATTTCTTAGATATGCCATATATTGGCATTACCTCTGTTTTTACTTTCTCCATACGTAGTATAAGGAAAGTATTGTGATCACGACTTCGAGATTTCAACGGAAATACACGTTTTGCGGTCCCTAGAACACGTTTAGACTATTTTCGCACTATCTGTGTGTTTGTGTGTGTGGTTGGATGGATGTCTGTTATTGTGGGCGCTCCTACGCCAAAAGTACTTGTCATATTATTCCCAAATTTCATATATAACACTCTAGCATGGGCACAAAGAACTGGACAATACCGGTTAAACGGAAGTCGAGGTTTATTCGAAACCCTATTCGGTTTTTGCGATATTTCTCCGTTAAAACACCATTATTGTATATACAATTCTATACAAAGGTTATAGATAATGTAATTTCCTACAACTTTTATTTGAAGCAATTTTCCATAGCAGTTATTGTTTAGGAATTATTTGTAAATAATCGGTTTCCGTCAAATATCTCCTTAGAAACGTCGTTATTGGTAATCTTTGTTAGGACTAAAGTTGTAGAGAATAATATTTCTTCCAAGTTTTGTTTGAAACAAATTTTCGTGGACCTTCCATTTCGGAGATATTTTGCATTTTCTTAAATTTCCAGTATACAGCGCCACCATCTAGCGGTGAATTCTGTAAACATATTCAAAATGTAATTTACGGCAATAAGGACAACTGTATTCTTGTACGATACGAAATAATAATTTTGCCTTATAATGCTATTCATAATAATTTAAATATCCATACCCCAAATATGGAGAAAGTCATGTGTTGGCCACATCAGGTGTTTAATTAAAGATATTTACCAAAGGGACAATACGTTTGTTAGACTTATGGGAATTTGGAGAGTTTGGAAAGCTGCGCCAATTTGCTAAAGTGCTGGACAAATTTATTGTGCATTCTGACGCTACTTCCTGGCAATTAGCCTGGGTGTTACCCGAACGTTAGTTGACGGAGATGATGCCGCTGGAGGAGGAGAAGCCAATATACTATGCGGAAGCCGAAGCAGCGCTGAGAGGGGCAACGGTTGCCGCAGTGCACCTACCAGCAGATAGGGCGCTGTGGGTGTGCTGCGACAACCAGGCAGTAGTGTACGCCCTAAGTAAGTTTAATGTATTTGAATTGAAAACAATGTATTTGCAATTAATATCGAACTTGTCACAACAAGTGACATGGGGGTACGTCCCGACCGCCGCCAATCTCGCCGATCATCCTTATCGGACGGTACTGCCAGTTATATGCTAGACCGGCTCGCCATTCAAGGGTATACAATAGGGGGTACTGCCAGAAGAGAGGGAGAAGTTGGGAAATTGGTATCAAGGCGGATGGGACGTGCGACTGTCATCCTCAATTCTCGTTGGAACTATTTGTAAAGGTCGTAGTTGAGAGAGATAACAAATGGTGAACTGGAAACTATGTGATCATGGGTGACATTATCCCGAATATACATACATTTCAACCAAAATACTGCGTATATTTACTTTTCTGTGTTGAATTCGGGAACTTTGGAAATTCCAATCGCTGATAATAGGAGTCCCCACTCTCACCTACTTCCTCGGTGAAATGTTACACTGATATTATTTTTTAAATTACGCTCGTAATATAGGTTGCGATTGGAAAACCGGCTGCGCGTTACAATCGTAAAATCATGGTACGTATTTTAGTACAAAGAGCAGCATAAGTTAACACGTCTGTGAGAATGTTGAATATATATTTGTAGTCTTATTTTGTCAGTTCAAGTAGTAAATAAAATTATTATTTTCATGGAATGTCAAAAGAAAGACTAGTTTGTCGTACATCAATTATTCACCTATTTTTTCAAACGAACCACTAAACATTTTCTGATGAAACGTAACGAGATTAGAGCAATTAAGGATGTCCTAGCATATGACATTAGAGAATTCCTTTTCTCCACACATTTTTCACTAAATACCATAATACCTTTCAAAATGAGCAAAGTGGCCATCTTTCTCCTTTGTTCCCACTTTCAGAAAGTTTTCCCTTCGACCTCACCGGAAGGAATCTCGCTTTATGGAAGTTCATTCGGTTGTTTAGCGCAGTGGGTGAAGTGGCATCGATGACCTCGTCTTTCTTTTTTTCACCGCGCAACAGTGAATCCATTTCCCGTTGCGATAACTCCATCCTTTATTTATGAAGACCCTTTCGATAGACATTGGCAAAGTTTTCTTTAAACGGGGAGAGAATGTAACGCGTAATTCCCGTAGTCTTTCCATCGCACGCCCATGTAGGCGTTCGGGCCACTTGTCTTTGTTGATGTGTGTCAGACCATACAGGTAGACCTCGAGATACATCGAAACTCGTTTTTCCGTAATCCACCATTCTATATAGCAGGGCATACGTTCCGGCTCCATGATTTTAAACACACAATTTGCTAAGCAACACATATAAGTTTACATTTTCGAATAAGTTATTTAACACATACAAAATAATTGCTTATATGACCACTTGGTCAATAAAAAGTAATTATATCTGCAGTTTAAGAGGCTGAATTTTAACGTAAAAATCTGATGTGGCCAACATATGACTTTCTCCATACATCTACATCTACATGATACCCTGCAAATCACCAGCCTGGTGGGTGGCAGGGGGTGCAGCGCACCAAAACCTACCTAATAACGTTCCTCGTGGGAATCACTCTCCTGTTATGATCCCTTATGGTCCTTTGGAAAAACAAGCCCTGATATCGCTCGGTCCTACAGTCGATCTCACGTATTTTATCCTCGTGATCGTGCCTTCCCATGTACGTAGGTGCCTCTAATATTCCTGAGACCTCCTCTAAGAGTACTTCCGACCTAAATTTCTCCAGAAGCCTTAACCTAGCGCTAATTCTGCGATCCTCTAGCGTTTTCCAATTCAACTCCTTCAAGAGTGATATGCTGCTTAATTTTTGCTTTACGAATCTGGCTGCTCTGCGTTGGATTCTTTCTAACTCAATGATAAATAACACGTTTCTCGTACCTGTTCTGTGCTACTTCTTACTATTCTGCCTACGAAGCCCAATTTCTTATTAGCTGCGCCTACGATCCTTCGAATATGCATATTCCACGATAGATCACGACAAATGGTGACTCCTAAATATTTAACGTACTCTGCAGATTGGATATTCAATCTATCAATTCTGTACTCCCGAGTCTAATTCATTGTTCTTACTCTTCCAGAAACTTAACAGGGAACATTTACCGTGATTAATTTCGATTTTCCAATCTTGACACCATGCTGAAAGGGCGTTTAAATCTTCCTGGAGCGATTTTTGGTCATCCTGACTCGTTATCTATCTATACATATCTATAAAGTAAGGTGTTTGTATGTATGTATGTATGTATGTATGTATGTATGTATGTATGTATGTATGTTCTGCTAAGGCTCAGAAACTACAACACGCAGAAAAAAGAGGAAGGTGTCATATTAACCGTTATCATGTGTACGGTGGTGTAGTAAGGTTTTTAAACCGATTCGGTGTACTATTTAATTATAATAAAATATTTTCGTTTATATGGGATTTCCATTTAAAATTTTTTCGTAAATTTCTCGAATTTTTAACTCCTTACATATATATCGCAGACATATGCTCTCGCAGACTTTTTTGTGGTAAATTATCTCCTCTTTTGGAATAATTTTTTAAAAGAGGGGCTTACAGATCAAATAAGACGAATTGAAGGGAAAATCTTATTTTCATTATTGCTCAGCATTTGGATATACTTAGCAACCGATGTAAACAAATTACGTTTGAACTATAAACATGTCGTAAACGTAGAAATAGTTGATGAAATACTCATTTAATATCTTCTGATTTGATTGTATGTTTTTCTTTCATTATCTATGGTCTTCTATACACAGGTTAATTCTGCGAATAAACTTTAGTGAACTGTTTCTTTTTCTGTAATCGTGTCATTCGCATCACAGGTATGTTTGGATATAAGTTAAATTGGTTTTAACATGCCTTTTGTCTTATTTTATTTCATATTTTGTTTAAGTGAAAATTACTGAAGATATATAATTCAATTACTACGTTAAAGTTTTTGTGTTTTGTTTTAGGTAACAGTTTATCAATAAAAACTGAATTGAGCATTTCATGCTAACACGCAAGTTTTTTCCTATGCTCATCCATTTTACGTTTCAATAATAATTAGATACTTTTTTGTAATATATAATATCGTCTTGAATTAAAAGAGAGTTTTATCAATTGGAAATAAGGTTCACTCTTGAGTAATTGTTATTTTAATTGAACACGTAACGCAGTGAATTTCGAAAGATTTTATTTGAATAATACTTTTGTTGAACTTTATTATGTCTTCTGAATTAAAATTAAGAATTCGTGTCTGCGGTTCCACGGGTAAAATGTAAACACTACCGATACACTCACGTAATTAATTACGTTAGAAAAGTAAAACATTTTACTACATTATTTAAAATCGATTCGTTCGAATATCTCAATCTATTATTCAATTAATTACGATGCAAAACACAATTAAGATCAATAATTTTATATGTATTTAGAGTAATAATAGGTATTCTTATTTAGTTTCTCCTGTTATAATGTTGACATACAAGCTCATATTCCGCTTAATCAATATTTACTCATCACTACGACACGCTATTTTGTGATTGTTGGTTGTTTATTTAGCAACTGAATAGAAGCGTCAGTCGCCATCATCAGATACATTGAGATTTAGGAGATTATTCGTTGGTTGGTTTTGGTTAGTTTGGTGTTTTCATTTGCTTTCGTTTCGTGTACATTTTTTGTGTTATTTGTTTGTTTTCTTTGTTTTCGTTCTTAGTTGTTCATTTTGTATTCTTTGCTTATATTCTTTGGTTGTGCTCTTGATTTTTGTTCCTTGATTACTTATTTGTCGGTTTACACCTTTTATGCCGGCTATTGGTTAGAGTTTAATTCATTTCTTTTTTCTTGGTGGTTTTTACATTGAACTTATATTCTTTGGTTGTACTCTTAATTTATGTTCCACGATTATTTATTTGTCGGTTTACATCCTTTTCTACCGGGTATTGGTAAGCGTTTAATTCATTTCTTTTTTCATGGTGGTTTTTGTAGTTTTCGTATTGGTTCATTTCGTGTTCTTTCCACTTTATTTCAAGACTCCTAATGTAGTTTACAGAAAGGAGAGGAGAAGTTTTAGTATGTATCATTTTCTCAGGCTGTCTTCTAAGCGGGAAAAAGTATAACTATTTGCAGTCGGAAATGCACCCGGGCGAAGCCGGGTACGAAAAGCTAGTACATATCTATAAAGTAAGGTGTTTGTATGTATGTATGTTCTGCTAAGGCTCAGAAACTACAACACGCAGAAAAAAGAGGAAGGTGTCATATTAACCGTTATCATGTGTACGGTGGTGTAGTAAGGTTTTTAAACCGATTCGGTGTACTATTTAATTATAATAAAATATTTTCGTTTATATGGGATTTCCATTTAAAATTTTTTCGTAAATTTCTCGAATTTTTAACTCCTTACATATATATCGCAGACATATGCTCTCGCAGACTTTTTTGTGGTAAATTATCTCCTCTTTTGGAATAATTTTTTAAAAGAGGGGCTTACAGATCAAATAAGACGAATTGAAGGGAAATTCTTATTTTCATTATTGCTCAGCATTTGGATATACTTAGCAACCGATGTAAACAAATTACGTTTGAACTATAAACATGTCGTAAACGTAGAATAGTTGATGAAATACTCATTTAATATCTTCTGATTTGATTGTATGTTTTTCTTTCATTATCTATGGTCTTCTATACACAGGTTAATTCTGCGAATAAACATTAGTGAACTGTTTCTTTTTCTGTAATCGTGTCATTCGCATTATAGGTATGTTTGGATATAGTTTAATTGTTTTTATATGCCTTTTGTCTTATTTTATTTCATATTTTGTTTAAGTGAAAATTACTGAAGATATATGATTAAATTACTACGTTAAAGTTTTTGTGTTTTGTTTTATCAGTTTATCAATAAAAACTGAATTGAGCATTTCATGCTAACATGCAAGTTTTTTCCCATGCTCATCCATTTTGCGTTTCAATGATAATTAGATACTTTTTTGTAATATATAATATCGTTTTGAATTAAAAGAGTTTTATCAATTGGAAATAAGGTTCACTCTTGAGTAATTGTTATTTTAATACGAGAACTAAATTAGATTAACATTTTGAATACGTAACGCAGTGAATTTCGAAAGATTTTATTTGAATAATACTTTTGTTGAACTTTATTATGTCTTCTGAACTAAAATTAAGAATTCGTGTCTGCGGTTCCATGGGTAAAATGTAAACACTACCGATACACTCACGTAATTAATTACGTTAGAAAAGTAAAACATTTTACTACATTATTTAAAATCGATTCGTTCGAATATCTCTATCTATTATTCAATTAATTACGATGGAAAACACAATTATGATCAATAATTTTATATCTATTTAGAGTAATAATAGGTATTCTTATTTAGGTTCTCCTGTTATTATGTTGACATACAAACTCATATTCCGCGTAATCAATATTTACTCATCACTACGACACGCTATTTTGTGATTGTTGGTTGTTTATTTTGCAACTGAATATAAAGCGTCAGTCGCCATCGTCAGATACATTGAGCTTTAGGAGATTATTCGTTGGTTGGTTTTGGTTAGTTTGTTGTTTTCATTTGCTTTCGTTTCGTGTCCATTTTTTGTGTTCTTTGTTTGTTTTCGTTCTTAGTTGTTCATTTTGTAGTCTATGTTTATATTCTTTGGTTGTGCTCTTGATTTTTGTTCCTTGATTACTTATTTGTCGGTTTACACCTTTTATGCCGGCTATTGGTTAGAGTTTAATTCATTTCTTTTTTCTTGGTGGTTTTTACATTGAACTTATATTCTTTGGTTGTACTCTTAATTTATGTTCCACGATTATTTATTTGTCGGTTTACATCCTTTTCTACCGGGTATTGGTAAGCGTTTAATTCATTTCTTTTTTCATGGTGGTTTTTGTAGTTTTCGTATTGGTTCATTTCGTGTTCTTTCCACTTTATTTCAAGACTCCTAATGTAGTTTACAGAAAGGATAGGAGAAGTTTTAGTATGTATCATTTTCTCAAGCTGTCTTCTAAACGGGAAAAAATATAACTATTTGCAGTCCGAAATGCACCCGGGCGAAGCCGGGTACGAAAAGCTAGTCTCTTTATATAAAACGGTGTCATCAGCGAAAAGTCTTATTTTGCAGCGAACTACCGAGCAGATATCGTTTATATATATCAGGAATAGTAGTGGGCCTATGACACTTCCCTGTGGAACACCTGATGCGACTTTTACCGGGTATGAAGATTTCCCATCAATAACTACTATCTAGTAGCAAGGCCCAAGATTAATCACTAAAAATTGTTGGGGTCGACATTGCTTTCCTCATGGTCAGTTTTACGTAGCTCATGAATAAGTAGTGGAAATAATTGGAATATTCTTCCTCCAAGTGGAAAGACCGTAAACATAATCTACAAAGAATTGTTGTAAAAGGTTGTACGTATGTTATTCAATATAATTGAGCTTCAGGAATATAAATTACTAATTCAAAACCTCGAAAGATAATAGTTACCTGCCAACGGTATATTCCAAAATATTAATTGAAATTAGTCCGGGCTAAGAACAGGCTATTCTGCTAGTGTGTGTGGGTGTATCTGTGTGTATGTATCTATGTATGTGTGTGTGTGTATATATATATATATATATATATATATATATATATATATATATATATATATATATATAAATGACGGGGATGATCGATTATTCTGAAATAAAATTGAAACAGTCTTCTCTGACCTGAAATCATACCTCATGCTGAAAGGGTTTCCTTCGATCCGAGCGAAGGTTCGAAACCCTCGCCGCGAGTTATCTATTGTGCTTCAAAAGCTGACCATATTCCCCTCTTGCCAGGTATATTTCTGTTTTTTTTTTCAGAGCGTGACAGAGGGAGTGACAAAATGACAAAGGGACAGAATAAGGCTTTTATATAGTACCGATACATTAAAACGTTTTGTTATTATATCATAATGCTATCCTGAAAATGTGATCAAATTCGGTTCAGTCGTTTGCGAGATATTAAGCTTCAAAAAGCATTACATAACAAAGGGACAAGAGGACAAAGGGCTTCACACATTTGGCTGCCCTGAGGTGGGAAAAATGTTATAAATGATAAATGGAATTTACTAACAATTTTAATTTTACTATTATCAGGAATTTAAATTTCAAATACTGAACTATAAAAACTAGTCTTTCATTGTACATTTATTGAAAATTCATTCTTAGGCATTTTATTGTTGAAAATTCATCAATTGTCTTCATATTTCAATAATATAATATTTTCCATAATATCACTTCACATTCAAGGGGCATCCCCGCTGGACTCTAGAGGAAAGCCCTTGAATTCTGTTTGCCGATGCTATAACGGTTTTGATATGCTCTCTACTAGACAAATTGCTACTGAGAATTACTCCTAGGTATTTGTAGCTATTGACGTATTTTAGCTTTAGTTCAGATATTTGGTACGGGTAATGGTTGAAATTCGTGGAGCGCGTGATGTTCATTGCGGCGCATTTCTTTATATTCAAATCGAGTTGCCAATCTTTACACCATTTCGTGATAGCCTGAAGGTCCTTCTGCAAATTCTCCTGATCGTGTATTGTGTTGATTTCTCCATACACAAGTGTGTCATCCGCGAAGAGTCTAACTTTACACTTTATATTATCCGCTAAATCATTTATATATATCAAGAATAACAGAGGTCCGATTACACTTCCCTGAGGCACGCCGGAAGTCACTTTGCCGACGTCTGATGCAACTCCATCGAGGACTACTCTCTGGGTTCTATCGGAAAGAAACGAGGCGATCCATTTACAATTTTCTCGTTAATTGAATAAGCCCTTAATATTTGCACTATTTTCACGTGAGAAAGGGTGTCGAAGGCTTTCCTAAAGTCTAAAAACACTGCATCAACTCGTATTCTTTTATCCGCTGCTTTCACAATATCTTGTGTGAGTAGAGCTCACTGAGTCTCGCATGACCTGCCTCTCCGGAAACAATGCTGGTTTATATTAAGGCACGGAGTTTCGGTTTCACCCACCGCGGGTCCTTGCGATCACGAATGCTTTAGTTGGGACAAACGTTTTTAGCCCTTCTCGAATGATTCACAAAATTTCCGTCCAAGAGTCATCTACGATGTTACTATTCGCAAAATTGATAAATGTCGCTATTTGGTTTGTAACATAATTTTTTAAACCTGGGAGATCTGCTTCACTGAAGATATAGACTAATCGCGTTGGCTTATCTATTGTCGCAGGAGTGTATTTAAAGTCGGCAATTAATATTTTATGATCACCTATGCCGTCGTCGATTTGTAGGTTTCTAGTCGATAGTGGGTGGGTAGTGGCTAGCAGATCTAATATGTTTCCGTTTCCGTTGTTGTCATATCGCGTCGGCTCGTTGACAATTTGCTCTAGAGAGTTTAGAGTAAACGCTTCAATTAATTCACGACAAGCTTCTCTATTTTTCCACCACTAACATAGGTTACGGATTTCCAATCGATCGATGGAAGATTAAAGTCTCCTCCAAGAATGATTACTGGATCGTTCTTTCTCCTAGCTATCACCTGCAATGTACGACTGAGTTCTCTAATGTTCTCGACTCCCGAGTCAGGTGGGCGGTAAAATGAGCAAAAAAATAATTTTTTCCCATTTCTCGTACGAAGGGAGCACCATATCGTTTCGCAGTGTTCGCTGACGTTAATCTCCTCTAATTGGCTTGATATACTATTTCTGACGGCGATGAAAACTCCGCCTCCGACTCTTTCCCTCCTGTCTTTGCGATACACCGCGTAATCTGGAGGGAAAATCTCGTTAGAATTAATGTCGCCCGATAGCCAGCTCTCAGTTCCCAATACAACGTCTGCACGATGGCTTTTAACTAAGTGGCAAAAATCGGCCTGTTTCCTTCGAATGCTTCGGCAGTTCATAATAATAATTTTTATTGTGTTTTCTACGGATATTTTCGTTCTGGATTTCCCCGCCACTTGATCTAACAATTTTATTTTTCTACTTCTCACTCTACCGCTATTCCTGGACTCCCTAGGCTTAATGTTGGCGGACTCTTTTCTAACAGATCTATTTGTTTTATCCTCGTCTAACCTAAAAAAACCCTAGCGTGTTCAAAAACCCTACGCGCTACCGCATCCGCTGCCTCGGCCGTGTAGTGGACACCAGAACCGTTTAGGGGTACCCTACATGAGTCCAGCACCGGCCTCAGGTCAACTAAGTCCACTCCATTGCCCCTACAGAAGTCCCACAGCCTACGGTTCAAACCCAGCACGCGGCTCCAAGCCATAGAACCGCAGTCCGTCCGAGGGACAATGCTGCAGATAGTAAGCCGCACTTCAGAACCCGACTCCTCTCGGACACGAGCAACCACAGCGGCCAAGTTCTTAAAAGAACTTAGAACCTCCTCGGAGCCGCGCTTCGAGGCGTCATTGGTCCCAACATGGGCCACCACCCGCAACGAGGAGCAACCCGTGCCCAAAACCGACGCCCTGACCTCCTTCGTCACCTGGGGCACCGTACCTCCTGGTATACACCTGGAGAACACCCGCTCATGAACACCCTCCCGGCGGGCCCGTGACAGTAAAGGCGCCACCACACGCCGGACATTGGAGCTCCCTAACACTAACAGCCCCCTCTTTCCCCCCGAGCTCCCCTTGTCCCCACCGAGTAGACGGGAGCAGGTGCGGGCGTAACTGCTTCGGAGTCGTCTTCCGACAACACCGCAAACCTATTACTAACAGGAAGAGGGTCCACCGAGGTGTTCCCAGCTCCCTGCCTCCGCAGCACCACCCTACGATCCCCCCGAGTGGACACCACCCTCCACTCATCGGGTTTCCTGGCCCGTACACCCTCAGCCTGCGGTAAGGAGTGACGGACAACCCCGATCGCTCTACCGGCTTCCGCACCCAGGCTAACCCGAGCCGCCAATTTGGCGCGGTTTGCTTTCAGGGATGACCCCGCACCCCTCACACGCACCAAAGCCGCCTCGGACTTTTCCACCCTCTGAAGGAGGTCCGCAACCACCCTCTCAAGCTCCGTGATTCGAGACCTCATGGCCTCCAAACCAGCGTCGCGCAAAAAGGAGGAAACGGGAGTCCTTGGGGTAGCCATCCTAAACTCTAAACTAATCTGAACTAGCTAAATGTTTTTAGAATACAACATCAAATACTCGGCTAACTTATTCGTCGGCTGACAAGCGCTGTAATTTAGGCTTAACGCAGATAAAAAGTGAAAGGGAGGGGGTGATTCACTACACAAACAACGTTAGTATCGACCTGCAGGTCTTGAGTCAAGGTCGACTACAAGAATAGGAAGTGAAAGGAGGGTTCCGAAATACACAAATAAAAATATAAAACCTTTGCTTTACTAAATTTTATGCACGGAATGATATCTGTTAGTTAAAACTAAATATTACATCTACGAGAACGAAAATAATACTAGTGAATGTTAAATAAAATAACTTATCCCTAAAGTAGGTGTTAGTAGAGCTTAAGCACTTAACACCTAAACACTTAAAAAGATAAAGAAACGTGGTATTATCAGAACTTTAGGATAATAGAACTAATAAAACAATAAAGATCGTGTATAAAATTCCGAAGGGAAAAGCGAGAACTTTGTCACGGAAGTGAATAAACAGCACTACATCTAATAAATGAGCAACGAAGTTGAAACTGAATTAGCCTTAAATTAACGAAACGAAAACTTAAGTCACGAAAGTGAATAAACAGCACTACATCTAATATATAAACAACAAAGTTGAAACTAAATTAGCCTTAAATTAACCAGGTTAGTTAAATATTAGTTAAGAATATGAAAGTATCTATTTGGATTTGATAACGTGGGATATTATAAGTGGGAACACTAAGAATAAAGTACAAATAAAGACGTGGACTCCGGATATTCTCCGAATAATGATTACAAATAAGACGAATAATCTAAGGCATGCAACAAAAAATAATAATAATAATAACTAAAATTATAATATAACTAAAGGTACTTAAGCTATAGCTACAGCAAGCTAAAGACAGCTATACTACGGGATACGGCAGGTAACAGCGCAGCTGCCGGAGCAAAAGTGAAAGGACGTCTGCTCAAGACGCGACGGAGGCCAGGCACCATGGGAGATAATTCCTGCCTATCCAGCCGGCCAATCATATCATTCCTATCTATCCTACTGAAGAGCTTTTGGATAGACAACATTGAGGGTTTTTACCAGTTGGTGCTAAGATAAATAGGTTTTAGAGAGATACAGGATGGGAAATAACCGTCGCCATTCACCAAGGCGTCACTACACGCTCTCGGTAGTCTTATAGTGTGGGCGTTTTGCTGAATAAATAGCTTTCGCCTCTGTTTAAAATGCTAATGTTCTATCAAATTTAATGTGGACAGTTAACGTTTTCACGAATTCATTCCATTTGCTAATCTTTAGAATGAAGTTAAATATGGAATATTAAGAAAGTCAAAAGAACACGAAAAATATGCCGCGCTTTCTCGTTATCCAAATATAAAGTCGCATATCTCGAGAACGAAGTAAGATATCGGAATGAATCCTTCAGTGCTGTCGATTTAATCCTTCGTCTACACTTCATAGGAGACACTTTGAGTGTATCTCTAATAGATCTGTAATAGAACGTAAATTCGATACTCATTTTTCCATTACACCGACGTAAATTTTTTCGTCGGGTAAGGATACATAATTTTTTATTTCACTAACAGCTGAAGTTATTCACATTCTGTTGAGTTCTTCAGCGAGTGGAGATATGGAACAATATGGCGTAATTTTCTCAGCAATGTGAGTACAGCCACGTGTTCGTTATCGTCGTTGACATTTTAAGAAAAAATCGTAAACGCGCGCGGCGAATTTTCGGAAATTTAGGAATTTTTCTAGTCGAACTCGGGACACCGAGGTGATAAGTCTCGGTGTTTTTACAGTGTACTCTATACTTTACATCAGTGGTCTTCAACCTTTTTTGAGTCACCGCCCACTTTTACCATATGTTGTCCTTTGAAATAAGTTCACCGCACACCCAGTGGCGTAGTGAGGGTTTCTGGCGCCCGGGGCAAAGAAGAAGTTTGCACCCCCAGTAGCAAAGCGATTTACGGAGGTATGGTAACCCTAATACTAGTGGGATTGTCGTTAGATGAGATTACCGAATACGGTCTCAGTGGTAATAATAGTGTTTAAAAATTTATGATTTTATATATTTGATAATATTAAACTTAAACGCTTCGCTGCTTCTGCGAGAGATTCCAACCACCCTCATGGGCCTTTCGATTTTAGCGCAGCATGGATATTTTGTCGCTAGTATAGTATGATATGATACTATAGTTAACGACAAACCAACGGTAATAGTTGTACATAAAATAGTTGTACAGAATATGTGTGCGTATCATTAAGCTTTTTTAAAGAATGTTATTTTTCAGTGTAAAAATTAGAATAGCATTTGGTGAGTTCTTTAACGCCCACTAAAAATCCAAAAACGCCCACTGGTGGGCGCTATCGTCCACCTTGAAGACCACTGCTTTACACTATTCCAGAAAATTTCAGCTCTGTATTCCATATGGTATACACGGTATGCTGGTTTACATTTTTTTGCGTGTAATTAAACGGGGAATATTCCGGACGGAACCCACAAACACGCACACAAACACACAGACTTTGAGCGTTATTTAGATAGATGTCGTGTATCTCAAAAAAAATTTTAAGTGGGGTTTTGGGGGGATGGGGGCATCGATTTGGTTTTTCGACGATAACTCTCGAGTAAACTAACTTAGGAAGTTCAAATTTTATATTTGTCACTTTCAATACAAGTATAAGATCAAGTTTGTAGATGAGCAAAATCAGACCAAGGGAAGGGGGGTTGTGGGGGGGGGGGGGGGGGCACCCGTAAGAGAAATCACTGATTTCAAGCTAACGGCTGATTACATCGAAGAAGTATAAATAAGAAATATTTTAGGAAAAAGTCTGTCTGTCTGTTTGTTTATTACCGCATCACGCAAAAACGGCTGGTCGAATGTTTATGAAACTTGCAGCATATATTTAGACTGGTCCAGTTTAAAATATAGGCTACTATCGGAAACGCTCGGCTTCGCTCGGGAAAGTTTTCTTTTAAGTAGCAAACGATTTTTATTGTTCGGGGCAAACGTTCCCCATTCCCTAATTACGCAACGATGCTTACATTAACATTCACTATTTTAAGTATTGTATTGTAAAGTTTAACCATTAATATAATTACACATTAACGTCTTACTTAATATTCACATGGATAGATGCACCGAAGCCTTTAAAGCGGGAATAAAATTATGTGGATTATGTCAGTACTAATAGCCAAAACGTAAACAATAAACAACATCTTGGTTACCGAACAAATGTGAGTAGATGCATCGATTTATGTTGCGATAAATCTTTCAATGTTAATGTTAAAAGATAACAATGTTCTAATATTCCTTAAAAATCATTTGACTCACTTTAAAAGTATTCATAGACTATATATAGGCATGAATCCTTTTTGCCCATTATCTTGGAGTTAGCTATTCTTCTCTACTTTGAAGAGGACAACAATTAAGAAATTTAGCTTTGTTGCGGCCTGGAAAATGGTCATCTAAACCGATAAATTTTTGTCTTAAAGGAAAATTTCGAGCGATTTAGCATGCAATATGACAAAACATGAACAGAATTAAATTACTCAGTCTTTCATGCGTAAAATAAGCCATTTCCCGCGATCGAAAGTTAATATTTAGGTACTAACATAAGTGCCCGTTGAATTTCAACGGGTTTAATGAATCTAAATTTTCGTCAATGCAACATGTAAAAATCACAAGAATAAAATTGTGCACTGTTTTAACCATCGAATATTTCTATATTATAAGTCTGTTTTAAAAATTAACATAAATCTCACAGAAATTCCTTGTGAATAAAATAGTACCTTTCTTTCTACTAAAATAGCCATTGTTATTAGTTTTAAAGTGATTATAGCATTAGGATTTCAGTTTCATTAAATAAGCAGAATTCCGGTTCCAAAAAATTGGTTCAATCTTCAACTGCCTCTGATAATACTTTAAATAGATTTTGGAATATAATGTATGTACCTCAATATCGTTTATCGTCTGCTCAGCACTCTTGTCTTCTCATTTTCCGAAACAACCACTTTCACCAGTTTTAAATGGATTTCAAACTTAGAAGAGAACTTGATTCAATTCAGTTAAAATAACCACATAACAAACTTCTTATTCCAAAGAAAATCCTTTTATAATATGCAATGTTAACCTAGAATTCATTCATTCTGAAAAGTGATTAAAAGTACCATGTACATATATTTCTTTCAACTAAAATAGCCACTCTTAACAGATTTTAATGGATTAATGCATTAGCATTTCAATTTCATTAAATAAGCAGAATTTCGGTAACAAAAGAATTTGTTCAATCTTCCATTGCCTCTGATAATACTTTAAATAGATTTTGGAATAAAATGTACCTTAATATCGTTTAGCGTCCGCTCACCACTCAGGTCTTCTCAGTTTCCGAAACAACAACTTTCAATAGTTTTAAATTGATTTCTGCTTTGAAACGGTACTTTCCTGTTAACGGGAATACCTCAAAAAATAAATACGTATTGTTGTGATATTTTGTTTGTTAACAATGCGTAACAAATCTCGTTAAGATATTTACGTTGATCCCTTAATGATGAATTTGTGGAGCTTGCCGAGGAGTGAAGAAGAAGCTGTATCTTTGCTTCAAGACCATGGTATTTTATCTAAAGGGCGAATGTGCAAGAATGATCATATTATGAAACTTAACTTCTGCGACAGAACATTTTGGAAATGCAACGCGAAAGCCTGTCAGCAGAAAAATTCATGTGGCGACAGCATAACAAAGAAATCGACATATTTCCAGCTATTTTAAATGCCATAAAGACATATTGGCCCCCTAGTAACATAAATTTAGATTGTATTAATAATTGTTGCGTTTATTAATAAATAAGTTTCAAAAAAGTGTGATTTTTAAGTAATTCCCCCTTTGTTACGCATTGTTAACAAACAAATACGTCGTAACATATCACAACAATACGTGTTTACTTTTTGAGGTATCCCGTTAAGAGGAAAGTACCCAAGTTCCACTTTACATACTGTAAATTCGAAAGTAACTCCTTTTATAATAGACAATGCTAGCCAAAAATTAATTCATTCTGTAAAGTGAATAAATAAAGTTCTTTCTTTAAACTATAATAGCCACTGTTATTAGATTTAAATGGATTGTAAGCCTTAGAACTTACTCTGTATTAAATAAGCACATAAATTCCTTTTATAAAAACAAATCAATTCATTAAAAGATCCACTGCTGTTTCTTCGAAAATTGCCTGTTAACAGCTTTAAATGCCCTTTTAATTTTAATTGAATTTTAATTTATATTCGTTTCCAAACTTCGGCCATTGTTACGAAATTAATTCGAGGAATAACAATATAAATTCGTTAGCACATGGTTTACAAGAATTTAATTTAAGAATGCTTTTTATATCCAATTTTTCTAAAATGACACTGTCGATACTTAAAATTTTTATATTTACGTAAATATACTTATTTTCCACAAAACCCGCCAATCTCTCCCCTTCCTTCCTCTCTCTCTCTCGTATTGAAGCTAACAGTGATAATGGTCGACATAGCAACATCACGTTAAAATGGCGTGATTTCCACAAAATATGCAAATTAAACGGTTTACATGGAATATTTCGAACTGTGGGCGAAAAAAGACGAACGGAATAAGAAACTTTATAACTTTTCTTCAAAATGGTTCAAATCCGAAGGTCGTCTGTTAATTTCTTCTAATTTTAATTTCCAAATGAATAAAAGCCTGCACGTCGAAAAATCGCGTTTTACATGTTAAGTAATGGGAAAAGGAAATGCCTCTCTTGGAGACGAACCAAGAATTTTTTCGCGATTTAAATTCGTCATTCTCTGAATAAGTGTTAATCAAGCATCCCTACCAAATTTCGAGTTTCTATCATTATTATTTCTCGTGTTATTAGCGTTTGCATAGCGTGATCAACCAACCAACGGATGACGGCTATTATTATATAAAATATTTATATCCACATCAGTGAAGGGCTGCATGGCATTTTGGAGTTTCTCCACACCATATCCCATGCATTCTTATGGAAATAGTATTTTGTTGACTCCATGTGGTATAAGAGACTCCACGGTCTGCAAACCTAGACCAAGTTCTTCCTTTGGTCCATGGGATGGCCCATGAAACTTTTGAATTCGATAGCTTCAACGGTGTAAAAACGTATAAAGAACATACACACACATACACCCTAAAATATTTATAAGATGTGGTGTATCTCAAAAAAAATTTTAAGTGGGGGTTTGGGGGGGCATCGATTTGGTTTTTCGACGATAACTCTCGAGTAAATTAACTTAGGAAGTTCAAATTTGATATTTGTGACTTGCATTACAAGTATAAGATCAATCTCCTATATATTTATGAAAGATGGTTTGTTTGTGCATCTATATATTTCATCACCGTTAAAGCTAGAATAATCAAACTTACAGCAAATACTTTCTTCACAAACAGGAAGGTCGTAGGCTAATTTTTAATCCCAAATGTTTTATATTAATTGTACAAAAAGCAAAATAACTTTGTATGTTAATGCATTGCCATCTAGAGGTGAGTCAGAAAGAACGGGACAGTTCTTTTCGAACTGTTCTGATGCCTAAACTGTTCAATAAAATAACTGTTCTCACAAACTTCCTGTTCTCAAAGAACAGGTAACTCTACGCCTTATACACAGTGAGAAAGATGGGAAACGACTACTTCCTTAACCGTAATTGAACGGCGGTTACTGATTAAACTACGCGTATTTTCCCAAGTCCTACTATTGATTTGAATCAAATTTGGTACGATTGTGGAGGGCTCCCAGAAATAATTCATACGTGGTTTTTGTTTCTCTCTTCCCATTTTATTCAAAACGGCGGCCGAGTTAATTCTTAAATACCATGCATCATCTACAATTCCCATCGGATTTGAACCAAATTTCCCCGTGCAACGCCGGGAATTTCTGCTAGTTTATAAATAATTCCTAAACTGCTATGGAAAATTGTTTCAAGTGAAAGTTGTAGGATATTACATTCTTTATAAAATTTGTATAGTATTGTATATACAATAATGATGTTTTAACGGAGAAATATCGCAAAAACCGAATTGGGTTTCGAATAAACCTCGACTTCCGGTTAACCGTTATTGTCCAAAAACTAATCAGTGCTTTGTGCTCAAGCTAAAGTGTTATATATGAAGTTTGGTAACGATATGGCAAGTACTTTTTGTGTTAGAGCGCCCACAATCACATACACGCACACACATAGACATCATTCCGAAAATAATCTAAACGTGTTCTAGGGACGTCAAAACGTTTATTTCCGTTGAAATCTCGAAGTCGATTTTTTTCGTGATCATAATACTTTCCCATTACTACGCATGGAGAAAGTAACAATATTAATCTTGTTCATTATGTAAATTCAATCGCAATAATAATGTTTGTGTTTTAACTACACTCATTTGCATGTATACACCTCTTATACTTAGCAGTCTTCATGAAGTACATCAACATCACTGATATCTCCATCTCTAACAACACTGTCAACTTCTAACACATTCCTATAGAATGGCAAATGTTGAATGTTCTGCCCCATAGCAGTAAGGAAAGACTGAATATCTTTCTTCTTTGCATCTTGCGCATGACTACGTAATGGAACCTCTTTAAGTTGCATTAAAATATTATCATATATTACCCCTTTTCTAATCAGCTTGTGTTCACGTACCGGTGTCATTGAGTAAGTTGAATGTAGACCCGTCAGTCCTGACTTGGGTTTTATACTTAATCTTTTGGCTTCACTAATTTTAAATTTCTTTGTAGTACTGGGAGCTGAAACTTGCAACGATTCTTGCCAATTTGTCCATTGAAAATCTGAATTTAGAGCATGTAGAGTACCAACTGCAGCAACTATTTTATCATATTCACCTGGCAACAAAACAGTATCATGTCTTCTAATCTTCTTTTTTACCAAACCAAAAGATCTATCTGCAGTGGCCCCGGACTGGGAAAAATCACTCAATCTTAAAACCAAACTGTGATGCAAGAACACAGAACATGAACAGCATGCAGTAGTTTTTATTCTAGCTATCACAGAAGAAACGAATGCACCTAATATTGTTTGCATCACAATATGGCTTTAAAATTGAGTTGAAATGTGCCAAATTCATGAACTGATCTCATTGGGTCCCCTTTCACCATCACTTTCTAACCATTTGTAAAAATGCGTGGTTTCTGGGGAGATTTTCTTGTCTCCTTTGTGAATAACTATGCCTAACACATAGTACCAAAGCTGACGAGAATATTATGCCTGACTAATTTGAGTTTTTGGCAAATGCTGATTCTGCATCAAATCATAAGTTACTGTAACGGTTTCTGGTGGAAACTCATTTAAATGTTGAAAGCACGCCTCTTGTGAATCATCCTTTCCACTAGTAGAGTTTTATTGAGCTCCT
Organism: Uropetala carovei; assembly: GCA_036926305.1. Classification (NCBI taxonomy): domain Eukaryota; kingdom Metazoa; phylum Arthropoda; class Insecta; order Odonata; family Petaluridae; genus Uropetala; species Uropetala carovei. The sequence continues at coordinate 8,000,360 of JAXCHB010000188.1, forward strand.
TGTCAGTAGCAGTCCTAAATTTTACTCTGTATGCCATACAATCATTGCAGGTGTCTTGCTTGATGGTACCAAATCCAAAGTTGAATTTAGTGACAAAGATCTGTAAATAAAGAAGGAATCACTCTCCATCACACCATATGATATACACTGTGAAGTTGTAAAGTAATATCTGTATAGTATTTATTTCTTACCTTGTAATACAAAGCATAGATGCTGTATGGTATGGCTCTGTTTCCTGTTGTTCACAGAACAATGACCACATTTACCTACATTTAATGTTGGAGGTAGATATTTCTTCAACGGTGTCTTTTCTCGTCCCTAGTTTTGTTCCCGGCATTTGAAGGACTTTATGTGAGCTGTGATTTCTTCATGCAGTTTCTGCATTTCTTCACTTATTCTAGGGCTTCCTCTTGTCTCAGGAGTTGTTGCGCCATTCTTCCTTTTACTTTCTCATATACGAAGTATATACATTTTAGGTGTCGCTGTATCCGAAAGAGTGGTTTTCTCAATACCGTCTGTCTGTCTGTTACTGGCTCTCGAGCGTAAACGGTAGAGCGAAAATGAATGAAATCTCGTACTTTTTGTATTTTATCATACAGAGAAGAATTAAAAAAGGTCGGAGACTACGGTGAGATGAATTAATTAAATTAAAACATAAATACTCCTTAACCGTACAAAGTGAGAATATTTAGAGACAAAAGAAACAAATAAAAAAGTATAACAAGTTAGGAAAGTGTACAACGTATCACAAATGGGCGCGTTTCGTGCAATGGAGTCTTAGAAAGAAATCATATACCTGTACGTAAGGGAAATAGCGTTTTAAAGTTCTTTTCTTCATCATAAATAATCCATTTTCTTCCTATTTAAAAATACTGCATGCACACGTAAGGAAATTAAACGTTTGTTTGGGAGATTGTTTATGTTAGCAACAATGAAGAAGTAACCATGCAAGAAATTTTCAAAGTTCAACTCGATATAAGACATTCTTGTTTGATTTTCTCGATAACGGCTACTCCTACAATAAAAATGTATAGGAAAGCAAATACTCTAATTTACCAGTTCTACAATTTTTATTTGAAAAATATTTCGATAAGAGCAATACTTTACGAGATATGACGAAAATTTAATTTTTTGTCCCCAGTCAAGTGGTACCCCTGATTGTCGTACGTGATTAATTTTTGCGGTTTTCTTATTATATTTGATTGAAAGTCCTTAATATGAAATTTAAAGAAAATCCGTTGGGTAGAAGCCGAGAACGAACATGCGAACGGACGGACCGACCGACGATAATAGACGCTCACGCTGTAAGCGAAACGCGCCTAAAAAGGGGTATTAGAAGAAAAAAAAGTAACAGGTTTAAGGGGGAAGAAAACCTCGCAGGTAGCCTGGTGTCACCCGTTCATGCACTCATTTCCTTCCCCATTCATTCAACATCTTTCTCTGATGATGGCCGCATCGCGTCCGAAATACGTATTAGTGTCCCTTGAATATTTAGAGATTCCCGGTTTTGCGAGTGTGTGTGTATAAATGTGTTTTCTAAAACATTGGTTTCTTTAAGGGTGAATGTGTACTAGGTTTTCCGCTCTTTTATTTCCTTTTGTTGTTTGAGAGCGTTTGAGTGATTGTTCTCCCGAGGAAGAAAATTTTTTTTTCTTTCCTTTGGGGAAGGATATGATTGCATGAACGGGTGACACCAGGCTACCTGCGAGGTTTTCTTCCCCCTTAAACCTGTGTTAATTTTTTCTTCTTCTAATAACCCTTTTTATACTTTTTTATTTGTTTCTTTTGTCTCTAAATATTCTCACTTTGTACGGTTAAGGAGTATTTATGTTTTAATTTAATTAATACAGAGAAGAGGCTAGAAGAAATGGTTTACATTGCTCAATAATTTAACATCAGTTTGATTTTATCAAAAACGCCTCCAACGATTTTGATCAAATTTCGTACAATTACTTGAGTTTACGTCTTCAGTAATACTACATGCTTCATATGTCTCAAAAAATGAATATAAGGCAACTTGAATAACAATTGGATTATCTAAAAAACAGCACGATTTTCATCAAATTTCGTATAGTTGTTTAAGTTGATGTTTGTAACGATTCTACTTAGTTCGTATTTTTAAAAAGACAACTAAACGACGCATTAGTATATGAGAAAGTGTGTACAATGTATGTTGTACTGATTTAAGTATCATCATAATTTATTAGTGTGCATACATATGTTCTGTAACAGTGCTTCTAAACTTTTTTCATTCCAAGGCAAACACATGCAATGGATGTATCCGCCCCTCCCACACTTTTGATTGCCAAATCTGACTCCAAGAGTGGCTTTGTTGTTATTTAGGGGCGGGATTTGAATTGAGTGAAACTACTCATCCACACTCTTACACGTTCTCTCTTATCGTTTGTTTTATAAGAAAAACTAGAAAAGCTTAACTCGCAAAATTAGGTTGCCGAAATTAGTTACAAATTTGAGATTTCCTTATGTAAAACTAAACCCGGAATTCTGAAATTGATACCTCGAAATAGACATCCGATATCGTACATGCCTACTACATTCGACATCATCTACATCTATCTACATCTACATGATACCCTGCAAATCACCAGACTGGTGGGTGGCAGGGGGTGCAGCACACCAAAACCTACCTAATAACGTCCCTCGTGGGAATCACTCTCCTGTTATGATCCCGTATGGTCCTTGGGAAAAAGGAGCTCTGATATCGCTCGGTCCTACAGTCGATCTCTCGTATTTTATTCTCGTGATCGTGCCTGCCCATTTACGTAGGTGCCTCTAATATTCCTGAGACCTCCTCTAAGAGAACTTCCGACCTAAATTTCTCCAGAAGCCTTAACCTAGCGCTAATTCTGCGATCCTCTAGCGATATCCAATTCAACTCCTTCAAGAGTGATGTGACGCTTAGTTTTTGCTCATATTTTTGCTTTACGAATCTGGCTGCTCTGCGTTGGATTCTTTCTAACTCAAGTATTTGTCCCTTTTCGTACGGATCCCATATGCTGGAAGCGTATTCGACCTGAGATCTGACCAATGATAAATAACACGTTTCTCGTACCTGTTCTGTGCTACTTCTTACTATTCTGCCTACGAAGCCCAATTTCTTATTAGCTGCGCCTACGATCCTTCGAATATGCATATTCCATGATAGATCACGACAAATGGTGACTCCTAAATATTTAACGTACTCTGCAGATTGGATATTCAATCTATCAATTCTGTACTCCGAGTCTAATTCATTGTTCTTACTCTTCCAGAAACTCAGTAGGGAACATTTGCTGTGATTAACTTCGATTTTCCAATCTTGACACCATGCTGAAAGGGCGTTTAAATCTTCCTGGAGCGATTTTTGGTCATCCTGACTCGTTATCTCCTTATATAAAACGGTGTCATCTGCGAAAAGTCTTATTTTGCAGCGAACTACCGAGCAGATATCGTTTATATATATCAGGAATAGTAGTGGGCCTATGACACTTCCCTGTGGAACACCTGATGCGACTTTTACCGGGTATGAAGATTTCCCATCAATAACTACTATCTGTTTTCTGTCTGAGAGGAAGTCTTTTACCCAACTCACGATATTAGGGTTTATGCCATACTTTCCTAGTTTTCCTATTAATTTATTATGGGGTACTTTGTCAAACGCTTTTTAAAAATCAATGAAAATGGCATCAACCTGAGTGTTTTTCTCACCGCATTGTAACAATTCGTTTACGAACAGGGCGAGCTGCGTTTCGCATGACCTACCTTTCCGAAACCCGTGTTGCTTTTTGCTTAGTGAAGAACGACCGTCTAGATAACGCAGAACAGAGCTAACAATTATATGTTCTAGAATCTTACACGATAATGACGTCAAGGAAATCGGTCTATAATTTTCGGGGTTCTCTTTATCACCGCCTTTGTGGATGGGCGTTACGTATGCTAGCTTCCAGTCTTTTGGAACGGTACCATGTGCAACGGATTTTTCGAATATTATTTTCAAGTAAGGTGCGATTACCGAGGCTAGCTCTTTCAACACACGCGCGGGTATGCCCTCCGGCCCGGGAGACTTATTTAGCTTAATCGACTCTAGCTGGTGCGCGATACCTGTTTCCGAGAATATCATATCTTCCATCGAATTTCCCTCATCATTCAAAGCTGGTTCCTCAAATTCGTTGCTCACTGAAGTAAACGCTTTCTGAAAGTGTTCATTTAACAAGTTCGCTTTTTCCGCGCTGTCATGTACTACATCACCTGCCTCCGTTCTCAAAGACGCTATGGTGGGGCCTCTACCATGAACCTCTCTAACGTACGACCAAAATGCTTTCGGATTTTCTTTCAAATTACTATGCAGAACTTTCTTTTTGTAATCATTAAATGCTTCTCGCATTGTTACTCTAGCTCTTGACCGCGCCTCTCTGTATTGTTGCCGTATCATTGACCTCTGTTCCTCTGTGACTTTTGAAGAATTACTATTTAAGCGAGCGTGAAGTTTTCTTTGCCGTGTAAGAGCGCATCTAACTTTCTGGTTGTACCATCTTGGTTCCGCACCATCACGTTTAAGTTTATGTGGAATAAATTTATCCGTACCCTCTCGCATCATATCCCTGAACACGCACCATAATTCCTCTGTACTAGCGTCGATAGATGCCCCGCAGAAATAAGGGAATTGTGTCTGTAAAAAAGACCTAAATTTCGAGAAATCGCCTTTGGCGTACATATATACGCGTCTTCTAGCCTTAACCTGTTTCTCCACTTTTAGCTTAAATTCTACGTACACAGCATTATGATCGCTTATTCCTTCCTCTATGGAAAGCTTGTTCATACGCTCGGGGTAATTCGTTACGAGTAAATCTAATATATTGTTCGATCTCGTGGGACATCTTACTAGCTGACACAACGAGTGTTTAACGAAGGTTTCTATAAGTGCTTCGCATGATTCACGCTCTCTACCACCGGGATCAAAGCAATTATGATTCCAGTCTACTGAAGGTAAGTTGAAATCTCCTCCTATTATAATAGCCCTCTCTTTATTTTTCGATATTAGCGTTGCTACTTGTTTCTCGAGATTATGAATAATTTCTAAACTTGCATTGGGAGGCCTATAAAATGCGCATATATTTGCTATAGTGTAATCGCTTCCTCTAACTCCACACCAAACACTTTCTATTTCGGTGTCATTAATCGGTAGTGGAAAACTTTCGTATGCCTTGCTGACTGCTATAAATACTCCACCTCCCGTCCGGATACTACGATCCTTTCTAAAAATTCTATAGTCTTGAGGGAATACCTCCTGACTTGCAATCTCGTCAGTGAGCCAACTCTCTGTACCGATCACGACATCGGCTTCTAGACTACGAATAATATGCTCAAAATCGGCAATTTTCTTACGGATGCTGCGGCAGTTCAATACGACGACATTTAATTTCTCACTATCGCTTCTCAGATAAACCTCAGCCTTACCATTCGTAATCGTTCTAGGAATACATCTACATGCGTTCTTCATACTATTATTCCGCCAATTGGTTGATATAGCATTTTCTTTCTGATCGCGTTTTATTTCACCATTTTTATCGAAATCCCAAACGTTAACACTATTGACATCACGGATGTCAGCGCCTTCATCGCTCGGTAACTCTAATTTATTTGCGGTATTGGCCGGATTTCTCGTAATATTGTTTTCTATTACCCTCTTAATTACACCTATTCCCCTAAGACGCCTACACTGTACCCTGCTCTCTAGCCTAAAAAAGCCCTACTATGCTCAAGGATCCTACGCGCTACACCCTGGGATGCCTCCGGCGTGTAATGAACCCCCGAGCCATTTAGGGGTGCCCCACACGATCCAAGAATCGGACGAAGGTCAACGAAATCCACCCCCATGTCCCTACAGAAAGACCATAACCTTCGGTTTAGCCCCTCCACCCTACTCCAAACCTCAGAGCCACAGTCAATCCGCGGGACAATGCTGCAGATGGTTAAACGCACATCAACCCCAGACTCCTCTCGGACACGACCGACCTCGGAGTTTAAGTCCCTAAAGGAACTCAAAATCTCCTCGGAGCCGCGCTTCGAGGCGTCATTGGTGCCAACATGCGCCACCACCCGCAGACTAGAGCAGCCCGTGCCAACGACCTCTTCCCGAACCACCTTCGTCACCTGGGGCACCGACGCTCCATTCCAGTCTGCTTTCTTGTGTTTATATTCGTCCGATAGTGTTCCGTTGGACCATATGACTCGGCCGCATTGTAGGCAAGGCCGGCTCAAGACATTTTGGCGCCCCAAGCAGATTTCAATTATGGCGCCCCATCGACACAAATTTTACATTAAAATTCGGTAGTTTAGTAGTATAATAGGATATAATTATTTTGAAGTGTTGTGTATTTCTATGATTAAACAGTTTAATAAACAGATTAATAAAATTCACAGAAAAATGAATTTGAAATGTCACAAAGAAATTATAAATTGTGTGATACTTATTTCAATGACAATGGGATTGATTGGAACTATTGCATCGATATACATATACAATCAATGGTTATCAAACTTGCTGGTGCAGTAAGTTTCATAAAGAAGGCATCAAAAAATTCAACATCGACACATTGCCTTATTCATAGACAAGCACGTGTTGCAAAACGCATGAATAAAGGCAGTGACGAACTTATCTAAAGCTAATAATAAGTTGCTCTTGGAATGAAATAGAAAGGATGAAATTCATTCTTGATTGCAAAATGCACTTGGAAGTCAGTGAATACTGCGAAGGAAGGATGCAAGGGAAAAAGAAGCGACGAAACGGATGGAATCTAGCCTTCTCTTGGAAGTGATCTTGGAAAGACGTTCGGAAAAACTGATTTAAAAAATATAGGTTGGGATGAAAAGTGTCTCATTTATCGTGAATAAATGAGACACCAACTTTATGACCGATTACGAACTTCAAGAGCAAGATGAACATCGTCTATTACTTGGAATCAATACAACAAAGGACAACTTTCGTTACAGAAACAGCTCAGGAAGGTAGTATATATGGTAGTATACCCAGACGGCCCACCCCCACCCCCTGCCCTTTACTGGCGCCAGAGTTTTCTGGAGGGCGGGAATTCAAAATGAACCCAAGTCCCTCTTCGAAGGTGGTGCTTTGTAACCCAACCCCACCTCCTTCTCCTGACGTCACGTGGGGGAGAGTCATAGCTCGAAGTGAACCTAAGTCCCCTCGCCGATGGTGGCACTTGGTACCTCACCCACCCCCCATATTCTGACGTCACGTGGTCGCGGATTTCAAAACGAACCTGAGTCCGTCTTCGAATATGGCATTCTGTAACCCGCCAGGGTCCCCTCACCCCTTCGCATGACGTGACAGAGGCGGGAGGTTCAAATTGAAACCGAATCCCTTTCCGAAGTGTTAGACCCCCATCCTAGACGATAGGAAAAAGATAAAAAAATTTCTATGTCCTGGAATCGTATCCGGGTCACCCTCTTGGTGTGTGCTTCAATCGAGCAATAAAATAAAAACACAATAGACTTTTATATTTTCATACAAATTTATTAGACATTGTTGAATACAGTTCATTATTATTATTATTTAAAATTTAGTTACATTGAAAAAACTTTCCATCTCTATATGAACAACAAGTTTGCAACATAAGATCACGTTCGTAAGTATTTTCATGCATTTTATTCTTTAATATGTTTTTCATTATACATGTAACAATGACATCATTTTTATTTCTATTTTCACCAAAGTAATTTAATATTTGTTCCAATCCATAACCTCTACATCTGAAATAAAGGTACACCACACAGTATTTTCCGCAAACGTCGGAGGTATAACTCTGGAGAGGGTAATCGTTATATGACCACACGGTAGAATTTCTGCTGACGAATTTTTGGTGATTCTTGACGATCGGCGGAAACCCATAACTATCAAAATATTCTCCACGTCCATCTTCGCCAATGAAGAATGATATCCAATGTTTGCCAGGTTTTCCTTGAGGATCCGTGTTCGCGATAAACCCAGAAGGTCGTTCAACTCGAATTGGCAAGTTATCCGAAGCATATACGCCTGTATGCATTGATTGAAAAATGCTTACGTTTTTCAATACAGATTGTAGTTCGTAAGAGTTCATTATTGGGCGTCGATGTTGATATTACTATTAAACCAGTTGGTAATGTGAAAAACGTTTGCTGTAGCGCACATGAAGTTCTTCTCTTTATCGTGATTCTTATGAAAGCATCTAGGTGTCTCATTGACGTCGATGAAACTTTTTAGTGATGGACAGTCGAGTTTATCTAAATCAACGACCTTCACGCACAGGAGTCGTGATAAATATTTTGATTTGTTATGTCCTTTTGAAAATATTTTTTTATATCTTTTTCCAATCCGGTACAACTCTTTTCTGAAATCATTGAATACCACACACCCGTCGTCCCAATTTATACCGTGTTGGTGTGATGCCAACCATTCGTTTTCTCTTACACGATTGGGTTTCAGTATATGTTTCGGATAAGGTGGTCTAATAATCCAATGTTGAAATAAAGTCTGACTTTCGTCGAGAATTGCTATTTCTTTTAAAACGTATCTTCCGAAGTTATCAACACAGGCTTGGAAATCTACGAAGAGCCTTGTCATCGTGTGATTGTGAAACATTACTAACTTAGAATTGCATTGGTCTTATATTTTAACTACCGTAGTCAACGAGAATATTTCGATATCGATCGATTTCGATAATATTATCGAATTCGGCATATATTATACAGTTCAATGTCTCTATAAGAGATTCGGCGAAACGTACATCCATGCGTAAGCTCCCCTCTCTAATCAGGTTCCAATGCGACCCGTTATTAGATGAAAGATCGGGAGTTAGATCGAAAGCCGTAAGACAAAAACCGTAAGGGTAATGATCGCGCGAAATCGAATTTCCCTCGTTTAGGAAATGAATCCCCGTACCACTGAACAAGGTGTGATAGGCCGTCACGTATAATTTATCCTCTGTATAATCGGTTTGCAAAGGCTTTGATGGTATCTGCTGGCCGTCGATATAGAGGGATAAATGCGTCATTTTAAAACGATGAAAATTAAACGGGTTTAACGTCATGTCCCCATTAAAAGCGCGATTCGTCACAAACCCTATTATACATCTTTTAGGTAGTTGGCCGATAAAGATGTTATCAATTATTTTGCTTTGTATCCCCGAGGAGATTGTAAGAACTTTTACATCTACTCTCGTCAGTGGGTATTTGGCTGTTGCCTTCTCCAAAGTTCTGCTATGTGCGATAAGGACCGTAGGATTGATTCGAACGCGTCTCACCATGAGGGTGGCGTCAAGCATTTTTATTTTCGCATAATTTGATTCGCCCATCAAACAGAAACTATCTCTTGTTCGCATCAACTTAACACGGAGCTCGACACCATTTAATAGAAATTTGTCCTGGTTGAAGATATCCAATGTATGTGTCCTATCATATCAACGGGTTTGCTAAGTTTGGTTAACTCTCTTCTTTTCACCAACCCTGGGTTAGTATTATCGACGTTGTCCATCAACCTACCCATGTCGTCATACCAAAGAGACATTGCCAAATGCGATTTCTTAGCCGCAGGTCCATAATTGAGTAGCGTTTCGCTATACGCTCTATAAGCGTACGTATTACATGGCGGTGTAATCAATTTCTGATTCAAGTACACGTCAACTTGGGAGAAGATGCTATGTAAAAAGTTATTCACAGGCCCTACATGATGATCGGCCGTCGTTTCTGTACCGTCTTGTTTTATTATTTTCACTGTGGCGTGTAGCAGCGTTTGGGAAAGATCGACATACTCATCTCCTTGACCAGGTACGACGAATTCTATCGGCGATTCATCACTCAGGGACGATAACGGCTTGTAATGTATCCATTGTCCGGATTGGATACTGGCTTGCGTAGGTGGTATCGTAAAGATATCAAGCTCGGATTTGGCACATTCGCAAGAATGTGTATGTAGAAAAGACATTGTTTAATCAAATATGTCGAAAGAGCGCTTCACAACTCGTTTCCCCCTATTTTTGCTTCCGGCCCTCGATTTCTTTGTTGGCTTTTTCTTGCGCTCCTTAGCACTTTGCTTCTTACCGCGTCGATGCTTCGTCACAGAATGAGAACTCTTCTTGATACGTTTTATTTTGTACCCTGAACCATTCATTAGATCGTCAACTGTTTGCACAGTCTTTCTCTTGAGATTTTCTCCTGCTTCATCGACTCTGTTTCTTACAGTCTGACGAAGTGGTTTATTTTGCACCACATCTCCAAACAAGTTCAAACCGGTTCTGAATGCATTGCCGTCCGAAAGAGACCCCCCAGAAAACTACCGATACCATGTCCCCGTTGATACGGCGAACCTCTGTACACACTATCGATCCCTAAACCGGCTTGATTCTCATAATAATTCATATACGGATCGCAATGCGATGTTGGTTTTAACCGTTTCAACATCTTAACCATCCTTTAAAATTTTACGAAAATGGAGTTAAACGCACGATGTCCCGAACTCAAATGGGATAGGCTCCCCCGTGTCGTCCCTTATATCTATTTCTATGCAATCAAATTCACGACGCATCACAGGGATATAGTGAGGTGTATCAAATATAATCATTTTCTGCATGCCGTAAATATATTTTCTCGTATCAATATTCGCGATTCTCAAAAGAGGTGCACATGTATCTCCAACTATTTGAGATTCAACAATATCGCAGTAAATGAACATTTGGTGAGGAAATCCTAAGAAAATATTTGCAGGATGATTCGAAATGTCACCATTAGTAGCTTGCGTCTTCGGATCGAAACCTAACTGTAGGGCTAGCCTCGTCGAAAATGTTAATTTAGCTTTTTCAATGTTATTAATTTCGGTGTTAAAATTTTTGATGTCCCCGCGTTTCTTTTCTTCTCTCTTTGGGGGTGTTATTTTAACACGTCTCGTATTCTCTTCTATCTCGAAAATAAATCTCGAAGAAATTTTTTTTTATCATTTATCTCACTTACGAGATCATGAACAGTTTCAGAATTTCCAGGGTTTAATTTTATTTTTTCGGCTGAACCGTTCTCTTCCCATATTCTAATAGTGATGTTATTGTTACTCACAGTAAGAAGCGAACACGGATACTGAAATTCCACCACAGCTACCAACCATTGCCCCTTCAATTCGATACGGCGATGCAACTGCGTTCTGAATTTGGTTGTGGTGTTATCGGGGAATGAGCTACCGGAACTATTACTCGGAAGTGTGATATAAAACTCGTCGTTCATTTTAACTCTTTGATGTTCTTAATTTTAACCCAAGAATTGAAACTTTCAGGATAACCTTCCCACTTGACGAGTGCTTCTCTTCTGGCTCCTTTACCTCTGTAAGCGATAATTTTATCTATTTTGTATTCTTGTGAAGAAGCCCTACGGATGCGTTGTAATTCGGGTTCTTAAACGTACCTTCGATCTCCACGCCGCGGAGATCTTCGAGGGTATAAACCACCGGCGATCTCTTAATAGTCTTTTTTATTTTGAACACCTCTACAGACCAATTATTCGCATATCCTTTATCGAATGTGGATTTTGTTCTCCCGATTCTCACCAGATCTCCAACGTCGTAGCGATGCGTCTTGAGTTTTGTTTGTCCCTTTACACGATGCAAGTTTTCCAAACTTGGTAAATGTTTTCATCGTTGACATCTACAGGTGCCATTTTAATAGAGGAGTGTGTGGCGTTGTTATAACCCTGTAGTAATTTTGATATCACGTCGATGAATCGTCTAGTATTAAATCTCGTAAAATACCGCCACATACGTGTTTTAAGAGTACGGTTAAAACGTTCCACGACGCTCGCTTTCACATCAGGATTTTGCGTTACATAGTAATTTATATTTTTTTCTTTGAAAAACTTTCTCACTAATCGTGATGTGAACTCTGTCCCCTTGTCTGTTTGGAGATGTATCGGTTTACGTTTACGGAAAATTTCCTGAAACGCTTTCTTCACGTGCGAACCCGTTTTGCTCTTCAACGGTATTCCCCACGCATATTTACTGAAGACGTCGATTACCGTGAGCAGGTAATTATAATCATCGTTATACTTTTTCAAAGATCTCATATCGTTGAGGTCCGCTTGCCAAAGTTCGTCTTTCGTAGTCACAAAATAGCGGTTTCTCGCAAATTTTCTACGAATCTGTTTATGGAGAGTGTACGCTTCTTCTCCTTCTAGCCAAGATTTAACATCTTTTGGTGAATATTTCCCACGCATTTCACTTATTAGAGCTCGGGCACCGGCGAACCCCGCCGGATTAGCAGGGTTAAAATATGCGTCAGCGATACTCATTATAAACGAAACTTTGTCCACCCTTTAATTTTGTAAGGCGAATACCGAAATTTTGCTTTTTTTGCGTAAAGAGGTGACAATGATGACGGTTCTGACGGTTTGGGTGACCTTTGCCGTATTATCTATTACCTATATATTCCTGAGGGATGTTTAATTCGCGTAAAGCGCCGCAAAATATTTCCCAGCCTTCGGGGTTGGTGTGCTTACGCGGTCGTATCACATCGTTCAGTAAGTCGGTTATATTTGAGCGCGGCAGGATTCTTCCGCGAACGCTTACAACACCGCGATCATCCCAGGAAACAATATCGCTACGTAAAAGCTGATCGCGTAACAATTGTGCTTTTCTCCGGAAAGTTTGCGGTACAGAATTTAAAATTTCACTGTCTGCAAACGCCCCTTTCCGTCGTTCTTGATCTATATCACCACCGTGCGGCTGTATCTCGGTTATTTCTGGATTTTTCTCATCTCTAAATTGCATTATCGGCAAGTATATAGGTTTTTTCTCATTCTCAACCAGATTTAAATATTTTTGCAAAATTTTATTTTACCCATTTATCTTGATCTGACACATCTTTTTCAAGCAATATATTCCTCATTTCTTCATCCATCCGTGACATTTGGGCATTGTCAGTTCTATGTCTAAAACGTTCGACCGCCTCCGGGGGTATTAACAGCATTTTCTTCGCATGCTCCATGTCTAACCAAATAATGAACCGACGGCGCCTGAAAGTAGGGAACCCAAGAGCAGCGGTATAAATGCGCCCCCAGTTTGGATTATAGCGCGTTTCTTCTTTTTCCAACAATCGCCACGTTTGATAAGTTTGCGTAAGATCTTCTTATGACGGGCTAATTTCCGTTTATGACAAGACTTGAGAAAGATGTTCCCTTTTAATACGTTGAGCGCGCATTCGCAAATCGCCTGAATTAAAGTTTTATAAGCAGTTTTTAAAATCGCTGCTCGTTGCGGAGGTTTGCTTCCGCAAAGAGCTCTAAGGATTTCACTACAGCTCAGAACAGCACGAGACATCTCTTCCGAATGAGCGGTATTCCCGGCTTTTATGTTTCGGGATATAAACTCGCACGAATTCGTCTTCGGGAAATATCTTCGTCCTTATTCTATATTCCTCTGGAGTGCATTGTTTCAAGTCGAACAAAATATAACCGTGAGGAATCGAGGTGGCGTCTCTAAAAGCATCTTGAATGAATTTAGGGTTTTCCGGGTAAATTTGTCTAGAAAGATGAAAGATTTGAGCTTTATCCCTCGGATTTTTGAAGCATACAATATAATGGGAGTTGAGAGATATGTCGCGTCTACCTTTCCCTTGATGAAATAAATTTTGTGTTATGAAAATCACGCTCAACCCACGATGATGAGATCCCTTTGTAAAGAGATCGACAACACGATAATCTGATTCCCTCATCATATCGTCAAGGATGATTATCCGCGCATGATTTAAAACATCATCATTGGTCGTATCGTCTATCTCGGGGATTCCTTGATATAATTTTACTTTTGCGTTCTTTCTCAAGCTCGACGGTACAGACTGTGACTCTGAATAACACCAAATAATCTCTCCGACCATGGCATCCACCATAGAATCGATCGCATTTATAAATTTTTCCATGAAAACGGTTTTACCGGAACCTGTTGGTCCTGACACCGTGGCGGTGAAAGGGTGTTTCCAAGGTAACGACATGGCGTCAAATGAAGATTTAAAGGAGTCATGCTAGATTTTTATTAAAATAAGTAGAAATTTATATTCTCATATATATACATATATATATATACACACACACACATTTATTTAATGACAAAACAGGCATACAAATATACAGATATACAAATATACAGATATACAAATATACAAATACACAAATATGCATATATACATACAACTATCACTCTAATGGTAAAAACCTACATAGACAGTTGTCTATCATCGGGTCGCAGTTAGCATGGGACCCTGCGTAAACGGATACAGAAATACACCGTCAATACATAAATGGAAATAAACAATATTTAAAAATAAAATATTCAATCGTCACAATGTACAGGGTGGTATTCATATAATATTTTTTTATAAAGTAGGCACCGGTAAAGCATCGATTCGGAACCTATTCAAATGAATATAAATATACAAATATTAATGAAGATATAAATGCGCAGTTGAACAATACAACAATACAATAAATATATATATACAGAAAATTATACACAATCGGATAAATGGTTGATGCAATTGATGGTTAATGAATGATGCAGTTGATGAATAAATAAATAATACAATTGATTAAATAAATAAATAAATAAATAACATCGGTAAACAGGTGCATTCCCTAAAGTGTTAAAAAAGTGGGGAAAATACCCTTTTTTTAACGACAAACTTAAATTAAACGCAGAGGGTAGTTTGGAGAGCGCCATGGGTAAAAAGTTTAAAGAATCTACAAATCTAAAATTTTCCACATCCATACTAATGATTTTACTCCCTGTTAAGATGACTTTAGGAGTCCAATTAAGTTCATTCACCATGTATTTCAGTAGAAAATGACCGTCATATCCCTTCGTGTTGTGCGCTATACATATTATTTTATTAAATTTTGACCTCGGTAATGTTAAATAATTAAAGAGATCGCGAATCGGATCACGCGAATCAAACATGTGTTGTCGGACACCGCACGCGTGACACACGTGATCACTATTCGCTACTGCGGCGCAGTTAAAACAACTCTGCTGTACAACACACAAGACCGGGATATGTTCAAAACCGGTCCACGGCGGTGAAATAGGCTCGTCTTGCCGACATTCAATATCATAATATATATACAGAGTCTTATTTTCACCGACGGCCTTTCCCTGGTCTCTTTGGATGTAGCAGAGATGATCTAAGTGACACTCCTTGCGACAGACAGAACAGTAAAGCATATCGCACCTGTGCAGCGCCTCGCCGACACCCTGATTTCCTTTATAAACCCTCCCACAGCTCTCACAGTACTTTTTCCTATCGCATAAATTATTTAAATGATGAGCCATGCAGTCACCCCCGAAAAACCATCTATTGCAATCAGTGCATTTAATTTTAGTTTGGGTCTCATCACATGGCCCATCACTCTCACAACGTGGACATTTGTAATTGCACCTGTGTGCGTGCTTATTACTGTAAGGGATGTGACATGGCCTACAGTAACATGAACACGAAAATGCACCTGTTACCGATGTGATTAAATTGTAATGCCCATCACCGTACACCAAATCTATGTGCTTTAGCGGCTGGTGTTGCGATGGTTTCGTCCCTTCAAAAATTATTTCCCTACCCTTCCTACAGCCGAAAACAGTGATATAATACCCTCCTAAGTGTTTCTGGAATTTCTCTAACTCTTGAATCCCACCCCCTTGTTTTAAATTTACCCCGGCAGCCGCCATTAAAGCATTTGCCCTATCCACTTGAAGAGTGCCTCTATTTTCTTTAATTTTTTTAAAGTTTTTCCCCGAATCTTCGTGCATCGCAACACCAACCGCTAAAGCCCTTGAGAGACATAGTGAATCGTCCCTTGGTATCACGATGATGGACCTCTTCTTTCTGCAAAATTCATCGAAACTAATCGAGTTAACGTAAGGAGTTCGCCCGAATCCGGCTGGCATGTCCACATGTTGGACTTCCACCCTTAGCGTGCCTGTCGTTATGAACCCCTCGTTACTTTGAATTACTTTTTCAATTCTTTTTGTGATGATGTCCGGGGAAAGTTGGTCTGCTCTCCTGAATGGAATGCAGACCTTCTTTTCCGGCGTATTTAAATTATAAATTGTTGCCCCTACCCTATCACTATGCTTCATTCTGTTACGTTTCACAAAATTTAACACCTCGTCAAAACAAACGTCAATCCATTCTACGGGGTTGAAAACCCCGTTTGGCACTCGTAGGTTTACATCGATGGTTCGCCCACTTAATTTAAATTTTTTAAAATATTTCACCACATCGGACACAACAACAAAATTTTCTCGCTCACCCTCATCACCATCGCCACCGTTCTCGTCGTGTCCGACCCCTTTATCCTCCTCCTCCGTCGACGTATCAGATGGATTCGACGTTTGTCCCTCCGTTTGGTGGGTATCCTCCTTTTGTGGGTTTCCTCTTCCTCTTCCTGCTCCTCCTCCTCTTCCTGCTCCTCCTCCTCTTCCTGCTCCTCCTCCTCCTCATCATCATCGCTCACCACAAAAATATCGGGTGATTCAGCACTGTAGTCTGTTGGGAATAATAATAATTAATAATATATATATATATATTAATGATAATAATCAGTAAAATAATTTTTATAACTGATCATAGTGATCACGTTACCTTGGTGATTTTCCAAGGAAACCCCTGTGATGTTATCTCCCTCGTCAGGGTGTAGCGTAGTTATTTCTGAAATAAGATTTGTTAATTTATTCTCTGTATTGATAATAATGATTAACCACATCGGATTCATTTCTTAATTATTGTTAATATTATGACAAATAATAATAAATTATCATCCTACCTTCCATCTTCGGCTTCTTAACCCCCTCCGCCACGGTGACAGTGGAGGCTGCGCGCTTATTCCCGCCGCTTTGTGTTACCAATTTTTCCAAATCGGGGTTTTTCAGCAGCAGCTCCCCCATTTGCCGATCTTCTTCAACCAAGAGGTTTTCTTCTTTTCTTTCACGACCATCTATCAATGTTAATAATAATAATAATAATGATAATAATATTATTGGTGATGCTGATGATGATAAAAATAATTATAATATCGACATTATTATTATTATTATTGAGAAAACGTGTACTGTACCTTGACTAGCGAAGTTTAGACGCCTTCTCGCCCTCAACTTCTTCTTCGCATCTTCCCTCTTCTGATACGTTCGACATAAGCTGTAGAGGCGCTCGTCACTCTCCCTCGTCGCCAGGACTATGTCCATTGCCATTATGGCCAACTGGATACATTGTTTCTCCATCTCTCAAACGTTCTAAAAATCAACTAAAAACAGCTAAAAACCTCGGCGGCAGTGACGAGAGCATCCCCTAAACGCTTCTTTTATTCTAAATTGTTTGTGGGGGTGGGTTGCGTGCGCGACCGTTCAAGTTAGGGCCTTGGTGATTGGTGCAAAACACACGTGACGTCGTAAATCTCTGCTACGGGTTAGGAGGTTCGCTAAGGCCGGGGCCTGTGGGTAGGGTCAGGATTTACCCCCACCCCCTTACACAATAAGCGTCGGTGGTGTCGGTGATTTTGGCGCCGTTTGAAAAAAGAGACATTTCTGGTTTATACAATGCATTAACCATCGTCAGCGTATTTAAAATATTTTAACGTACGTTTAATGAGATTAAATTTCATAAATTTGATAGTAATAAGAGTAGCCGATATTGTATCTGGTATGTGTAATGTACTACATCGCATTATATAAAATCATCATCATCATATCTTGATTTGTATTGAAAATGTGAGTTCTTATCATACCTGTATCCCTAAGGATACGGTTTCCACATTATGAAAAGACTGTTTAATGACCGAGACCTTTTGGTAAGAAATATTCAAATTACTGTAGCGTTAGGATACATAGGACATATAACCAATGGAATGATAAACTCGTTACACGTTCTGACATGCGTGGTGTGTAACCTTCTTTACATTTAGAATTCTTTTTAAATCCATAATCAACCGATAGAAGGCAGCATTTTTCGACATGGTTAATCTCTCTCTCTCTTACTATCGGGTTGAAGAAGGCACGTCATCGGTTATTCTCTCTCGAGTTGTTGAGTGCATAACACCATAGCGCTGAGATCCTTGCCATGGAGTATTCAGGACGGTTTGTTCCTTACTCATCTCCAAGGTTTTATAATCCAACTAAAAAACAGGAAAAATACTCAGAAAATAACTACTTGATGAAAACGTTTAAGCAAAAAGGGGTGACCTCGTCAACGAAACGCAAAACATCTACGCAGGACCATGATGATCGTCTTCGAGGTGAGAAAATATCCATCGTAATGGGGTCCACGTTCGATCTCAACACTTCAGGAAACAAGAAGGTCTGCATCGGTTTGGATTTCCTCAACAATTTCAACGCTGTTGTTTTCATAGGGAAAAATGGTAACACCGGTGTATCCCTTACCCCTGACCAATGGGAGACAGTTATGTCGTGTAAAGAATCCGCAGATTCTTTCCTTAATTGTGATTTAGGTTCTTATAACGATGATATCCGAACGGGTGATATTGCATTGAGTTTTGGAGAATTCTATGGTGAGAAAGTTATTAAAATTATTAAAGAAGAGAAGTATTGTGTATGGTTGGGTGAATCTTCATGGCGAGGTTTGCTTCGTTTGCGGAGGTGTGTTGAATATGCTCTAGAACGGTGTGGTGAATGGTGCGACGGAACTGCACGCAACGTTTTGGATTCAATAACATACCAATTGAAAGAACATGTTGTACGTAAATGTATGGGGTGCAAAGGCGTCGTACATGAACATTCATGTGGAACAGTAGAAAGTTTTCAAAATGTGCTCGATCACATGTGTGAGGTCGAAGAGAATTTCCTGGAAACAGAAGATAAATGCTTTGACTGTAAAAGATTTTTGAATGAACTTGCTGTGTTCTATAGAAATGAGTGTGTAAATGAGGTTATGAAATTATGTTAAAATTTGTGTCTTTTCTTATGTGTGTATGTTGAATAAAATTGCACCAAAGATAAAATGTGTTATTCTTTCATTTTATTCATCCATCATCCGTTGCTAGATTTAAACAAATTATTTACTAATAATAATTATTGTAAACTTTATATAAATGGGTAAAATTTTACTTTAATGTAAATCTTATTTTTTTTTTGGTTGCACAATACCGGGGACCAGAAGACGTAAAACAACCACATTTCAAGTTTGAAATTCTATATTCTGTAATCGCAATTGAGCGTCTTTCCACAGGCCTCTGAGAGAAAGTTTCTACTAGCACGTAAGCAGGATGTCGCACCACCTTGCACTTACCCGTGTATAATTAGGGCGTCTACATTTACATTTACATAAATACCCTGCAAGCCGCTAGAAGCGTTTGGCAGGGGGTGTCACAACACCAAGTGAAGTCTAGCTAATTCCTCTGTTGGATTGTCTTATCGCGTCTGGGAAAAAGGATCGGTAGTATTTCTCTGTTCTAGCGGTAATTTCGAGATATTTTCTCCTGCACTGTGATCTAACATGGCGTCATATGACGGCGACAGAAAGGTTCCACTCCCTTGGAGTTGGGGGAGGGTTGGTGTCGCGACGGCGGCCATTACCTCTATAAAGTTAGAATGGGTTGTCTCTTTCGACACATCACAGTGATCCATTTCCGGTGCAATATGTCTTTTCGCAGGTACCTGAGAGAAACTTTCCACTCATACCTAGATCCATTTCCGGTGCAATAGAATGTCTTTTCGCAGGTACCTGAGGAAAGGGTCCGGCTCACACGTAATCGACTTGAGTGTAACACAACTATGCACTTACCCATGTACATTTAGGTTGGGCCGCCGGGTCTGGCACCCGCAATAAAACATCTGCTAACACGAAATCGATAGTGGGGGGAGAAGTAGAGAGTTAAGGTTCAAACTCCGATTGTACCTACCTGTCGTCGAAGGTTCCATTATAAGGTAGGGAGCTAGGAAGACAGGTCGTTTGGGAAGGACTGCTTGCTAAGGCCAAACTGTTCGAACCCCCTCTGTGGCGTAGGTTACATTAGAAGAAGTAAGTCCTTCTGGGCGTGGTATTTGGGGGTGACATTACGCGTGAATTTAATCGCCGCCACCAGTACGTAGATGGTGCCGAAAGGGTAGGTAGAAGAATAACCGTCAAAATATTCCGGTTCTGAAACAGGTGAATTTGTCTGCTACGGTGGCTCTGCGCTAGAATATTCACACGGTAGGCGGGAGACACTGTTCGATTCCAATTCAACAATGTCTAATAAATTTGTATGAAAATATAAAAGTCTATTGTGTTTTTATTTTATTGCTCGATTGAAGCACACACCAAGAGGGTGACCCGGATACGATTCCAGGACATAGAAATTTTTTTATCTTTTTCCTATCGTCTAGGATGGGGGTCTAACACTTCGGAAAGGGATTCGGTTTCAATTTGAACCTCCCGCCTCTGTCACGTCATGCGAAGGGGTGAGGGGACCCTGGCGGGTTACAGAATGCCATATTCGAAGACGGACTCAGGTTCGTTTTGAAATCCGCGACCACGTGACGTCAGAATATGGGGGGTGGGTGAGGTACCAAGTGCCACCATCGGCGAGGGGACTTAGGTTCACTTCGAGCTATGACTCTCCCCCACGTGACGTCAGGAGAAGGAGGTGGGGTTGGGTTACAAAGCACCACCTTCGAAGAGGGACTTGGGTTCATTTTGAATTTACATTTACATTTACATAAATACCCTGCAAGCCGCTAGAAGCGTTTGGCAGGGGGTGTCACAACACCAAGTGAAGTCTAGCTAATTCCTCTGTTGGATTGTCTTATTTACATTTACATTTACATTTACATAAATACCCTGCAAGCCGCTGGAAGCGTTTGGCAGGGGGTGTCACAACACCAAGTGAAGTCTAGCTAATTCCTCTGTTGGATTGTCTTATCGCGTCTGGGAAAAAGGATCGGTAGTATTTCTCTGTTCTAGCGGTAATTTCGAGATATTTTCTCCTGCACTGTGATCTAACATTACGTTCACTAACACCGATGGGGACGACTATGCCGCGTACGTCTTCAACGAATTCGGAACTTTCAAATTTTTCAAATAGTTTCCTCTTGTATTCAATTCTTCTACTCTTCAACGTCTGCCATTTCAGATCTCTCAATAACTCTGATACACTCGCATCATACCGATATTCTCCTTTTACAAATCTAGCCGCTCTACGCTGAACCATTTCGAGCTCTCTAGTTAGGCCCTCCTCAAAAGGGTCCCAGACGGCGCAACAGTATTCCACGATGGGTCGTATTAGGGAAAAGTATGCGATTTCCTTCACATTCGAGGGGCATCCCCGCAGGACTCTAGAGGAAAGCCATTGAATTCTGTTTGTCGATGCTATAACGGATTTGATATGCTCTCTACTAGACAAATTGCTACTGAGAATTACTCCTAGGTATTTGTAGCTATTGACGTATTTTAGCTTTAGTTCGGATATTTGGTACGGGTAACGGTTGAAATTCGTGGAGCGCGTGAAGTTCATTGCGGCGCATTTCTTTATATTCAGATCGAGTTGCCAATCTTTACACCATTTCGTGATAGCCTGAAGGTCCTTTTGCAAATTCTCCTGATCGTGTATTGTGTTGATTTCTCCATACACAAGTGTGTCATCCGCGAAGAGTCTAACTTTACACTTTATATTATCCGCTAAATCATTTATATATATCAAGAATAACAAAGGTCCGATTACACTTCCCTGAGGCACGCCGGAAGTCACTTTGACGAGGTCTGATGCAACTCCATCGAGGACTACTCTCTGGGTTCTATCGGAAAGAAACGAGGCGATCTAATTTACAATTTTCTCGTTAATAGAATACGCCCTTAATTTTTGCACTATTTTCACGTGAGAAACGGTGTCGAAGGCTTTCCTAAAGTCTAAAAATACTGCATCAACTCCTATTCCTTTATCCGTTGCTTTCAGAATATCTTGTGTGAGTAGAGCTAACTGAGTCTCGCATGACCTGCCTCTCCGGAAACCATGCTGGCTACTGTTAAGCGCTTCTTTGCTTTCGAGAAATCGCATTATTGAGCTACCGATAATGTGCTCAAAAACCTTACAGAAGATTGACGTCAACGATATAGGGCGGTAGTTTTCCACTTTTAATTTACTTCCCGTTTTATGTATTGGTGTAACGTGGGCTGTTTTCCATATCAAAGGAACTACACCCTCATCCAAAGATTTTCTGAATAGAAGCTTAAGGTACGGAGCTAATTCGTTTGCTAACGAGTTTATAATGAATGCAGGTATGGCTTCAGGCCCTGGCGATTTTCTTTTGTGGACCTGACTTAGTAATTTGACGATACCGCTTTCGGATATTTCTATGTCGCTCATATTTGAGTCTATGCGAGTAGGGAAATCAATGAAATCACCGCTGTCTATTGTGAAGCAATTTTCATAGAACCGATTTAACATACTAGCCTTAGTAAATGAATCGTGTACACTTTCACCGTTGTCTGTACGTAGAAGAGGTACTGTGGACTGTCCTCCTCGCATTTCTCGCACGTACGACCAAAATTCTTTCGAGTCGTTTTTGAGTGAGTCCGACAGTGTCGTGGATCGGTAGACGTCAAATTCCTTACGCGCTTCGTCTCTTGCAGATTTACGAATATTTCTGTATATTAAATACTCGTTTGCGTGGTTCCTACCAACTTCTTTAAGGTGCTTTATGTGCGCGTGATGCCGTCTTTGTTTCTTGAGCAAGGCACGGAGTTTCGGTTTCACCCACCGTGGGTCCTTGCGATCACGAATTGCTTTAGTTGGGACAAACGTTTTTAGCCCTTCTCGAATGATTCGCAAAATTTCCGTCCAAGAGTCATCTACGCTGTTACTATTCGCAAAATTGATAAATGTCGCTATTTGGTTTGTAACATAATTTTTTAAGCCTGGGAGATCTGCTTTACTGAAGATATAGACTAATCGCGTTGGCTTATATATTGTCGCTGGGGTGTATTTGAAGTCGGCAATTACTATTTTATGATCACCTAAATGTCTGGGAAAAAGGATCGGTAGTATTTCTCTGTTCTAGCGGTAATTTCGACATATTTTCTCCTGCACTGTGATCTAACATTACGTTCGCTATAGTCGGTCCATCATCGGAAGTCTGATGGCCTCGAAAACTGGGCGTGCACGAGTTAGCAGCAGCCAATAGGAGACTGTTTGTTTGGGAAGGTAGTGGGGAGGAAACCAGTCTCACTCCTGCTCTCGAAGAGATCGCATCGGACTGCGTTGCCGTTTCTACCGCCGTTTCCTTGCTGTGGATCAAAAAGAAGGATGGGAAGTATTTTATTTAGAAACTGCGTAGTATATCAGCTGAGCAAGAGCTGGCAGCGCGCACCGACATCTGCTCTCCCGCACGAAAGTTGAGAGGGGCGATGGAAGGGGAAACGTTCGTGATTGGCTACTTGCTCTAAGTAGGCCAAGAGACTTCAGATGGGGGATCGACTATAACACCGATGGGGACGACTATACCGCGTACGTCTTCAACGAATTCGGAACTTTCAAATTTTTCAAATAGTTTCCTCTTGTATTCAATTCTTCTACTCTTCAACGTCTGCCATTTCAGATCTCTCAATAACTCTGATACACTCGCATCATACCGATATTCTCCTTTTACAAATCTAGCCGCTCTACGCTGAACCATTTCGAGCTCCCTAGTTAGACTCTCCTCGAAAGAGGCCCAGACGGCGCTACAGTATTCCACGACGTGTAGTATTAGAAGAAAGTATGAGATATCCTTCACGTTCGAGGGTAATCCCCGCAGGACTCTAGAGGAAAGCCCTTGAATTCTGTTTGTCGATGCTATAACGGATTTGATATGCTCTCTACTAGACAAATTGCTACTGAGAATTACTCCTAGGTATTTGTAGCTATTGACGTATTTTAGCTTTAGTTCAGATATTTGGTACGGGTAATGGTTGAAATTCGTGGAGCGCGTGATGTTCATTGCGGCGCATTTCTTTATATTCAGATCGAGTTGCCAATCTTTACACCATTTCGTGATAGCCTGAAGGTCCTTTTGCAAATTCTCCTGATCGTGTATTGTGTTGATTTCTCCATACACAAGTGTGTCATCCGCGAAGAGTCTAACTTTACACTTTATATTATCCGCTAAATCATTTATATATATCAAGAATAACAAAGGTCCGATTACACTTCCCTGAGGCACGCCGGAAGTCACTTTGCCGACGTCTGATGCAACTCCATCGAGGACTACTCTCTGGGTTCTATCGGAAAGAAACGAGGCGATCCATTTACAATTTTCTCGTTAATTGAATAAGCCCTTAATATTTGCACTATTTTCACGTGAGAAAGGGTGTCGAAGGCTTTCCTAAAGTCTAAAAACACTGCATCAACTCGTATTCTTTTATCCGCTGCTTTCACAATATCTTGTGTGAGTAGAGCTAACTGAGTCTCGCATGACCTGCCTCTCCGGAAACAATGCTGGTTTATATTAAGGCACGGAGTTTCGGTTTCACCCACCGCGGGTCCTTGCGATCACGAATGCTTTAGATGGGACAAACGTTTTTAGCCCTTCTCGAATGATTCACAAAATTTCCGTCCAAGAGTCATCTACGATGTTACTATTCGCAAAATTGATAAATGTCGCTATTTGGTTTGTAACATAATTTTTTAAACCTGGGAGATCTGCTTCACTGAAGATATAGACCATGCTGGCTACTGTTAAGCGCTTCTTTGCTTTCGAGAAATCGCATTATTGAGCTACCGATAATGTGCTCAAAAACCTTACAGAAGATTGACGTCAACGATATATGGCGGTAGTTTTCCACTTTTAATTTACTTCCCGTTTTATGTATTGGTGTAACGTTGGCTGTTTTCCATATCAAAGGAACTACACCCTCATCTAAAGATTTTCTGAATAGAAGCTTAAGGTATGGAGCTAATTCGTTTGCTAACGAGTTTATAATGAATGCAGGTATGGCTTCAGGCTCTGGCGATTTTCTTTTGTGGACCTGACTTAGTAATTTGACGATACACCAAAGTGTGAGGGAGCTCCAATGTCCGGCGTGTGGTGGCGCCTTTACTGTCACGGGCCCCTCCGGCAGGGTGTTCATGAGCGGGTGTTCTCCAGGTGTATACCAGGAGGTACGGTGCCCCAGGTGACGAAGGAGGTCAGGGCGTCGGTTTTGGGCACGGGTTGCTCCTCGTTGCGGGTGGTGGCCCATGTTGGGACCAATGACGCCTCGAAGCGCGGCTCCGAGGAGTTTCTAAGTTCTTTTAAGAACTTGGTCGCTGTGGTTGCTCGTGTCCGAGAGGAGTCGGGTTCTGATGTGCGGCTTACTATCTGCAGCATTGTCCATCGGACGGACTGCGGGTCTATGGTTTGGAGCCGCGTGGTGGGCTTGAACCGTAGGCTGTGGGACTTCTGTAGGGGCAATGGAGTGGACTTCGTTGACCTGAGGCCGGTGCTGGACTCATGTAGGGTACCCCTAAACGGTTCTGGTGTCCACTACACGGCCGAGGCAGCGGATGCGGTAGCGCGTAGGGTTTTTGAACACGCTAGGGTTTTTTTAGGTTAGACGAGGATAACACAAATATATCTGTTAGAAAAGAGTCCGCCAACATTAATCGTAGGAAGTCCAAGAATAGCGGTAGAGTGAGAAGTAGAAAAATAAAATTGTTAGATCAAGTGGCGGGGAAATCCAGAACGAAAATATCCGTAGAAAACACAATAAAAATTATTATTATGAACTGCCGAAGCATTCGAAGGAAACAGGCCGATTTTTGCCACTTAGTTAAAAGCCATCGTGCAGACGTTGTATTGGGAACTGAGAGCTGGCTATCGGGCGACATTAATTCTAACGAGATTTTCCCACCAGATTACGTGGTGTATCGCAAAGACAGGAGGGAAAGAGTCGGAGGCGGAGTTTTCATCGCCGTCAGAAAGAGTATATCAAGCCAATTAGAGGAGATTAACGTCAGCGAACACTGCGAAACGATATGGTGCTCCCTTCGTACGAGAAATGGGAAAAAATTATTTTTTTGCTCATTTTACCGCCCACCTGACTCGGGAGTCGAGAACATTAGAGAACTCAGTCGTACATTGCAGGTGATAGCTAGGAGAAAGAACGATCCAGTAATCATTCTTGGAGGAGACTTTAATCTTCCATCGATCGATTGGAAATCCGTAATCTATGTTAGTGGTGGAAAAAATAGAGAAGCTTGTCGTGAATTAATTGAAGAGTTTACTCTAAACTCTCTAGAGCAAATTGTCAACGAGCCGACGCGATATGACAACAACGGAAACGGAAACATATTAGATCTGCTAGCCACTACCCACCCACTATCGACTAGAAACCTACAAATCGACGACGGCATAGGTGATCATAAAATATTAATTGCCGACTTTAAATACACTCCTGCGACAATAGATAAGCCAACGCGATTAGTCTATATCTTCAGTGAAGCAGATCTCCCAGGTTTAAAAAATTATGTTACAAACCAAATAGCGACATTTATCAATTTTGCGAATAGTAACAGCGTAGATGACTCTTGGACGGAAATTTTGCGAATCATTCGAGAAGGGCTAAAAACGTTTGTCCCAACTAAAGCAATTCGTGATCGCAAGGACCCACGGTGGGTGAAACCGAAACTCCGTGCCTTGCTCAAGAAACAAAGACGGCATCACGTGCACATAAAGCACCTTAAAGAAGTTGGTAGGGACCACGCGAACGAGTATTTAATATACAGAAATAGTCGTAAATCTGCAAGAGACGAAGCGCGTAAGGAATTTGACGCCTACCGATCCACGACACTCTCGGATTCACTCAAAAACGATTCGAAAGAATTTTGGTCGTACGTGCGAGAAATGCGAGGAGGTCAGTACACAGTACCTCTTCTACGTACAGACAACGGTGAAAGTGTACACGATTCATTTACTAAGGCTAGTATGTTAAATCGGTTCTTTGAAAATTGCTTCACAATAGACAGCGGTGATTTCATTGATTTCCCTACTCGTATAGACTCAAATATGAGCGACATAGAAATATCCGAAAGCGGTATCATTAAATTACTAAGTCAGGTCCATAAAAGAAAATCGCCAGGGCCTGAAGCCATACCTGCATTCATTATAAACTCGTTAGCAAACGAATTACCTCCGTACCTTAAGCTTCTATTCAGAAAATCTTTAGATGAGGGTGTAGTTCCTTTGATATGGAAAACAGCCAACGTTACACCAATACATAAAACGGGAAGTAAATTAAAAGTGGAAAACTACCGCCCTATATCGTTGACGTCAAACTTCTGTAAGGTTTATGAGCACATTATCGGTAGCTCAATAATGCGATTTCTCGAAAGCAAAGAAGCGCTTAACAGTAGCCAGCATGGCTTCCGGAGAGGCAGGTCATGCGAGACTCAGTTAGCTCTACTCACACAAGATATTCTGAAAGCAACGGATAAAGGAATAGGAGTTGATGCAGTATTTTTAGACTTTAGGAAAGCCTTCGACACCGTTTCTCACGTGAAAATAGTGCAAAAATTAAGGGCTTATTCAATTAACGAGAAAATTGAAAATTGGATCGCCTCGTTTCTTTCCGATAGAACCCAGAGAGTAGTCCTCGATGGAGTTGCATCAGACGTCGGCAAAGTGACTTCCGGCGTGCCTCAGGGAAGTGTAATCGGACCTTTGTTATTCTTGATATATATAAATGATTTAGCGGATAATATAAAGTGTAAAGTTAGACTCTTCGCGGATGACACACTTGTGTATGGAGAAATCAACACAATACACGATCAGGAGAATTTGCAAAAGGACCTTCAGGCTATCACGAAATGGTGTAAAGATTGGCAACTCGATCTGAATATAAAGAAATGCGCCGCAATGAACTTCACGCGCTCCACGAATTTCAACCGTTACCCGTACCAAATATCTGAACTAAAGCTAAAATACGTCAATAGCTACAAATACCTAGGAGTAATTCTCAGTAGCAATTTGTCTAGTAGAGAGCATATCAAAACCGTTATAGCATCGACAAACAGAATTCAAGGGCTTTCCTCTAGAGTCCTGCGGGGATGCCCCTCGAACGTGAAGGAAATCGCATACTTTTCCCTAATACGACCCATCGTGGAATACTGTTGCGCCGTCTGGGACCCTTTCGAGGAGGGCCTAACTAGAGAGCTCGAAATGGTTCAGCGTAGAGCGGCTAGATTTGTAAAAGGAGAATATCGGTATGATGCGAGTGTATCAGAGTTATTGAGAGATCTGAAATGGCAGACGTTGAAGAGTAGAAGAATTGAATACAAAAGGAAACTATTTGAAAAATTCGAAAGCTCCGAATTCGTTGAAGACGTACGCGGCATAGTCGTCCCCATCGGTGTTAGTGAACGTAATGTTAGATCACAGTGCAGGAGAAAATATCTCGAAATTACCGCTAGAACAGAGAAATACTACCGATCCTTTTTCCCAGACGCGATAAGACAATCCAACAGAGGAATTAGCTAGACTTCACTTGGTGTTGTGACACCCCCTGCCAAACGCTTTTAGCGGCTTGCAGGGTATTTATGTAAACGTAAATGTAAATACCGCTTTCGGATATTTCTATGTCGCTCATATTTGAGTCTATACGAGTAGGGAAATCAATGAAATCACCGCTGTCTATTGTGAAGCAATTTTCAAAGAACCGATTTAACATACTAGCCTTAGTAAATGAATCGTGTACACTTTCACCGTTGTCTGTACGTAGAAGAGGTACTGTGTACTGTCCTCCTCGCATTTCTCGCACGTACGACCGAAATTCTTTCGAGTCTTGGATCGGTAGACGTCAAATTCCCTACGCGCTTCGTCTCTTGCAGATTTACGAATATTTCTGTATATTAAATACTCGTTCGCGTGGTCCCTACCAACTTCTTTAAGGTGCTTTATGTGCACGTGATGCCGTCTTTGTTTCTTGAGCAAGGCACGGAGTTTCGGTTTCACCCACCGTGGGTCCTTGCGATCACGAATTGCTTTAGTTGGGACAAACGTTTTTAGCCCTTCTCGAATGATTCGCAAAATTTCCGTCCAAGAGTCATCTACGCTGTTACTATTCGCAAAATTGATAAATGTCGCTATTTGGTTTGTAACATAATTTTTTAAACCTGGGAGATCTGCTTCACTGAAGATATAGACTAATCGCGTTGGCTTATCTATTGTCGCAGGAGTGTATTTAAAGTCGGCAATTAATATTTTATGATCACCTATGCCGTCGTCGATTTGTAGGTTTCTAGTCGATAGTGGGTGGGTAGTGGCTAGCAGATCTAATATGTTTCCGTTTCCGTTGTTGTCATATCGCGTCGGCTCGTTGACAATTTGCTCTAGAGAGTTTAGAGTAAACGCTTCAATTAATTCACGACAAGCTTCTCTATTTTTTCCACCACTAACATAGGTTACGGATTTCCAATCGATCGATGGAAGATTAAAGTCTCCTCCAAGAATGATTACTGGATCGTTCTTTCTCCTAGCTATCACCTGCAATGTACGACTGAGTTCTCTAATGTTCTCGACTCCCGAGTCAGGTGGGCGGTAAAATGAGCAAAAAAATAATTTTTTCCCATTTCTCGTACGAAGGGAGCACCATATCGTTTCGCAGTGTTCGCTGACGTTAATCTCCTCTAATTGGCTTGATATACTCTTTCTGACGGCGATGAAAACTCCGCCTCCGACTCTTTCCCTCCTGTCTTTGCGATACACCACGTAATCTGGTGGGAAAATCTCGTTAGAATTAATGTCGCCCGATAGCCAGCTCTCAGTTCCCAATACGACGTCTGCACGATGGCTTTTAACTAAGTGGCAAAAATCGGCCTGTTTCCTTCGAATGCTTCGGCAGTTCATAATAATAAAATTTGTTGCGTTTTCTACGGATATTTTCGTTCTCGATTTCCCCGCCACTTGATCTAACAATTTTATTTTTCTACTTCTCACTCTACCGCTATTCTTGGACTCCCTAGGGTTAATGTTGGCGGACTCTTTTCTAACAGATATATTTGTGTTATCCTCGTCTAACCTAAAAAAAACCTAGCGTGTTCAAAAACCCTACGCGCTACCGCATCCGCTGCCTCGGCCGTGTAGTGGACACCAGAACCGTTTAGGGGTACCCTACATGAGTCCAGCACCGGCCTCAGGTCAACGAAGTCCACTCCATTGCCCCTACAGAAGTCCCACAGCCTACGGTTCAAGCCCACCACGCGGCTCCAAACCATAGACCCGCAGTCCGTCCGATGGACAATGCTGCAGATAGTAAGCCGCACATCAGAACCCGACTCCTCTCGGACACGAGCAACCACAGCGGCCAAGTTCTTAAAAGAACTTAGAAACTCCTCGAAGCCGCGCTTCGAGGCGTAATTTGTCCCAACATGGGCCACCACCCGCAACGAGGAGCAACCCGTGCCCAAAACCGACGCCCTGACCTCCTTCGTCACCTGGGGCACCGTACCTCCTGGTATACACCTGGAGAACACCCGCTCATGAACACCCTCCCGGCGGGCCCGTGACAGTAAAGGCGCCACCACACGCCGGACATTGGAGCTCCCTAACACTAACAGCCCCCTCTTTCCCCCCGAGCTCCCCTTGTCCCCACCGAGTAGACGGGAGCAGGTGCGGGCGTAACTGCTTCGGAGTCGTCTTCCGACAACACCGCAAACCTATTACTAACAGGAAGAGGGTCCACCGAGGTGTTCCCAGCTCCCTGCCTCCGCAGCACCACCCTACGATCCCCCCGAGTGGACACCACTCTCCACTCATCGGGTTTCCTGGCCCGTACACCCTCAGCCTGCGGTAAGGAGTGACGGACAACCCCGATCGCTCTACCGGCTTCCGCACCCAGGCTAACCCGAGCCGCCAATTTGGCGCGGTTTGCTTTCAGGGATGACCCCGCACCCCTCACACGCACCAAAGCCGCCTCGGACTTTTCCACCCTCTGAAGGAGGTCCGCAACCACCCTCTCAAGCTCCGTGATTCGAGACCTCATGGCCTCCAAACCAGCGTCGCGCAAAAAGGAGGAAACGGGAGTCCTTGGGGTAGCCATCCTAAACTCTAAACTAATCTGAACTAGCTAAATGTTTTAGAATACAACTTCAAATACTCGGCTAACTTATTCGTCGGCTGACAAGCGCTGTAATTTAGGCTTAACGCAGATAAAAAGTGAAAGGGAGGGGGTGATTCACTACACAAACAACGTTAGTATCGACCTGCAGGTCTTGAGTCAAGGTCGACTACAAGAATAGGAAGTGAAAGGAGGGTTCCGAAATACACAAGTAGAAATATAAAGTCTTTGCTTTACTAAATTTTATGCACGGGAATGATATCTGTTAGTTAAAACTAAATATTACATCTACGAGAAAGAAAATAATACTAGTGAATGTTAAATAAAATAACTTATCCCTATAGTATGTGTTAGTAGAGCTTAAGCACTTATTATCAGAAATTTAGGAGAAGAAAATAACAACAATTACGATATAAATATCGGTGTAAAAAAAAGCAATGCGCAAATGGTGTTAGAAAAATTACTACACTACGGTATACGACTAATAATTATTACGATTAAAAAAAATGACAATGAGGTTATTAGTTAAGATAACTACTACTATAAGCAAATAAGCTATAGGAAAGGTTAACAAGTAATATAAAAGAAAAGTTAGTTCTACTTAACAGTACGTCTACTTCTACTCTAATGCTACTGCTACAATGGTCGCTCGTAAGTCTCCGTTGGGCTCCACTGAAGGAAGTGAAAGGCACGTCCGCTCTCTCCAGCAGCCAGGTAGAGAAAACACTGGCGCCAGTAAAGGGCAGGGGGTGGGGGTGGGCCGTCTGGGTATACTACCATATATACTACTCACGAATTTGCTACCAATTTAAAATCGAAAATTAAAAACGACCTTCAGGATGAATTTTTAAAAAGGAAATAAAAATGCCCAGTAATAGAGTTAATTTTAAAGAGAAAAACCTCTACGTTAAACTGCATATCAAAGGTTGGTTCAAGAAAGAGTATAATAGCAACAAACTTATTTGAATTAAACTAAGAAATAATTTAACCATACAACGTGAAAGATATACCGTATGTAATCGATTGTAAGCCGACCTTTTTTTTTTTACTTTTTTACCGCCTTAAAAA